>OY856409.1:1588096577-1589296577 GCA_963693085.1 Alisma plantago-aquatica
TTCAAATCAAAAATGTTTTGACTTATGTGAATTTTTTCTAGAAACTAATGGCAAACAATAACATTTTTTCATTGTTCTCAATCCTTGAGAAGCACAAATTGAACTGGAACAAATTCCATGACTGGTTTAGGACTTTGAGAATCATTCTCACTCATGAACACAAGTTCTATGTTCTGGATACATCAGTGCCAGCGGCACCCGCTCCCACTGCACCTAGGAATATGCTTATTGTAAGCATTCTAATGACATTGCAAACCTTAAAAGCCTCATGTTATGATCCATGAACTATGAGTTGAAGAAGAGGCATGAAAACCTAGACGTTCTTGAGATGGTAACACATCTTAAGAGCATGTACCAGGATCAAGCAAGGACGAAGATGTATGATGTCTCCAAGGTGCTCTTTGAGTGCAAAATGGCACAGGGAGATCTAGTAGGGGCCCATTTGCTCAAGATAATTGGGAATGTGGAAGACCTAGAGAGACTATGATTTCCTTTAGGTCAAGAGTTGTCCATGGATATTATTCTACAATCATTTCCTGAAACATATAACCAATTTATCATGAACTATTACATGAACAGCTTGGATAAATTGTTGTCTGGATTTTTGGCATGTTGATAAATGATGAAACCCAAATGAAGAAGGAAAAACCCAAATCTATGAAGATGATCGAAAAAGGAAAAGAGGAGTCCAAGGGCAAAGTTGAATCCAAGAAAAGTTTGAGGCTATCTAGAAACCCAGGTCTTCTACACTCAAGGCAAAGGGAGGGTTGAGTAAGGAAGGCAATTGTCATCAAGATAGGAAGTGTCATCTTTACATAGAGGAACTTAGGAAGAAGAAGCATAGGATAGAGATATCCACTTGAAGTATATACATTATTGAGATAAATATTTCTATTTCTTCATCATGGGTATTGGATACTGGATGTGGATCTCACATATACCCTAATATGTAGGATCTGAAAACAAGTAAACCTTTGAAGAAGGGTGATGCGGAATCGTGTGTTGCAAATGGAGCAAGAATTGTTGCTACTGTAGTTGAAACCTATCATTTATCTCTTCCCATTGGGCTTGTAATATAGTTAGAGAACTATTATTTGTACCTACCATCAATAGGAACATCATATTTAATTCTTATTTGAACAATAGTTGATTCAAATTTCATATAAAGATTGGTTAATGTTCAATTTTTAATGATGAGATCTTTTATGGAAGCACCCCTATTTCTTATGGTCTTTACTTATAAGATCTTGAGACAAGCATATATAATATAAATATCAAAAGGTTGAAACTTGATTATTCAAACAAAACATACTTGTGGCATTTTTGTCTATGGCAAATAGATGAGAAACATACTTCTAGACTCCGTAAAGATGGTTATCCAGACTCTTTTGACTTTGAATCAATAGAGACATGTCAGTCTTGTTAATTGGGCAAGATGACAAAAGAACCTTTTATTGGAAATAGTGAGAGAGTGAGTGATCTATTGGGACTCATACATACTGATGTATGTGGACCTTTTTGTACAAATGCTAGAGGTTCTTACCACTACTTTATCATATTTACCGATGACCTCAGTAGATATGGCTATGTGTATTTAATTAAACACAAGTTAGAATCCATTGAAAGGTTCAAGGATTTTATGAATGAAGTACAAAACCTCTTTGGTAAAAGTATTAAAGGACTTCGATCTGACTGAGGTGGAGAATACTTAAGCCAAGAGTTTGAGGACCTTCTGTGAGACCATGATATTGTATCACAATGGACAACACCTGGAACACCACAACATAATGGTGTATCAAAAAGAAGGAATCATGCCATGTTGGACATGGTACGCTCAATGATGAGTTTTTGTAACCTTTCAAACTCTGTTTGAGAATATGCTTTACAAACTATAGTGGTTCCACTTAACTATGTACCTTCTAAATTGGTTCAAAAGACACCATATGAGATATGGACTAGGAAACAACCCAACGTGTATTTTATGAAGATTTGGGGATTTGAATCTTATGTTAGGAAATAGTTTACTAAAAATCTTGGATCCAAATCAGATAAATGTTATTTTGTTGGATATCCTAAGGAAACCAAGGGATACTACTTTTATATTCCACCTGACAACAAAGTGTTTGTTGCCAGGACTGTTGTATTCTTCAAAAGGGATTTATTTCCAAAGGAACTAGTGGGAGGAAAGTATAACTAGAAGAAGTTATAGACCAACAAGAAAGCAGTGAACCTATGGATGTACACAAGGAATGAGAAGAATTACAAGCTATTGTGGAATCTCAAGTTCCACTTGTAGCACATGAACCTCATAGATCTAGTAGGACATGCCTCGATCCAGAGAGATTTGGATATCTTGTGACTCAATAAGGCTATGAGTTGGTCATAAATGACAATGATCAAACTATCCTACTTAAAAACTATTGATGGACCAAATTCTGAGAAATAACCATGAGATTTGAGATGGAATCCATGTGCACCAACAATGATGGACCTTAGTGGATCCACCTAGACGGTTAAAACCCACAGGGTGCAAATGGGTCTTCAAGAATGATACAGACTTGGATGGTAATGTAAAAAGCTATAAAGGTTGATTGGTTGCAAAGGTTTTAAGCAAGTTCAAGGTGTTGACTATGATGAAACCTTTTCACCAATTCCATGACAAAATTCATCACAACCATGCTTTTGTTTACAACTTATTATGACAATGAGATTTGGAAAATGGATGTTAAACATGCTTTCCTTAACGAGAATATTTTTGAGGATGTGTACAAGACACAACCCAAAGGTTTTATGCTTCCGAATGATCCAATAAAGTTTGTAAACTACAAATGTTAATCTATGGATTGAAGCAAGCATCTTGGATCTAGAATCTTTGATTTGACAAGATAGTCAGAGAGTTTGGCTTTAGTCAAAATGAAGACAAACTTGTGTTTACTAGAAGGTTATTGTAAGCATATTTGTATTCCCCATATTGTATGTAGATGAAATATTATTGATGGGAAATATCATCCCTACCCTACAAATGGAAAAAACCCAGTTGGAAAGTACCTTCTCTACGAAGGACTTAGGGGAAGCATCCTATATCTTAGGAATCAATATCTATAGAGATAAATCTAGAAGGCTTCTTGGCCTAAGCTAGACAAAGTGTTGAAGAGGTTCAGCATGCAGGACTTAAAGAGAGGAAACTTGCCCATGTCTCATGGCTCTCTCTAGAGCTTAATGTCCCAGATCTTCTAAAGAAAGGGGACACATGAGTAAGATTCCATATGCATCTGCAATTGGATCTATCATGTATGAAATGGTATGCACTCATCTCGATGTATCATATGCTTTGAGCATGATGAGCAGGTATCAGTCAGATCCCAGTGAAGGTCATTGGACAATTGTAAAGAACATCCTTAAGTACTTGAGAAGAACTAAGAATTAGTTCCTTGTTTATGGCGGTGATGAAGAATTGGTTGTAAAGGGTTACATTGACATGAGCTTACAAACTGATAAAGATGATTACTGGTCGTAATCCTCAACAATAGAGTTGTAAGACAGAAAAGTTCCAAAATAGAGAATATTGGTGAGTCTATGACTAAAGCTAAGTATATTGTTGCTTCAAACACAAAAAAAGAAAGTTGTATGGATCAAGCAATTCATTAGTGAGCGTGGAGTGCTTCCAACCATTGATGAGGTAGTAGAGTTATATTATGACAACAATGGATATATTGCATAAGACAAGGAACCTAGATCGAAGCCTCATTCCAAGCACATACTTTAGCATTTCCATCTCATATGAGAGATCATACAATGAGGAAATGTGTAATTTTTAGAGTACTGACTGAGTGCAATGTTGTTGACCCACTAGCAAAATCACTTTCACAACAGAAACATGACGGTCATGTTAGATAACTTGGGATTAGATCCATGAGTGATTGGCTCTAAGTGTAAGTGGTAGTATGTTGGTATGTATGCCCTAAAAGCCAGTCATGTCATGATTGTATTGGGACATTATATAATTGATTTGATTAACAATGAAAGAAAATTTCATTTATTGTGTTTGTTCAATTATGAGATGATGATATAACATAATAGATGACTAAAGAATAATATTACTCAATGACATATGTTTTTGGTTGAGGACCTGAACATGAGATCATATGTATAATTAGAGTATATATATTCTTGTCATGCCCCTAGTTGGATATTATTATAGAAGCAAGCTAGACAACAATAATACTTAAGAGTATAATGTGTATTAACTAATGACTAAATCTCATTAGTCACTACATTGGATATCAATTCATACACATAGGTTTCTTGTTAGAGGACAAGTGTATTGGACAGACCGACCTTAAGAATGATACATTCAAACCATTGAATGGTAGTTAGAATCGTGTCTTAATGTGATATTGGTGATTTTGGTTCTTAGACCTAAATTCACTAAAATAATCAAATGGCATTCAAAAAATTTCAACACCATTCAACATGACCTTGAATAAGGGTTGATATCCAAGTGGTTCTTGGGTACATTGTGACACATGGGAATAGTTGTGAGTGATGTAGACAAATTTTTTCCCTCCTATTGGTAACCAAGTGGTGATTGGGTACATTGTGACACATGGGAATAGTTGTGAGTGATGTAGATGAAATTTTTCCCTCCTATTGGAGTGATATCCTGGCCACTTGATAAGTGAGACTATGAAATACATGGACATACTCATGTGAGTCAATATGTGATATTGAGCTAACATGCATCTCAATAGTATACTTTGGTTCAAAAAAATATAGATTGATTATTAAGAGGATGATGATTCCATGCCTCGTGTTCAATCTGGATCTTTGTGACAAAGGAAATATACAATCACTATAACACTAGTCACAAGTTTAGGTTGAAGTTGTCCTCCAACTTATCCAATTACTTGGGTAGCAACGATGTGTGGCTAGATACAACTCATTGTCTGTGAAGTTATAATGTGATAATAGACATCACTGCCAATGTAATATGAAGCTCATAGGGTTACACACATAGCACGCACTGGGAAAATGAGTTTAATCATGTACACTATTTAATTTGGTTACTAAAGTGTTAAGGTAATCAAACTGAACAATATTGCCAATCCAATAGACCGACTAGAGGGTCCAGTCAACCCATTGGATGATATCATATGTAGTTGATAGGACTTTCCAATCAACCGGATGGAGAGTTTAGTCAACCAACTAGAAAGTGTCACCCAACAGATGACAGGAATGATCAGTTGATCGACTGGAGAATCTAGTTGACCGACTAATTCAAATGGACCAGTTGGACTAGGTCAAACAATCCATGATAGTCGTAGTTACACTCATTAATTATTGAAAAAGTCAGTGTTGTTGAACCAGTGACCACAAGCCAATCAACCAACTAGACAGTCCACTCGACCAACTAGTAGTAGGCTGGCATGCCAATCAACCAAGTGGATAGTCCACTTGACCGACTTGTTGTGCGCAACTGTCATCTAGCCAAGAAACTTGACCCTTCATCTTTTAGGGTTTTAAAAACCCTATCCCTACCCTTCCTATATAAAAGGGGGACAGCCAAGACTCTCAACACACTTCTCATTCATGTTGTGGTAACATCATAGCCTAGCATTACCCGTGAAAGGGAGAGATAACAAGGGATAAAATTTTGATTCTATCATGTCAACAAATGAAGGGGATACTCCTTCCCTCCAAGTCAAGAAGTGTGACATGGAGTTCCCAGTATTTTGCATGAACTACATAGAGGCGGGCTGCAACATTTGCTTCAAGTCGGTATTCTACAAGTTTCACATCTCCTTGTTATAAAACTCCTCATATGAGATGGAGTTGTCGTAGTATGCTATATGAGATTCCTTGCCTAACTAGTAGCTCCATTGTTGTCACAGAATCTCTACTACGTCATCAATGGTTTGGAACCTCCCGCAAGTTCATCTATATGAAATTCTAGATCCATACATTATCCTTTGTTATTCTAACACTAAGATACTCAGCTTCTATTGTAGAATTTAAACAACTATCTCTAGCTCAGAAATTTTCCAACTTACAGTTCTAGTTTTAAGATCGATCACAAATTTTATATTGCAAACATTAATTTATTTTTCATTTTGTATGCTTACATCGGTGTAACCTTTTATACCCAACTCTTCCTCATTACCATAACAAAGGAATTAATCCTTTTAGGGCTTCCCAAGTACTTAAGGATGTTCTTTATGGAAGTTCAATGATTTTCACTGGCATCTGACATACATCCACTCGTCATGTCTGATACATACAAGACAACTATATGAATACATATCCTTTCATCGTGTCCAATACATATGAGATATTGGGATGAGAACATAACATCACTTAATGATAGATCCAATTGTGAAAGCAAATGGTATCTATCCATGTGTTCCTATTGTTCATAAGAATTGGGGCATTTTGTTCCTGAGAGACTAACTCCATGAAACATGCAAAAGTTTTTTCTCATTGAGTCTTGCATGTTGAACCCCTTCAACACTTTGCCAATGTATATTTTATTAATTAGGTCAAGAATCTTTCCAGATATATCTCTATAGATCTCAATTCCTATCACATAGGATGCTTTTCCTAAGCCCTTCATAGAAGGTACTTTCCTTGCAATGTTTTATCATTTGTATTATAAGGATGTTATTCCCCATCATTATGTGGAATACACATATGCTTCCACTAAATATTTTGTAATCATATATTTCATCTTCATTTTGACTTAATTCAAACTCTTTGACTATTTTTTCAAATTGAAGATTCCAACTCTGAGATGTTTGCTTCAATCCAAAGATTGACCTTTGTAGTTTATAGACTTTATTTGCATTATATGGATTTATAAAACCTTTAGGTTGTGTCACATACACATCATGTACAATGTTCCAATTAAGGATTGTGGTTTTAACATCCATTTTACCAAATCTCATAGTCACATTAATCTATAATAGCAATCATTATCCTGATGGATTTAACCATGGAAAGTAGTGAAAATATTTCATCATGTTCAACACCTTGAACTAGTTTGAAAGCCTTTTCTACCAAGTTTCTCTTATAGGTTTGTGCACTACCATCCATTTCGGTCTTTTCTCAAAGACCCTAAATGCACCCGATGGGTTTTACCCCTTTAGGTGGATCTATCAAGGTCATACCTTGTTGGTTTACATGGACTCCATCTTTGATCTCATGGCCTCAAGCCATTTATCAGACTTTGGTTCCTCAATAGCTTCTAGGTAGGTTGTTGATTCATCATCTTATGATCAACTCATCGCCTTTTGAGTTAGAAGATATCATAATCTTTCAAACTCAAGGTGTGTTCTATAGAACTATGAGGTTTTGTGTTACATAAGGAACTTGATATCCACAACAATTTGTGATTTTCATTGTTCCCACTGTACCCCTTTAGGTTCAATGTTTTCTTTGTTTGTCTCAAACTTTTTGGGTTCTACTTTTACTCCCACTGATTCCTTTGGAACTAAGTTCCCTTTCAGGAATACGACCATCCTGCTAAACAAACAACTTTGTTGTTGGATTGGAATGTAAAAGTAGTATTCAACAAAAAATGTTATGTGATTTGTGGAGAAAGAATTTGAAGAGACTATTTTCTTATATAAGCATTCATCCCTAATCACTATAAAATACATATCAGCACACCTCCCATGCCATATCTTATATGGTGTCTCTTAAACCATTTTGGATGGTCCATTATTTTAGCGTAAAACATGTGCCATAAAGGAAATGGAAGATTAGCAAGATTTATCAATAATCACACCATGACTAACATGGTGTGATACCTTCTTTCTGATACATTATCATTGTGTTTCAAGTGTTCATCATGATACACCATCATTATCTCCATGAAGTTCCTCAAACTCTTGGTTTAAAGTATTTTTCACATCAATCCTATTGAAGTGTTTAATACTAATACCAAGTGGGTTATGTATGTGGTCTCTGATCTCCAAACCACGATATAATCACGATTTAAACTTGGCGGGAGCGATTCCATAAACAGCGGAAGACAAGATTCACGGGAAATTAAAACTTTTCGAGACAAGAGCTTGAATCCTTAAAAGCTTCTTTCATAACAAGAGATAAACTGATTACATCTCATGATAATTACTTCTTGAGTAATTATATACATCAAGATACAAAATCTCAAGAACTCATAACAAAAGACTCCAAGACCTGAGAGTACAGAGGACACATAGGACTGACTCTAACTACACCACATGACAGGTTAAATCTCCACCTGAGATTTACTATTGCTCCTGGTGCTGCTGCTGCTGCTGGGACTGGTCACCTGTAGACCGGTTCCTCCGTCTACGAAGTCCACCTAAAAGTTGAAGTCTACGGGGTGAGACAATTTTACATAATTGTCCCAGCGAGAGTTATAACTCTCCGCCAGAAGCTTTATTATAACATCAAAGAATATCTTAAGCAGTAAAGCTTTCAAAGTATTCAATAGCAGTTGCAGCTATAAACAAGAGCTCAACATTTATGAGACATGAAGAATATAAGCACTATTACAGTGTATCATCAATCAACTAACTCGTAGTTATCTCTAACAGGTATACTACGCGGTTGATTATGTTTTACAAACAATATTATGACATGTGGAGATGAGGCATACCACTCATACTCCAACTGATCGCTAAGAAGTCACATCAGTATCATACATAGGTCATTAAGAGAGCCGGATTCTCATGACCTTCACCTTCCTCAGTCAGTAAGAGGATCACTTGTAGGACATCTTGTGTCTCTACTATTATAGCCCACCAGGGTAAACTGGTCCTTCGCTATTTTAAAATTACAATGGCGTTCTGTACTCTCTTCGTCATCAGGAGATTTCATGTTTATCTCCACTGATACGGATATCTATGTTTTCTTCGTCATCAGGAGGTTTCATGTTTACCTACTACTGATACGGTATGGGATTGTAGTGAAGAATAGACGGATTACATATCTACATCAAATTCCTACACTAGGATGTAAGGTTCTACACATCCATATACCCCACATACTCAATAGTATGTGATCCAGGAGTTCCCTTAGGAAGACCTGTTTCACCATCATTTGATCTCTGACAATGATGGGTCTATGATCAGGGCTCTACATTATACTTGATTAGTTAGGTACATTCAGTATTCATTTAACATCACACATTGTTCTTCAAACAATAACAGTAGCATAACAGATATAAAAGGAGAATACTAATTGTAACAAGCCTAACTCACATCAATCATCATTTCTCATTATACTCATCACAAGTCATCTCTAAAGCATGACCTTGATGGTATTCATGGCTCTCACAGCCCATTATTATCATAGAATGCCACTGACAAGGCATCAAGATACTTTACTTATTCATAAAGCTATCAATATGCCTTTAATGAATATAGTATCATCATCCATACCTGGATATGATCACCTCCATATCAGAACCTGCATGGTTAATTCAATTAATAAAGGTGATTCAAAACAATGATTATACTTTCCACTCTTGTCATAAGAGCTAAGTTCTTTGATTCTTATCAAATAGAGTTTAATACTCATATAACATGTCATCACCTTTGAATTAGGGTTTACTATTCACATCACATGTCATTACCCTTGAATTAGAGTTTACTATTCACATCACATGTCATTACCCTTGAATTAGGGTTTACTATTCACATCACATGTCATTACCCTTGAATTAGGGTTTACTATTCACATCACATGTCATTACCCTTGAATTAGAGTTTACTATTCACATCACATGTCATTACCCTTGAATTAGGGTTTACTATTCACATCACATGTCATTACCCTTAAATTAGGGTTTACTATTCACATCACATGTCATTACCCTTGAATTAGGGTTTACTATTCACATCACATGTCATTACCCTTGAATTAGAGTTTACTATTCACATCACATGTCATTACCCTTGAATTAGGGTTTACTATTCACATCACATGTCATTACCCTTGAATTAGGGTTTACTATTCACATCACATGTCATTACCCTTGAATTAGGGTTTACTATTCACATCACATGTCATTACCCTTGAATTAGGGTTTACTATTCACATCACATGGTGAATTGAACTCATAACATCATCATGTATGAGGAACATCATCATTGATGCTCTCAGATTAGCTTAAGATTCATCATATATCATAATTAGGGTTTCCATGATCTCACATAGGTGGATCATACCCTAATCATGCACATTCATGTGTATTGAAGGTTCTTTACTTGAGTTTCCACCCTAAAAGGGTACTTTCTCTCTCTTAAGGTACTTTCTCTCTCTTAAGATACTTTCTCTCTCCTCAAACTAGTAGATGGTGATAACACCATTCTAGGTCAGGTTGGGTTAAATCCTCATGGACTAACATAAGCCAAAACATCACTATCATGTGATTAGGGTTTGATTTGAACAAGGTTTTACTCAATTGAACCCCTCAAGGGTATTTTGGTAATTCACCCCATTGATCACCATCATGGTTCAATTCATTAGTCACTTAATCCCTTAATATCCTAGGTTATCATTAGGGTTTCGATTAGAGCATCATTGAACCATTTACACCTTCAATTGATTAAGTGAAATCAACCTTTGAAAACCTTAAACGGTTTCAACCTTCAACCTCCAAACGGTTTGAGACCGTTTGGATGAGTTGACCGTTTTCTAGGGTTGACTCCAAGACCGTGTGACCTTCAAGGTCGTGTGCCCAAACCGTGTGAGGGTGTAGACCGTTTAACAAGTTTGACTTCAAGACCGAGAGGGCTTACACGGTTTGAGACCGTTTGGTGTCTCTCGATCTTGAGATCGTTTGAGTCCACACGGTCTTGAGACCGTTTGGCCCCAAACGGTCTTGAGACCGTGAGGCCTCACACGGTCTTGAGACCGTGTGACCTCAAACGGTCTTGAGACCATGAGGTCTCAAACGGTCTTGAGACCGTGAGACCTCAAACGGTCTTGAGATCGTTTGGTCCACTTGGTCTCAAACCGTTTGGACCCCCAACATGGTTCAATGATTTCAATCGTTTATGATTATCAATGTTGAAGCCTCCAAATGGTCAAAGCCATGGTAACCACTTATAAATTGAGTTAATTAGGGTTATTCTTAACCAATTGGTCACTCAATTGACCCTCAACTGTTATCCAAATAGGGTTGAAGTTGGTTCAATTAGGGTCCATCAACGTTCAACCATCAACACTCAACAATGTGAATCAACACAAGGTTGAACCCTTCAATTGAGCTCCAATTGGGCCCAAACGGTCTTGAGGTCGTGTGGATGAACTCCACACGGTATTTAGACCGTTTTCCCAAGATTTCATCAAAATATAATGTGATTTAATAGGAGTTGAACCTTGATTGAGTCTCAATTCAATATTTTGATTAATTCAATAACCTATTGCAATTGGGCCCTCAATTGATCAAATTACCTTAACCCTAGACCTCCAAACGGTCTTGGGTTGTCACCACACGGTCTTGAGACCGTTTGGATGGGTTCCAAACGGTCTTGAGACCGTTTTCCCATCCAACTTTTGTATTCTAGTGAAAATTCTTCAAGGTTGGATCTATTGAGTTGATTATCATATCAATACTTAATTGCAATATAATTTGGTATCTTTATACCTTCAATTGGTCAACTATACTTGACCCCAGACCTCCATACGGTCTTGGGTGATTCCCCACACGGTCTTGAGACCGTTTGGTTGATCCCCAAACGGTCTTGAGACCGTTTGGGTTAGTCAACCCAAAAACACTTAATCAATTCATTGAGATTTCAGTACTGATTTCAATTAGGGTTTGCCCTAGTAATCACCCTTCAACTCTTAGCTCGTTTGGAATTAGTCCATCAAATTTGGTGAGTTGTTAATCAACATTATTTTGAACAGTAATTTCATACGGTCAATGCTTAGTCAACGTTCTTACACGGTCTTGAGACCGTTTTCCCAAAAAGGGGCGATTTCAACAGATTGCAAATCAGAACTAAATTCAATTGATTTGTTGATTTAAAAAGGCTATATCTCTCGATTCCTTTGGAGTTAACCTCTCAAATTTTGTGGGTGATTATCCTACATAATTATAAACAGATTTCTTATACGGTCCACGCTCGGTCAACGCGGCTAAATGGTCTTGAAGACCGTTTTCCCTTACACGGTCTTGAGACCGTTTGCTCTTACACGGTCTTGAGACCGTTTGCTCACCAAACGGTTTTGCAAACCGTGTGAGCACTTGGTGGAGACCGTTTAGTAAAGTGAAAAAGTAGAGGAATAACTTTGGAAATAACGTCTTCATCTCCTAGCTCAAGAACAGCTAGGATTTCTCACGGATTTGCTTGCAAAGTAGCAAAGGAAGGTAGAGAGGAAGAAGAACTATCATCTAAAAGCATAAACAAGATGTATATAACAAAGCATGGGTTTAGAGTTATAAAACCCGCCTAAAGCTTGCTCCTTGAGCTCCAAGATTTCGATCTCCAAGCTTTTAATGGCGTCCTTGAGCTTCCACAGGTCGGCCAAGGTGAAACCTCCAGGGAAAGTTGAGAAGAGATGGCTAGAAAGGTAGAGCTATGTGAGCTAGCCATCAATTTGACCTTGAATTCGAGTTCTAACCATGAACTTAAGAAAAAGGGAGGATTCAAACCTACCTTGCACTCCTTGGTCGTCCTCCTGAGCTCCACAGCTCTTCTTTAGTCGGTTTGGTTGAATAGAACAGTGAGGGAAACGAAGGGAAAGTTCCCTTGCTTAGAGAGGTGGAGAGTATATATACTTGGGGTGAGAATTTCAACATAAGCTCATAAGTTCTCCATATTTTCAACTAAGTCCCTCCATCCTTCTATGCTCATCCCTTCATATTAATTCTAAGGACAAACCTTCTTCTAAGGTCGAGAAATGAGGGCAAAGAAGATCAACCTATTAGTTAAGCATACACATAAAAGGGCTATAGCACATACACCTTGATTATTCAATCACAAAGGTGTTTTTCATTATATGATTATTCAATTAAAGTGACCTCTTCATCATTTCTTCTCTAAATGATGACAAGAATCTTAATAAATACTTTTGATGGTGTAAATTACAAGTTTCACCCCTCAAATTGGGTAAATTGCACTTTACTCCAATTTAGGGTTTCAAGCACAGGGATTGCTTCCACAGCTGCACCTTGGTGCCCAAGCTTGGGAAATCCCTCAAACTTCATCATAATGATTCTCATGATGTCTCAACATCAGAGGAACATCTCAAAATGTGCAAATTTGCAAGTTAACCCTTCTAACTGGGTAATTTGCACATAGGTCCCTGTATTACAAAACAATGCTACAACTTTATATAAAAAGGAGCAAAAAATGAAATATATGTTTCTGAGAAACTTAATTACATGCCCAAAGTTAATCACAAGGATTTAATTACATATTTAGGCAAAACACCTAGGGTTAACTCATAACCCAGGTCAGGGATGTTACAATGTACTTCATTCTTAATCTTCTTGAACGCTTCAAGAGATTCACATTTGTATTTTATTAAATACCAATTACTATATCTACTGAGATCATCAGTAAATATAATGAGGTATTGGTAAACACCTTTAGCATTTATTCTGAAAGATCTATATACATCAGTATATATGATCCCTAATAGAATAGTCTTTCTCCTACTACATCTAGTGAAGATGCTTTTGTCATATTGCCCAATAGATAATGCTTGCATGTCTCTATTGTTTCAGTGACCAAAATAGTCTAGATAACCAACATTATAGATTCTAGAATTACAATTCTCATTTATGTGATATATATCACAATGCTATAGGTATTCATCGTTTGATTCATCAAGTCATTCAGTATATGTGTCATACACATTTGTTTTATAACTATCCAGTATAGGTTATGAGACATTGGGCATTTCCATGAAACATCAATTTATTCATAATATTATTGTCCATACAAGATGCATGATGTTTTCACTAATGGCATGTACATAATAGCAATTCAGTAATTCTATTACATGCCCATGAATGATAGCTTCCAACTATAGTGGCAGCAACTCTTTCTCTACATAATTTCTATCTTACTTCTTCTCAGGTCCTAAATTAGAGATCTCTATCTCCTTATTCTTCTTCTTGAGATCCTCTATATAAAGAGGGTGGTTCCTTTTCCAATGTCCAGGAAGGTGAAAATGGTGGCATTTTCCTTCCTTAATCATGTAAGTGAAAAGGACATATTCCTTTTGCACTTACCCATATCCTTGTCTTGAGTGCTGAAGACTTGGACTTCAGCTTAGCCTCAGAACTCTTCTTGGCCTTTCCTTTACCCTTGGACTCACTTCCACTTATCACCATCACGGATTTGTCCTTCTCTAGTCGTGGTTCGGCATTAATCAACATACCAAGTAACTCAAACAGCAGTTTGACCAAGTTGTTCAAGTAATAGTATTCGATAAACTAGATATATGATTCACGTAATGATTGTAGAATCATATCCATGGCCAACTCTTAACCTAAAATAAATCCTAGTCTCTCCACATGCCCAATCATATTGAGCACATGCAGCTCTATGGATCTCCCTCTGTTAGTTTGCACTCAAACAATGCTTTGGATACATTATACCTTTCTTGCTCTACATGATTCTTTAATATGTGTTACCATCTTGAGAATGTCCATGTTTTCATGCTTCTCATGCAACTCGTAGTTATGCAGCATAGAATAAGGTACTCAATGTATATGGCATCATTGGCATGCTTCAAGTAAGTATTCATTTCAGCCTTAAGCACATTTGGAGTGGATTCCTCTGGCTCTGGTCTTTCAAGGACATAGAGATTTCACTTATTGGTGAGAATGCTACTCAAAGTCCTAAACCAGACGTGGAAGTCAATCCCATTTAGTTTTTCCTACTCTAGGACTTATCACAATCATAACATGTTTGTGTTTGCCATTGGATTAAAGAAATATTGCACATTTTGTCAAAACATTTTTTATTTGATTTGATAATATTGTTTGTACTAATTAGGCATTTGATTAATTATTTCTCCCACTATTTTATTCAAATTGATATCCCTCTATACCAATTTGGAAGATTGCATCATACAACCTTCTAGTGATCCAAGATCCAAAATAATTAAGTTAATACTCAACCAACGTTGGTGCTCATAACCAATTATTAAGGTAGGCACATTTCCAATTGCATCTCATGCAATTCTTGGATAGATGGTATGCACAACTCTTGCCATAGTCCATCTGTATGTTTCTAGGCACTAAATCCTATTAAGGTCACCTACTCAAGCCTGACCCAAAAGCCAACATGATAGAATATGCACCTTGCTATGGTAGACCCACATATCTACCTCACACTTCTAGAAAATAGACGACACACCATGCTAAGGCGTGCCGACTCCTGGTCGATCAAGATTTTCATGTGTGTTGCTTATGGAAAGCATATAAGACTTAATATTTATTGATGGATTTATATATGATTGCATATACATATTTAATCACCACATACATATAGTATCATATACATGCTACAACCACAACGAAAACATGCAATTATAAACGCAAGCAATGGTTATGGCCATACTATTATAATTACTTGGATCCATAAGGAATTACTACCACCTAATGTCTACATCAGATGTAGCAACCTATTTTTGGTGAAGATCTATGCTCGAACCAATCTAGGTTGATCGGTTCAGCACTTGAACCAATTGACTCACCTCCTGGACACTCGGTTGAGTTCTTGAAACGTTTGATTTCTCTCAGGTTCAACTGATGTTTGGACTCCTCTAGTCGATCAGTTGGGCCACATATTGATTAGTTAATCCTCATGTCGTATGGCCTCCTCGATCTTCCAATCGATCGGTTCGTCTCACGAGCTGGTCATTTCATGTGGTGCAGAACGTCTTCTCACAACAAAACATAAATCAAAACTATCTTATTCATATTACATTGTGAAAGGGAAAACCTTGAGTTACGTTCTAGGGGAAATAAGAAGAAGAACATTAGTTTATATTTGGAAAGAAAGAGAGAGGCTCAGTATGAAAATCAAGATATAAATAGTAATTAACAACCACAACCATGCACACACAGATCTAGGGTTATTGGCCATAACCATACTAACATCCACCATTAAAACCAACTTTTAGGGCGATGAGTGTGAATTTCTTATATATCATATATATATATATATATATGTGTGTGTGTGTGTGTGTGTTTGTGAATAGTATGTGGTAATTAATCAAGTATGTCCATTAACCAGTTTAATATCCACATTGTATGCAATAAAATAAATCTGATCATATCGATTAAAATCTAGATACACTGTAAATTGACGTGGCTATAGTAACACTATTGGGAAATCGGGATGATAGATAAGGTAGTAGAAATAAAAATTTAAAGTATGATTCCCTAACTAGAAGGATCACGTCAACAACAATGTATCTAGGAAGGAAGGTTTGCAAGGTTATACCTGGTCGTGGATCAAGTCCAGTGACAATACCCTTACAGTAGTGTGTGCCTTTCTTAAAGTACCAACGTGCTTCTTCAAGCGGCACTCGAGTATTTGCTAGTTGTGGCCTCCTGGTACAGCATCACATATGGCGGTTTACGATATCCTCCTAGTGATAAACAGCAGCCTCCTACCTCTAGAGTAGTCCATGTTGACCACTAGGAACTCCACATTGTGCTACTGGAGTGAACGGGAAGGAGTTATCCCTTCAAACATGAATCAGCTACGATTAATTCGCTCTCTCACAATTGTCTCTTCCTTGCTATCCCTCCCTTTGATGGATAGGACTTGCTCGGGCTCTCTATTGGTTACCACAACCAGAGAGGACAACAATTGTCAAAGATTATTGTTGTGTCTTGGAAGCCCCCACTACCAACTCTACTTATAGGAGAGGTTAGGGTCAGGGTTCTCAGTCTATGCGGGGGTTCAAAAGATTGAATTCACAATTTTTTTGGAAACTTCGGATGGTGAACTAGTCATTCACATGCCCAACCAATCGATTCATTCCATGAACCGACCGGTTCATGCAGTTTCCTATTCTGAATCACATTGATATTCAATGCACAATTAATGCAAATCATGACATTAGAATCAATCCTTGATCCAATCAAATTGACCATTGAACTGGGTGGTTCATCATATGAACTGGTCAGTTCACTAGGTGAAATAGTCAGTTCATGCCTTGGTTTGGGCATTGTTCAGCCAGTGTTAACTCCAATTGAGCTAAAACTCAAATTGAAATGTTCAACACATGAATCGGTTAGTTCAAAGTCCAGTCAGTCAATCTTGACCTCATTTCTTTGATTGAATACCTAAACACTTTTAGTAATCAAGTTAAACATCATTCATAAATAAACTCCTATTTTAAGTGCATCCTATGTGTGTGACCCTATAGGTCCCAAATTGCATTGGCAATGAATGTACATAACCAACTTATGACATCACAAGCAATGAGCAGTATCTAGCAACACATCATTGTTATCCAAGTAGTTTGGAAAGTTGGAGAAAAACTTCAATCTACAATCCATGATTAGTGTTACTGTGATTGTAAAGTTCCTTTGTTCTGATATCTAGATTGAACTCAAGGCATGGAATTGTCATCCTATTCAATGTTCAGTTCGTGTTCCTTAAATTAGAGCAAACTGTCTGAGATGCATGTGAGTTCACATATCACGTATTGAATCACATGAGTATGGCCATACATTTCTTAGTCTCTCTTATCAAGAGGAATGGATATCAATCTCCTATGGGAGGGACAAATCCCATCTACATGACTCACACTCAATCCCCATGTGTCACAACGCACCTGAGCATC
Organism: Alisma plantago-aquatica; assembly: GCA_963693085.1. Taxonomy (NCBI): domain Eukaryota; kingdom Viridiplantae; phylum Streptophyta; class Magnoliopsida; order Alismatales; family Alismataceae; genus Alisma; species Alisma plantago-aquatica. Next base: position 1,588,114,392 of record OY856409.1, read on the forward strand.
ACCTTTATGGCAACCCTTATTCAAGTTTATGTTGGATGATGTCTAAGTACATCAAACAACATGTCATCAGTGTAGTGACTTCAGGTATAAGAACCACAATCACCACTATCACTATGAGAGCTTATTCTAACTACCAGTCCATGGTATCCATGTATCACTCTCATGGTGGGTCTGTCTGATACACTATTTTCTATCATGCACCTATGTGCTTGACTTGATATCACATATCATGACTAATGAGAGTTTGTCATCAATCAACACACATTCTAGTCTTATGTATTATTGTTGTCTATTTTGCTTTCATAGTTACATCTGACTAGGGACATACTAGGAATGTATGTACTCATATCATACATATGATCTCATCATTCAGGTCCTCAACCTGAAGACATAAGTCATCGAGTAACATCATTCTTTAGACATCTACTAGGTATGTGTCACCATCTCATGATTGAGGCAAACATAATAGACGGAATTACCTTTATTATTATAAAATCAGGTATCTAATGCCACATTCCAATCACTCTCTGGTCATACATACCAACGCTTGAAACTTTTTGAAAATGCCTGAAATAGGAGAAGAAAACATGGAAAATGAGATGGAATCCAAAAATGAATCCAATAGCATTGAAATCTTGCAAAATGGTTCACGATCAACCAAGATCTATGGGCCTAGGTTTGTCCCCACGCTCAGCATCCTATAGTAGGTTGATCTGAGGTATGGATGACCAACAGCCTTCAAAACATGATCCTACAACATCCAAGTCAATGTCCCTACCCCGAATCAGCCATGTTGGGTGGCCCATTAAGGGTATTTTTGGCCCAAAATAAGGGGGAAAGGCTAAAAAGGTGATTTAATCATGCAATTTTTAGGAATTTCTATAGAAAGATTAAAAACTCTATGTATGCTTAAATTCAGACACAATGCTTATAATAAAGTTTATAATATTAAAAATAATTTGGGATTAAAAGGATAAAGTTAGGTATGGAAATGATGCAAAGGGTGTTAGATCAAAAAACAATGTATATTTTTGCATACACATAGTATAATTATGTATCAAAAGTCCAAATAAGAGTCCAAATTTGTCAAATGGTGATGAAGTGAAGTATAAGGTCAAGAAATATGGGACTAGAAGATAAAATATTAGTTGTTTGAAAACTCACTTTATTACATCCTCCCCTCCTTAAGGGGAATTTTGTCCTCAAAATCATTCTTGCTTGAAAAGATCCAAAAATCTCTCTTCCATGTCTGACTTCAATTTTCCAAGTTGCATCATCATTGCCATGATTTTTCCACAATACTTTCCCATCTCTATGTTATTATTTTTCAACTCCTTAATTTGAATACCAAGAACCTTCATTGGTTCTTATTGGTACACAAGAGAGTCTGTTTATTCGATAGGCTCATGGTTGAGGACAAGACTGGGATCTTTGAGGTATTGCTATAGATTTGAGATGTAGAATGCATTATGCATCATACTATACCGAGTAATTAGAGATATCTTATATACACATTCCCAGATGCAATTTAACACCTCAAAAGGACCCACATATTTGGGACTCAACTTCCCTTTGTTTTTAACAATTTCTTAAATAGATCTAATCTTTAAGAAGAAGTGGTTACCCATTAAAAATTGGAGATTTGACTTATGCGCATCAACATAAGATTTTTGACAATCCTAATATCTCTTCAACATTTGCTTAATTGATTTGACATCATCATAATAGAGTTGCAACTCTTCGGACTTCAAGATATTTCTTTTGCCTACTTCATTCCAATTAAGGGGTGATCTACATAGTCATCCATATAGAGCTTTGTACGTAGGCATGCCAATACTCGACTAGTAGATATTATTGTAGGTGAATTCCACTAAAGGTAGGTAGTGCTCCCAGGAACCACCTCAATCAAGGACACATGACCTCGACAAATTTTCTAACACTCGAATTGTCCTTTCATATTGACCATCGATCTGTAGGTGATAAGCAGTGCTAAAATTCAACTAAGTTCCCAACTCTTTTTGAACTTGTCACCACAAATGGGAAGTAAACTTGGCATCACGATAATATACAATGGATACAAAAATCCCATGCATCCTAAGAATTTCCCAAATATAGAGCTCTACCAGTTCTAGAACTTTAATCATTGTCTTTATAGGGATGAAATGGGCTGATTTGACCAGTTGGTCAAATACAACCCAAATTGCATCACTGCCTTTCCTGGTCCTGGCTAACCTACCATGAAATCCATGGTGATATTCTCCCACTTCCATTCAAGGATTGGTAAGGGTTGTAGAAGTCATCTTGTCCTCTTATGTTCAACCATGATTTGTTGTCATGTTAGGCATTTTGAGATGCAAGTAGGGCTATATCACCCTTCATATTCTTCCACGAAAAGTGACTCGAAAGATCCTTATACATTTTTGTTGATCCAAGATGCAATGTATATTTCAATCCATGGGCTTCTAGCAACACTTTTCCTACCATAGTTGAATCTTCACAGAACCAACTGTGTTGTCTATATCAAATTCCACCATCCATTCCAAATGAGAGATGCGTATGACATTTTTTAGCAACTACATCATTTCCTCAAGGCTTTAACTTTATTTTTTGTTGTCAAAATCACATACTAGAGACCTGAATTTACATTGATGCTAGTCAAAAGAATGATGTCACCCATACCCCTTGAGGCCTAGGGAGGTAAGACCTCTAAGTTTTTCCATGTCATGGCGAACACATCAGCACATTTAACTTGCTTCCTACTAGGGCATCGGCTATGACATTTACCTTACCGGGGTGGTAGGCAATCTAAAATTCATATTCCTTTAGGTATTCTAGCCATCTTCTCTATTTAAGGTTCAAGTCCTTCTGTGTCAATATGTATTTTATACTCTTGGGATTAGTCATAATGTTAAAGGTAGCACCATAAAGGTAGTGTCACCGTATTTTCAAGGCATAAATAATGGCGGCAACTCAACGTCATGGGAAAATTAGATAATTGACCTCATTGGGTTTCAATTATCAAGAGGCATATGCTACTACCTTTTTTCATGCATCGGGACACACCCTAATCCAAACCCGGATGCATCATTGAAGGTAAGAAACTCTTCATTCCCCAAAGGAAGTGTCAAGACAGGTGTGGAGGTCAACTTCATCTAAAATCTATATTCACACTCATTTGACCGTACAAATCATTCTCTTTCCTTGTGAACTTGGTAAGAGGCAAGGTTATCTTACTAAAGTTGTATATCAAGTGTTGATAATATACATCTAGGCCAAGAAAACTTTGAAATTTAGAAATATTCTTAGGATCTTACCACTTTAGAACAATAGACACATTAGTAGGGTCAATAGATATTTCTACACCCTAGATGATGTGGCCAAGAAACATAACTTCAAAGATCCAATACTCACCCTTGAATAATTTAGCATAAAACATTTGAGTTTGGAGGATATTGAGGACCTTATGAAGGTTTATACAATGAGATTCAATATTACTGGACTAAATCAAGATGTCATCAATGAATACTACAACAAATTCATCGAGGAAGGGTTGAAAGACTGCATTCAATAAGTTCATAAACAGCTAGGGTAACCCAAATGGCATGAACAAAAACTCATCGTGCCCATATCGAGTTCAAGAGGTGGTTTTTATGATGTCTTCATTCTTCACTTTGAGTTGGTGATATCCAGAACAAAGGTCAACTTTTAAGAATACATGAGCAAAATGAAATTGGTAAAATAGATTGTCCATTTGTGACAATGGATACTTATTTTTCATAGTGTCTTGGTTTATCATGTGGTAATCGACATGCAGAGGGACCCATCCTTTTTCACAACAAATAGAATAGGTGCTCCCCAAGGAGAGGAACTAGGGTGAATAAAGCATTCGTAAATCAATTCGTGCAACTATTTCTTGAGATCTATCAACTCGATAGGACCATTTGATATGGTGCTTGAGAAATAGGTGTGGTACTTGGGGCAATATCAATCCAAAACTCAATATCATGATCGAGTCATATCCCAAGGATCTCTTCAGGAAAATAGTTGGGAACTCAAACACTATGTCAATATTCTCTAGAGGACTAGTATCTTTATTAACAATAGTAGTAGTTGTGAGGTATGTTTTACACCCTTTAGTCAATAAGTATTGGGCTTTAATCAAGGAGATGACAATTTTTTATTATGATATTTTCTTCCAAGGATTACAAGAATTGAGTGATTGGGCATGGATATGATAATCCTCTTGGCATGACAATTGAGAACATCATGGCATTATACAACCAGTTCATCCTAAGTATAAGGTCAAAATCTTCCATGAAGTTAGATTCCAAACGAAAACCACCATAAGAAATAGGGATTGTTTCAACAACAAAATAAGAGGTTTGTAGCCTTCCACTAGGGGTAGTCACATCCAGTACATACCCTAAGTCCTATATTTCTACATTTAGCATGAAGGCAAGACTACTAGACATGGAGGTATATGTGAACCCATAATTAAAGAGGGTAGTAACATAATGGTCATGAATAAACATCATACCTATATATGCATATAATTGGTATAAGGGCCGACAAGGAGTGGCTCAAGTGGTCCAGCATGGTGTCCCCTAACAAAGGGACATGGGCTCGAATTATAGTTGTCACCTTGGTTTACCACCCTCCTGGACGTCTGTCCTCCATCACGGGCATGGGAGAGAGAGAGAATGCCTCTCTTAATCCCATAATTGGTAGTATTTTACAAATTTTTTGTTTATAATATTAATAAAATTCTCAAATTACATGGCTATTACAATCATCACAGGAATGCCTTAACAAAATCACGGGCAACAAACTGACCTGCAAATCCTTTTTTAATGGAAAAACCTATGGATCTGAAAACAAAATTATTGGACAGAGATGGAGAAACTGTAGGTTTTCAATTTATAATATCTTGAAGGTGTTGGAGAAGGGAAATTGCTTCAGTATCAAGCACCCCAAAGCTATGAAAAGTGAAAGGCAGAAAATGATGATGATTTGCTTCACAAGCTGCTCCATGATTGTGGACCTTTTGGGCCACAGAGTTGGAGTATGGCTTAAAGTTGTTTGAGAGGATGCTTGTTAGAGTAGAAACACCAATGAGATCCACACAAGTGTGTTTGCCATTTTTCCAATCAAATAATAAGATATCAGCAGTACACTTACAAATTAATTGAGTATAAAAGTATTAGCATTATGAGAAAGTCTCAATTGATAGCTAACCTTCCATCAGCTTATTCCCATTGGCATATTTCATAGGCATCATGGCAAACACACAGGCATTTAGATTCTTGGATTTTTTTTCCCAAATAGGAGGGAATGAATGGTTGGATCTGACATGGCCTTCATTTTTGTGGAAGTCAAAAAGTGAGGTTGGAAAAGGGCATGGCTGGCCAGTGTGGCAGTTACCACAGTTCTGGAACCAAAAAGTGTTTTGTTCCTATCCTCTATTTGGATTCTGTCTGGGGCCCTTGTTGTAATTTTTGTTCTAGCCTTGGTTGTTATATTGGTCATGCCCACAATTGAAGTCTTGGCCGTGATTGTGGTGTTAATTAGAGTCGTGGTTATTGTTTTGAATAGGAGGATTTTTGTGCGCATTACCTCGGTTCTTATTTCTATAGCCACGCTTCCCTTTTTATTTATGCTTATTAATCACCACAATTGTCACCAAGAAGGTTAGGCTTGTCGGTATTCCTTGACTCATTCCAGAGTCCTCTCCATTTTCAAAGCATGTTTGAAAGTGTCTTGAAAGCTATTAGGTCTAGAGGAGGCAACTAATATTTGCAATGCCACATTTAGTCCTTCAAAATGATGGTCCAATTTTTGTTCCACGGTCAAGTTCTTAGAATGACGTTCCAATAGTTTGAAATGTTATTGTATTTTGTCACACGGGATTTGGTTTGATTCAAAGCCAGGAATTGCTATTTGTTCTCATTCAACTCATTTCTGGGCGTGAAGGGGGATGTGAAGATGGGTTTGCAGGCTTCCCAGTTCAAAGGGATGATTTTTTTAGAGTTGGGGTAGTTTTCCCATTAAATCTTAGTTTTGCTCTATAATTGATATGTGGCAAAAGTGACTTTATTTCTCTCATGGAAGCCTAAGACTTTGAAAGTATTATCCATAGTCCATGTATCAGCTTTGTCTAGAACATCCTCCTTGTCTTCACCATAGAATGATTTTGGATTCAATTTGATAAATTCAATGATGGTGGCAAGCTTAGCTTCATTAATGCGGACTCCTATAGGGGCTAGGGATGTTGCGTGTTTTTCCAAGTTTATCATGGCATCCATAAGTATTTTGTTTCATACCTACCAACCCTCATCCTAGAGGACCTTTCTTGGTTCATCCTCATCATCATCCTATTCATTGAGCCAATGTCTTTTGCCCTTGTCCACTCCTTTTCCTTGGTCTTCTTTTTCCTTTTCTTTGTCTTTTTTAGCTTCTTTCTTAGTTTTCATTTTCATCTCGGCTTCGTTCTTCTTCTTCTCAGCTTTTCTTTTCTTTTCTTCTAACTTCTCCTTCCTGTCATTCTTGGCTCCAAATGATCTTGAACCTTGGTTATGAGTTCGTGGGGCCATCTACAAGATACATCTAGTGTGAGTCTTTTTATTATATAGGTTGATTCAAGAGTATTGAGATCATAGAGTAATCTTGATCCGCATTTTTTATCTCATATTATAGTTGTTGCCCCATTCTACCCAAAAATAGGGAGTGTACATGTTAGTCAAGACACTCTATCAGAGATGAGAAGATGAGAAGTTCTCCTACTAATTTCTGATAGGTGGATACGGGAGGTCCTTACAGAAAAGATGAGAAGTGAGATGACTCTTTGTTGGTATGTATGCCCGGAGAGCCAGCCATATGATGATTGTAATTGCATATCTTGTAATTGATTTGATTAATAATAAAGGCAATTATGTCTATATGTTTGTTCAATTATGAGATGGTGATATAACATGATATATGTCTAAAGAATGATATTGCTCGATGACATATGTCTTCAGGTTGAGGACCTGAATAATGAGATTATATGTATGATAAGAGTATTTACATTCTTGTTTATGTCCCTAATCAGATATTATTGTGGAAGCTAATAGACAACAACAATATGTATGACTAGAGTATGTGTTGGTTGATGAAAGAATCCCATTAGTAATCATATTTGATATCAAACTAAACACATAGGTGCTTGTTAGAGAACAGTGTATCAGACAGACCCCCCTGAGAAGTGACACATGGATTACAGTCATAATCAAATATTAATGCGATAGTGGTGATTGTGATTCTTAGACCTCAAGTCACTATACTCATCACATGTCATGTGATGTATTTTAACATCATCCAACGTGACCTTGAATAAAGGTTTCCATAAAGGTGATGCTTGGGTACATTGTGACACATGAGAATTGATTGTGAGTGATGTAGATGGGATTTATTTCTCCTATTGGAGTTGATATCCAAGCCACTAGATAAGTGAGATTGAGAAAATGTATGTCTATACTCGTGTAAATCAATATATGATATTAAACTCATATGCATCTCTACATTCTTCTATGGTTCAAGGAACATGGATTATCACAGATCTAGGTTGAAGTTGTTCTCCAACTTTCTAATTACATGGGTAGCAATAATGTGTTGCTAGATACCGCTCATTACTTGTGATGTCATAAATGGTTATGGGCATTCATTGTCAATGTAATTTGGGACCTTTAGGGTCACACGCATAGGATACACCTAGAATAGCAGTTTAATCATGAATAAGGTTTAACTTGATTACTAAAGTGTTTAGGTGATCAAATTAAATATCATTGGTAAATGAGTCGACCAACTGGAGTGTCCAATTTACTAAGTGGTTTGCCAGTTGGTCGATTGGAGAGTTTGTTCAATCGAATGAGGTGTACAGACATTGTCGATAGAAATAGTCAATTGATCGATTGGAATGTCCAATCAAGAAAGTAGACATATTACCATCGGATTGTCAAAATAAACCAAATAACTGATTGAAATGTCAATCGGCCGACTGTAAAGCAATGATGTTGATGTAATGACATGCACTAATCATTGTATCGAAGGCCAGTACTTTTTTCAATAGGAAAGTATTCCAATCAATCGACTAGAATGTCCAGTCGACCAACTAGAGTACCAGTCAACCGAATGGAGATTCATAGTAGTAACTAAATCATGAAAATTGGTCTCTTTGAGTCATGGTTGATCTATAAACCCCGACCCTCCTATAAATAGAGGTGTAGTCAAGGCTTTTAGAAGACACAATTTACGTTGATAAATGTTATTTTCTCATAGTTGTGATAACGTGAGAGCCTAAGCAAGTCTTACCCGTAAAAGGGAGAGATAGCAAGGGAGAACAAGTCAGTGCTAGCACATTGACATCCACAGGACAAACTTCTTCATGTTGGCTCTAGCAAGCATGAAGTGGAGTTCCTGGTAGCTTGTGTGGACTATGATAGAAGTGTGGAGGACGTCGCCAACATGCTAGGAGGACTATGTCAGCCACTGTCTATAGTGCCACACCAGGAGACTGCCCCGACTTCTATCTAGGTTACGTCATATCTAGAAGCAACGTGTTACGAGGGTTGTCGCTAGACTTTCACCATGACCAGGTATATACCTCACAAGCCCACTTTCCTAAATACATCATTGTTGGCGTGATCAATTGGTTCAAGATACGGGCATAAAAATTTTGTTTCTATTGCCTTATATGCTGCCTGATTTCCCTACACTGTCTAGGGTTAAAGAAAATCCCATCTAGATCAACTTTGGCCATCAAGAGCGGGGAACCTCAACCGTCATTGCGAGATGGTGATGAGTGCATATTCATCATTTATTTTTTCATCATTTAGGATAATTAATTAAGACTTTTTTGGTAATTTTAGTTTAATTTGAAAATTAATTGCATTTTAATCCTGTTGATATTCCTTTTTGAATTTTTATGAGATTTCGCTCAATTTTCAGGAATTATTGAAGTTTTAACTCAAGATAAGAAAATATGAAGATAAGAAACCTTTTAGATTTCTCATAGAATTTGATATACCTCCCACCAAAACAGTCATAACTCCCACATATAAATTCCAAATTTAAAATGTAGATATGTTTTAAAAAGATAATTTCAATTTTTATAGGGAAAATATATTTTTTGGTGACTTTGGAAGTCATTTAACTGTCCAACAAATTGATGAACGTGTCTATTCATTTTCTCGTAGTGTCTGACTAAAAATATATTCTCTACACTAAAATGGGCATCACTCTCACATCCTAAGGAAAAATTTAATGTTTAAATATGTGTTGGAAAGGAAATTCAAAGGCCTACAAGAAAAATATATTTTTATGCACTTTAAAGATTGTTATCAGCCTAAATTTGTATGAAAACTTGGAACAAAAATCTACAGAGAGAGAGAGATAGTCAGAATTTGAAGGGTCAAAAGAAAGCAATCAGTGATTTTCTCTATTGCCTATTGAGGAAGAAAATTATTCTCTTGACCAAGACATACAGTAGTCACCTCTTCCACTTCATTATCCTCCCCTTTCAAGGTTTCCACCCCTCCTTCACCTATAAAAGGAGGGGGGAATCCACAAGAAAAAGATCATCGAGTCTTAGTTGTAAATTGAGTCTTAGTTGTAATAGAGTCTTAGTTTGTAGGTTCTAAATTTTATACTTGTTCTGTAATAAAACTCTGTTAATTTTATTCTGGTGTCAATAAAGTTAGTTCCTTTCTTATGTATCTGGATTCTTCTATTCTCGTTCTTCTTCTCGTTCTTTCTTCTCGCATTTTCTTCTTGGAGCGGGAGATAAAGACGTTAAGCCATTTAATCATAACCACCTTGGACTCTTCGAAGACTCTAGATATGTGGTCTATGACTTACCTTCTATTTCTCCTTGTTTTTCCCTTCCTCGTCATGAGTAGAGAGTAGTCTTCTTATCGAGGAAAGGGGAATAGCCCCTTGACCATTGTGTAGATTTGAATTTAGTTTATATGGTTTTTGTCTATATGAACAGCTTTTGGTTTAGAAAACTGCCAATTTAAACAAAGTGATCTCTCATTTTTATCCCAAGTTAATTTTGAAGGATGCGGCCGTGGAACTTGGAATTTAGAACAACTAAACCAGTTGTATGGGGATTTGGATGCGACTGTGGAAAAAACTCCATTGGGTTGATGAACTGTGAAGTGTGAGCACTAGGACCAATGGGTTCACGTGGAATTTGACTTTTACATTTTATTTATGAATATTTCGCATACCCACTTCTCATCTTTTAATTATCATGTATTCTTGATGTGGTCCTCACTTTAGCTTAGGTGGTGAAAACCCCTAAGCTTCGATGTTTTCCCCATCTGATTTCAACCGTTCCTCCAACGTTTATTTCAAAACACCTTCTTTTTAATTCTTGCAAAATTGTTAACATTCTTAGATAATCTTTTATTTCTTTATTTTTCTTGCTTAGTTTAATCTTTCAATTTTCTTATTAGAGTAATATTTTATTTTTCTTGCATTTTCATTTCTTGCATTAGTTTAATCAACCCCCCTAAAAATCAGATTTTACATTCAAGCAATCTTTCAAAAATACCAAAAAATAAATAATATCAAAACAATCAGGATTAATAGAAATGAATCTTAAAAATGGTGGCATGTGGGATCGAACCTTATATACTAGCCTTACTCTAGGATAATTATTCTAACGTATCAAATTTGGCACCGTTGTCGGGGACGGCACCATTTTTTTCAAATCTGGTTGCTTGTATATCTTGTATAATCTTATTTCATATTCACTAACTTGTATAACTTTAGTCTTTTTTATAATTTCTTCTAGATTTTTGTAATTTCTTTTTTCCTTCCAAGCACCATTCTAGAAGTGTATCTCTTATTTCTGTTGAGTTTCCATTCTAGCAGTATTGCTTTCTAGTTTTTTTTAGTTTATTTTCATAATTTCTTAGCTTTATAGTTTTAAATTCTTTTTTTAATTTTGACTAAAGCCCTTATCTCATAATATTTCTACTCTAGTGTGTTAATTGACATACCCTTCAGGAATTTCTCTTTTCCAAATGGAGTGGGCATGCCAATATCCCATGTAATGTTATTATTGTGATCTTTACCACCATGCATCTCTTGCCTGCCTGACTTTACCCCATACTTATGGTAGCACCTCTTTTAATTACGAGCCCTTTCATCCTAGTGGGTACAATGTGAATCCACATTTATCTGAGAACCGTTGTAGGGAACCTTGTGATCCATATTCAGAAGGGGGTATGATCAACAAAAATTTGGAGGGTATGACCAATAGAACTTTGGGGGAAATGGACCTATTTATGATACCCATTATAATCCTCAGCAAGAAGAGAAACTTAGGGCCCTAGAGAATATGGCAGAAAAATTGGTAACCAGCCAAGTCTTGTTATCCGCTCTGCTAGAAGCCTAATCCCAAAACCAAATGTTCCAAATATGTTCCCCCATTATTTGGTGACACCTTGTAATACTGAATCTTCCCACCAAAATGGATGCAATGGAAATTACAATCCACCATCTTCTAAAGATTATTATGAGGAGAAATGCCACAATCAATATAAGGAGCAGAAGGCCCAAGAATACTATGAGGGGTATGGTAAGGATGGTCAAAATTTTGGGGTGTATAAATCTTATGGTGAAACTCAATTTAACCCTAAACTAGAAGAGAGACTTAAAGCCCTAGAGAAGATAGCATTAGAAAGATAAGCAAAACTTGAATCCAGTCAAGCCATGTTAGATATCTTATTAGAGGCTCAATCACAGACTCCCCTGTAGAATTTGAGCAACCCAAGATGGTTCTTCCTGACAATGACGATGATGATCCCATTTTTTTCAAGTATGTAGAATCCTAAAGAAATAACACAAACCATGGAGCCATATTTTGCATGCGATGAGGACGTCTACTTGAATATGAAAATTCAAAGCAGAAGAGTTGTTCTAAAGAACCAACTAGCCCTCCCATTCTTAACATAAATATGAATGATACCATAGACCAATACCCTTTTTTAGTCTATTTTGGATAATGAGCATCTAACCCCCTTTTTTACACAGCCAGTTCTCATTCCACATAAGAGTAATGTAGAAGGGGAGATACCATCATTGGAAGAATCCCATACCCCCCCCTCTTTTGTTGTTTGCAAGGAATACATCCTCATCCTTCCTGAATCCTTGGGGACCCTTTGTACAAAATAATTAGAGCCATATGTTATATCAACAATGAAACTTACCAAACCCAATGTTGATGGCATTATTTCTAAGGAGAAACAAAACACTTTTGTAAATGATTTGAAATCTTTTGTATCAACCTAAATTCTCTCATATGTAGGTCATTATGATGGTGGAAAACTTGAGTCAGATCCTCCACCCGACTGTATTGATCCTGCTCTACCGACATTACTTGTCGAGTACCTGCCAACTTCCCTCAATCCACATCCATCTTCAACACTTCCTTTACTATCGAAGGGAGATCTATGGATATTATTGGAGGGAATGTGAGGTGAAAGAAAATGTGAACACCCCATTGAGCTTCCACGACTACCCTATCATAGGATATACTATGAACCTTCTTTGATGAAGGTCCCAGCCCTCCTACACATCCCCTTCAGCTGGACCTTTTTTTAACTACCAGGGTCATCTGGATGCCCTCTTCTTCCTTCCATCTTGGATTTAAGTCTTGCTCGAGATGAGAAAAATTTTAAGTTTGGGGTGGAGGTGGGTGGTATGTACTCCTTCCACCCACTATATCTTACTTTTTGTAATTTTTCATCATGTTATGTAGCTTACTTTTAATTTTACAAAAAAATTCAAAAATTTTCAATTTTTAGTTTGTCCTTTATCTTGTCGGCCAATATGAATAGATGTTTATCATTATATGCCCTTAAATTTAGTAGATTCTTTGTAAAAAAATACAAATTGTCACGTTTGAAACCACTTTGTCACCTAGGACCCGTAAATAACATCACTTCTTGGAATAGTTGGCAAGTCATAAGGAATCGATCAGAACTAAGCATAATTTTTCTCTATATTTAAACAATGTGATATATTATTATAAAACTTGTATGATGTGATTTATAAGAATATTCTAACTAGAGAAATGACACTCTCTGAAAAAATAGATGAAAAAAATGTTGAAGTTATAAGCACAAGAACATCTCTTCCTTCCCTCTATTTTTCTTCTAAAAAAGAGAAGCAAAGAATCACCACCGGACATGTAAGGAGTGGGATCCCATAGGGGAACCACTCCCTACTAAAGATTTGAACAATAAAACCCCCAATCCAAACACACCCAAAATGGTATGATGAAGTGGGTGTAAAATTTTCAAATTTTATTAATGGTATTCAAAACAACCAAAGTGTAGCAGCGAAAGTAAAAATTTGACTATATTCAATTTCTCAACAAGTTTACAAAAGAAATCATAATCTCCCACAAAGGGTGTACATGTATGATACAACATAAGGATCCAAGATAGAGGGAAGTCTGAATCATAGCAACTTTGTCTCCAAGCTTTAAACTCCTTAAGCTAAGTCCATAACTTTAAGCCATTCCCTCCATGTCCTTCACCTAGGGTTGGAAGCATACCCCAGCAAGAAGAGAAAAATAGATGACATCAGCAAAGGCTGGTATGTGCATACTAAAAAGTAAAATTGAGCAATATATGGAGTAAAGGACATCAAATAAAATGAAGCTTCTCATAGAAGAGAAAAGTACCACCCAAGTGGATATCAAGAGAATTGATCCACAATAAAAAAAGATACTTGTCATTAAATCAACATATAAAAGTGGTGCCACATAAGCACATATAAAATTAGGGCACATAACCCATAATTCATAAACATCATCTTGCATGCATGTGAGATAAACATAGCCCTAGAACAATATAAATAAAAATGGCGGCCAAGCCTCATAAACTTAAAACCTGATAGAGAATGCCACATAACCAAACTCCCAAATATATATAAAACATGGGCCAAGAATCATACATCTTGCCTTAGGTATGAGGTAACCTTTCCATCCCAAAAGAGTAGGAAATTACACATCTGCTCGGCAGAAAATTACACATCTGCCATAAGTAAAAACCAATGCAATTACAGTGCTCTAGTGCTACTGAATCACATAGCATGTAAAATGTAGAGGCAAGTAGAAAAGTATAGTCAGATTATACAAACTAATCACCACAAAAGTGACCAACATATACATCCACCTCATATGTGGGAAAGAGACATCACATGTCATCATATAGAGTTCCAACATGAACAAAGCATAATTTAAGAGTCCAAAAGAATATCCATGATCACATTATCAATAACAAATAAAAGGTAGTTCACATGAACCATGATTTTTAAAAGAAAAGACATTGTGTATAGGCTAATGTCTATAGGATGAAGAGAAAGATAAAAGTAGGCTAATTTCTCATAAGAATAATTGGGGATGCAAATATACCTTGACTTCAGAGTCTAAATAAGTCCAAGATAGATCTAGATCTAAGTCTAGGACTCCAAAGCACCTATTAATCATGTATGTGAAATTTGGGTTAGGTTACACCAATTTCATAAACCCTAAAAATCACCTTTTCAGTATTAGTTAATTAGGCTATTAAAACCAGTCACATTTTAGGTTACCTTTTTATGAGTCCAAAACATATTTTATTATATTTTTTTACCTACATATATTTAGTTAGGAATTTTACAAGTTATTACTTATTTAGAGAAATCCATTAAAATTAGATATATTCAATGATTGGATTTAGGTAAGAAAGATAACACCATAAGATAGATCTTATTTTTCTGAATCCAATGACTATTTATTTGTAATTTTTGGATAAACAATTTAAAAGTTATGATTTTTATAAAATCAACCAATCATACATTTCAAAAAAGCCACATAAGCAATATATGCAAGAGAGGAAGAGAGATGTGGCCGATCCACTGACATGGCCCAATCAAAGGCACCCATTTCATTGGCCAAAGGAAACATGGGCAAAATGACCAAAATACCCTTAGGAGGAAAAAGAAGCGAAAGAGGTGAAGCGAGGGCAGAGAAGTACAACCACAAGAGAAGTACATCATACTCCCACGGATTCAACAACCCTGAGAATGGTTCCTAAGAAAGTCGGTGTGCCAAACTGTTCCTGCCGCCATGGAAGCTGAAGGTGCAAACTTAAAGAAAGTGGAAATCAGGACACTGAGAGTAAAGCTTAGAACTTCAACGCAAAGGCATCCAAAAACAAACCAATACTAGTAGAGGTTAAAGAGGTGAGAGAACAAGATCAATAGCAAAACTACAAACAAGTAGAGAAAAAGAGTGAAACGGGGTATATACCTCGACAGGTCCAATTGGCATTGCAGGAAGTTCTGATGGTATACTCTGAACAAATCAGGGTAGTTTTTGGTGACTCCGAGGATCCAGGTCTCAATGCCGAAGTCATGGTGCGCGCCGCAGGTAGACTAGGTAGGGTAACTATGCTCGAGGCCATGTGAGACTGATCTAGCGGTGAGAAACGAAGCTGGGTCACCGGGCGTATGTGAGGGAAGGATTTCCCAAGAGTCTGATACCCTAGGATGGTGAGGAGAGGAGAAGAGGGAGTGAAACAGAGAGGGAACAGGGGAGAATGTGGCTGGTTTGTGGAGACGATGGGGCAACCGCAGAACCCTAGATTTTATAGGGTTGTCTAGTTGGGGAGGACACCAGGAAGGTAAGGGAGCAGAAATCGGAAGGAAAGGGGTAAAGGAGAAGGAAGTGGAAGAAAAGATGGAAAGGAGAGAAGAGAAAGAATTGGGGAAGAGAAACGAGTTACTACTCGTGGAACAAGAAAGGGGACGGAGGTTGAAGGGGAAGTAGATGTTGTACAATCCAGATCCAACGGCCATGCAAAAAGGGCCCGAATTTGGAAAATAAAAGAGGCCCGTGTGACATATATACTTAGGCAAACCGAGAGTTAATAACGTGACGTATAAATGAATTACAAACATTATTCAATTAGAATTCGAATAAGGTGAAATTAATGCATTATTTTCTTTTCTCTTTTTCCTTATTTGAGAGTGCAAACAATCATCAAACTAAGTAAGATTTTGCAAGGAGGCTAATTAAGATATGTAGATTCTGATTATGTAATTAGATTTTCCTTTTGGGGACTTTTGATGTGTTAAATAAATCAAATCTTTTTTCTCTTTCCTCCTTCATTAATGACTTTAGGATACTCCAAATTTTATGAAACTTCACCCACACGTCATATTTAATGTGTTAGATATGAATTTGCCATTCATTTTACATGTTGGAGTTGTTTGAGTATTTATGTAATGCTTTGAAGGTTCTACACACTTTCTCTCTCCTGGATTCATCTTTTAATAAAACATCTTCCAAATCGGATGAAAATTCATTCAAAGGCTATATTTATTATGTAGATTATGAATTTGAAGTTTGTTTCCACTTTTGAGATTTCTTTTTATGAGATATGTCATATGGCCTGTTAGTGGTCTATTATCTAAATTATTTATCCAGTTAAGTTCCTTATCTTTATATTGCCACCAAATGAGTTATGTGACATATTTTATGTATCCATTATTATCCTAAGACTAATGTGAAAACATTAGGTCATATTAGGGTGAAACATTCATGCATTAGATCATTAGGATTTTACTAAACATCTTTTTAGGTCTAACCCTCAACCTTGTTTAGCCAAACCCAAAAGATCAAAGTTCTAGGGTAGGGTCCAAGATTTGGTATGTTACAGCACTCCACCCCTTAAAAGGATTTTGTCCTTGAAATTTATTGATCCAAACATCAACAAACAACTACTCTCCACTCCTTAAAAGGTTCAACCTAACAAGTCAACTAAACAACATTTGGGATTACCAACATATCTTTTAGTTGTGAAAGTTTTAGATATTTATGTTGCTCATGTATCCAACTAATAGTCACACCATCTAGGGTTGAGTTTTAGGTCCTTATGTCTCTAACCTAACAACCCTACATAAACATCCAAAAGTCATAGGGTAGGTTAACTACACCTTTATATCAATCCTAGTCACAACTCCAAAGTCAAAGCTAGGGTTAGCACTAGGTTTAGGGTTTCACTACCAAAAACACCTCACTTTATTGTGACTTAGTTGAGGAAAATTTTGATGAAATCTAGAAAAAATGTGTACATATAGTAGTATAATTGAAAATATATTTTTGGTAGTGAAATATATTTGAGATAAAATAAGATATGGATCCAAAATCAATTGTGAAAACCAAGTCACAATTTTTCCATATTAAGACCTCCTTAAACTACTACTTCCTCATGACCTAATTGCATCCTCAAGACAAACCTCATTCCATCAAGAGATAGTCATCATCTCATCATAGATCAAAGGGCGAACATCTTACCTAGAGGTAACTATCTAAGTCAAGGGTTCTATTAGGGAGACAAATTTGAAATAGTCAGATTATGACTACCATGGGCTCTGATACCATATTGTAAGGAGTGGGATTTCAAAGGGGAACCACTCCTTACTAAAGATTTGAAAAATAAAACCACCAATCCAAACACACCCAAAATGGTATGATGGAGTGGGTGTAAAATTTTCAAATCTTATTAATGGTATTCAAAACAACCAAAGTGTAGCAGCGGAAGTAAAATTTTGACTATATTCAATTTCTCAACAAGATTATAAAAGAACAACATAATCTACCACAAAGGGTGTACATGTATGATACAACGTAATGATCCAAGATAGAGGGAAGTCTAAACCATAGCAACTTTGTCTCCAAGATTTAAACTCCTTAAGTTAAGTCCATAACTTTAAGCCATGTCCTCCATGTCATTCACCTAGGGTTGGAAACATACCCCAGTAAGAAGAAAAAAATAGAAGACATCAGCAAAGGCCGGTATGTGCATACTAAAAAGTAAAATTGAGAAATATATGGAGTAAAGGGCATCAAATAAAATGAAGCTTCCCAAAGAAGAGAAAAGTACCACCCAAGTGGGTATCAAAAGAATTGATCCACAATAAAAGAGATACTTGCCATTAAATCAACATATAAAAGTGGTGCCACATAAGCTCATATGAAATTAGGGCACATAACCCATAATCCATAAACATCATCATGCATGCTTGTGAGATAAATATAACCCTATAACAATATAAATAACAATGGGAGCCAAGCCTCATAAACTTGAAACCTGATAGAGAATGGCACATAACCAAACTCCCAAATATATATAAAACATGGGCCAAGAATCATACATCTTGCCCTGGGTATGAGGTAACATTTTCATCCCAAAAGAGCAGGAAATTACACATCTACTCGGCAGGAAATTACACATCTGCCATAAATAAAAACCAATGCAATTACACTACTCTAGTGCTATTGAATCACATAGCATGTGAAATGTAGAGGCAAGTAGAAAAGTATAGTCAGATTATACAAACTAGTCACCAAAAAAGTGACCAACATATACATCCACCTCATATGTGGGAAAGAGACATCACATGTCATCATATAGAGTTCCAACATGAACAAAGCGTAATTTAAGAGTCTAAAAGAATATCCATAATCACATGATCAATAACAAATAAAAGGTAGTTCACATGAACTATGATTTTCAAAAGAAAAGACATTGCATATAGGCTAATGTCCATAGGACCAAGATAAAGATAAAAGTAGGCTAATTGCTCAAAAGAATAATCCGGGATGCAAACATACCTTGACTTCAGAGTCTAAACAAGTCCAAGATAGATCTAGATCCAAGTGTAGGTCTCCAAAGCACTTACTAATCATGTATGTGAAATTTAGGTTAGGTTTACACTAATTTCATAAACCCTAAAAATAGCTTTTTCATTATTAGTGAATTAGGTTATCAAAACCACATTGCATTTTAGGTTACCTTTTTATGAGTCCAAAACATATTTTATTATATTTTCTAACTTATATCTATTTAGTTAGGAATTTTACAAGTTATTACTTATTTAGACTAATCCGTTAAAATCACATATACTTAATCATTAGATTTAGCTGACAAATCTAATACCATAAGATAGATCTTATTTTTCTTAATCCAATGACTATTTATTTGTAATTTTTGGATAACTGGATTATAAGTTATGATTTTTATAAAATCAACCAATCACAAATTTTAGAAAAGCCACATAAGCAATTTATGCAAGAGACAAAGAGAGATGTGGCCAATCCACTGACATGGCCCAATCAGAGGCACCCATGTCGTCGGCCAACGGAAATATGGGCAAAATTACCAAAATGCCCTTAGCGGGAAAAAGAAGCGAAAGATGTGAAGCGAGGGTAGAGAAGTACAACCACAGTAAGTCATCTTCTTCGTAATATCCTCCCCAACCCCACCCCGCGTGAGAACACCCAGCTGTAGGCTCCATTGCAATGACTCAAATCTGATCATACTTCTTGAAGATTAAAAAACTGAAAGCACCGAGGAGTTCCTCATACTCCACAGATTCAACAACCCTGAGAATGGTTCCTAAGAAAGTCGGTGTGCCAAACTTTTCCTGCCGCCATGGAATCAAAAGGTGCAAACTTAAAGGAAAGTGGAAATCAGTATAGGACACTGAAGAATCAACAATGAGTAAAGCTTAGAACTTCAACGCAAAGGCATCCAAAAACAAACCAATACTAGGGGAGGTTAAAGAGGCTAGAGAACAAGATCAATAGCAAAACTGCAAACGAGTAAAGCAAAAGAGGGAAATGAGGTATATACCTGGTCAGGTTCAATTGACATTGCAGGAAGTTCTTATGGTACACTCTGAACAAATCTGGGTATTTTTTGGCAACTCTGAGGATCCAGAACTCGCCACCGGAGTCATGGTCCGCGCCGCAGGTAGACTGGGTAGGGTAACTATGCTCAAGGCCATGTGAGACTGATCTAGCGGTGAGAAACGATGTTGGGTCACTGGGCGGATGTGAGGGAAGGATTTCCCATGAGTTTTATGCACTAGGATCGTGAGGAGAGGCAAAGAGGAGGTGAAACAGAGAGGGAACAGGGGAGAGCTGCGGCTGGTTTGCGGAGATGATGGGGCAATTGCAGAACCCTAGATTTTATAGGGTTGTCTAGTTTGGGAGGACACCAGGAAGGTAAGGGAGTAGAAATCGGAAGGAAAGGGGTAAAGGAGAAGGAAGTAGAAGAAAAGATGGAAAAGAGAGAAGACAAAGAATTGGGGAAGAGAAACGAGTTACTGCTCGTGGAACAGGAAAGGAGACGGAGGTTGAAGGGGGAGCAGATGTCGTACGATCCAGGTCCAACGTCCACGCAAAAAGGACCCGAATTTGGAAAATAAAAGAGGCATGCGTGACATATATACTTAGGAAAATTGAGGGTTAACAACGTGACGATAAATGAGTTAGAAACATTATTCAATTAGAATTCGAATAAGGTGAAATTAACGTATTATTTTCTTTTCTCTTTTTCCTTATTTGAGAGTGCAAACAATCTCCAAATTAAGTGAGACTTTGCAAGGAGAATAATTAAGACATGTAGATTCCAATTATGAAACTATATTTGCCTTTTGGGGACTTTTGATGTGTTAAATAAATCAAATATTATTTTCTCTTTCCTCCTTCATTAATGACTTTAGGATTCTCCAAATTTTATGAAACTTCACCCACAAGTCATATTTAATGTATTAGATACAAATTTGCCATTAATTTTACATGTTGGAGTAGTTTGAGCATTTATTTAATACTTTGAAGGTTCTACACACTTTCTCTCTCATGGATTCATCTTTTAATAAAACATCTTCCAAATTGGATGAAAATTCACCCAAAGGCTATATTTATTATGTAGATTACGAATTTGAAGTTTGTTTCTATTTTTGAAATTTCTTTTTATGAGATATGTCATATGGCTCGTCAGTGGTCCATTATCTAAATTATTTATCCAGTTAAGTTCCTTATCTTTCTGTTACCACCAAATGAGTTATGTGACATATTTTATGTATCTATTATTATCCTAAGACTAATGTGAAAGTATTAGGTCATATTAGGATGATATATTTATGCATTAGATCATTAGGATTTTACAAAACATCATTTTAGGTTTAACCCTCAACCTTGTTTGGCCAAACCTAAAAGATCAAAGTTCTAGGATAGGGTCCAAGATCTGGTATGTTACATGACAAAAATCAAGTCTAAGGTGGCATGCTTTCCAAAATAAAAAAATATATACCCTACAAAAGGGTGTTCCATTAAAAGATGTCAAAAGTGCACATTAAAAAAAATTATGACCAATGTAGCCGCAACTCCACAAATTCATATTCCGAGTCAAATAGAGGAGGGATCAATATTTTTTTCATTGCTTCTTTTTTGTTTTCGCACCCCCCCCAATTTTGTCCCGTTCTTGTGTGCAACAACTTACAAAAAAATAAAAATTGAGAGTGTCAACGTAAAAGTAAGATGAAGTCTACTTTCTACAAAATCTTGTTTTTGAAGCAAGATGTGATAATTGTTTTGGTAGGATATATAGAACTTTATGCTACGTGGTTCTATGAGATTGGGTCACTTGGCCAAAAATTGAAGGTAAGGATTATAGTGATGTTACAAGGTGAGGAATGACAAATTGAGAGTATAAATTGGACTTTATTTGTAATTTAATTTGCTTGAGAACAAGTAAAGATTCAAGTCTGGGGTATTTTGATGAGTGCATATTTATCATTTATTTTTACATCATTTAGGATAATTAATTAAGACTTTTTTGGTTATTTTAGTTTAATTCAGAAATCAATTGCACTTTCATCCTGTTGATATTCCTTTTCTGAATTCTTATGAGATTTCTCTCAATTTTCAAGAATTATTGAAGCATTTAACTCAAGATAAGAAAAGATGAAGATAGGAGACCTTTTATATTTCTCGTAGAGTTTGATATACCTCCCACCAAAACAGTCATAACTCCCACATATAATTTCCAAATTTGGAGTTTAGATATGTTTTGAAAAAATAATTTCAATTTCTACAGGAAAAACATATTTCCCGAAGACTTTGGCAGTCATTTAACTGTTCAACCAATCGATGAACATGCTTATTTACTTTTCGCAGTGCTTGATTTAAATATATACCATGCTCCAAAATGGGCATAACTCTCGCATCCTAAGATGAAATTTAATGTTCAAATATATATATTGGAAAGGAAATTCAAATACCCACAAAAAAATGTATTTTTGGGTGCACTTAAAAGCTTGTTACCAGCCTAAATTTGTACAAAACTTCGGGAATGGGAATCTACAGAGAGAGTCAAAATTGGAAGGGTCAAAAGAAGGCAATTCTTAATTTTCTCTATTTCCTATTGAGGAAGAAAATTATTCTCTTGACCAAGATATACAGTAGCCACCTCTTCCACTTCCTTCTCCTCCCCTTTTAGGGTTTCTACCACTTCTTCCCCTATAAAAGGAAGGGGGACTTCACAAGAAAAAGGGGCACCATCTTGTAATCTTATATCTAATTTTCACCATCTTGTAATCTGAGATGAAGTTCTTAGCTTTTACTTTCTTTGTAATTTTTGGTCATTGCATCATGTTTGAGTAGTCTTTTTCTGGGCTACGGGGACTGACCTCACAACCTATTTCTATGTTCTTTGTATCAACTCTTTGTTCTTAGTTAATGAATATCTCTCAATCTGAATCTTTTGAGAAAAGGATGGATATGTTCATGTGGGGGCACCAAAACCAAGGCCCCGATTGAATGAAACGCGTGAACTCCTGACAAGTTTTCGTGATATTTCATCTTTTGATCCATATTTGATCTTAAATAGGTAAGGTCCTTTTGTTACTGGAATGCCAAGATCTCGAGTTTTAGTAGCACGAATGGTGATTTTACTCTATCTATTTTCTTGTCTATTATGGTCCATAGTGATGAGACCAACTGATCTATGGATTAGAATCCCAAAGTGAGATTTACATTTTTCTTGATGTGACCATCAATAGGAAAGTGTTAGACTGTTGGGCTATGATCCGCATACACCAGGACCAACAGGTTTGTGGAAAGCTTAACCCTTGTGTGGTCCATAAGGGCAGGCAACCACAAGGTCTTAATTTAGAAACGAGGAATGGAGTTGAATTGGACTATATAGGAGTGTGGTTTTGGCGGTGTATCATCAGATCCCATATCTTTCTTTATTAATTTAGATATATTTTAATCATACAACTTTAATTTCTATTTTAGTTTAATTCAAACTCTCTCAATGGATTTTAATTTTTGTCTTTGCAACCGGATTTGAACTCAACCATCCTTTTTTCCGTCTCTATGGATCGATACCTTTCTGTACTTTGTTGGTTTGGTGCTTGCATCAAGTTGGAAGGTTAAACTCTAGGAAATTTTTCCTAGTGATAGTTGTGTGTTACAACGACGTGCATCAGATGGATAGGAGGTGATTGTCACATAGAACCCTAAGCCCAGACACTGTAGTATCTCCATTAAGGATTTTTTGGGTTTCATTGGTTCAAGAGACATGTATAAGTAATTTAATTAATGAATATAGAAGTGTGTAGGCTCTTGTACCAAATGTCACAGAACCATTTATACCCCAATCCCAATCATGCTGCCAAGACAGTGGTAAAGGGATTAAAGCATTTGTCCCTAGTTTGCCTGACTAACCTTGCACAATCATATACATAAATTAAAATAACATTTTTTACTATTGAAAATGAAAAAGAAAATTTATACATGGATTGTAGGCAACATATAGAAATTTAAAAGGATAGAGAAACTAAGTACGAAAAACTTGCTACAACCCAATCACATTTTATGCTCCCATGTTTGTAGATTTATTAGTGTTGATTCAAATCTTCTACCAATAAATAAGGAATATGAGTAGATTCTTCATTGTTTGCCTAAACCAAAAATCATTACCTGATGTCAATGCAAAGCATTGAGTACAATTATGAAAAACATGAAACACTATATGTATATTCGAAAGGAAATAGCCACTTGGCATATTGATAAGAAATAAATAATAACAAAGAGATAACTTTCAAGTGTTCAACAAGTAAAGATTACAAAATAGTTCGAAATATACTCTAAACAAAGAGTCTATCACCTAACATATACAAGAGTAGGTGGAAACACTAATAAGGTGCCACTTAACCCTAAGGGAAATGCCATAGTGCCACTTAACCCTAAGGGAAAGGCAATATTGCCACTTGACCCCTAACAACGATAAGGGAAAAGTCTTAAACACTCTATTGCGAGGAACTATGGGGAGTGTATCACAAATCCAGTTATCAAATAAAAGAACAAATAATTATATATAAAAATTTGAAACACTAGTCTGTACGAAATGTGGTATCTCATGAAAGTAATATAGCCAAGTATTATAGTCATACATACATACATTACGTCACATAAAAAAATTTTAAAGAGTATATAGTATATGTACATTGCAAGAATATCTAAATTCATAAATTCCAAGACGAAGAGATAGGGAGTAGGGTCAAGACCTAGTCAAAGAATCATGGTCAAGAATTAATGTTTGGAAATTTTGGTATCCAAAAGAGTAATATCTAGGATACTTGTTCCACATGACCATAATAAGAATCATTCATCTTCTAAACAAACAACTAGGAAGAACAACAACTTGTCAACAAGATTAAATATCCAACATGTTGGCTAAATTGGACATTAGCATACCCTTTGTTTTGATGATGATAAACATTTCATTCTTGTGTATCTAACGTGCTACTTGAGTATTTAAGGGTTCAATAAGGAGATCATACTAAGTGGATAATTAAAGATCAATACAAATTGAAGATCAATGCTCTTTAGTGTTTAAATTTTCATGACTGTACTCAATGTAAAAATGTATACAAGTATATAATGTACAAGTACTTAGATATCATGTAAATCAAGTGTTAGATCTTCCCTATCCACCCGAAACCCTATCTTACACTCACATGAAGACTTTAGGGTTGATAGGTTTCATATGAGATATCAATAGGACCTCACATACATTGCAAATCCTTGCAAAAAATCCTTATCGGTCGACAAAATTGTCGACCAAGAATCACTCAGTCAAAGACTCAAACAATCAAAAAATAACTTTGCAAATCTTTAGTTCTGAGTCAAATTAAATATTATCGACCGAGATATAGCCGTTGTAATAGGTTAAAACAAGAGAGAAACAAACATATAGCCATTAAATCTAGTTGAACCCAGACAGACATTTAGTCGACAATATTGTGGATCAAGAGTCATTCGGTCGACAATATTGTTGACCGAGAAAAGTTCTAGAAACTTCACATTTAACAAACATTTTAGTCGTTGCAACCTAACTACTTTCTACCTAACGACTAGTTAAGCACTAATAACACTCTAGAGAATCCCTAGAATATCCCTAAACACTTGCAAATGATTCCTATAAATAGGAGAAGCCTTAGGACACCCTAAACACACAAGCTACACTTGAGCATCCATTTTTTAGAGCAACGAAGCTGAGATTCACTTGCTATATTCTTCCTTGTGCTCTAGAGTTGTGTTATACAACTACAATCTCCTAGCCATAACATATAGCCACGTCAATCTTAAGTGGGTAGGATATCTAAACACTTGATATAGGATCAAAGTGTTGTACTTTATCTGTTAAGTATTTTCTTTCTTCTAATCTATCTCTTTTGTATTTTACTCTGCTCTCCTTGACTACTCCTTGGGTTGGAAGCTGTTGAAATGAGGTTTCTTGGTGCTACTTCAACAAAGTGAAGGTTTCTCTAAGGTGTACTTGAGGTTACTTCAAGAAGGTTGCTTCAAAGGAGGTTGGATCTACTTGTAGGTGAAGGCTATCTCAAGGTGGTAGAGCTACTTCAAGGAAGTAAATGTTGCTCCAAGGTTGCTTGAGGTTACTTCAAGAAGGCTGCTTCAAAGGAGGTTGGAGATACTTCTAGGTGAAGGCTATCTCAAGGTGGTGGAGCTACTTCAAGGTGGTGAAGGATGCTCCAAGGTTTCTTGAGGTTACTTCAAGAAGGTTGCTTCAAGGAGGTTGAGGCTACTTCAAGGTGAAGGCTACTTCGAGTGGAAGGTGATTGTATTTTGTTGTAACATCCTTGTGAGGTAAATAAAATATATCACTTTCAAAGTCCCAATTGGAAATAATTGGGTAGCAGACTGACAAACTTTGATTCAAATGTTGGAACCACTCTACATTGAAGTTTCTTCCTTGTTTCCTCTTTCTTATTTGCATTAAGTTTTAAATTAAATTTTAAAGGTATCAAAAGCACTATTCACCCCCCTCTAGATCTTTCAATTGGTATCAGAGCAGGTCTTCAAGGAGCTATAACATGTCTTGAAGAATGGGGGATAACTTGCTTAGCAATCTCAACCTTGAAGGAACTCATGTGACTCGGCCACCACCCTTTGATGGAAGCAACTACACCTATTTGAAAAAAAAGAATGCAATTCTACTTCTAAGGGATCAGCCTAGAGCTTTGGAGGATGGTATCTTTACCTTATGAACTTCCTACTATTGAATATGCAACATGGAATCCTGATACGGTAAAGCAAGTTAAATTAAATGCAAAAGTGGTAAGCATATTATATTGTTCCATTTCTATTAGTGAGTTTAATAGGATATCTTCATGTGAAACAGCATATGAAATATGACATAAATTTTCAATTACACATGACGGAACCACTCAAGTTAAAAATACCAAAATTAATATGTTTAAACAAAAGTTTGAAAATTTTCATATGCAACCTAATGAGTCCATTAGTGAAATGTATGCAAGATTTTCTTCTATTGTTAACAGCTTGAATGCATTAGATAATTATATAAGTGAGGAAGATCGGGTGTCCAAGATCCTTAGATCCTTGCCTCCAAAATACAAGCCAAAGGTGACGGCCATTGAAGAAGCCAATGACCTTAACGCATTGAGGATGGAGCAACTCATTGGCAGTCTAGAGACTCATGAAGTTACCCTTGAAGAAGAAAGATTGGCGGTCGAACACAAAAAGGGGAAAAGGAAGGACATTGCATTTAAGGTAGTAACTAAATCTATCAATCAAGAAAGCAATGAAACAAGTGAAGAAGATAGTGAAGAGGAGGCTCTCATTGTAAATGGTAAGCAATATAGAAGATTTAAATCTAACAAAAATGTTGGTGTCTATTCTTCTTCTTCCCTTAGGTTCTTTGAATGTGGCAAGAAGGGACATTTAAAAAATGAGTTTCCTAAAGTCAAGAAGGGAAAGAAATCCTCTCTCAAGAAGAAAGAAAAGGCCTACAAAGCAGCTTGGGGATGATTGAACCGACGATAGTGAGAGTGAAGAAGAAGAAGTAGAATGTATCATGACTAAAGAAGACAAGGTAAATTGTTTCATTGCAACAACCAATGAATAAGAATTTGAGGCAAGTCTTCTTGATTTATCGAAAGAAGAGCTAGTCACTAGTATTGAAGAACTACATGATAAATATGTTGGTTGTAAAAGGAAATTAAAGAAGCTTACAAATGCTAATGATGATTTGTATGCTAAATTGAATGATCTTACTTTTGAAAAAGAAATCCTTATGTCTGAAAAAGATACTTTGAAATCATCTATTAATGATTACAATGTCAAGTTGCTTGCTCTAAAAACCAAAAATAATCTTCTTTCTTAAGAAAAGGTTGAATTGCTTGCTAAGATGAATAATTATCAAACTCAATTTGTTCTATGTTCTCATTCAAAGTATGATATTATCATTATAGAAAGAGATTCTTTGCTTTCAAGTTTAGATCAAGTAAAACTAGATATTGCAAAGAAAATTGATGAAATTACTAAGCTACAAAAATATGTTGATAGTCTAAAGAGTAATAATATTCTTGATAAAATCTTGGAAAACTCTTTTGGACAAAAAGTAAGAAGGGGTCTAGGCTATGTACCTAAAGAGAAATCTTATCAAAATCTTAGAAAAAGAAAAACACAAAAACTCAAATCAAAGATCATATATGTGCCCAAAGACAATCTAGCACATAACCAAAATGTTAAGAAGAGAAATGAAATTGATTTTATTTGTTGTCATTATTGTTTATGTCTTGGTCGATATTCATTTTCTTGTCCATACAAGAAGAAGAAAGATGTTGACTTGGTTTGCGTTCCAAAGCTTCCAAATTAAAATGATTGGACATATTAGTTGAGATTTGACCTAAACTTCACTTTGAAATTCATAATGTCTTATTCAACTAAAATAAGCTTGAACTTGTATATCTTTGTATATTCTGATTGCTTAATTGTGTTATCTAAAAATAATGGCATGATATGATTACAATAAAAATGTTGAGTTTACTGAAAATGTACATAACTTCATCTCGGTAGACAAAGAGCTCGACTGAAATCTCTTCCGATCAAGGAAAAGTTTGACCAAAGGATGTTCTATCAAAAGTGTTTTTACTATGAAATCTATAGAACTTCATCCCGGTCGACAAAGATTTTGACCGAGAAGTCTTCTGGTCAAAGAAAAGTTCAAAGGAAGGTAGTTTTTGTCATAACTGTTTATTAAGAATAAAATTATTCGCTTGAAATTAAATTTGGTGACCCAAATCTATAATGAACTCTTCATATTAAATTGTTCTAAATAGTGAAAATGATAAAATATTTATAGTAATGCTCCTAACCAAAAGGACCACTATATGGGACCAAACTTTCATACTTTGTTGGTTTGGATGGTCTATGGAAATTACTCTAAAAAGCACATGATAGGAAATAAGAAGATTTTCATACACTTGGAGAAAAGGTAAAATTATTGGTCACATGTGAAGAAAGTTTCAAAGGTAAAACTATTGGCATAGGTGGTGTTGGTACAAATTTTTAAGTGTGCTATTTGTAAAAGAACTACATCATAAGTATTATGACAATGGTTATGATTCATAGGAAAATATCAAAAGGAAAAATTATTGTAAACCTCTTAACTCTATGGACACTATTTGAAAATAATGAATTGTTAAAGGCATAAAAAGATTGTTCATATAAAAACTTACTTAGAATATAATCATTACCTAAATTTATGTTAAAAATCTGAGATTTATGTATTCTAGGGAAGCAAAAGTAAGATTTCTTTTCAAAAACTAAAACTTTGCTCACTAGAACTCATTCACAAAGATTTATTTGGCTCGATGTGAATTCTATCTTTAACAAAATATGGTAACGACAAATTTGATCCTAAGTCACAAAAAGACTTTACCCTGGAATATTCAACATCTAGAAAAGCATCAAGGATTTATAAGTCTACATAAATGATGATTGTACGCAACAAGACTTAGTCATATCCTACAAGAGTTGATTATTAGACAATTGTTATATGATCTTACCAAGAACAATGAATAAAATTCAGTTCCTAGACCTAAAGGAAAAACATTCATTGGAACTATATGGGCATGATGAAATAAAGTTAGGATATAATGAGAAGAAATAGATTTTGATATGAATTATGCATTAATGGATAATACTTGAGACCATTTAACTCTACCAATTCATAAAGACATAATACTCTTCAAATGGAGGTAACAATTGTTTCCAAAATAGAATCATAAGAGAAGATATCTATGTTGCTTAAACCCATGACTTGAAACATAATTAAATATGCATAAAGTTGATTGGTTAGTTTCCATCTTCCTGCATCTCTGCTTTCCCTGGTGGATCTGCTGGTGGCCAAAAGTTTGCCCGCTGGGTGGAGGGGTCTGTTCCCTTCGGGCGCCTCCCTCTCCCTGGCCCTGAACGACCTCGATGAGGCTTTGCAGATTGGAGTGGGTAGCGGTGCTCTGGAGATAGGGAGAGGGTATACTAGCCCAAATTGTTGGGGCCTCTTCTCGGAGTCAAGGTTGACGAAGGGACGTGATGCATACAAGGATTGAAGATCTGGATCTGGTTCGAAGTTTTCCACATGGTCGACTCTGTCTTCCCAAGAGTGATGGCAGGAGAGAAGACAACCACCTAGATTTTGGATTTGCGCTTCAGCTCCGTCAGCAGGTGATGTAAAGGGTGTCGCCTCTTCTTCACAGGAACCTTGGTCTCCTTCTCTGCGGCCTCTCCAATTCTGGCTTGGAGTCTGCTATGTCAATTCTGACGGCTTCCCTCTCTGCCCAAGATGAGTCTTGGTGTACCCAGGGATACGGTAGATCCTTGACAGTGTCCAGGTCCTTTAGCTCCTTTGGCGGTGGTTGGGCTCCTCGATGGTCGGCTGGGCCTGCCTCGTTGCCCAGCCGGCGGTGCCCCTTCCCCGCCAATTGCTGTCACAGGAATCGAGTTTTTCACCTTCGGCTATTCGTCCCTCCATGGGGGACTCAACGCCAAGGGCTTCTAGTCAGTCGATGCTTCTACCGTTCCCATTGACAGGTGAAACTCTGGCGCCGGCCTTGTGCCACTGATGTTCACAGAGGGATGGTTCAAGGGGGCAGGATGATTCATTCTTCTCCTCCTTGGCCCCTTTGCTGCTACTTGGGGATCATGTGTAGTGTTGATTCTAGGGGGCAGAGGTGTTTCGTCTCCTCCCTTGACTCCTCTACTGCAATGGGTGGGAATGCCTTTCAGGCATTTGATATTGGGTTGTTGTGCTAACAGCAGCTAATGGCGTCCATGTCATGGTAGGGTGGTGACTCCTAATGGTGCTCCCTCCTCCATGTGCGATCTGGTATCCGGCGGTGTCCCCTGCTATGCTTCGGCGTCCTTGATGCAGAAGGATTGATTACGACTCGTGTCTTGGTCCCAGCTCGCCATTGATCCGGTGGGTACTCCCTGTTTCAGGGACTAACCCCCGAAGGTGTTTGATGGAATGCCTTCAGGCATTCGATGCTCTGGGTAATGCTATTTGGGTTCTCTCTTTGGATGAATGTAGGGTTCAATAGTCTTTCTGTCATACATCTTTGTGGGTGGTCAGTAATCGTAGTGCTTCAGTTAGGTTTTCTGATCCCCTGTGGAAATTCTAGGCGTGATACCTTGCTGGCCTCTTCCTTGATCAGGGTGATGTCCATTCTGGTTCTGGATACTAAAGTGTTTAGGAGTATCGAAACAGTGTTGTAGCTGTCAGAATACTCTTGGAAGGAGACAAGGGGTGGCAGTTCTTGTTTTCTTTTATTTTCCTTTTAGGTGCTTCCAACTACTAGACTACTTTGAGCCAGAGATAGTAGTTGTCCTTATGGGTTACTTCGATTAGTTAGGTGGAGATTCATACTTACATCTTTGTGGGTGCGCTTATTGTAATGTTTGTATGGCTCTTCATTTTATCTTGTAGGTTAGTCTAGATAGGTGGAGACTTCTCTTGTTTTTTGTTCTCCTGATAGTCTGGAGTGTTTTTTCTCTTTGTTCTCGATCCTCTTCATCTCCCTGCATGGAGATTTAGGGATCAGGTTTTCCCTAAGGGGCACTTATGTACCCAAAGTTTTGGTTTATTAGAAACACGATTTTTTGCCGACCAAAATGTTGATTGGTTACTTATGTTGATATAGAGGAAAATGTTATATCTTTATCATACTAGATAAACTGCATTAATTAGAAATGTGCATAACTGCTTTTTGGTTGACAAACAGTTCGACCGAGGGGTGCCCCAATCGAAGTCATGGTCGACCAAAAATAAGCCTGATAAAAATGCTTATTTGTAAATCAAATCATTCACTTGCACCCATCATTGGTATATTAAATCTATAATTTTCTCATCATGTTAAATACTTAGAATGAGAGAAATTTTTAAACCAAAATAGTGCAAGAAACAAGATTGCCTATAAAAATTGACTCATAGTCTTACTTAATCAATTGGTTTTAAAGTTGGTTACGATTTAAAATACCTTAGTATTTTTTAACTCACTTTTGTTATGAGAATAAGGGGGAGCTCACAAAAATTCTTGGATATAATGTGCATATAATTTTGCTCTTAATTAGATTCTCTACACCAATTTGGGTTTAACATACCTTATATTTGGTTAGAGATACATTTATTGATTCCACTATGAGCCTAAAGGAATCTCATATAATTTCAGGGCTTAACATCCCTTGTAAATGGTTGAGAAATTAATATAAAATACATTCATTGATCCCACCATGAGTCTAAAGGAATCTCATATCATTTCAGGGCTTAACATCCCTTGTAAATGGTTGAAAATTAATCTTGGTTTTTGAAGTGTGGCTAAATTTGACATTTTTTTCAATAAACAATTAAGGGGGAGTAATCAATTAAGGGGGAGTCTTATTGACTTACACATATGATTATCTTTTTGAAATGAAGAAGGGGGGAATAAAATAAATCAAAATAAAGTAAAATATTCTCATGAGTTTCATGATCTCTTGGCTTGACATTAATTGGTGATACATTGCCTTAAGAGATGGATATTGTGTTTCATATCTCTTTACGTATATTAGCACACATTTTATCAGAACAAAAGAATCTATTCATCTCAGGTACATCACAGGTATGAAACTCATTTCATTTCAAATATTTTGCTTATATTTTAGGAATGTTTGTCATCTTCAAAAAAGGGGGATATTGTTGGCTAAATTGTACATTATCATACCCTTTGTTTTGATGATGACAAACATGTCATTATTGTGGATCTAACATGCTACTTGAGTATTTCAGGGTTCAAGAAAATTAGGATATCATACTAAGTGGATAGTTAAAGATCAATACAAATTGAAGATCAATGCACTTAAAAGTATAATATTTGCATCATTATACTCAATGTAAAAACTTATAAATTTATATAATGTACAAGTACTTAGATATCATGTAAATCAAGTGTTAGATCTTCCCTATCCACCCAAAACCCTATCTTGTACTCACATGAAGACACATACATTGCAAATCCTTGCAAAAAGTGCTTCTTGGTTGACAAAATTGTTGACGAAGAATCACTCGGTCAAAGACTCAGACAATCAAAAAATAACTTTGCAAATCTTTAGTTCTGAGTCAAATTCGATCGACAATATTTTCGACTGAGATATAGCCGTTGTAGTAGGTTAAAACAAAAGAAAAATAGACATATAACCATTAGAGCCATTTGAACCCATACAGTCATTCAATCGACAATATTGTGGATCGAGAGTCATCATATCGACCGAAAAAAGGTTTGGAAACTTCGCATTTAACGAATATTTTAGTCGTTGCAACCCAACTACTGTAACATCCCTGAGCTGGGTTATGAACTAACCCTATGTGTTTTTACTAATTAAGTGATTAGATGCTTGTGTGAATCCTTTGTAATGTAATTAAGGCTCCTGAGGAACTTACATTTCATTTTCAGTCCTTTTTGCATAATGTTGAAACATTGTTTTGTTAATACTGGACTAAAGTGCAAATTACCCAAGTTGAGGGGTAAAATTGCAAATTGCACGTTTTCAGATGTTCCTCTGATGATGAGACATCATAAGAGTGAATATGATGTGGTGGTATGGATTCTACAAGCTTGGGCACCAAGATATAGCTTGTAGAGTAATCCTTGTGCTTTAAAACCTAGTTTTGGTGTAATGTGCAAATTACCCAAAACCTATGGTCCAACATGTAAAATGTATCTTATAGAGTATCTCTCATGTTTTTTGGCATCAAGTAGAGAAAATAAAATGAGAAGGGTGCCTCATTTGAATAATCAAGATTTAAGTAAATAGCTCTTTAATATATACAACTTATTAAGATGTTGAGTTTCTTTTCCTTTAAACCTTGGATAATTGAGAAGTCTTGCAAGGTTTAGAAAGTGGCCACGTAGCCAAGAAAGTGGAGCAAGTTTTGGTGGTTTTAGTTTGGAAATAAAAGGAGATAATCCTTTTCTTTTCACTTCCTTGAAAATACCCATAAATATATAAAGCATCCTTAACAACAAAGCAAGGGATCGTTTCCCTTAGTTCTTTTCTTCTCAAACTTTCTTTGGCCGACCAAGAAGGAGGTCTGGACCAGAGAAAGGACGACCAATCTGGTTTGGTAAGTATGGATCACCATCTACCTCGAATTCATGGTGGAAACCATAAAACAAGGTTGGTTTATTCGTGTTTTTCACACGATTCTTCTTTCTAGCCATCTTCTCCACCCAAAACTTGAAGAACGGACCTTGGACAACTGTTGGATCTTCATCCACCATTAAATCTACGGATCTAGGAGCTCTGGATCAGACCTAAAGGTGGGTTTTATAACTCTAAACCTTGAGCTTTGTTTTGCTTCTTCATCTCCATGAAAAATCGTTAGCTATTCTTCTTCCTTTGCTACTCTTGTGTTCTTGCTAGCAATTCCGTGAAGAACAGCCTATGTTCTTGAGGTAGAAGATGATGATGTTAATTCCTATGTTTATCCAAAAACCTACTTTAGCAAACGGTCTCCAACCTTTGCTCAAATGGTTTCCCAAACCGTTTGGGAGCAAACGGTTTCAACCAAACCACATAGAAGCAAACGGTCCAAGACCGTTTGGATGCGTTGACCGTTTGGAGGTCTGTTGTGAATAATGTAAATTATTTATCTACCAAAAATCATCCATTAATTCCAAGTGAATCGCCAATTGAAGGCCCATTAATCATCTAAACCCTAATCGGATCATTTGCTATTTTCAATAATATTATCATGTTGAAGTTTGGGTTGAGTGGCCCAAACGGTTTCAAAACCGTTTGGGGATCACCCAAACGGTCTCAAGACTGTTTGGTGATAACCCAAGACCGTTTGGAAGTCTAGGGTTAACTAGGGTTAGCCAATTGAGGACCCAATGATATCAAGTTGATGAATAATCGATTGTTGATTTGGTGACCAAACCTAGGGTTCAAACCTTAATTGAATGACTTGGTATTTGATAAAATACTGGGAAAATGGTCTCAACACCGTTTGGAGAATATCCAAACGATCCCAAGACCATTTGGGGGTCACCCAAGACCGTTTGGAGGTCTAGGGTTGACTATGGTCGAGTGGTTGAAAATCTAAAGGTAACAAATTGAAGTACAATTAATTGTTGACCTAGTGATCAATCCAATGAGCCAAACCTTAATTGGTTGAGTTAGTTTTTGATGTTGACTTGAGCAAACGGTCTCAAGACCGTTTGGAGAATATCCAAACGATCCCAAGACCATTTGGGGTCAGGTCATGACCAAATTGAATGATGGTTCAATGGTGACAAATCAATTAGACTCACATGGAAAAATGTTGAAAGGTCATTGATTTCAAAATCCTAACCCAATCGATCTAAGCCCTAATTAATGTCAATTGAGGGTCAATTGAGTGTCAAATCAGTTGAGGATTGACCTAATTGACTCAATTGATGAGTGGCTAATAAGTGCATGACTAATTGAGGGGTTCAACATTGGAAACCCTAATTCAATTGAAGTGGTTGAGACATTTTTTAGTCCTTGTGGTTTTGAGGTGGTTTGGACCAAACGGTCTCAAGACCGTTTGGGACCAAACGATCCCAAACCATTTGGTGCTCATGCGGTTTCAAGGTCAGTTATGTCCATGCAGTTTCAAAGTCAAACTTGACCAAACGGTCTTCATGACCAAACGGTCTTTACCCCATCTTGGGCAAACGGTCTTGAGTGTGCACTTTACCAAACAGTTTCAAAAGTCAACAAGACCAAACGGTCTTCAACACCAAACGGTTTCAAGGTCTATCCAAAACTGTTTGGGGGTTTAGTGTGCAAGACCGTTTGAGGTCCATAAAGGTCAAGATCGTTTGACACTTTAGTGGTCAAGATGGTTTAGTAATTGATTAACCTAAACCTCATGGATGCTTAAAGTGATTAAAAGACCAAGTGGTTAGTTGGTTAGTGTATGTTATAATAAAGGTACCCTTGATGAGATGAAGTGATTAGCACTCTTTGAATGAGTAATCTTTCATGATCACAATGGTAATGACATAACTCGTGATGTCAATGTTGAATTGACTTAGCCTAATCAAGAGTGATGCAAACATCACCTTATTGAAGGAAGACAGAGAAGACTTCTTATATGAATGATTAATCAAGTAATAAACTCCCAATATGGATGGATACCTAATTAGGGTATGATCCATGATAATGAGATCATTAAACCCTAGTTATGACAGCTAATGTATCATAACCCTAGTTGAGGGCATTAATGGAAGTAATCCTCATAATGTATCAAACCCTAGTTGAGGGCATTATAATGTGAATAGTAAACCCTAATCTAGGGTAATATGATGTATTATGAATAGTAAACCCTAATCTAGGGGAATGTAATGATATGAACAGTAAACCCTAATTTCTGGGTTATGCTTGTAAGCATGAAACTCTATGATTGAATTATGAAATGAGGAATTACTATGCCTTTTTAAGCTAAAGGGGTTGGATAACCCTAATTGAATTGAATAGGAAACCCTAACCCTAGAAACCAATCGTAGTGATGTAAAACAGTCGTGGTAATCTCCTGTAGCACGACCATGCAAGAGAGAACGGTTGTGGTGTTCTATATTTGACTTGGAATTATTTTGCAAATAAACCTTAACCCTGGGAAAAGCATGGTGGTACAATCCTTGAATAAGTAAAGTTATCTATGCCTTGCATTGTGCTGATATAGAGATAGTGTGTCTGTTATCATTTGTATTAATCATGCATGTTCTTATGAAATAGGGACCATATCCAGGTAAGAGCTATGATGTCTTATTCATTGAAAGTACTTTATAAGCTCTGAAAGTAATGAATTGCTATTTTGCCTAGTGAGAGGTAACATATAAGATTGATAGGTTGTATGAGCCATGAGAAATATCTGCATTGCTATCATTCTGTTCATACTGTTAAATGACTTAATAGCAACATGTTACTTGGTAACAAGTGTTTGATGACCTAAGGGTTTGAATACCCATATTCCTGAATCACAATGATGAGGTGGTTAGGGATTGAGATTCCAATGTTAACTAGATGTGAAATGAACTTGATACAATTAGTACTCTTTCTTAATAGCAATTGTCTTATTGGTTTATGTTTGAAAACATGTCTAATGCTAAAAGAATGCTATAATGTACTTAAATAATCAAGTATAATGACATCATGTAGAGCCCTGACCATAGATCCATCATTGTCAGAAATTAAATGATGGTGAAATAGGTTTTCCTAAGGGAATTCCTGGAGAGCATACTTTTGAGTATGTGGGGGTTATGGACGTGAATATCCTTACGTCCTAAAGAGGGAATTGATGTGAGATGTACATTTAATCTCTCAATCCTTCATTATATGTGAATGTCGGGATGATGTATCACTGATCTCCCGATGATGTTGTTAATGTTGCATCGATGAGAGATAAATAAGAAATCCCTCAATGGCGAAGAGAGTACAGCATGCCACTGTAACTCTAATAGTGAAGTTTCCAGAATACCATGGAAAGCTATTTAAGCAGAGACACAAGATGTCCTGCATGTTGTACCTCACACTGACTGAGGAAGATGAGGTCATAGAAATTCGGCTCTTCTGATGACCTATGTATGGTACCGATTGCGATTTAGTAATGTTCAGTTGGAGAATGAGTGGTATACCTCATCTCCTCAGGGCATAAATGTGTTTGAAAAATGTAATCAGCCGTATAGCTTAATTGCTTAGGTTGAACTATGAGAAACAATGATTGATGATACATTGTTTATAGTGTTCTAGTTGAATAACTAGTATACATGTTCTTCATATTATTTATTAATATAAGTCTTGTCATTCAATCAAGTTATAATTGAAATGATTGCTTAGAGAATGTTTCTCTACTTAGTTTAATCAATAAGTTTCCTGTTGTTAAATAATTATAGTTCTGCTGCTCATTGTTATCTTAATCTTTGCAATAAAAATGCTTCTGGCGAAGAGTTATAACTCTCGCTGGGACAATTATTCAATTGTCTCACCCCCGTGGGATTCAACTTTTTAGGTAGACGCCGAGGACGGAGGAACCCTTCAGTGGGTGAGCAACAGTAGCAGCAACATCTAGGACAACAGTGATCTTCAGGTGGAGACATTGTCTGTCAAGTCTCATTTATAGAATGTCCTATGTGTCGTCTCTGTACTCTCAGGTCCTAGGAGTCTTTAGATGTTTTATATAGATCTGAGATTTTGGCGTAATGCCTCAAGAATTTTGTATCTTGCCTTGTACAGTTAACAGGGTAGTTGATGTTGTGACTCTCGAGATGTGATATTACAGAGATGTAATGATGAATCAGTTTGTAAACAACTTATCTTGTTCTTTATGTAAGAGTTTTACCGTTTGAGGTTCTCTTCACAAAAAGTTTTAATTTTTAGTGATTTTTAGTGATTTTTAGTAATTCCGATGCTAACAAAACGCTTCTGCATTAGTTTAAATTAGTTAATTTTGTTTTCACGAGATGGTCGTCACAACTACTTTCTATCTAATGGCTAGTTAAGCACTAAGAACACTCTAGAGACTCCCTAGAATGTTCCTAAATACTTGTAAATCATTCCTATAAATAGGATAAGCCTTAGGACACCCTAAACACACAAGCTACACTTGAGCATCCATTTTTGAAAGCAAAAAAGTTGAGATTCACTTGCTATCTTCTTCCTTGTATTCTAGATTTGTGTCTTGTAGCTACAATATCTTAGCCACCACATATAGCCACGTCCATCTAAAGTGGATAGGAGATCTAAACGCTTGATATAGGATCAAAGCGATGTACTTCATTGGTTAAGTATTTTCTTTCTTCCTATCTAATTTTTTTATTGTACTTTGTTCTTCTTGACTACTCCTAGGGTTGGAGGTTGTTGAAAGGAGGATGTTTGGTGCTACTTCAACAAAGTGAAGGCTGCTCCAAGGTGTACTTGAGGTTACTTCAAGAAGGTTGCTTCAAAGGAGCTTGAAGCTATTTCTAGGTGAAGGCTATCTCAAGGTGGTGGAGCTACTTCAAGGAATTGAAGGCTTCTCCAAGGTTGCTTGAGGTTACTTCAAGAAGGTTGCTTCAAAGGAGGTTGGAGCTACTTCTAGGTGAAGTCTATCTCAAGGTAGTGGAGCTACTTCAAGGTGGTGAAGGTTGCTCCAAGGTTGCTTGAGGTTACTTCAAGAAGGTTGCTTCAAGGAGGTTGAGGCTACTTCGAGTGGAAGGTGATTGTATTTTGTTATAACATCCTTGTGAGGTAGATAAAATATATCATTTTTAAAATCTCAATTGGAAACAATTGGGTAGTGGACTGACAACCTTTGATTCAAAGGTCGGAACCAGTTTACATGGAAGTGTCTTCCTTATTTCCTCCTCCTTCTTTGCATTAAGTTTTAAATTAAATTTTAAAAGGACCAAAAGCTCTATTCACCCCCCCTCTAGATTTTTCACAGCATACTCATGTGGCTAAATGATCAAATAGTTCATTGGAACATCAAGAGATCCATAATATATATTAGGTGTCCAAATTGCACTACAAAGTTTGAGATTACGATTCTAACAATAGATCTAATACTGATTCAACAAGATTTCATGATAATATGATTAGGATCAGATAAAGTTAGTCTTTGATTTTAAAATCACCATTAAACTCCATTAGTAAAGAATATTTAGAAAAGGATGAGGAATTAGGTGTTAAAAGTATTTCGATTGTGTTCATCTTGCTCTTACAATCAAAATGGACTATACTTTCGGCCATTTTTATATCATGTGAAGAAGATATGATCATGGCAAGAATTTAGAGAGAGAGAGAGAGAGTACCAACCCAAGGAGAGAGATAGAGGAAGGTTGTGAATTGAAGATGAAGCCGCTACCATGCGTCAACGGTTTCTAGGTAGAGTAGGTTTGGGGGGGATGTTTGAGAGATCACGAGGTCAATGAAATGGTGTGATTTTGTGGGTGGTGGTAGGCGGATGTGTTTGGGGCCTTTAAATAGATGATTAAGCCTAAGATTAGGTCAAAAACAAAATGCAAGTCTCCATGGAGGAGGACATGGGGAGGTACTCAAAACTTCTCAAAAATGGTTGAAATAGAACAAGAAAACATGGGCAAACGGGGTGGACTATGTATTGCAACTAAATAGAAAAACAAAATTTGATACAACACATTGATACACTCTAGAGTATGTATCAACGTGTTCTAACTAAATTTATTACATGTTGAGCTTGAATGCAAGTCAAAACCACAAAACAATTGACTTACTTCAATGATCTACATCTAATCCATCAATTATTAGTCTTTAGGTCTGACTCATTGTGATCTTCAATCCTAGAGATTGCCCATTCAGGACTAATGAAGAGTGCATAATAAAATGAAATAATTTCAATAGAAACATTAGACAAAATAAGAATGAAGTGATAAAGTCATCATCAAAAAAATACATAATGGTATGTAACTGTAAAGGTCATCTATTTTAACATATTTATTTCTAGTAATAAAACCTACAGTTTTTATATTGATATATTAATGTTCTATTATGCATATTTAAATATTCTATTTATTGTCAAGTTCGCTGATTTTCATTGATAGCTGGCAGGTATTCTATTTTGAATTTGTTTCACATCTCATCCTATTGACTTTATTTTTTGTAATGCAACAGTATTAACTATCCTCATATTATCATTTTCATACCAGTAATATTTCTTATAGACATTGGGATCTGATGTTGGTTTGCGTTTTTTTTTCTTGAGAATGTGAGGTAACTTGATACCCATAAAGCTATAATAATTTAGAGACACGGCGAAGTGCACTTCATTGGCCTTTATTATGAGATGTTCTGTTTTTTTTATGTTGGTGATGCAATAATTAACCTCTTAGAGGCATTTTTCTATTATGTACGAATAGTACATGATGATTACCAGTGAAGCTCTATAATTAGCACGACTAATGGCCTTGTGTTTATGAACTATAGATAGAGCCCAAAAATAACATCATTACTTATAGGGAGTGGAGCGGACATTATCCAACTTTTATATCTTGCTTAGGAGGGAAGGTGCAGTGTTGGGGTTCCAACTCTATATATAAGTTTTATGATTTGTCATTACAAACATTCTCTTCCTTTAATCAACTTTAAAGAAAAGAACGGCATTAGATCTCCCCTATCCTCCTTTTCATCCAAATCTTCTCAAGATTGGAATTTGGACAAAAGAGATAGGACAATATTACTCATTTGAGGGTTCTAGCTAAAATATGCAAAATAAAAATAAAGTATAATAATATATCAATAAGGTGGAAAATTATTTTAGGGAAAGAGTTTACTTCTTAAATTATGATGCCGTAAGAAGCCATTAACCAAGAGGATGTTGACTTGGCGGGGTGCCATCTACCAAAGATGATGACTCTACAGTTCAGATTTCCAAACCAAGTTTTGAATTTTTGACGTACATTCATGTACTAGGAAGCAGGATGAAGTGACGTAATTAATCATGTATTAAGATTCTACTTTGCCCAAGAATGAATGTATAATTTTATGGTAAGCGGTTCAGGTTTCCGTTTACTTCATTGTCATGTTATGGGTGTCATGTAATTGCTTCCACGTGAGCTTGGGTGGACGTTACAACATGTCATCGGTCTTCTTTGAGTGTTTCCAGTTAGGGTAGATCTTATGAGAGGTTATATTCATTTGCCGTTCTCCAACATGAATTCGTGATAAAAGGCCATCCCACCACCCTAGAGATATATGACTATGCCATCTTCTCAACCTGCACGACAGATATGCTTAAGCAAATGTTCCTCAGAACCCTGTCCTAGAGGTTTTTGTGTCTATGTTGAAGCTCTATTATGCAGATTTTGGTAGGAGTTTCTCCTCAGCGCTTCACTAGCAGCGTTCGACAGTTATGCTTAGGCAGATATTGATCAAAACTTTATTTTGCTTCCTCTTCTGCCAGACATCTCATGAGAGTGCTCCAGCCAGGAAACTTTTGCAGAAGAACTACAGGGATTTAAGACCCTAAATCCCAAGATCCCTTTTTTGATCCGAAAATGCAGAGGCACGGAACCGCAGCAATGGCCTAGATACGATACAGGGGCTCTGTTTAGTAGCCTAATCACATTTCGACAAAAATGCAGTTTGCCTCTAGGAAATGGCCCTTTCCGTTGAATTAGCTTCTTGTCTACTTGACATTTATTTTCTAATATGAACTCACATTTGTGCTTTGATTAAAAATATCATACAGCTTTTGCAATGTTTTTGCTATCAAGTTCAATGAATACCATTTAAATTCACTAAAAACGTCCGCTTTGAGTTCACATGAGTGGACTTCCTAAAGTCACCTTCAAAAGCAGACTGAAGAACCGCTGACATACCCTGGTTTCACAAAGCAAAAACAGCATCCTAAAGGACAGACCAAAACGCATGGCTCAAGCATCTATCCCAAACTTTGGGCTCAAAAGCACGCATTCCGGTCATTGCCATATTTCCCCACCCGATAGTCTCGATCTTGCAACTCCAAATTGACAAAAGAGACGAACGCAATTGGTAACGACGGGAACTGCAGCTTCAGTTCCTCTTTCCCTTGGAAAAAGTCACACCGTGCTACACTATGGCCAAAGCCGGAATAGCTTCTGCGACACAGACAGCGACCCCTGAGTAGTGTCAGTACAAATACAGGAAAATGCATGATTGAACTGATCGAATGCAAGGAAATTTGAAAACACCACCGTCAAAGCTAACACACGAAAGCTGCTTTACTAATATGGGTACAACAAAATAGCTGCGAACGATCCGGTCCCCTCCCGCGGGGAGCACAGATGTTGACAATTTGGCCTCATACGGCAGTCTACATAATGACGAGCTCTTCACAAAGTCCAAGAAAAATTGGACTCCAAACTACTTCACAGTGGATGCTCGTAGAACTATCCAGGAGAATCAGACAACCTAATAACAGTGTAGGGACTTAGATGACTTCAAAACCTAGACCAGTGACCAAAACCATCACCCAATGGAATGGAGAACATTAAAAAGACTAATAGAGCCATGAACTAATAGGGGAAAGAGGCACTACATAAATGCCAAACAAGACTGTAATTTCATAAAGATGCAAAATCTGAAACAGGGGAATCTCTGACAGAAATAGCAATAACCCTATTAGAAGCAGATAAAAATATGAAAAATTAGATAGAAGTCGTTAAACATTAAGGAGTTTTTCGTCATTTGTCATAAATGAGCGTCAGAGCAGTTAGTACCACCTTGTAGAATTGGAACATTTGTTCTGTCACTCAGCAACCCTGCATATTCTGCTAACTCGTTATATGCTGACAGGCAAGCGGCAGGTAGGAACTAAGTTATTTATCTACAGCCAAATGCCTGAATTCAAAACCTTTAAAAGTTAAAACAATTCCTCACGGACTACCTACACTCTAGAAGAGAACATTACTAAACAGATACCTGCAAGCGTGGAACTAGACAAGAGATTACACTAAAAAGTTGGTAGAAACTCTTGGTATAGGGCGATTTCAAAAGGGTTAAAATTCTAAAAACTTGCACGGGCAACCACATCAGCCGCCTCCAGAGTTTGTTTACTTGTTTACTTTTCCTACTAGCAACCAGCATAAACACCTGACCATCAGCTGGGAACCAAAGCCATTTCCCAATAACTAACAAAAAGAGAAGGGCATCAGCATAAAAGCATGAAAATTCTGATCATTTACAAGATTAACAGCAAAAGCATGCACGAATCTTCTGTTGGTGTTGCATCTTGTTCCTCTAAACATACGCCTCTGTATGCATATAAATTTTAGGAAACAAGAGGCAAAAGCAGTCTTCAGCCACCCACCCTCCAGAAGACAAGTATATATGCCTACAGGAAAAAGGATCATTCAATTCTGTTCAGAGTTCTTCCTCTGATGAAAAGGAACACATACAGAGAAATACAAAGATAACTTCAGAGAGTAATGTACCTTTCGTTTTGGAGCAAGAGTGTTGTACCTTACAGAACAAAACCCACCACCAATTTGATCTGAAGCGCCCGCTTCTGGTCAAACGATCCTATTGTCTCGATGGTTGCTGCTTGTAAGGAAACGTCTCCCACCCACCATCAGGTTCTTTTCGCTTCACTCC
Source organism: Alisma plantago-aquatica (assembly GCA_963693085.1). Taxonomy (NCBI): domain Eukaryota; kingdom Viridiplantae; phylum Streptophyta; class Magnoliopsida; order Alismatales; family Alismataceae; genus Alisma; species Alisma plantago-aquatica. Next base: position 1,588,158,265 of record OY856409.1, read on the forward strand.
ACCACTTGTAACCTGGAAAAACCTAGCTTGTTCTTCAGCAAGTGCCTGTGAACTGGCAACAAACTGTTGCCTCATTGACAGCAATTTCTCCTCTCTCCCTTCTGCGTCCGCAATGCCTGGACCAGCATTCAAATCAAGGCTTTGTCTGCCCCATTTTTGACTGCTTGTAGATACACTGCTACTGGCACTACCATCCGGAAGGCTAATTAAAACAGGCCTCAAATACGCAGGTGACATAGGATTTGCTGGTCCTGCGAGCTGAGTAGGAACAGGAGGAAACACTGGCGCTCCACCTGATGAAGAATCTACATATGCTGTTGCTCCCACTGAGAACGAAGTCGAAGGAATAGGGAAACTGGATGCAAACGGGAAAGTAGGATAAGGATTGAAAGACATGGCTGGAGAAGGAAGCACTGGAGCTCTGTAAGAATCACTACCGAGAGGAACACCAGCGTTGCCACTTCCAAGGTATCTTTGAGCCCCAATAGCTGCCACAAACGGGTATGGATGATCTCCTCTGTCGGATATAAACTGAGGAATGCTGACAGCTGGATAAGAGTTCCCAGGAGGAAACCAAGATGACAGGTTGCCTATTTCCGCATTATTAGTCCTTGGACCACCAATAGGGGGCACAAATGCTACTACACCACTCTTCATATGCTGATGTTTTGAAAGTGGTTCTGCTGCAGCATCATCAAGCCCTGGGCCATCATTCAAATCAATTCCCCTAGATACAGTTGCTTCACCATTAGAGCGAACCACGAGAGGTGGCCTAGCTTCCAGAGACAGCACTTCTGTTCTGCTGGTGCTTGCTGATACCAGCCCGAAATCTGTGCCTTCATCTACTCTGTTCAAATCAAGGTCAAAACCGTCAACGCTTTTTCCTCGGGTATTAGTGTTTGACGTACCACTAATTCCTTGGCCAGACGTTTCAGGAGCTATATCCAGCAAAACCCTCTCGTCGGCCACGTTTAGATCAAAATCAAACTGAGGCCGGCTTTGCTTTGATATGTGAGTATCAGAAGACATCTCCGAAATGAGTGGCATCTCCAGCACCTTTCGAGGTTCTGCAGGCCGAAATGCGCTTGTAGCAGCAGAACCTTTCCAGCCAACCTCACCTTTACTCTTCAATAGGTTTTCAGGAGGAACAAAAGGTCTTTTCGCTGCAGCAGCAACTGTGATTGGTACAGAAGCAGTTGGAATTGGAGAAACCATGAAAGGCAAACGGCCAGGGTGAACAACTTGAGATGAAAATGCAGCTGGCATACTATGGTCTTCAGGGTTTGTTTCGTCATTAGTAATCCCTTCATTCAGATCAAAGATGCATTTCACATCAGTATCTTGTTCTGAGGTTTTAGGCATTGATGCATCATCTAATGCATCTCCAGCAAGTCCAGTTGTTTTCTGTGCTTCCAAACCTTCAAGTTTTGCAGCATGTTCAGCATCCTGAGTAGCAACCGTGTGTGTTGGCTCTTGGCAGCTCATTGATACAGAAGAACTATAATCACTATCTTTTGCCGGTTCAATACTAGAAACACTAGGAGTATTAAAAACAGTTTGTCCCATTCTTCCCACGCTTTCACTTGCTTCTAACTGATCATTAGCCACATCAACACATTTCATATAATTTGTAACCTTGATCTCTTCTACAACAGCATTAGAACCAGAAACAGGTGTTACACTGCTACTTTTACTACAAACCTGGTGACTACCTGCATCAACAGAAGACTCATTTTTACCTAGATTATTATCTTTTGCTTCATCATTGACAGAATCTGGCTTTTCTATATGCATGTCTGAATCTACCGACAGCTTCTGTTCATCAGTTTCCCCTTTTTCGTGCACTTTGCCAATAAGACGAGCACCACCATCTCCAGATAAGGTACAAGAAAAATCAGATTTATACGTACTCCCTTCTGCCATTTTTGATAATGCCCCCTCAACAGGCTTGCTCTCATTTAATACACTTTTTGTTCTGTGTTTACCATTCACCAAAATATCATTTGGCCCACCAGATGTCTTCCTTTTTCCCCTAGATTGGCTGGACTTCTCAAGCTCAGAAGCCTCAAGTTTTTCAGATGAAGTCAGTGCATGCTTTACGCGAGATATAGTTGCTTCATCAGTTTTGTCCTCCGCTTTCACAGCCATCTCCTGCAGCTCGCCGCCTAATACATGATCTCGACCCAAGTCTGCAGATTTTACATCAATTGAAGCAGTGCTGACAGCTACTGCACTAGGTTGTAGCAATTCATCTTTGACTTGTGTTACAACTACTACTGCTTGCTTCTCTGCTCCTGTGTGGGCACCATTTTCATTTTTCTTAGGATCGTGAATAGCACCATTTTCACATGATAATCTCGACTTTGTTTCAGTGACAACATCGTCAGGAAGTGAGGAGCTTTTTGCAGGAGAAGTTGCAGGAGAGGAACAATCAGGTTTAACTATTTCACCAGTAGCAACACTTGCCAGCAAATTCATTCCAACATCATCACCAGGAGGATTTCCAGCTGCAGATTGCTTGACACAGCTGGATTCAGACTGCTTCACACAGTTTTCAATTAAAGTGTTCATGGAGGGCTTACGAACATTTCCATGTGGGGGTTCATTGGATAAAGGTCCTTTCTCATTTGAGAATGACGAAAGAGAACCTTTTATGATTTCTTCTTTAATGTTTGTACCATCTCTCCTAGTTTCATCTTCCCCGCAATGTAATAATTTTCCTTCTTCAGGTTTTGTAGGCCCTTTCATATCATTCTGTGTATGAGATGAGTCCATATTGGCATCCCCCGCATCATCAATCTCATGAGACTCCCCTTTGAGTTTTTCATTGTGATCATTCTGTTCCTGTTTCTCTTGAGTAACAGGAGATGAAGCCCTACTTCCGGCAATAGAGGGTTCCTCCAAGGAACTCGGGACAGCAGACTGCAACTGACTACGCCCAGGATTGGGAAGCCTGACTATCAATCTTTGGTTATTCCCACTGTCCCCACTGCCTTCAGGAACCCGTTCAGCAGTCAATCCGGACTGTGATGCTTTATCAGATAAAGCATTTCGGGCAAGTGATGCTGCCTTGCCTAAACTTGCTTCTTTGTGAACTCCAATTGCAACAGACCCTGCAAAACCGTTACTGGATTTCCTGTGACGGGAAGAAACACCAGACGACTTGCTGAAATTCAAAGAACTAGCAGAACATTTGGACTCCTCTCTCCATGAGGCACCAAGGTTCCTGGCATGCTCCCCCGAGTGTGATTGGCAATTACTTTGTGAATTATTAGATCCACTACTTCCATCCTCTTTGACTGATGACAACTGCACCTCAGAGTTCACATTAGTCCCTGAAGACTTCGTATGAGTTTCCTTTGAGATAGCTACTGATGTATGCACAGGAGATATTGATTTAGAAAGTCCAGAAAATACAGGGGCCGTTTTCACAAAAGGATCTCCATTAGTAGGTTTAGACGGCAATGACTTGAACGACGATGACTGGCTAAGTGAGCTTTTTGAGGCTCCATCAGAAGATCCAGAGCGTTTAAGAATTCCATGAGCATTATCAGGCAAAGCTTGCTTCACAGACCATGAAATAGCTTGACTGGATGTTACAGCTTTGTTGTCATTTAACTTTGACATCTCAGCATCAACTCTTTTCTTCCATGTATCTACTAAGTTCCTGGCTTTTTTCTGGATGTCGTGATTCTTTTGACTTCTTAAATTGTTGACAGACTTGCCTATATTTGATGTCTGCAATGCATGAAGATTAACAGGAAGCTTCTGGAGAGCACGGAGTAAAGCCAACAGAAGCTCATCTAACGATTTATCATTTTCCTTCGGACTGCTGCTATCACCGCTTTTACTTTTATGGGCCTCCTGTAACCAATCATCAAATACAAGCACACCTTTCAGTTGCACAAACCTGTGAAGGCAGTCGTATCTATCAGTATTGGCAATCACATCCGCAAGCAGCACCTTAGCAGCAGATTCTAGTTTCCTCTCAGTCCTGTCAGATTGCATAAGATGCAGCAGTTTTTCAACCCCTTCAGCATCTGTCAATCCTCCTTTTTCTGTTATTCTAGACAACTCTGACTTGATCATGCTAAGATTGCTGGAATCCCCGTCATCCATTTTGGATGTCCGGTCACGCTTTGCAGAATCCAAGCTCTGTTCTACTTTGTCTCTCTTCTTCCCCTTTACTTGGGAAGTAGTAGAGCCACTGTTCTGTATATTCTCAGAGGCAGACTTCAAATGCTGTGGTGAATTAGGGCCATTCAATGGCTTCGGGGAACGCCCTCCAGACTGCAACGTTGCGTGCATTTCTAACTGTGTTTTGTCTAATAGTCGATCTACTTCTTCCTGCCGCTCCTATGTATAAAAATCATAGTTAGCACCGTGGTAGTAATAAATATTGTGTAATTTGCCCTCTAATCAATTGAGAAGGGAAATTCAAAGAATATATATTGCTTACCTTTATATAATCCTGATCGGTTAACCACCATAAACACTTGTTTGCAACGTCATAAACTCTTCTGCAAACAAATGATGATATTCCCAACGGAAGCTCAACACCTTTGCGTAGAAAGGCAACTTTACAAGGATGAAGAAGTGATGCAGCAGATATTTCATCCCTGTGAAAAGAATAGAAGATCTCGTTTGGTGCTGCCTCAAAGGAAGCACCTTTAGCAAGCTTAATGTCTGATGGTCGATATAGCCAATTCACACCTAACTTGAGATAATCCCCCTTTGTGAACCAACGGATAATCCCAATGAATGGTGGAGAATTGCCCGACTGAAACAGTGCACAGTCACCGACACAAATCTTTCGGCCGTCCTGAAAGACAACTGATGTGTCAGGAAAGCAATAGAAATCCAATACTAAATACTTAATCTGAAACTAGTATAATAAAAACAAAACGATGGCAACAGATCATTCAAGTTTCAAATCTTTATGTAGATAAAAAGAAACCACCAAAGCATTATCGATGTAGATTTCATACTCAATATAGTGAAATTAATACTATTTATACCGGAACGAATGGATATCTTGATTCGTTAGAAACTGGACAGGTAAGGGAATTTCTTGTTCAGTTATGTACTTACGTGAAAAAGAATAAGCCTCAATTCCAAGAAATTATTTCTTCCACAAAAACATTCACCCAAGAGGCAGAAGCGCTTTTGAAGGAAGCTATTAAAGAACAGATGGAATTATTCCTACTTCAGGAACAAACATAAATTTCTCATTTTTATTCTATCACTCTTGTTTTTTTTATATTATTCTTAGTAAAATAAAAGAATTATGCTTGATAAATGGCTCTGATTCCACAAAATAAATGTTTAAATCAGGCATATTCACAGAGACCCAAGAGCAAGATGGTTGAGATGTCAAGGAAAACGCTGCACTCACTCCACTAAGGGTTATTATTGCAATCAAACACTAATGTTAAAGTTATCCCATCACTATACCCGATTTTTTTAAAAGTGTTCCGAGCGCCCGCTTAAGCAGCCGCCTAAGCGCTACAAGGGCGCTACTGCTTTTAGGTGCCCGCCTGAGGCCGCCTAAAGTAAGCGAGCAGCTAAGCCCAAGATATTTTCTTCCATATCTCTAAATCACACTTCTATTTGGACTTCTATACATTTATAGTAGCATCTAGTATAAAATACTAAGTATTGATATGCAATCTCTACTGTTAAAATAAATGATACTCTTACATTGTATATTGTACTACTATGTATATAATATGTGTATCTATATCGTACAGTAGGCAAATATCTGATGTTATTTATGTAATATATAGTACCATATTAGCATGCATTACTATCATACTACCATATATTATTGTGTTATTTACTATGTTGCATATTTACGGTTCTACATTACAACATTTTACGATATTGCATTATGTAACAACTGCATATAATTGGTTTCTGTTAGTTTATATTTTTGTACTATCCAGTGTATTAAAAAGCGGGAGGCAGGAGGCGTGCGGACAGCACCCTGTAACCGATGAAGCGGTAGGCGGGCGATTAAACAGGCGATTTTTGAAAAAACTGGTGCCTAAATTTTATATATTTTTATACAAAATTACATGTATGTGCATATAAAAAAATATTTCTAAGGAACTTTTATACATATCTAATCAGCAAATCAGTAATTAACTAAATATTCATCAATATTTTACTACTAATTAGTATCTCTAATCACTAAAATCAGCAAGCAGATCAGTAATTGTAAATAACAAACTATGAATTATTGATTTAAAGTAATCACTAAAGGAATACTAACCAGTAGTACCAATCATTAATCACTGAAAGAAGCAAGGAAATCAGTAAAACTAATCATGCATTAGAAGTATAATAGAGTAATATGATATTTACTTAGATGCATTACAGCAGCAGGCTATTATTACAGCTTACACACTAAGGGGACGTTTGGTTATCTGGATCTAGCTGGATTGGATTGCATTTAATCATCCAGCAACTTAAAAATTAAGTTTGGTTTGAAGGAGAGGGGTCTTGGACATAATCCTGCACTTTTAAGTCTACGTTAAATGCTGGACGCGGGTCTCCTTCTCAAAACAGCCGGGCGCCGTTATCCAGTAGACTGATCGTTGCCGTTGCGCTGCAACATCATAGAAAAAAGCAACATGTGCCCGAGATTTCCGTCTGACAATCCTACTCAACCAAACATAAAGTTATGCTGCTGCAGAATTATCCAAAACCGGAAATCTATTTTACCAGGACGGCGTAATTGCGGCATTCCCATAAATCCGCCGAGATACACCAAAGCAAACGTGCCCTAAGTATGCATTCTAAATTAGGACCGGCTATATCATAGAACATTTAATGTATACAAGTTTCATATAATATAGTCGACACTACTTGGACTATGCAATTAATTAATGCTACATGCTTACAGTGGTATTTTTTAAAAAAAAGGGTCAAAAAGCAGGAAAAAGCGGGTGAGGTGGGCAAAAAGCAAGGGATTATGTTCAAAACGCTTAACGGGCGCTTAGGGGCTAAATTGGGCGGCTGAGGGTCTTGGTCGATTAAGCGGCTGCCTGGGCCATTTTTAATACACTGGTACTATCTATGTTATTGTTGTAGCATTACAAGTATAGACATATTGTCTACTTAATATTGTAAAATATATGATTATATTTATATATGTATATATAATGGTTGTCAAGGCGTCTAGGCGGTGGGTTTCATCTAAGGGGCGCCTAGGCGGGCGCCTAGGCTTTTCTGGGCGTTTTTGTTTTTACTTTTTTTTTCAGTTACATATTTAAATGTTCACACACATGATACTATATGTGATAATGTATTATTTATTCATTAAATGTTATTGTAAGTCTAATTTGAATTGATAACTATAGGAGAATCAGGGACAACAGAATTAACATGAAGAAAATGAAACAACAGTAAGAGGAAGACAAGTACGAATTGGTGAGAGAAAATGGGATAAAAAGAGCATGCAAATGGTAGAAGTTCTGTAGGAAGAAGTCAGAATAAGACAAACCAAGGGCAGTAAAAGGAGATTGAAAGAGGAAGAATCAACAAAACAAAATAAAAAACAGCAGTAGCAGGTGCTGAATTAGAAAATATAGAGGAAGGAATAGGTCAGTGAAAATAAATGGAAACATGCAAACAACAGTGGCTAAGAGAGGAGATTTAGGAGGAAGAAATCAGAAAAAGAAAATTAGATATGTAAATAGTAGTAGTAGATTTCGTAGCAGGATGTATAGGACAAATTTGAAAAAGAAAATATGCACATGCTTGCATAGTAGTAGGAGGGAATATAGGATGAATAACTCAGAAAAAACATAGCAGCAGGACTCAGGAATAAGATGCAGGAGAATGGATAAAAAAAGAAAAGAGAAACAAGCAAGAACAATAAAAATATGAAAAAGTAGAAAAAACTTAACAAACAGCGCTATGAGGACATACCAATTTGGCCCAAATCAATCATCATTTCCCCAAATCAGACCTGATTTTCCTCAGACCAGACCTAATTTGCCAAAATTTGACCTGATTTACTCTAAATCAGACCTATATCAACCATGCAATGACTGAAGGTGATCTAATTTGACCAAATCTAGACTAGATTCATGCTAGTTTAGCCTTTAAATTGCATAATTTGGGCCTAAAACGCCTTAAACGCCCACTTAATGCAATTAATAGGCTGGGCGCCTAGTTTGAGGCGCCTGGCTTAACGCCTAGGGCGCCTAGGCGCGCCTAGGCGGGCGCCTTGATAACACTGGTATATATGTGTGTGATTATGTATAAAAATATGTAGAACAAAAGCATACGTTTTTCAAAAAAGCACCCGCTTAAGCAGCTACAAGGTCTTGTCAGCCAGCCTCCTGCTCCACACTTTCTAAAACATACCTCTTAAAAGTCGTTAAAAGAATTAAAGGCTCTAAGATGAGCCCTAAGAAGTGCTCACAAACAAAAAAACTGTTTTTGTGTTTATTCCACATGGAAATTACCCAGTCACCTTTGTTCGACAAACAGTAATGTAGATGAAGAACTTTCTTGTGATCCCTATCCTTGTTTTCAATGTACCCTTGTGCCAAAAAGTTTGATTAATTATGATACATGCCAAAGAAGCTAAACGAATACCTTGGCGAGCCAAAGTGTCCGAAATCTTTTGATTTCAACCTTATACAGATAGTGTGTGTGTATATATATATAAATATATATATTAAATGTATTTGTGGATTCTATATTATGCTAGAGGGAAGTTATTTGTTACTATGATTTTATAAAGGAACCGTGATGTTATAGTGAACATAGGTTTCATAAGAGATGTATAGATGCCACGAGCCAATATAGGTAGTCCTATAACTGTCTATATATGATCTTATATAACTTTCAAAGTTAATATTTAATGGGAATTTAAGATCCCTATATCATGCAAGTAAGGCCTCAGGTATTGGTACTATGAACTTTTACATTAGAATCAAACCCTAATAGTGATGAGTCAGTCCATAGGGCGAGATCACTATACTGAGATACCTAAAAGGGACACTAATATCCCATAGTTTTGCCCGGGTCCCATAAGAAAAGAATTCTAAGACGCAATAAATGACAGCAGGGTCCAAGGTGCCCTCTCTTCATAAAACCTATGTGGTCACCTAGGGACCCGTCTATCAAAGCATACTTTCTATGAAAATATATGTGTTGTAAGAGCACGCCATTTGGTAGGAGACTAACATGTCATTTATACAGTGGGTATAGTAACCAGACTGGTATTAATAGGCTCAAAGCCCTAGTTTGCACGTAAAATACAAGAGGTAGTTTTTCAAGTTAAGCAAACACGAGAAGTTTTTTCCTCCCCTAACAACGAAGAGCGGCTACATGTGATGCAAGATGTGATTGGGTAGCGCTAGAGAGCTACAAGGTGACAGTTTTGAGATAGCAGTGTCATGTTAGAACCACATCCCAGGCGAAGCACAGACTGGCATCATAGAAAGGGATTCCACTGCCCATACAGATGAAACAACAATGGCAGTTCACCCGGACAGACTCAATAGGATTTGGGTTTAGAGAGAAATGTCATGTTAGCATTATCATATCCATTTCTGATCACATTCTAGCATCACAATACTGATTTCACCTTCCATACAGATGTAGACACTCTCTTAAGCGACATATGCATCACTAGAAACATGTACAGAATATGAAAACAACGTCTCCACTATTGGGAAACGTGAACCGTCAAAACATGTTTTCTCAGCGTCCACGCACCAAACATCGGGGGAGCTCAAAAACAGGATACAAATTAAAAAAAAGGGGGGGGGTAGCTTGCACGACCTTGAGGAAATGGTCCGGGTTGGAATTGGCGGAGCAGCCGTTGGCAGCTACAGGAATAGGTGGTGGAGGAGGAGTAGTGGCAGCCTTATGGTCGACAGCTGTGGTGCCGCGAGCGTGGACCGGCCACATGTGCCGCCGGCGCTTCCCGTTCTCCTCACCTTCCCGCCCATGCATAGCCTCCTCGCGTCATCCCCTGCTCTCCCTCCGGCCCGAACCATCACCGTCAAGCTCGTGGGATGTCGTCTTTCCCGTGGGTCGTCGATCAGGTGATCAGCCCCGCCATCCCCCGGCGGAACCCTAGCGACGGCGACGGGACGAACCCTAGATCCACCGCTGGCCGGGAGAGACCCGGGCGCGTGTCGAGCGCGGCGGAATCGGGGCTGCGGGTGTTGGGCAGGATCCGCTGCGAAGGGGGCCGTGGATCGGCGAGGTGGTTGGTGTCAGCAGGGGCTCGGCGGGGAATTTTGGGAGCGGTGGTGGTGATGTAATTGGGGAGGGAAAGAGGGGGTGGGAGGATTGGGGATGGAACGAGGGAGGATTAGGGATTTGGCGTTTGGTGAGGGATTTTTGGGGGGTCGGAGATCTCGCGACCGGGGAGGGTTGGGAGAGGAGGGGATGGAACTTTCGAGTCGGGCAGGGAGAATCGAAACTCGGGGGGTGAAGAAGTGGAGAGAGAAAGAGAGAGGCCACGACGACGCGAGAGACGGCAGAGATGGTGGAAATGAAATCGCGGAGAGAGAGTCAGAGAGGGAAGAGGGGCGGGCAGTTCGGGTAGTCCGGGCAGGTAGATACGGACAAAGTATACTAGGTAAGAGGGCCGTATAACTCGTTCCTCCTCGTCAGGCAGGCAAACTACTGCGGCAGCTCTGTCAGGCTTGACCATGAGCTCATCCTTTGTTGGGCGATCCGGTTCCTGATCCGAGTACCCATCCATCCGGGCAGACGGGCAGGTCTAGAAATAGATCTGATCGTTTTCATTCATTGCCCGGTTTTTTTCCCTATCATATGGATTGTTTTTTGGGTCGCCTCTTCCCGGTTCCTGCGCGTGCCCACATCCGTCCGACGTGCCTTTTGGATCTGCCGACCTTTTATAAGGACGTTTCCTTCTTTTGGGTAGCGGGTTGATCAACTTTCCGTGATGGATCTGGGCTCAATTACAATATATGGGAACGGAAGTAAAGTTCATCTCTACGTGACGCTTTTACGGATATAGGTGTACCAGTTATGTACTGTACAGCTGGAAAGCTGCGTATCAACACATTAAGGTTCTGTTACCATAAATGACCCCGCATCAAACAAAAATTGTTGCATTTACTCTTGTTCACGGAACTCAACTCCTTATCAGCTTAAAATCATCATTGGCTGCATGTTTGTCCCCGAGGGGAGGAGATGTTTCACATTTGTCATTCCCCCTGAGAAAACAAAGTATGTTATACTTTTATTTATATTTTCACATGTGTAAATGGACATGACATGTGGTCTTAATTTTTTTCATTAAATGGGGCGCGTATGTTATTCACCCTGGCCACCCTCAAGTCCACTGCTAGGTGAAGGTCCATTTTTAAGGATTCAATGTGAGACCCGTACGACCTCCCCAGGTTGACTACATAGAAAAAATCTTCCATATATGCTTCAACTTTCCTCGTTGCCATACCTAGAAAATAGAACCCCCAGAGAATAGATCCATCAACACTCATTGTGATGCCTCCCACGCCTGTTAGATTGGTTCTAGCACCTCTAACTTTCCATCTTTTAGCCGCCACATTAACTTTGACCATTCCTTGGTTTGGTTTACTCCATCGTATCTGTAAGTAAGACCAAGATGTGATGTTTCGTAGGGATATATGGAAGTGCTTCCATGTCGCCATGGTGTTGGGGTTCACTCCCAACTCATTAAAGTAGTTGGATCATGTCATCGGATTGAAGAGGTGGATGGATTCCTTCCATATATTGTTTGGGTTGAGCTTCCATCTGTCATATCTTCTCTTACATTGTGCCTTCCACAGAGCCCCTGCAACAGAGAGGTTATTCTGAAGGAGAAGGAGCTCTAGGGTATCTACCAGGGAAGTCCAAAGGATCATGGCGGCATCACCTTTTAAGAAAAGGTGGTCCGGGTCCTCATAGTTACTTTTGTGGCAACATTCACACTTAGATGGTAAAGGGGTCTTACAAGCAATGATCATATCATCCACATCCAAGGCCATGTGAATAATTTTCCTAACATCAAACCCATCCAGGACCAAGACAGGTGGTCGGCAACCAAACCTAATGATAGAAGTGTTGTGGAACAGACCCATGCTGGGGGTTATCAATGCCTAAAGACTTGTCAGATTGCAGCAAGAAACGTCCTTACTCTATTGGCTCCCAGATAGGGAAGTCTCGTATCTCTGGGTGAAGGTCGATTCCTCTTTCTAGGACCTTCTGCATCCCTGTGTCGTTCAGGTGGTTGTGGAGGTAGATAAGATCCCAACCCTGAGATGGAGATAAGACATCTTTGACATCTGGGTCTGGCAAGTGGTCTGTCCTTCGATCTGGAACAAGGGGGCCATATGCAGTCCAGTTCGCATACCAAATTGAGATCTCTCCCCTTCCTATCTCCCAGTGAGAGTTGGACATGATTAGAGGAAAAGACTTCCAATTTTTTTTCAGTAGGGTGATGCGTAAGAACCTTGTTTGACGAACCAAGGAAGTGAGGCATCAACTCTCCCACTGTTAGTGTCGTATTTTTCTCTACAGAAAGAGACCCATATGGATTTCCCTTCTAAAATACTTCATGTCGCCTTAACAAACCCTGCCATTTATGCTTGTCTCGAGGATTGAATTCCCAGACTCCTGTCTTCCATTAGCAGGCAATCGCTCTTCTAGTTTACCCATCTCTTCCTTTTTTGCCCCTCCCTAGATTCCCATAAGAAAGTCTCCAAGGATCTATCCAACTTTTATATTATAGTTAGAGGAACTTTGTTATTGAGCAACGCATAAAGAGGCACAAAATTCAAGATGAATTTGACTAGGGTGAGCCTTCCCACTAAATTTAGTAGCCGACAACTCCATGCCCCGAGTCTTAGATATCTTCTTGAGGATATCTTCATAATGCACCACTTTATCTCTTCCTTTATCTAGAGGGAGACCCATGTAAGAAATAATGTTTGTGCTACCCGTACACCCCATGTATAGGTTGACTCTTTCAGAGGCTTCTTGCGTTGAGTTCCCCAACAGAAAGCATGATTTAGCATGGTTGACTCGCTGACCCGATGTCATTGTATATAGGTGTAGACCTTGCACAAGAAGTTGGATAAAGGAGCCTTTAGTGTTGAGGAAGAAGAGAATGTCATCTGTAAACATTAAATGGGTTGGTGATGTTCTTATCCTCGCGTGTGGAAGCACTTGATGACTCCCTGAGCTCCCAGCTCTGAGATGTATCTACTAAGATCCTCCTCCATAAAAATGAAGTGAGTGGGAGACATTAGATTGCCTTGCCACAATCCTCACGTCATTGGGAAGAAGCCACCTTGTTGACCATTCAGATGTATTGTGAAACGAGCTCCTTGGAGAATCGTAGTGACAAATCTCTAGACCTTGCAGTTGAACCCAACTTGACTCAGTACATGCATGAGGAAGCACTAATCAGTGTGATTAAAAGCCTTGGACATGTCAACTTTGATGATGAGATTCTTGCCATTTGGACAATGCTCTAAGTCATGGCATAACTCTTGGGCCATGTGTATATTGTTGTTGATGTCATGTCCTTGGACAAAGGCATTTTGCTCAGGCGGTATGAGGGGTGGGAGGAGGTAAGAGAATCTGTTAGCTAATGTCTTGTATACAAACCACATGGCAAAAGATCTGATGCGAATCATATTGGATCTAGGGCTCTAGAGAGGGTGAATAGAGCTTCAAAATTCTCACAAGAATAGTTAGACCTTCAAATTATATCAATTGAGACCAAAAGCTAAAATTCAATTTGAAGTTCTATCTAAACAAGCATAGAAAGGATGACAGAGATTGAAACAAACACTTGGACAAGGTGGTTAGAGTGGTTCCGATCTCCAAACTAGGAGACCATCAATCCACTACCTAGAGAGGTCAACCTCTAGGACTTTGCAACCCATGTGTACTTATATTCCATTATAAGAGATACAAGAAGACCACCATACATCCAAGGACTTACCTATTCAAGACAAGATTCTTTCACCTACACAAGGACTTACCCACTTGATCAAGATATCTTCATCCTTCACTAAGTACTTGCCCACACTTACATCAAGTCTTTGGCCTTGAAGGAATTACCCACTCTTCTTGAATCTTCCGCCTTGTCCTATCCTTCACTTGGAGAAGATCTTCACTCCTTCAAACTTTAAGAAGAAGAAGAACTCCTCCTTCACTCGGAGAAGAACACTTCAACCTTTACTTTATGAGAAAGAGGATTGGGAAGATGGAAGGAATGAGAGCTTTATAAGATACCCAACTCACTCATATTCACAAAATATTTTGTAAATGAGCGAGAGGAAGGGGCTCAAAGGGTTGTAGCATACTCAACTATAGCAAGGACCAAGGATAGCATGAATGAGCAACCTTGGAATGAACTCCAAGAGGTCTGATTTATAGCTGGGGGTGTCCCTTTGAGTGTGGGATCACTTAAGAATGAAAAATGGCCATTTTACAACTTACAACATATCTATTTTCGTTTCTAACAACTCTCTAATAGTTATAATCACTTTTTCTCCATTTTTCATACAGTACATTCAGTTAAGTTTCAATAAAGATAACTCGACCGATCCACTAATCGACAAATCCAATTTTCAAACTATCGGTCAAGTTTGTCCTTGGAAACTCGATCGATGAGTCAAAATTAATTTTGTTCAGTGGGTCAGTCAGTCAAGTGGTGAGTGTACAACTCGACCGTTTGATCCATTTTCAAAAATCCATCACTGGTCGTCGAGATCCAAACTCGACCGACAAAGTTGCTGTCACAATTTTTTCAAAATGATTGTTGAGTGTAATCAAACATTGGAATTAAGTGTCCCTGGTTTTTTCTCATCTTGGTTACAAGTCATATCATCAATAAAAAATGATTACAGAATATTCTAAGGTGGTTTGGAGTGATTTCCCAAATTGTGCATTTGCATTGCTTTTGACTTGAACTTGGACAAGCTAGGGCTTGTGTAATTTGATCCTTTTCATGTACCTAAAGCCTGGAATCAATCTTAAACAAACAATTAGATACATCATAATGGAATGGTTAAGTCATTATCAAAATATGGACAATGTATAACTCTCATGTCAACATTCTCCCCCTTTTTGAAAATGACAAATTATTCCTCAATCGTATTGAAAATGATATGTAAAGTTATACCTTAGCATTGTGAATTGCAAGGGGATTCATAATGTTAACAATGTGAATTTATCCCTCTCAATCTATGATCACTCTTACTTGCATAGTTAGTCTTTCTACACAAAGCAATATAACATGTATACTACATGGTCCTTTATCAAGTGACATGATACAACATATTCTTAAACAAGAACAGGATCACATATGCAATAAAAGTAGTATGGTTGAGCTTCAAAATGTTGAACTTCTCTCCCCCTTTTGGCATTATAAAAAAGAAATGGGGGTATAAGAGCATAAAAATAGGTCTTCTCCAAGCACAAAAAAACAACCAACCACAAGATAAAACATGCAACCACATAATACACATCAAATAGAGACGAGAGAGAGAGAGACAACCAATCTATGTCATAATTAAAATATGGGTAACATACCACCAACTCATGAGATATAGTCAACCAGAGAGTAAGGGTACATATGATTAAGATTACAACACTGAAAGCA
This sequence comes from Alisma plantago-aquatica, assembly GCA_963693085.1. NCBI lineage: Eukaryota > Viridiplantae > Streptophyta > Magnoliopsida > Alismatales > Alismataceae > Alisma > Alisma plantago-aquatica. The sequence goes on from OY856409.1 coordinate 1,588,173,902, forward strand.
TGTTCTCAAAATAGATATAAGCCAAAATAATGAAAAAAAACATGATGATAGAAATAGTACATCTCAAATAATGTGCCCATATATTTTAAGTACAAAATTATCTAGAAAGATATATATGATCAGCATCTAAAGACTAAAGACTAAAACATCTAAATGCCTAGGCTATATAAGTCCAAAGGGTCATCATTATCAACATCATCATCAGAAGCTTCAGGCTCGTAGTCATCATCTCCATCTGAAGGTGCAGTAGAGGTAGCAACTTCACCTTCATCACCAGATGCACCAATAAAGCCATCATCAGAACCATCGGAACCATCCTCGCCATCATCCTCAGATGCCTCCTCATCAACAGCAACAACTTCCTCATCAACCTGGTCGGGCATCTCCTCTTCGGCAAATGGACCGAAACCACGACCGGGCTACATGGCATTCTGCTCAGCCCAAGACATATCAAGGTCATGCAACTCTTGGTCTTGAGGAAAAGTGGGAGAAGAGGTGCCAAGTCTTGCAAGTAAGGTATCTATAGGACCAGTAGGGAGAGGAGCACTCTAGGGGTAGATCCACCAACAATAGAGGGTGTAGCAACAGAAGTAGCAGGTGGAGGGGCAAGGTAGAAGTGATTATATGCATAGGATGCATAATCACCACATGGGTAGGGCTGGTAGGCGAGATAAGGATGGGCATAGGATGGGTTCATGGTATACATGATAGAACAAAGGTCTTGATGTAGATACTCCTGAACCTGGAGGTTATACGCCTAGTGATGCATCATGTAACCCATGAGGGTTTCATTTGATACATTGAATGAGGCACAGACAGGTCAGGATGGCTAAGGAGGTGGAGGTTCCTAGGTGAAGGTAGAGGCTCCAAGTGTGGTAGAAGAAGATGGAGGCAAGCTTTTCTTAAGTGTGGTCTCACTGATACAGTCTCCTTTTCTGGAAGGTTTATAATGAAGATCGTGAAAAAGAGAATTTCTAGTGGCAAATTGAAGCATAGCACAGATCAAGGCTGGGTAGGGTGGATGGGTACCTCAGATGTTCTTCCTAGAGTCAAAGCATGTAATATGGTGAAGAATGTATCTATACCACTTGACTCTGATTATTTTTAGAAGGCAAAACATAATCACTACGGTATTCTTTGCAATTTCAGTTTGATTTTTCTTGGGATGAAAATTACAGTTGAGTATCAGAGTGAGAATGTGGTTTTTTAGGTCTAAGGCAGAGGAGGGTAGGATGGACTTTTTCCTATAGGGAAATTGAGGCTTCTTCAAGAATTTATGTATGTCAGGGAGAGTGATATATTATTGCTTATAGAAGGCCTTAGGGTCTAGGAGGTCAAAATACTCAAGGTAATCCTTCCACCATGTGTCGGTGACCTCGGTACTAGAGAAAAAGATATTCAAGGTATCTTCTGAGATCTTGAACATTTTACCGATGATCATGGAAGTAAGAATGACTTAAGCATTAGGCGGGGGTACAAGAGTGTCATAATTCCATGACAAATTTGCATAGAATTCATGAACTACCTTAGTGCTTGTGATGGAGTTGTTATAGAAATGTCATTCGACACTCAGGGTAGAGAGGTGACAATCATACAACAACTCGGCTACCTCATCTATAACCTTTTATCTATGCAGACGAGGCTCAAACAATGCATGAAAAGGAAACAGGTTCCTAGAAAGGAGCTCCTTATACCTATTGAGAGATTCATCAGAGACAAAGAAGGTATCATCAAATGGAAGGAGGTGAGAGTTGGAGGAGGAGGATGGTGCTCCAGGAGGGGTGGTTCTCTTTTGCCTATTGGAAGCCATGGAGGCAGAAAGAAGGAGATATAGAGGTCAAAAATGAGGGAAACACCACCAAAAGTCGACCAAACACCTAGGGTTGATGTGCAAGAGAGCTAGGAAGGTTAAGTAAGGGCTGACTAGGGCTCGGAAAGGGATGGTCTGGGCTAGGGTGAGAGCTTGAGGGAGCTGGAAAGAGAATTGATCGATTTTTCTCTAGTTGAGAGGGAGAAAAGTCAGCCAAACCATACTTAAGTTTTGCTCCAGCCCAACCATCGATCGAGTTCTGTGAGAGTGAAACTCGATCGGATGGCTTTTTATAAAAGCCCTTGGCCATGGATTGGTCGAGTTGGCAAATCGACTGATGGTCAACCTGATCCATCATTAGAAATTTAAATTTCTATCCATTTGAGTGCTAATTAAATTTATTTTTCTAACCCATTTTGCATTTTAAACATACTCAGGCACATATCACACATCATTGGGTACTATTTAGTGATAAAATAAGTGTTTGCAAAAAAAATCCAAAATAAGCAAAAAAAAGGCATAAGAACATGAAATTTTAGCACTTTAGCAGGCAAGGGTGATCAAGACATGAGCAAAGCATATAGAAAAAATATTAACTAACTAGAAGGCATATCATATTCATCCAAAATAGTTATGAGTAGTTTAGATCTAATAAAATTAAATTGCTCTCTAGCTAGAGGTTTAGTAAAAAATTCCGTGAATTGATTTTCCATGTCCACATACGTGATACAAATATCCTTGTTCGCAGTGTGATCACGAAGAAAATGATGATGAATCTCTACATGTTTGGCTCGACTATGCAATATAGGATTGTAAGATAAATTGGTTGCACTAGTATTGTCACAATAGATAGGAGAAGCATCAAAATAAATGTTAAAGTCTTGGAGCATTTGTTTCATCCATAGAACTTGGGCACAACAACTCGCGACTGCAATGTATTCAGCCTTGGTAGTTGATAAAGCCATTGTGCTCTATTTCTTAGAGAACCAAGACACCAAGAATGGTCCTAGGAGGAAGCAAGTGCCACTTGTGCACTTTCTATCAATCAAACATCCTGCATAATCCACATAACTATAAGCTATAAGCGGAAAGTCCCTTGACTTGGGATACCACAGTCCAAAAATTGGAATTTTGGCTAAGTACCTTAAAATCCTCTTAACAACTATAAGATGTGATTTCTTGGGATTTGATTGAAAGCAAGCACACAAGACAACACTAAATATTATGTCAGGTCTAGAGGCAGTTATATATAGTAAACTTCCAATCATAACTCTATAGAGCTTCTCATCCACTTTCTCACCTTCTTCATCTTTATCGAGTTTGGCGGTGTTTGACATGGGGGTGTCCATCGGCTTGGTGTTCTCTATCCCAAAGCGCTTAAGTAGCTCACTTGTGTACTTGCCTTGGTTGATGAAGTTCTTATCTTTAGTTTTCTTGATTTGACAATCGAGGAAGAATATAAGGGTTTTCTTCAAGGAAGGATGTGTGAAAACCCAAATTTGCATAAAACATGACTAACTACATCGTCCCAAAACTTCTTTGAAGTGTCATACTCTAAAAGTATGGTCCTAGCCATTTCCTGTAGTAACATGTTCTTCCTCTCTAAAACCCCATTTTGCTGAAGTGTTCTAGGTGAAGATAAGTTATGTGCATAGCTTGATTCTTCACAACAACGTTCAAAAAGATCATTTTCAAATTCTCCCCCATGATCACTACGGATGGAAACAATCGGGCAAGAAGCTTTGTTCTCAACTCATTTGCAAAATCTAGAGAAAACATCAAGTACATCACTCTTAGAAATGAGAAGAAAGTCCAAGTAGATCGAGAGAAATCATCGACAATAACACGACAATACTTGGAACCACGAAGTGATTGAGTTCTCATAGGTCCAAATAGATCAATATGGAGAAGTTCAAGAGCTCTCTTGGTACTAAGGACTCCTTTGGATTTGAAGGAGGATTTGGTTTTCTTTCCTTGGGTATAAGGTTGGCATTCCTCATCCTTTTCAAAATCCAATTTTGGAAGTCCCTTAACCATGTCCTTTTTTGTCAAATTCTTTAATTGATGCATGTTTACATGACAAGGCTGATGATGCCAAAGAGAAATATCATTCAAATTGACTACTAGGCATCTACCAACAATAGCTTAATAAAGTCAAGCACAATTACATAAAGATTGCCATTTCTAATTCCCTTATATATGACATGATGAGTGAGGGAATCTAGAAATAAGCATTCAAAAGAAGTAAACAACACAAGGTAACCATTATCACATAATTGACTTACACTTATTAAATTGTGATGTAGGCCATACACAAAAAGAACTTTCTTTATACACAAGGATTAACCTACATTACCCTCACCTTTTACCTTACCTTTCTTGTTGTCCCTGAAAGTAACCGAACCTCCTTTCTTTATTGTGAAATTATTGAAATGGCCTATATCACATGTCATGTGCTTAATGCAGCCACTATCAACAATCCATTTTCCCTTTTTCCTACAAGAAAGGAGAGTGTTGATTCCCAACTCAATCTTTGGGATCCGGAGTTAGCTTGGAGACCCATTTCATCTTTGGGTTGGTCCCCTTAGGCTTGTAAGGATAATAAGCAGAATAGTGATCATCACTTTTACAATGAGAGCAAATCATAGGGTTCTTAGTGCCAGAAGACTCTCGAATGAAAAAGGAAGTTTCCTTGCTCTTTTTCTTACCTTTGGCCTTATTCTTTCCCTTAGGTGCTCCCCCTACAAATCTGAAACTATTAGTACCACTTTGTTTGGTAGAATGGTCAAGGATTTCATTTAGGGAGTTTTTCCCTTTGAGGAATTTCTATAGAGAGACTCTAAGTCTATGATTGTCATCAATAAGAGATATAAAAATAGAAGACAAACTAGCAAGATCATCTCTAGCATGAACAAGATTGGCCTCTAAACAAAGGGCTTTAGTCAAATAAGATTCCTTTTCAAGAGTAATGGAAGCAACATCATTACTGGACAAAATAGGTCTAGAAGATAAATCATTTACATGACTAAGCAACCTAGCATTTTCAGATTTCAACAATTTAATTTCTTTGAGATAAACATCCATGTCATCTCTATGAGCATCAACAATAAGCTTAAGTTCAACATTTTTAGTTTTAAGTATCTCAAGCTCATTTAGGTACTTTTGGTTGTCTTTCTTAAGAGATTCAATGTTATTAAGGTAGACATGATTCTCTATCCTAAATCCATTGTATTGAAGCTCAAGATCAAGAAATTGGCCTTGCAAGGCATCGATGCTCTCAAGATGAATTTTCTCATTTTGCTCAAGAATATCAAGCTTGACATACAAATCATCAATTATTTTACCTAACCCCTTCTTTTTAGATTTACATTCAGAATAAGAAGAACATGCAGTAATAAGCATGTCAATGAGAGTTTCTTTAGATAAGTCATGCAAGATTACCTCACTTACCGCACCAATTTCTTCACTAGTAGTGGCCATGAGTGCAAGGTGGCACTCCCCATTTCATCAATGCTTTAGCCACTAGAGGATGATCCTTCCCAAGCTGCATGAGTTGCATCTTTATGTCTCCTCTCCTTCTTGTCCTTCCTCTTGTATTTTCTATCTTTCTTGTACTCCTCCTCCTTGGATATGCTCTTGTGATGTGACTTCCTAGACTTAGGACATTCACTCTTGTAGTGTCCTTTTTGACCACACTTGTAGCACCTTGGAGTAGATGAAGAAGATTGCTTTCCTTTGAAGTGCTTTCCCTTGTAGAAGTTGGCTTCATGCTCACTAGGGCCATCATCTTCAATTGAGGAGGAGGGAGAGGTCAAACAAGCAAGTTGTTGTTGAAGGATGAGGGCCTCCACTTGAGCTTTGAAGGCACTATCTTTGATCTTCCTTGCTTCTTTTTCTTCTTGCTTAGCTTCCTCTTCTTGCTTGTCAAGTCTTGGCTCATGAGCGTGTAGATTGCCAATAAGCTCCTCGGTTGGAGTATCACCAAGACTTCTCACTTCTTTAATGGAGGTCATCTTTGACGTCCATCTCTTTGAAAGATACGTCAAGATCTTTGAGTCGATTGCTTCTCTATCCAAAGTGTGTCCTAAAGCAGCTAGATCGTTGATGATGATGTTGAGCCTTGAGTACATCTCAACCACTCCTTCTTTCTTTCCTATCTTGAAGTTCTCAAGGAGGTTGTTCAACATTTAGATCTTTGCCTCCTTCACTTGCTTTGTGCCTTCATAAGTGATGCACAACTTACCCCATATCTCATAGGTTGTATCCCATGATGAGACGCGTTTGAACTAGGATGGAGTGAGGGATGCATAAATGATGCTAATTGCTTTGGCGTTGAGCTATGCATTCTTTAGGGCTGCTTCATCCCAAGTTGATATAGCTCCAGTTGGCTCCTTATAGGGTGTAATCATCACCTTTCACATATCAAAGTTCATCCCGTGAATGTAGAACTGCATCCACTACTTTCAATAGAGGAATTTTGTGTCTTCAAAGACTGGGGGGGTGCATGGAGAAGCCTCCCTCTAGGTTGAGGGAACCAAGTAGGTTCTCACCCATGTTCTTGTCTCATGGGAGATTTGTTGGAGAATATCCTTGCTTTGATAACACTTGTTGGATCTAGGGCTCTAGAGGGGATGGATATATCTTCAAAATTCTCACAAAAATAGTTGGACCTTTGTATTATATCAATTGAGACCAAAACCTAAAACTCAATTTTAAGCTCTATCTAAACAAGCATAGCAAGGATGCGAGCGATTGAAACAAACACTTGGAAAAGGTGGTTAGAGTGGTTCCAATATCCAAACTAGGAGACCATCAATCCACTACCTATAGAGGTCAACCTCTAGGACTTTGCAACCCATGTATACTTATATTGCATTATAAGAGATACAAGAAGACCACCATACATCCAAGGACTTACTAGAAGGACCCTGACATGGGTTTTGGTATAACCCTGTTTTTTTGCCTAATAAGTTTATTTGAACTTTAATCTAATTCTTTGAGGTGTTTTTTTATGATATGACACGTTTATGTTTCAAGTTTGGTCCAGGTTGAATGTTGTTTGAGCAATGTTTGTTTGTTTTGGACCAAAGTGCAATTTACCCAAGATAAGGGGTTCTCTTGCAATATGTCACATGATGAGTGTTCCCTTAGTGATATGGCATCATAAGAGAGAGAATTATTCTATGGGGCACCTTATGGAGAGCTCAAGTATCAAGTTGAGCTTGTGTGGATGATGCTTGTGCTTTATGAGGTAGTTTTGGTGTAAATTGAAATTTACCTAAAATGAAGGGTTAATATGAAATTTACCACCTCTAGAATATTTCTTCCCTATCTTGGAATCATCTAGAGAAGAGAGAGAGATGGGTTCCTTGTTTGGATCTTGGTTTTATGGTAACACCTTGGTGATGTGTAGATCACATGAGTAAGGAGTGTTTTGCTTTTAGATGTGTTATCTCGGGTTAGAGACCTTCGAGAGGCTATACTATCAGTTTGTGAGTATGTAGGGTTGTGTCCTATCAGTTTTTGAGTGTGTAGGGTTGTGCCCTATCGGTTTTTGTTTGTGTAGAGTTGTGATCTATCGGTTTATGAGTGTGTAGGGTTATGCCCTATCAGTTTGTGAGTATGTTGTGTTTTGCCATATCAGTTTGTGGAGGGTGAAGGGTTTTGGCATATCGGCCACGATCTTAAAAGGAGACCTAGAGGAAGAGATATAGCCTAGATCTTATCACCATGTCTTGCATGTTGTTGCATGTGACCCCTTTCCCGTGGACAAGTGTCACCTAAGCTCCTAAGGTGATGACATCTCTCCTTTGATCTCTCTTCCTTCCCTCAAGTATATAACCCCCTCCTGCTTCACACAAGTGAACCCTTTCATCCATCCTTGTTCCTCTCCTCTTAGTGGACGAGTTTGGGAGCTTAAGGAGCTAGAGGAAATCTCTATGGATCTTGGGAGGTCGGGTTCCTTGCTCATGGTGATTTCTTGTTCAACTTCCATCTTGGTGAGTTATGTTTCTTTGATGGCCATTCCTTTGAGCTCTCTTCTTCATTTTCTTCTTCCTCTCTAAGCCATGGATCATACCTTGATTGAAGTTTTATTATGATGTGGTTCTCCCTCTTTCCTTTCTTCTTGAGATATCATAACCATGACATCTTCTTCTTCTTCTTTCTCGAGGTGATGTTGAGATCGAGTTGGGAAACTTGATGGACTATCTTCAATCATGGAGCTTGAAATCTTGATGGATATCTTCTTAAGGTAGGTTATATAACTCGTAACCTCCTTTTTTATTATCACTCTTTATATGCTTAATATGTTCTTCATCTCTAGATCATGTACCTCTTATATGTTAGTAGTTAGTGATTGTTTTGAGGACTATTTTGATGAAGAAAATTTGTTTAAGTTGTTGTCCATGTCTTGCTCTTTCTTAGATGGACTAGTGATCGAGTTTCCTAAGGATGAAGATGACTAAGTCAACACTTAGGTGGTGAATGGTAATCATGACTCAGGATGCCTAAACCGACACAACATGTATCGAGTCGTCGTGACTTGGGAGTGGTTAGACTGATAGGTATGGATGGGTGTTGAACTATCACACCCTATAGATGCCTAAACTGATATATATGTTTAGGCTAACATGCCTTGATGTGGAGATAACTCGTCATGCTATAGATTTGCTTAGACCTATATGTCGCTAAACCAATAGGCTTGGATGACGCTAACCTGACATGACCAAGAAGGGTTAGACCGCTATGTATTGCTAGCCCGTCATGACCATGAGGACATCTTGTGTGAGTTGGTCTATTTTGAGTGCTAACCCATGATTCCCTTGATGGTGCAATAGGCCAGCATGACCTAACCCTAACCTTAACCCTAACAACCCGTCATACATTGTGTTGCCCGACACACTTTCAAAAGGAGCTAAACTGATACACCCCTTGAGTGCTAAACCGATACATCCCTTGTGTGACTAATCTGACACCTCAAGTGTAGCTAAATTGTCACACCTCATGTGTAGTCAATCCGACATGCTTGGGCAAGATGGTCTAAACCAATATACCACATGGTGGTCTAAATCGATATACCACAAGTGGGTCTAAACCGATACCTTGGGTGAGCTTGCCTGACACACCATAATGTGGCCAAGCCGACACATTTAAATGGGTGAAACCAATATCACGTGATGAGGGTTGAAGGGTATGCTTGGATACTCAATGATGTACACATATGAGCAATGCATGATATAGAAGAGTGTTATCGTATAATGTATGATTAATCCTAATTACTTCTCCTAAAGCTAGTGCACCGTATGATCATGTTACTATGAGTGGTCCATCCTTAATTAAAGAGCTTAGCCCTAAACTCTCCAACAACGTGGCAAGAAATGGATGTAGGGTCCAATGGTTCAATATCCATATGATAACTTTAATCATGGAAGAATATGACCCATGTTCTCATCTTAATGAAAGTTTATAATCCATAACAAGTGTCCTCTATATTCCCTTTTCATATAATCTTAACTTTTGGAGTGAGGTTAATGACACGACTGTGTGAATATATGTATATGAGGGTGGTGATAAGCCTTGTTGGAATAAAATATGACCGCATTTGTGTAGAAGTCATATAAATAAGTCTAATGACCTAACAAGTGCCTTGTGGATAGTTTGAAGTGAAACCCTCTAGTTATGTAAGCTAAGGTTTGACTCCCCTTAGTAGAAATTTGGTTAGGAATGATTTTTAAGAAGTAATAACATATGGGCCACAAAATGATGAAACATTATGAATGGTTCATGGTCAACATGTTTACATAATGCAAGGGTGTAATACATGGGTACATGTATGCTATGGTGATACCTAGTGTTGATGACACAATAATCTATTCATATCTAACTAATGTTGTTCAAACATAAATCAGTTTCAGAAGGTGGGAGTTGGTGTGATTAGGGTTTGGTGATGTACCCATGAGGTAAAACCCTAATTGGCTACATTTCATATCATTGAATGAGTATGAATGGAAAGCATGATATTGTTTCCTCCCTGAAATTACATGACTTTAACCTAATGAGTTAATTGGGTGTGTGTTATAACTTGTGAATACTATAAAGATGGTTAAATAATATTAAGCTTTGGCTATGAACCTTGATAAGGGAAGACAAGAGGTGTGAATATGTGAATGTGCATACTTAGTTATATTGTCTAATTCTTAGCCTCATACACTCCAACTTATGGGAGGCAGTGCATTCAAAGATTTGAGGTAGAATAATGCTTGGGGACCTTATGTGAAATTAGCATGAAGCCTAATCCTAAATTAGAGATCTTATGATGCATTGCTTGCTTTAGTTAAAGGTGTTTAATGTGTTTTAACATATTCTCTCTCTAAACATATTGGCTAATGGTTGCTATGGCAAGTACATGTGATCTGGCATGAGTAATATATATATATATATATATATATATATATATACACACACACAATGAGGCATGATGAGATATACATGAATCACAAGTGTGATGTGATGAGTCTTAGGACCTGGAAAGGGCTTAATACCTAACTGAGGTGATATTCTCTAGTACTAAAATGAGGGATTGATATCCCATGGTGATGTGACATTGGTTATAGCCTTGAGAGCATGTGTAACAATGGTGATGTATGGTCAATGGCAATGATACAAACATTATGTGATGATAGTGAGACAAGCTCACAACTTGTATGTTTACATCTGTTGAAAGTGTGTTATTCCCTTATTTTATAGAGTTTGCTATGGTTTTATATGTTGTAACTTTATTGATGCTAAAAGACACTTTAATTGGTCTAATTAATCAAGTGGAATCTAATCATGTAGCTTGCCCTGTGCCATAGATCCATTTAGTGTCAGCATTTGTTGAATGGTGAAACGAGTTTAACTCGGAGCACATATTTTTTAATATGCGGGGGGTGAGGACGAGTATCCCCTTATGTATAAGATATGTGACACAAGATTGGCTACAGGCCATACCCAGGAAAGAGTGCGGTTTTGGGTCGTAGATCAGTGATGTTATGTTTATGAGATTTCATAGGATTGACTATGGGTTATACCCTAGAATAGTGTGGCTGTGGGCCGTAGCTCAATTTCACTAGCGTCGTGGCCTGTACCAAGGTGGACTAGGTTTGCATAGCTAGAATATATGTTGTTGGAAAAAGTTGACTTCTGTTGTCACTACATGTTCACTTGTACTGACTAAGGAAGGTGAGGTCGTGGATTCTGGCTCTTCCATTAGACCGTGTATGGCACCCAGTAGTCGATTGGATTTGGGTGGTACAACTCAAATCCTCAAGGAATAATGAAATACGTAACTAGCCGTATAGTATACATGTATAGGATCAAATATGAAAACTTTGGATGAGACCTTGATATGCTTTTATATAGTTTAGTTTATAACAGTTATACATATTCTTCATATTCCTTTTAATTTATTAATTGTTCTACTACTCGGTGGCAAGTGTAAATTACTGTTCTATTTACTTTATTCATGAGATATATGTCATGTAGTTAATCTTGTTAAACCTTCTTAGTATGCTAATCTATCTATTTAGTTACATGTGATAATAATAAAGTTGGCAGAGATTTATATCTCTTGTTGGGACTGTTGTCTCATTCTGTTGTTTAAATATCTTTTTAGGTGGACGTACATGATGAGGTAAAGATCATGTGGCTGAGGACATAATACGAGGAGAAAATATACCTGGTGAAACATGGTAATGGATAATGTCTATTACTAGAGTCCTATGTGTTGACCTTGTACACTCAGATCCTTGGGGGTATTCTCAATGTGTTTTGTAGACATAATGATTGACATGTGGTATCTGGCTTGAGTGCCTTTGGTGGTATGTATATACATGTGGAACTGTTATCATATGTAATAGGTTGATTGGAATATGATGATGTAGCAATCTGAATATATGATATGAAATGCAAGTGTTGATTCTTGTGTAAGAAATCTCAGCTCATGGTGCTTGTTGCAAATCAGTTTTAATTTCCTGTGATTTTTGGTAATCCGTTATTTATGGTTGGTCGTGGTTTAAGGTTTGAGTAATCTCGCTTTGTATGGAAAAAGGTGTCACACTTACCTATTCAAGGACATTACCCACTTGATAAAGATGTCTTCAGCCTTCACCAAGGACTTACACACACTTGCATAAAGTCTTTGGCCTTGAAGGAATTACCCACTCTTCTTGAATCTTTCGCCTTGTCCTTCTCCTTCACCAGGAGAATATCTTCACTCCTTCAACCTTAAAAAAGAACAAAAACTCCTCCTTCACTCAGAGAAGATCACTTCAACCTTTGCTCATTAAGAAAGTAGATTGGGAAGATGGAAGGAATGAGAAATTTACAAGATAACATGGAGGTAGCTATATTACAACATGCCTAACTCACTCATAATCATGAAATTATTTGTAAATGAGAGAGATAAAGGGTCTCAAAGGGTTGTAGCACACTCAACTATATAAAGGACCAAGGATAGAAGAATGAGCAACCTTGGAATGAACTCCAAGAGGTCCTATTTATAGCTGGGGGTGTCCCTTTGAGTGTGGGATCACTTAAGAATGAACAATTGTTGTTTTATAACTTGAAATGAATCTATTTTCATTTCCAACAACTATCCAATGGTTAGAATCACTTTTTCTACGTTTTCATACAATACATTCGGTCGAGTTTCAATAAAGGTAACACGACCGATCCACTAACTGACAAAGCTAATTTTCAAACTATAGGTAGAGTTTATCTTGGGAAACTCGACCGATGAGTCAAAATCAATTTTGGTCAGTGAATCGGTCGATCAAGTTTTGTGAGTGTACAACTCGACCGATTGATCCATTTTACAAAATTCATCACTGGTCGGTCGAGATCCAAACTTGACCGACAAAGTTGCTGTGACAATTATTTCAAAATGATTTTTGAGTGATCAAATGTTGGAATTAAGTGTCCCTGACTTTTCTCATCTTAACTACAAGTCATGTCATCAACACAGATGATTACAAAAATATTATAAGGTAGTTTGGAGTGATTTCCCAAATTGCGCATTTGCATTGCTTTTGACTTGAACTTTGGGCAAGCTAGGGCTTGTGTGTTTTGATCCTTTTCATGTACCTAATGCCTGAAATCAATCTTAAACAAACATATTAGAAACACAGGAATGGAATGGTTAAGTCATTATCAAAATATGGACAATGTATAACTATCAAGTCAAAACATCAGTCAGAAATTGACAAGGGATTCTGGATTATCCACCTTTGGTATAAGAGATAACTTAACACACTTTAGAATGGGATGCATGTCACCACCTTTGTAAAAATGTTGAATCGTGTCCACAATGTCATGTTTCACCACCTCCCAAGCTGCACGATAGAAGTTGCATGTGAAATCATCAGGACCCAAGGCGTTGTGGGGGTTCAAGCCTTGAAAAGATGCATAAATTTCATTCTCATCAGGGACCGACATCAAACAATCATTGACCTCATGTGATACCATGAGAGAGAGATGTTGTAGGATGAGCATCGTGCTGGGAGGAGGACCTGTACAGAAGAGGTTAGAGTAAAATAGAATGACTTTGTTGATGATGGCCTCTAGTCCCTCTGCCCAGGACCGTAATCCCTCCTCAGTTTGTTGATCTTATATTTCTTACATTTATGGTTGATCACAGCATGGAAGAACCTCATGTTCCTATCCCCTTCATGGATCCATTTGTTTCTAGCTTGTTCTATCTAGTAGCATTCCTCCATGTTTGATACCATGTCCAACTCTTTTAGAGCTTCATCAAGTTCGGTCTCCCCATGGCGTCATCTTTCCCATCCCATTTTTCTTGCAATTCGTTGACTCAACATTCACATGTGATGACTTCATAAAAAATGTTACCAGTTACCTGCTTGTTCCACGCTCCAAATCATTATTTCAAGTTTCTTTTCTTTGTGAAGACTCTAAGGGGCAATAACCCCACCCTTCCATAGCCCATCCTTTTTTAATCACCTCGATGAATCCTTCATGTTGAAGCCATCTAATTTTGAAAATGAAGGCAGGGTGTGAGAACCCCTGGTGTCTGCCTGCGGTGATGGAGAATAATAAGGGGGTGTGTTAAAAAACTTGTGTGTACACCAAGTGTTCCAGAGATCATTGCCATCCATCCTGCTAGTTGTTGCTAATAAATCTTCTATCTGGCTAGGCCCACTTAGTCAGGTGACCTTCCTACTTGTCCACCCAAGTAAAGGGGGTGCCTTTGAATGGTATCTCTTAGACTCCTACCTATTCCACCTAATTGTTAAAATCATCCATGGCTCTGCCATTAGGTTGTTCACCTCCTTCTTTGTCGTTTACTGATCTTATCACATTGAAATATTCATAGACTACCCATGTGGGGTCCATCAATACTGATCATGCGAGGGAGTTCCAGAGGTCCCTGCGGAAGACCATGTAGCAGGATGCATACACTAATGATATTCGAACCTTATGCTTCCCTTGCATCAATCCATTGTTAGACTTTGTGCATCTGTGGAGACCACAAAGGAAGGAAGGATGAAAAGGTGAAGAACCATATTTGCGGGAGGTTAGATGTTCCCCCATCAAAACCCCAAGGTGTCTCATAGGAAAGGGGCTTGATCTGTGTCATGGGAGGGTTCTAGTATGGCTGGCCCATCCAAGTTGAGTTGCATCAAATGATCAACCTCTATTTATTTCTGGAGTTGCAAACCCCTCTAGAATTCCACACCATGACCTTGCAACCATCGAAAGATAGTAGATCTCATTGCCTAGCACTACGCTTGTGACTGTGGACTTCAACTGACATTCCTAGATCATGTTTCCTCACCAAAGAGGTTAAGAAGCATCGACTAACGAGTGTCTTCCGCCCTCCCTTCATTGCCTACTGAGTCCGGGGATAGAAAAACAACGTCTTCATGTGTTCGGAAGAAGTTGTTTGTGCCTCTCATATTATGTACCACTGACTCACTGTCAACAGCCTGCTCGTCCTCTCTAAGAGATCGAAGAACCTTTGGGGATGAGTGAATCTGGTACTATCTCCCCTAGAGATGGGGTTGAGAGGTGCCAGTGGTTGCCTTCTGTGTTAACCACCCATCATAAAGTAGATCTGGATCTATATCTATGTGAAGGGATAGGGTCACGTGGGATAGAATCAAGCGTGGCTAGGCAAACATGTGGCTCCACCCCTTATTGTGAGCATGAACTATCCAATCCATATCTTCGAGAGAACAAATCACGTGGCTGGGGAGGGAACATTGGGATGGTCACACTTTCTCCATGAACCGACACGTTCTGGGCCAATCATGTTTTCTCCATCAATCGACATGTGTTGGGCCACAAACCTCCTCAAGATCTCATAAGTGTTAGGGACTAATCCTCCGCCGACGCCATCTTTAACAAGGATCTCGCTGCTCATCCTGGGACCATCCACTTGTAGGGACTCATCAGGGAGGAGGGTGTCATCGATGAATTTCTGGGCTTTGGGAGGTTTCAGGTCGATGTAGGCCACTCTTGAGATCAGAATGGTAAACTTGTGGTCTTCCTCCCTAAGAAAAGCCATCATAGGAATGTCCTCTCCCATGGCTGCCACTAGGATCAACAAATTAGAGCAATTTGAGTCTGAATGTCTCCAAGTTTATTTCCCCAAGAACACCCCAAAAAGGGCTACCAACTACTTGAGAACCCCCTCATAATGGCAACATAGGGTAGATCATAGATTGAAAGCTACCACTTTTCTTTGGACGTAGATCCTATTGCTATGTACTAACACTAGACTGTCAATGTCATACCACCATGTAAGACCAATGTCTCTTTGGCTGTCGTCGTAGCATCTTCTACCATGTTGAACGTTACTATAGCATGTGCCCTTGCAAAATGCCAAAAAAGGTTTGCCTTTGGCCAGGTGAGCTTGAGCGTTCTCTCGACCTGCTCCCAGGGTTGTCCTCCCTCCCATGATATCAAAAATTCTTGATGCATATTAGCTTCAATGTCATAGAGTAGCATTGGGTCTTTGAATAGCTTGACCATGATCTTCTTTGTAGGTGGTCTGCAATATGAACCCCACATGAGGTTGTTGCTACGAACATTTGAATGAGAGGAGAGCAAGGGTGGAAAATCTCATAGCAGATGTGGGGGAGGGGGTGTGGCACAATACTCGAAATACTTGTGTTCCGGACACCAACAACACCTACATGTATAAGTGGATCTACAATCCCACATCCAGTGCCCTCTTCAAAGACAGTTATGACAAGTATCAGGAGGCAGGAAAGAGGTGGGGTGATGGTTGCTTGTCCTGTCATGAGTTGAAGGATTGTTCGGTGGTTGAGAGGCATGGGTTGGAGGTTTTTTGATGGGTGTGTGGTGGTGGTGGGTAAGGGGTTGGTGGTAGGTATGTGGGCATCATTACTGCTATTGGTTGATACACTAACGAGTTTCAATCTTAAGAAAGACCTTTTACTCAACTAACCAATTCCCGCAAGTATACGGGAGTAGTTGTAGTCGAGATCGAACACAAGGAGCTTGTGTAACCAATTAAATGCAATAGTGCTAAGGTTCAACAATCTAGACCGTTTTAAAGATGTGATTTGGTGGATTAAGCTAAAATTTCAGAATTAAGCAAAACAATAAATGGATTACTAAAAGAGGTTTAATTTCAGATATGGAAGGATCTTGGACATATGATTTCACCAACATATCATAGCATAAAATAGGAGCACAAAATTTAAACATACTAAATACTTGTTTTAAAAGAGAGTTGTATGTTGCACTTCACCTCTCAGTGCAAGTACAATGATCCTAACTCAATTCAACATTCTCATGTATGAATTTCATTTTGGATCACAAACCTACTCCTCTAATAATTTTCACTCTCCTGGTAAAGCAAGAGTTGCCAAGAGAGTACCTCCTTACTCTCCTACCTATATTCTCAGATAAAGTAAGAAAGCATAAAACATGCACACATAGTGTCCAGCCATACATGCAAGAAGTAAGAAACCGATACTCACAAGGTAGAAAAATAGGCAACTTAGCATTTAGTATGAAATTATCATATTCCATACATGCTATGACATGGGAGCTACTCTCCCATGCCCAATAAAAAGAGTCTACTTATCCATGATGATGTACAACAGAAAATATATAGAATTTTTAGAGTTTAACATGGTTTAAAGTAGGAAAAGCTAAGAGAACCAAAAGTATAACCCAAGAAGAGTAGAATTCCAGCTTGGGGATGAAATTCCACTCCTACAACTGCTCCAAACCAGACAAACTTCCCTCCCAAGAAGCTTTATGGAGTGACGAAGCTCTACTGCACCTCTGGAGAAGAAAATGGAGAAGAAGAGAAGAAGAATGGGGGTTCTTTGGTAAGAAACCACCTTCTTCCACCCCAAAATCACCCTCCTTTGCTCTAGCCTTGCTCTTGGACGAAAGACTTTCGAATTATGACCAGTGATAACCACTCCATAAGTTGTTTTTGTCTTTAAAAATGAGGGGCTTCATTTTTTAGTTTTGCTAAAACTGACGGCGACACGACGTGTCTTCCTTTAGACACATCGTGTGCTGGCCTTCGACAGTTGCTCCAAGTGTACATCACATGGCATGTCCGAATTAAGACACACCGTGTACATTTCTAGAAACATATAATCGACTCTGTGTCTCTAGGTACACGTCGTGTCTGTGTGGAACATGACGTGTCTGTGTGGAACATGACGTGTCTTTGCTTTGTTCGACACCTTCTGGAATCGCACACATCGTGTTCCAAAAAGGAACACACCGTGTCTTTGTCACTTCGGCTGGACGCATGGCTTTCTGGAATCGCACACGATGTGTCTTAATTCGGACATGTCGTGTGCGATGCTGTTTCAGCAGAAATGAAACTCTGAATGGTCCACAATGTGTGGAGAATCCCCAATGATGTTGAATTTGAGTTGGGTTATCTCCAATTTGGTCCTTTTAAAGCATGTCTACAATATACATCATGCAATAAGCAAAATAACAAAAAGGTGGCAAGAATAATATGAATAGAGGCTAAATGAGAACAAAATGAGATGAATTTGTGTGTGAAATCATATTAGAAGTTGATGTGGAAAGCACACAACAAATCCCCCTAAGCTTGAACCATTGCTTGTCCTCAAGCAAAAAGAGCACAACCACACAAATGAAGGAATATTCAAGCTCATGTATGGATTAATGAAATAAAGATATGCAATAAACTTAACCAACCATGTACAATAGGTTTATATTCATATCTGACGCAATTTTACTATGCGTAGAAACGCAAGTGAACGCGTCGAGTAGTACATGCCTTTGTGAGGCCCGAGTCGAACTCAGGGATATGTGCAATCGTCAGGGACTCCTACTAACTACTCGCGACCAGCTAAGTCGATTAACAAGTTGAGAGTTGTTGTTGAAATTTAAAAGAAAATAAAAACAAAACAAAACAAACGATCGATGAAATGTTGATTTAATCAATTCAAAAGGGTATCTTTAGGATTGCGGTTTCACCGCGAGTTTTCATTGTATTAGATTTTATATAATGCCTCAATTTTATCTCTCTATCTGGGTAGTGTCCTGAAAACAGAATTGCCCACTGTCGTGGTGCAATTCACTACCTAAGTCTAGATCGGTTCCACCATCGTAGTAACCTATACCCTAAACTAGGTGCATTATGAACGATCTCTCAGTATCCACCATTAATTTTACACCACCTTGTTCAAGGGATTTGTCGATTAATGTTAATTTGTCTCTTTTCAGCCATTAATCCTTCTTTCAAAGTGATTAAGGGCATTGGGTTATTATTATGGTGATCAAGAATAACAATATATTGAGAAAACGAAATCATACCACGGATTTAGGAGATAAAATATAAATTACTATTATAAAATTGTCATACAATGAACTCCCGGGCTACTCCCGGTCCTAAAGACGAAGGGGATTAGCCCCGCATGTTCATCTCAAGAAAGTACATGGTCGAGATAGGGGAAATCATATGAAAAATGTGAAATGAGAGGTGAAACCCCTAAACGGAGAAGAATCGGTTGATCCTCCGCGTAGAACACGTGCTCTCCCGCCTTCCGGTGGTGGAATCCGTCTTCTTCGGTGTCTGGATCAACTGGTATGAGCTTCTGGCCTCCGTTCTCCTCTCTACTGCTCCTTGGTAGTATGTGCAATGGCTAATGAGATCCCCCCTCACGTCCGGGCGGCCGTCATTAGGTATATCTCCCTCATTAGGTCGCTAATTAACCACGGCCGTCTGATTAAGATCATTCCAAAGCAAACACATATCTTACGGTGTCGATACCATCGACGCGAGTCAATGGTATCGACTCAGTATGGTAGCGGCAACCCTTCTTTCCTTTCGTCCGAGCGCCTGATGTAATCTCGATACCATCGACGCGGGTCGATGGTATCGACGAACGTGTAGCGACGGTTTTGTCGTTTTGTGTCGCTGTAGCCTCCGTGCGTCGATGGTATCGACTTGGTGTCGATACTATCGTCTGCTTCCTCGCCAACAACCTGATGGTAGCTTGATACCATCGACATCCCTGTCGATAGTATCGACTCTTTGCTGATACTCACGGCTGGCAGCCTGTGGTCCGGTCGATGGTATCGACGGAAGCAGATACTTGTTTTCCCTGAAATTCAAACACAAAACCACATAAATTCACACAAATAATAATATTTTGACAATTAATGCTCAAAATGATGAAATAAAGGGGATTTGACATAAAATAGTAGCAAAGACCAAAGTGGATGAATTATGCAACATTAACCATAAAAATGACTAATAAAAGCATAAAACACATATCAAATAGGTCTATAAATGCGACTCAAAATCATCGCATCAAACTCCCCTAAGCTTGAACGTTGCCCGCCCTCGAGCAACTGATCCTTAGAATAGAATTGCTAATGTCAACTGAAGAACAACACCCCACAACCAACATCCCATATGACTCCCACCGGACATTCACATACCAGCCCTCTCTAACCACGGAACGGTAATTACCCTGAAGGCGACAATAATCATCCATAAAAGAAATTGACCTCAAAACTGATGAACACTATCACATAAGGCAGTTAACATAATAAAACTCGCCGGTTCAGACTTGGTGCATCTTGTGATCTCCTATACTACGTTGCTTGCCCTAACTACCATATACATGGAAGCAGTTCTCCCGATATACCTTAGTGAGGAGAAATTCACGGTGGCCTACCAATCCGAGCAACGGGTGGATGAAGATGGGTGGTTCATGGAAGAAAGTGGAAGTATTATACAATTTCAACATGCATAAAACAAAAATGTCCTAAATGATGCAAATGCACATTAAAAATGCCCTAATGCCTAAAATTGGGTGGAATGATGCATGTACTAACCATCCATCTCAAAACAAGATGGACATCTAATTAAGCTACATCATGTACTCAATTATCTTGAAATGCAGGTGATATTATGTCCCTTTCTCCTTTTTATTCTTGTTGCTTCTACATAACTTTTTTTTTCTCAACCCTTATATCCATAATTGATAATGAATATTTTATTGGGCTTATTTTTCTTCATACTCAGAAATTTGCACTATTTAGAAGGTATGGAACAATTTAATTCACCATTGGAGAAAAATAGAGATACATGATATACTTTATGCATGAAAATTATTAATGCAACTACATGGCATGCACCTAAGGGTAATGTGCATGTATCACTATTCTATTTTTTTTCTTTTTTTTTTATATATGCAAAACATATGGAAATAAATTCAATGCAGGACCTATCTATATGCAATGCTGTCAAAGAAGTTAAAACTGTAAAGTACTTCCCATTCTCGTGGTGGATTGTGAAAAGTAAAGAGGTGGAAAGATCACAAGACTAGATGACTGAACCTTAGAAAGATATTATGTGTCCCTCCTTACTGACATGTGTAGTAGTTAAGAGGTTTCTCTCTCTTACATCCAATTAGAGTCTCATTACCATTTGGTCAGTTTAGGCTCAAACAACCATTTCCGTCCACTTTCATGAATCATTAGGAGTACAGTTGTGAAATTTTGTTGTAAAGTTGACAAAACCAATCATTTCCGTAGGATATGTGCCCAAGGTTAAACAAGACAAGCTTTCCAAACACACAAAAATTTTAATTTTCCCTTGATTTTCCCATGCACAATTAATGAGATGACACAAACTTTATGACATCCACGATTACACTAGATAGCATGTGGATCCTACAAAAACTATAATTGCAAGAAACAAATAACAAGAACAAAAACAATAAAGTTAAAAACTAAAAACAATAAAAGATAAAGTTGTTCCAACTACCCCCCTAAGCTTGAATTCGACTATGGCCTCATAGTAAAAAACAAACTTAAAGATTGGAACAGTGATACCGGATCACTCCTGTGGTGGTGGAGGCGGGTACTGCGGCGCCGTGGGGTCCCAAGAGGGGTACTGTCCCTGGAATGTTGGATCGTACTGGGGCATCGACGGAGGCTGTGGATACCCCCCAAAATAATTCTGGCTCCAGTAATGATCGAAGAATGGCTGTTGTTGCACCTCCATCCTGTGCAACCTATCATGGATATTCTGCTGATTCTCAAAAAGAAGGCGCTCATTCTCAAAAATCTCCTGCTGATTGACAAAGAGCCAGTTGGTAGTATCTTGAATACCGGCATAGGTGTCTGTGTGGCTATGCTGGGTATGTTGGATGTCTTACAGCATCGCGTACATGCCTGCATAGAATAGGCATCCTTGCTTGGCTGTAAGGGCGGTGGTGGTGGTGGCGTAGGCTGTGATGATGAAGATACACCCGGATGCATCCGAGGACTCTTCCGTGGTGCCACTCGTGCCCGAAGAGGTGTAAATGCCTCCTCTTCCTCCTCAACCTTGTCATCATTTCCATCGTTGCCGCCTTCTTCATCGGAGTCGGCGATGGCTATGATTGGCCACCGGAAATGATGTGCACCGTCGATGTTGAAAACGGGGTCGGGAAGAGAACATTCTTGATATGCTTGATTTACGTGGCAGTGCGCAAACGCCACGCCATCTCGGAGAAGTAGCAGATTGGACCGGTGTAGATGCTGCAAGTTCACATTGCTTCTTGTAGAGAGAGGAGTCAGCTGCTCGAGATTCAACCCCAGGTAGATGGCCAGCTTAGTGATAAGCCCACCAAAGTGAATCGGGGCTTTCCTCGTACTCCTCTTCACGTCCAATACTCGTTGTAGAAAGAAGGCACCCCAATTGCATTCTTATTTCTTCAGGAGTTTATACAGAAAGAATAGGTCTAACCCCTGAAATTTGTTGAGGGCCAGATCACCCCGAGCAAAAACTGTGGAACTGAGCATCCGGTGCAAGATCCGGACGAAAGGGTGCTCGAAATCGGCTACCGCAGCATTGTGGTAGCTCACCGACTTTCCTTGCGGCACCATCACCAGCTCGGAGAAGATGGCGTCGTAGTCGGTGCAGTTGTCCGGCCGCCAGTGGTCGTACTGCGAATGGTTCCAGTTGAAGACCATGTTGAACTGCTTGAGCATGAGGGTGTAGTCATGGTTGTACAACCGGAAAGACACCCAGACCTTGATCCACTCACAATTGGTAGCTACTATGTCGTTGGGCACGACACAGACGTCCAGCGATGCCATGAACTCTGCCACCAACTCTTTGTACGTCGGCAAGTCGTTGAAGAATGGCTGACCATCAACATGGAATTGCAACTCATCAGGCCTTCACCCCGTGTGACGGGCTTGTCCCTGCAAAACGTAGGCCAAGTTGGCCTCAAATCCGAGATCTCGGATCATCTCCCGGTCCACATACCGGGTGGGCTCTATCTTCCTCCGCATGATCTCCTCGTAGATCTTTCAGACCTCCGAGGAAGGATGGACAAGTCGGGGATGTGCGATCGACGATGGCGGTGGTGGCACGAATTTTGGGATGTCCATCGGAGTCGCGCGCGAGGAGGAAGCTGCGGCCACATGCACCATGTTTGCAACGAAAAATGGGGATCAGAAAGAGAGCTCAGTGAAGATTGGAGAGTTGAATCTCCACTCGATGAAGACCTTCGCTCGGTGCTTCTCGTCATCGGGCTTGGACGGCTCGAGGAATTGCTCGGCACAAGAGAAGGAGATTGCTCTGAAAGCATGACATCAACTGACGCAATCACTCCCCTTAAATAGATGTGGTCGGCGCCACTGTTGAGCCATCGATACCATCGACGCGAGTCGATGGTATCGACACTTATGATGCTATCCGCCCCCTCGCTGGTATCGACGGTCGTCGATGGCTGGATCTTGAAACCTGGATCGCTGACGTGTCGATACCATCGACATGGGTCGATGGTATCGACGCTGCACCCGGATCGACCGTCTTGATGCCGCGATCGCTGTTGATTTGTTCACGTGGATCGGTGACGTGGATGGTCGATACCATCGACACGAGTCGATAGTATCGACTTCTCTAATTAGGGCAAATCCTCGCAAGGCCCAGCCGCCGCGTTTTTCACTTAAAAGTGTCGATACCATCGACACACCCATCGATGGTATCAAATTTCCTGAGTCGATTTCTTCTATAAATCTCCAGAGATCTCGATGGTATCGACCGACATCTCGATACCATCAACCTTGTATTTGCGATCTGCCTGTAGGTATGTCGATACCATTGATGAGGTCGTCGATAGTATCGATGTAGTGCAAAATCTGCATTCGTCAACCTGTTCCATGGTCGATACCATCGACCAGTGTGTCGATGGTATCGACTCTGCCTCAGCCTGCACAAAGAACAAACCGATCACATTATCTTTTTTACACTAAAAAAAATTAAACCAAAACAAATCAACCTACGAATGTACATGAACTAAACTAAGGTACCGATGGTTGGGTTGCCTCCCAACAAGCGCCCTTATTTAACGTCTTAGGCTAGACGACTTTTGGGCACCTCATGCATCCAAAAGTGAAATGAGTTTGACCTCATTCACCTTCCTCTTGTAATTTTCACCAAAGTTGAGCTTCAATCGTTGTCCATTCACCAAAAATGTGGTCTCACCATCCCGCACCAAGATTGTGCCGTGTGGTTTGACCTCTTCTACCACGAACGACCCACTCCACCGGGATTTGAGCTTCCCGGGATGCAACTTCAGTTGTGAATTGAACATCAATACACTATCTCCTTTCTTGAACGTGCACAACTGGATGTGGCGACCGTGGATTAACTTGGTGCGCTCCTTGTATATCCGCGAGTTCTCATATGCCGTCATCCGCAGCTCATCCAACTCATTCAATTCAAGCAATCTCTTCCTCCCCGCTCCATCGTAACTCAAGTTGAGCCTTCTAAGCGCCCAATGTGCTTTGTGTTCTAACTCTACCGGTAAGTGACAAGCCCGACCATATGCTAACCTAAAAGGCATGGTGCCTATAGGTGTTTTGTAAGCCGTCCTTTATGCCCACAATGCATCCGGTAGTAGGGCACTCCAATTCTTCCTCGTGGACGCCACCGTACGCTCCAAAATCTTCTTAATTTCGCGATTGGAGACCTCCACCTGTCCTTGAGTCTGCGGGTGATATGGGGTACCTATGTTGTGTTTGACCCCATATTTCTTCAACAATGCCGAGAACTTCTGATTCCTAAAATGCGTACCCCCATCACTGATAATCATTCGGGGCACTCCAAACCCGCAGAAAATGTTTTCTCTCACGAACCTGCACACTACAGTGGAATCGTTAGTCCTTGTGGGTTGATAACCTCCTATTTTAGTAGTTTATCTTAGTCTTTTTCTTTAGTTTTCCATACTCTTTTTACGTTTATACGGTACATAAACCTAATTTTTCCCCTTTTTGTAAATACATCATCAAACTAACTTTTTCCTTTTACACTTGCAGAAAAAGCACAAAAAAATCATAAAAGAACAAACGGTCCCGAGACCGCATGAAGCCAAACGGTCCCAAGACCGCATGGAGTTCAAACGGTCCCGAGACCGCATGAAGCCAAACGGTCCCGAGACCGCATGAAGCCAAACGGTCCCAAGACCGCATGGAGTACAAACGGTCCCGAGACCGCATGAAGCCAAACGGTCCCCAGACCGCATGGAGTTCAAACGGTCCCGAGACCGCATGAAGCCAAACGGTCCCGAGACCGCATGAAGCCAAACGGTCCCAAGACCGCATGGAGTTCAAACGGTCCCGAGACCGCATGAAGCCAAACGGTCCCAAGACCGCATGGAGTTCAAACGGTCCCAAGACCGTTTGACGCCAAACGATCCCCAAACCGTTTGACGCCAAACGGTCTCAAGACCGTTTGAACCCAAACGGTCTCCAGACCGTTTGACCTCACTCAAGGCCTATAAATAAGACCTCAAGGGCCATCCCTGAGAGAGGTCCAGACATCCAGAGGCTGTCTCTCTACTACCAGAACAACTCCATCCACCGCCCGAGGCTGCCGGTCTGAGACTCACGTTCCATTGCAAAGCTACCTTCTCTCTCATCAACAAAGAAGGTGAGAGGAGAAGATCCGTCGTCAAGCAAGTCACGAAGGGTGAAGATCGTTGCTCTCTCCACCAAGGGTTCAACCTTCTCTCCTCAGTGGAGATGATGTTCTTTCTATCTCTTCTTGCCTCCTCCTTTGTTGTTCCCTCTATGAGGAGCGGGTAGTTCCATCCACTGGGGCGCGGGGACTAGCCCCGCTGCCCATGTTTTGTACTTTGTACTAAAAAGATGTTATCCTTTCGTTTTAATACTAAATCGTTTCATACATGCTTGAATGATGGCCACGTTCTTGTATGCATCTATTGTCTTTTGTTGTGGTTTGTCTATGACCGCTCTCGAGACTCGAATACCGATTTAGTGTTGGTTTCTGGTGTGTGTATCCACCACACATCCGTTTCGGTGTCTAGGAGTGTATCTCAAAGAGTGGAGTAAACTCACTATCATCCGTTGCACTTCCATCTGTATGGAAGTAACCTTGGTAAGTCGAGGAACACACTTTGCGAGGGGAATGATGTAAAGCATGTGACCATTTGATCGGGAATGGCTGGCGTTGCAACATTCCCGCACTTCTCGTAGCTAGGTTATCCGAATAGGAGACTAGGCCTACAAAGACACTATTCGATTTGATAATTATCGCTCGCTTGTTAGTTTTAGATGCACGTTTCATGAGGTTGAGTAAGATTCTCTCTTTGGAAGACTACATATCTTCATTGACACGTAGAAATGTACCGAATGAGAGCTACTTAACCCTTGAAGGATGCGATGCATTGCTCTTGTCTTATAAGGCATCGGTCTTGTGGAACATCGAAGGATGCAATGCATCGCTCTTGTCTTACGAGGCATCGGTCTTGTGGAACATCCTTGGATGCAATGCATCGCTCTTGTCTTATAAGGCATCGGTCTTGTGGAACATCCATGCATCTAGCTTATAAGTCTTGCTTGCTTAGTACATATACAATGCATGTGTAGCGGTGGTAAATACCTGCTTAACCCCAGTGATTCATCATCATTTGTTAAATCTTAGTTTTACTTGCTTTATTTACTTTTCATGCTTTAGTCTAAAAACCAATCAAAATCCAACCTTTTGATATAAGTGCCAATTAGTAAAATAACTAAGTGAAGTGTTGTACGTTTTCCATCTTGTTGCTTGCAACAAGACCGTTGTCTTTTGGGTTCGATCCTAAATCTGTACTATGATAAGGCTTCCATACTCTTATGGGGTTGGAGTTGTTATCTAAGCACCAGTTCTAGGTAAACCTAGGGAAGACATCAATCCTCTCTAGGGTTTTTGGTGATAGAATTCTGGGACTCCCATTGGAAGACTGAAAATCTTTTGGTGTAAGTCCTAGCTCCATCAAAAAAATGGCGCCGTTGCCGGGGACAACGGAACGTTAGTATTTCACTTAGTTTATTTTTCTAGTTGGTTAGGATTTTGTACACTTTCTTTTTGAATCATAACTCATCATCTTCTTGAAGCTTTCATATTGTCTCTATTATCTAAAGGTGTTCTCTTTTCTTTACTCAGGTAGAACCCGTATATGCAATCACCGCATAATCGAGGATTCTCCCCTGATCCGGAGTTCGACTCCGAGGTAGAGAGAAGTTTCCACCGCAGAATCCGTCTCAATCGCCAACGCGCTAGTCAAATGGCTGACGAACAGCATCAAGCCGCTTTGGTGATGGAGAGAGTCAATGCTGCTATCGCCGCACAACGGGCACAACTCATTGCAGACACCCGTGCCCAAATACAAGCAGAGATACGAGCAGAAGAGCAAGCCCGCAGAAGAGCAGAGACCGAGGCTGCTCAGCTCGAATTACGAAACAAGCAACTGAGGGACTATGCTATCCCAAAGAATTACGAAGACAACCACCCGGTCCGGCCTCCGATCATCAACATCCCAAACTTTGAGATTCGGACCTAGTGGATCCAGATTATGCAAGGAATTTCCTTCTTAGGAGGTTCAGGAGACGATTGCATGGACCATTTGAAACGGTTTAAGGCATTATGCTGCTTGGTCCCGCAAGCTGGTATTGCTTTCGACGCAATAATGCTCCACCTGTTTCATTTCACCTTATCTGGAAGGGCCTTGAGTTGGTACAACTCATTGGACAGAGAACCCATCATAACCACTTGGGCCCCTCTAGAGGAAAAATTCTTGGAGAAGTTCTTTCCACCCTCGCTGACCTATGAAATCAGAGGGCAGATCAACCATTTCTCCCAGCTACCTGGAGAAACCCTCGCTGAGGCATGGGAAAGATTCAAGGAACTTCTACGCAAATGCCCTCATCATGGAATTTCACAGAATCAATTGATTGAAACTTTTTATCGGGGGGTAAGCGATGACATTAAACAGTTCCTAGATTCCTCGTCTGGAGGAAATTTCATGAGGAAAAACTATGAAGATGCCTGGAAAATCGTTACTTTAGGAGCTGAAAACCAGTCCAACTGGGGGCGGTCAACCGGAAAAGGCGTCCTTAAAGTCTTTAAAGCTGAGGAATCTATGGAACTAAAGTCAATAGCCGAAGCTTTGAAGACAATCACTCATAAACAGCAAACCCTTGAAACAACTCTAGGGGAAATTGATAAGAAGAAAACCCCGCTGGTTCATCAAGTCAAAGCCGTCACAGGATCCTGTGAAGCTTGTCATGCTTCGGATCATCCGACCCTTTCCTGCGGAATACTCTATAATGTGATGATGGATCTGCATCCACCACCACAATCCTATGAGGCCATCACTAATCAGGCTAAAGATCAGATTCCAGAGCAAGTCAACTCCTACCATACTATTCCCGGACAAGTTTATTATAATCCCAGTCAACCAAGGAACCATCCTGGATTCCAGTATGGGAATCCCTCTGGAACTGCGAATCCGCAACATCAGACACAAGGGGGACTTGACAGTAGGCTGCCTCCTGGATTTCCAAACAATTTTAACCAAAATCAAGGGAACCCAAGGAACAATTTCCCTAGGGCTAACTACCCTAGAAATCAATCAGCCTACTATCAGTACACTCATCCCCCGCTTCACCCGCAATTGCATATTCAACAGTCTCAACAACAAAACCCTCAGAAAAACGTCACTGCACAACCGGAAGATGAGCTATCTTTGATAAAATAAATGCTTCAGTC
This sequence comes from Alisma plantago-aquatica, assembly GCA_963693085.1. Classification (NCBI taxonomy): domain Eukaryota; kingdom Viridiplantae; phylum Streptophyta; class Magnoliopsida; order Alismatales; family Alismataceae; genus Alisma; species Alisma plantago-aquatica. Next base: position 1,588,202,305 of record OY856409.1, read on the forward strand.
TCAGCAAACCATGCTGGCCAACCAACAAGCTCAACAGAAGGCAGTTGAAGCATAGCTTGCCCAGATTGCTGCACAATTGAAACCCCCAACAGGCACTTTCGCTGGGCAGCCTGAATCGAACCCTAAACATGGGCCAAATAGACATGAGCAATCAAATACTATGACAGCAGCATAATAATGTTTTAACTTCGTCGAGCCAGCGACATAAAACCAAGGCGCTTCTTGGGAGGCAACCCAAGACCTCAGTATCACCTTCTCTAATTTCTAGTCTTTTATTTTTTCTTTTGAATTTGTTTTGCTTTCTTTAAGTTCTTTCATCATTAATCTAAAAATACAAAAAAAAATCTACATAATCAAAACTACAAAAACAATACATAAAACAAACAACATAAAAATTCATAAACCAAAATACAAAAAAATAATATACATACTCAAAAACAAACATAAAAATATACAAACCCTTTGTGCCCCTCCGAACGGTCTTCAAACCGTTTGGAGCCAAACGGTCTTCAAACCGTTTGGAGCCAAACGGTCTTCAAACCGTTTGGAGCCAAACGGTCTTCAAACCATTTGGAGCCAAACGGTCTTGAAACCGTTTGGACTCCAAACGGTCTTCAAACCGTTTGGAGCCAAACGGTCTTGAAACCGTTTGGACTCCAAACGGTCTTCAAACCGTTTGGAGCCAAACGGTCCTCAAACCGTTTGGGACCAAACGGCCCTCAAACCGTTTGGGACCAAACGGTCTTGAAACCGTTTGAGACCAAACGGTCTTGAGATCGCTTGGGATCAAGCGGTCTTCAAACCGTTTGGAATACAAAAGGTCACCAACCAATCACTATAAATATCAACCCTACCCCTCCGTCTTTCTCTCTTCGAATCTTCGAATTCTCCAGAGTTTTCGTGCGAAGAACTTCCCTTCTTGCTCCTGTTGCATCCACGCAAAGTCACCCTTTCGTCCACCTTCCGCAAGGTAGTCCGGCGACTCCACGCTGCTCATTCCATCGCTAATAGCTGCTTACGCTGCCATCGCCGTCGTTATCGAATGGTTTCATCAACCGACCCGTCGCCTTCGTCGCCGCGCCGTTCTGTCATCACCATCATGGCTCCAGTGCCGTTCCCTTTACCATCGCACGACGTCTCTTGCTCCGCCATCGCCGTCACTGTCAAAAGATTTCACCGACTCTCCCACCGTTTTCATCGCCGTCGCCATTCTTCTCATCGTTTTCGAAGGCGCCGACGCGTTCTTCACCTTCGCACCGTTCCACCTTCTCCCGCGCCGGCAACCTGCGACTCTTCGCTTTCCAAACGGTCTCGAAAACGTTTGGGACCAAACGGTCTGGAAACCGTTTGGGACCAAACGGTCTTGAAACCGTTTGGGACCAAACGGTCTTGAAACCGTTTGGGACCAAACGGTCTTGAAACCGTTTGGAACCAAACGGTCCCGAAACCGTTTGGAACCAAACGGTCCCAAAACCGTTTGGGACCAAACGGTCTTGAAACCGTTTGGGACCAAATGGTCCTCAAACCGTTTGGGACCAAACGGTCCTCAAACCGTTTGGGACCAAACGGTCTTGAAACCGTTTGGTTTTCGTTTCCCTTTTGCTTTCACAAAATATAAAAGATATAACTACAAATCAAATTTACATTGTTTCAAATCTTCTCTAATTATGAAACTCTTATTCTTTTTCAGAAATGGCGTCACCAGCAAACAAAACTTCCGGCTCAGGAACTGCCCCTGCTCTGACAAGGGAGCAGATGATGGAAGAGTGAGATAGGCTCATACAGATCAGGGACACTTACAACACCACCAGCGCTGTCCCTCCCAAGACCAAGATCATCGACGTCCTGTGTGAGATAACTCGCCTCACCAAATGCTTGGGTGAGGCCCCTGAAGAGGACATCGAGCACATCTCTTCTAACGATGATGAAGGATCGGACTACATACCGAATCCCGATGAAGACTCCTCTGCCCATGAGACAGAGGGAAAACGCAAAGCTGCAAAGGCTGCATCTGGGCAGCCCCCCAAGAGGGCAAGAAAACAAGTCCACCCTCTATCTGCCATGGACCAACCCTTCGCCAAACCATCCACCTTTGCTGCTACCACTACCACCCCTGCAGCTACCATCCCTACCACCTTCATTCCCATCACCGCCCCAATACCACCACCAGAGCACCTATCCATCCAAACCTCCATCACCACTGATAAAACCCTTAAACCAACCAAGTATGTTTGCTCCAGCATACTAGCTAAAATGGGAATTCACGAGCGCATCTTCAAAGCGCTACAAAAAGCCAACCTTACCAGGTTGTGCTTAATACCTGAAATATCCTACATTGAGCCCACATCGAAATTCTTCTCCTACCTGACAAAGGAGCCCGTTGACATTGCAGATAGGTCACGGGATGGGGGTGATAGAAGGATTGTCACCCAAATCTTCGGTAGCAACGTCGTCTTAACAGAGAATATACTAAATTCAATATTCATTGACGACCTGGAGCAGCTAAACAAGGCCAAATCAGTGGGAACTGATCATCCAGAATTCAACCGCCACACATTCTGGAAAAGCTTAACTGGGATTCCCACATACGACGCCAAAACATGCAAAACGTCCAACATACACTCCGGATTTGTGCGCACTCTGCACAAAATCCTAGCTGGCGCACTTTTTCCAAGAACGGAAGGAGGAAACGTTACAATATCCGACCTCTTTGTCCTCTGGTCTATCCTCAACGGAAGGCCAGTCAACATCGGACAGTTGATGGTCCAGAAATTATCCGCCGCCTTCATAGGGAAAGAGATCTGTTTGGGGGGCCATGTCACATCCATAATTAAATTTTTTTAAGATGGACAGGCTATTACCCCAATGCATGCACATAAAGGGCGACATCCTTACAAACGAACAATCTTTGAAAAATTTGTTTATAATCAAAGAAAAGGATGGAAAGTTACACTATGTATTTTGCCCGATGGTTAAGTCATCAAGAACCCTCCTTCCGTTACCGGAGCTAGCACACTATGATATGACACAACTCCTCTTTTCTGACGAGGAGCTTACTCATCTACTAGCTTCAGCCACACCCGCTGCAAAGAAACAAACTGCGGGCCCAACTGAAACGAGCATCACAGCCCCGACAGCTCGACCTACAAAAATCCCTGTCAAACAACCTTCTAGGAGGTTGCTGAAGGCCCAACAGCTGTCGGGGACACCAACGTCCCGCCCAAACCCGGAGGACGAGCGGTTCAACGATGAAATCTTAACAACTTCCTCATTTGACTCTTTCATCCAGAGTCTAAATGAGCAGCTCTCCGCTGCCCCCACCACTACTTTTCTCCCCACATCCACGCCAGCATTCACATCCACCTTTTCACCCACCCTAACATCGGGCTTCCCTTTCTCCACCTCCATGCCCGACTTCACCACCTTTCCATTCACATCCACAGTTCCCACCCCTTCATCATCAGTGCCACCTTTTTCGCCACAAATACCACCACTCTTCACATCCGCCACCACCCCGACACCGCTGGTGACTTCATCAACAGTCACTACGCAGTTCGGGCCATCATCAGTGTCTCTTCCGCAAGACACTACCACCATCCCACATAGGCCCCAGCCACATCACCCTTCCGCCTCTGGGGCCCCCCTTACTAACATCGGTGAGGAATTCGGCCGTCAATTTGACGCTGTCCGAAACCTCCTCACCGATCCTTCTAACCTATTACATTCTATTTTTTCTTGTGTACAGGATTTATCTAAACATGTAACCAGGATCGACAACCAACATCAAGCTCTTCCTGTCGTCCTACAAGGCATCCAGCAACGACAGGATGAAGTGGCTAGGCAAGTTGAGCTTATCAACAGCCACACTAACAACCTGCCAGACCTGATCCTTAGGGCAACGCGCCAGCAAGAAGCTACGACAAGAAAAGTCGATGAGATCTCTAACCAGACTCACCCTCTGCAAGAGAATCTCCGCAAGCTTGAGCAGAATCAAGAAGAGCTAAGCACGCGCCTGGCCACCATCGACGACACAATTACGTAGCTCCATCATCATCAAGAGGAAGCTAATATCAATGAAACACAACAACTACGTGCCCAAGTCACAGATCTGACAGCACGCCTCCTCTCCGCCGAGGGCAGATACACAGATCTCAAAGAAGCCCACGACGCACTGCTCGAGAAACACGAGCATCTGCAAGTGGCTTTCGATGAGCTACAAGCCACTCACCGGCGGTACAAAAAGTCGACTAACAAGAAGACAACCGACGAAGCTGCGGCCGACAACGACGATGATGATGAAAAAGAAGACGAATCCGATTCATCTGCTGACTCCAATAAAGACACATCTTCAGGAGACAAGCACGATGACGGTAAAGACCCCGGGAACGCAGCAGGACCCTCCCATAAAGGGTCTGATAAAGGTCACCAGGAAAGTGACTACCACCCCAAGTCCCCTCAGCATGACAACGTAAACATCTCTTACGGGGACCAATTCTTTGATTACTCCTCTATGGGGTCAATGGGGGAAGCTGCCAAGGATGCGGCCTTCGCTGAGCTCCAACAATGCATACTAGGAGCCAGCTCTACCTCGCCAAAAACTTCTCCCCCCTCCTCAACACCTTCTCCCCCTTACCTAGACGAGGCAGACCGAGTGAGTCTAGATATTGACGCAGATCTTGACTCCGCCTCCGATCTAGACGACAACCTCAAAGGCCATGAAGAGGCCCCCGAACAGCACGCCTCCCCTCCACCACAAGACCTCCCCCCGTCACCTCCTCTTCCACAAAAAATGCACGATCTTGATACGACAGCCATCTCTACTTTAGATGCTCAGGACATCTTCATCCTGAACACTATAGTAGACGACGCAAAAGCGGGGGACGACATAGTTTACAATAATACAAAAACCAGGCGTGCGTTGACACGTGAAAATTTTCATTGCATCCTCCGACCCCAGTCTACGATGCCAATGCCAATCTTCCGTGTCCTCCTCGCCAACTGTATAGAAATCTATAGAAGTAAACAACGGATACAACCAGCCTTCAACGCTTCACCCGCATTATCTTTTGGCCTTTTACACAAAAGCTTGCGCGCGCGGTCGATTGAGCGGCTGCGTGCCGGTTTAGCGCGTCGGGCACACTATATCACAATGCCATTCCAAGTCTCGGACCACTGGCTTTTTATGATAGTGGATACCGAAGCAAGGGACGCTAAAGTTTACAACTTCAATAACGCCGAGCTACCAGCCGGCATAATAAACTTCGTCGGAGATATAAATAACATCTCGGCATAATAAGTTGTTCGGCATAACAAACGTTTCATGAGCTACCAACCCTGGTTCAGAATCATTAACCCTCCAGTTCAAGCCACCACGGGATCTGGGGACAGCGCTTTCTACACCATCCGACATATCCAAGCGCTGAACCAAGAAATTCCTTTCACCGATTTGGCAGCTGAAGACTTCCATTCGTTACGAGGACGCTACGCCATGGAGCTCATCTGTGACAGATGATATTTCAACGATCCGACTATGTCACCAGATGATGTTCCAAGGTATCTCTATTCAGCTGTACAACGTCGACAACGGCGACCCTTCCGCCAAATTCTGAAAGAGTCTGAACAACACAAGTCGCCAGAAGAAGATACCAGCAAGAACGATCCTGCTTACACCACTAAACCAACTTTTCCTGATTTTGATCGTGATTCTTGCAAAGGTCTCACCGACCTTGAAATGCGCATCATCATGGCGAATCTCTCCGCAGAAAAAGATGGCATAGTATTCATGTCTCAAGACATTATCGTGATGACCGATTCACTGCGAGAGACTTTGCAAGATAAGGGGCAACTTTCTGTCAGTCTCATGACAGCTTACCAGTCTCAGATTGGCCAACATAATCCAGATACATATATGGCGTCCCCATACATGAAGGATGATCTACTCAAACTCAAAAACTTCGGCACAACGGAAGCATTGATCGCATATCTCCAACATACAACGCCGAAGTTCATCATGTTACCAATCCTGCATCAAGAGAACTGGATTCTTCTGGCAACTAACCTCCAAGACGGAACAACTACAATATACAACAGTTCTGACAGCTAGTTCAACGCCCGACAACGACACTACGTCGTAACGCCCAAGACGCCAACAGAAGAAACGGCAAAAGAGTGCGCTGCGAAATTAATAGAGCTTCTGAGTCAGCACACTAAGGCATACAACAAGGAACACTTCAATCGCCCCGCCTTCTGCCACAAATGCCCCCAGCAAATACGACAATCCAACGACTGCGGCTTCCACATCCTCTACTGGATGTACACCATAATCGTTCTCCAAAGACCAGTGGAGGAAATGACTGACATGGACTACCACGCCTTACGTGGGCAGTTCGCATCTACACTACTTCGTTCTCCAGGGGCAAACGAAAATCTACCTTAACCTGCAGCCCTTGTTCTAATGATTTCTCAACCTATCACTTTGCCACTCTGGGGACAGAGTGTGTGATAAGTTAGGGGGGATACATTAGACAAGGGCTAGGTATCAACTTCTATACTTCCTTTTTCCATACATTTCTTCATTCTTAAAATTTTTTACAATTCTTTAAGTCTTAATTCTTTTCACAATTCTTTTTCAAAAATAGTCACCTCAACTAACCCTAGAATCATGTTAGTCTCTGCAAGTAAATAGCACTCAGACATCAAATGGTGATTTATCAATTTCCACCTACTATGGATCCCGTATTTTTGCTTCAATTCTTTATCTGACTCTCCACAGATCAAAATCAGGGCAGAAATAAGCCGAGATCTCGAGGATGAGAGGGAAATTAGGCAACTTCCGAATAAAAAAAAAGTTCTGCAAGTGGACCACAAACCAAATAAGTGCATGCTGAAAAACTTTAAGAACAGCTTTCCTCTCTTCAAAATAAAAGAGGCTTGGCCGCCCAAAATAAATCCTCATTCCAAAACCCAAGCCTGTGAGTTTTTGAATAAAAGCCAGAGAGACGAATAAAATCATGAGAGTTGTGCCACGCATAAGGACCTATATGAAGAACTGATAAAGGGCTCACCCGGCCGACACATTCCGCTGCCCTCACAAAGGCAGATGTGTCGCGTCCGGTAGTGAAACCCTAAAAGTTCCAAGTATATGAAAAGGCTCATAAAGGACTTGCCCGGCCGGTACATTCAACTGCCCTCATAAAGGCAGATGTGTCGTGCCCGGTAGTGAGATCCTAAAAAGCATAGACAGCCCCTCCCCCACTCGAAGGGGAGCTACACTTCAAAGCCTTTAGCCAACCCTCATACCCTCTCTAGCTTCCAGTAGGTTTCCAGAGAGGTATAAAGTTGATTAGAGTCAACGGCATGCACAAAATAAATGTGGTCCCAAGGCAAATTTTGAGATACGGAAAAACCCTGAGATCCAAGCAACTCTCGAAATCCAAAAGAATCAAGGCATGCAATAAGCCTCGATATGACCCCTGGGGAACTCAGGTCAAGAATTAAAGCAAGAGTATGGAGACCCTAATTAAGATCGCCTCGCCATTTCATGTCTCAGCTCTATCTAACTTGAGGACAAGCTAGACTCTAAGTTAGGGGGGGTGATAACCTCCTATTTTAGTAGTTTATCTTAGTCTTTTTCTTTAGTTTTCCATACTCTTTTTACGTTTATACGGTACATAAACCTAATTTTTCCCCTTTTTGTAAATACATCATCAAACTAACTTTTTCCTTTTACACTTGCAGAAAAAGCACAAAAAAATCATAAAAGAACAAACGGTCCCGAGACCGCATGAAGCCAAACGGTCCCAAGACCGCATGGAGTTCAAACGGTCCCGAGACCGCATGAAGCCAAATGGTCCCGAGACCGCATGAAGCCAAACGGTCCCAAGACCGCATGGAGTACAAACGGTCCCGAGACCGCATGAAGCCAAACAGTCCCAAGACCGCATGGAGTTCAAACGGTCCCGAGACCGCATGAAGCCAAACGGTCCCGAGACCGCATGAAGCCAAATGGTCCCAAGACCGCATGGAGTTCAAACGGTCCCGAGACCGCATGAAGCCAAACGGTCCCAAGACCGCATGGAGTTCAAACGGTCCCAAGACCGCATGGAGTTCAAACGGTCCCAAGACCGCATGGAGTTCAAACGGTCCCAAGACCGCATGGAGTTCAAACGGTCCCAAGACCGTTTGACGCCAAACGATCTCAAAACCGTTTGACGCCAAACGGTCTCAAGACCGTTTGACACCAAACGATCTCAAGACCGTTTGACGCCAAACGGTCTCAAGACCGTTTGACGCCAAACGGTCTCAAGACCGTTTGACGCCAAACGGTCTCAAGACCGTTTGAACCCAAACGGTCTCCAGACCGTTTGACCTCACTCAAGGCCTATAAATAAGACCTCAAGGGCCATCCCTGAGAGAGGTCCAGACGTCCAGAGGCTGTCTCTCTACTACCAGAACAACTCCATCCACCACCCGAGGCTGCCGGTATGAGACTCACGTTCCATTGCAAAGCTACCTTCTCTCTCATCAACAAAGAAGGTGAGAGGAGAAGATCCATCGTCAAGCAAGTCACGAAGGGTGAAGATCGTTGCTCTCTCCACCAAGGGTTCAACCTTCTCTCCTCAGTGGAGATGATGTTCTTTCTATCTCTTCTTACCTCCTCCTTTGTTGTTCCCTCTATGAGGAGCAGGTAGTTCCATCCACTGGGGCGCGGGGACTAGCCCCGCTGCCCATGTTTTGTACTTTGTACTAAAAAGATGTTATCCTTTTGTTTTAATACTAAATCGTTTCATACATGCTTGAATGATGGCCACGTTCTTGTATGCATCTATTGTCTTTTGTTGTGGTTTGTCTATGACCGCTCTCGAGACTCGAATACCGATTTAGTGTTGGTTTCTGGTGTGTGTATCCACCACACATCCGTTTCGGTGTCTAGGAGTGTATCTCAAAGAGTGGAGTAAACTCACTATCATCTGTTGCACTTCCATCTGTATGGAAGTAACCTTGGTAAGTCGAGGAACACACTTTGCGAGGGGAATGATGTAAAACATGTGACCATTTGATCGGGAATGGCTGGCGTTGCAACATTCCCACACTTCTCATAGCTAGGTTATCCGAATAGGAGACTAGGCCTACAAAGACACTATTCGATTTGATAATTATCGCTCGCTTGTTAGTTTTAGATGCACGTTTCATGAGGTTGAGTAAGATTCTCTCTTTGGAAGACTACATATCTTCATTGACACGTATAAATGTACCGAATGAGAGCTACTTAACCCTTGAAGGATGCGATGCATTGCTCTTGTCTTATAAGGCATCGGTCTTGTGGAACATCGAAGGATGCAATGCATCGCTCTTGTCTTATGAGGCATCGATCTTGTGGAACATCCTTGGATGCAATGCATCGCTCTTGTCTTATAAGGCATCGGTCTTGTGGAACATCCATGCATCTAGCTTATAAGTCTTGCTTGCTTAGTACATATACAATGCATGTGTAGCGGTGGTAAATACCTGCTTAACCCCAGTGATTCATCATCATTTGTTAAATCTTAGTTTTACTTGCTTTATTTACTTTTCATGCTTTAGTCTAAAAACCAATCAAAATCCAACCTTTTGATATAAGTGCCAATTAGTAAAATAACTAAGTGAAGTGTTGTACGTTTTCCATCTTGTTGCTTGAAACAAGACCGTTGTCTTTTGGGTTCGATCCTAAATCTGTACTATGATAAGGCTTCCATACTCTTATGGGGTTGGAGTTGTTATCTAAGCACCAGTTCTAGGTAAACCTAGGGAAGACATCAATCCTCTCTAGGGTTTTTGGTGATAGAATTCTAGGACTCCCATTGGAAGACTGAAAATCTTTTGGTGTAAGTCCTAGCTCCATCATGGGTATTGCTTCTACCGACTTCGACACGTAATCAACTGCTAAAAGAATATATAAATTTGAATTTGAGGACACAAAGGGTCCCATGAAATCTATGCCCCACATATCAAATACCTCCACTTCTTGGAACACATTTAGGGGCATCTCCTGTCTCTTTGAAATATTACCTGCTCGTTGGCAGGAGTCACATTGCCTTACAAACTCGTAGGCGTATCGGAATAAGGTTGGCCAATAAAGGCCACTCTCCAGAACTTTAGCTACCGTACGAGAGCTCGCATGGTGTCCTCCCATAGGTAGTACGTGGCAATGACGGAGAATGCTCTCGTACTCCACCTCAGGCACACATCTGCGTAGGATACCATCCCTGCATTGCTTAAGAAGAATCGGGTCATCCCAAAAATAATATCGTAAAGAATGGAATTTTTTTTTCTTCTCTTGATATGACCAATCTTCCGGGATGATCCCGCAAGCCAAATAATTCACAATCTCAGCGAACCAAGGGTCTTTAGAATTAACTTTCAAAATCTGTTCATCTGGAAATGTCTCGGTTATGGGTATATGTAATTTTTTTCATCCACCCTCTCTAACCTAGACAGATGATCCGCCACAACATTTTCAATCCCAGCTTTATCCTTGATTTCGATGTCAAATTCTTGTAAGAGCAAAATCCACCTAATTAATCTAGGCTTTGCGTCTTTTTTCTCCATTAAATATTTAATTGCGGCATGGTCAGTCCAAACGACTACTTTAGATCCAACTAAATATTGCCGAATTTTTTCAAAAGCAAAAACAACGGCGAGTAATTCTTTTTCAGTAGTTGTATAATTTAATTGGGCGTCATTCAGAGTCTTTGAAGCGTAGAAAATCACGGCGGGTTTATTGTCCACCCGCTGCCCCAACATGACTCCTACCGCAAAATCAGAAGCGTCACACATGAGTTTGAACGGTTTAGTCCAATCCGGCGTTTGAACAAACGACGTAGAAATCAGTTTCTCCTTCAACACGTCAAACGCATGTAGACATTTGTCATTGAAATCAAATACATCGTCTTTCTCAAGCAGTTCGGATAGAGGTTTCGCGATTTTTGAAAAGTCTTTTATAAACCGACGATAAAATCTGGCATGTCCCAAGAAACTCCTTACCCCTTTAACATAATTTGGTGGGGGTAACTTGGAAATAACTTCAATTTTTACCGGATCCACCTCTAAACCTTTGCTAGACACCTTGTGTCCTAGCACTATCCCCTCAGTCACCATCATGTGACATTTTTCCCAGTTGAGGACCAAATGTGTGTCCTCGCAGCGCTTTAAAACTTTGTCCAGATTATATAGACATTCATCAAATGATGCACCATACACCGAAAAGTCATCCATAAACACCCTCAAGACAACGTTCTACCATGTCAGAAAAGATAGCGAGCATACAACACTGAAAAGTCGCAGGTGCATTGCATAAACTAAAAGGCATTCGACGATACGCGAAAGTCCCATAGGGACAAGTGAAAGTAGATTTCTCTTGGTCCGAAGGATCAATTGAAATCCGGTTGTACCCCGAGTACCCGTCAAGAAAACAGAAGTGCGATCGTCCGGCGAGACGCTCTAGAATTTGATCGATAAAAGGTAAAGGAAAATGATCCTTTAGCATAGCGGCATTCAGACGACGGTAATCAATACAAACTCGCCACCCGGTTACCAATCGGGTGGTGACATGTTCATTTAAAATATTTTGGGTGACAATAATTCCCCCCTTTTTAGGGACTACCTGTGTGGGACTCACCCATGTCAAGTATGATATTGCGTAAATGATACCTGCAGCAAGAAGTTTAATAACCTCCTTCTTCACAACCTCCATCATGCTTGGATTGAGATGTTGTTGAGGTTGGATCACGGGCTTGGCTCCCTCCTCGAGCCGAATCTTATGTTGACACAATGTAGGGGAAATCCCCTTGATATCTGCAACGGACCACCCAAAAGCTCCCCGGTGGTTTTTCAGCACTATCAACAATTATTCCTCCTCATCCGCACTCAAATAAGCAGAAATGATCACATGTAACTTGTCTTCCTCAGCTAGAAATACATATTTGAGATGCGGTGGCAGCGGCTTTAATTCTAACTCTGACGGGCTGACCAGAGACGATTGAAGCGGCGGGGGAAGTTCACCTAAATCTTCATAATGCCTCACATAGAAGCATGGAAGCATATGAAGCATTTTGGCGCACTCCTTGAGTGATTTGCTCCGCATCCAATCATGTGTAATATTTACCAAACAAGCCTCCAATGGTAATTCAAGATATGCATCAAAAACAGAAATGTCAATAACATCATCTTCCGTAGAAGGCAGAATGTCCTCATCCTCATCATTAGGGAACCCTACAACTTTACATAGAGATACTACCTTGGTCTGTTCCATGATGTCCACAGCCAAAGTTCCATTGTCCACTTTGCTCATCACATGAGCCATGTCCAGAAATGGCTTCCCAAGACAGAGTGAAATATTATTATCCAGAAGTTTTACCACACGACATTGTTCCTTTGCTTTAGACGACACAGTACTAGAGGGCATGACCATCTCAAATTAGTCATCGGCTATACCCAAGGTCAAACGACCTCTCCCCATCTCTAAAATCATGTTGGTTGTAGCTTGGAAAGGACGTCCCAATAATAGCTTGTTGCCATGTTCATCCTACATCTCCATGACTACAAAATCTACTGGAAAAACAAATCTGTCCACTTTCACTAACACATCTTCACAGATTCCATATGGCTTTACCACCGAATTGTCTGCCAATTGAATAGTCATGTTGCTTGGCTGTGACTCCTTCAATCCCAGCTTTTTGAATGTAGAAAGGGGCATCAAGTTGATGCTTGCCCCTGAGTCACATAATGCTTCACCAAATTTGACTTTTCCAATATAATAAGAAATGTTAAAACAGCCTGGATCTTGTCTCTTTGGTGGCAAAGTGCCCATGATGAAGGCACTCACTTGCTCCTTGAGCACGACAACCTCTGTATCCGGAATTTTCCTCTTCTTAGTAATGATGTCCTTTAGAAATTTCCCGTAAGACGAGATTTGCTCAATGTCTTCCAATAGAGGGATATTGACTGAAAGCTTCCTAAAACTGTCTAAGAACTTCTTAAATTGTGCATCTACCTTCCTTGCCTTAGCACTGTTTGAATACGGGACCGGGACCGCTTGTGCCCTTTGATGCGGTGGCACATAGGGTGTCTTTTTCTGAGGTCCTTCCTCCTCTGCAATCTGGTCTTCAGTAGAATCCACAATTGTGTCATTGACTGGATCTGTGACCGGTGCGGGCTGCTCCTCATTGGCTTCACCTTCTACTTTAGCTTGTGGTGTGCTTGTCTCCTCGACCCTTGGATTTAACAATTTCTTGCCGCTTCTTAGCAAGATGGCCTTTGCCTGCTGGTTTCCCCCTGGAACATTGGTGTCTCCCGGAAAACCTAGATGTTTCAGTTTCTTCAAACTGGCTATCTCTGCTGCCATCTGTGCCATAGATGTCTCAATGGTCCTCATTTGCACCCCATGGTTCTGCAGTGTTTGCCCAAACTAATTCATAAACTCCCCTTACTGTTTAATTTGCTGGAAGAACATAATCATGAGTTCTTGATTTTGCTTTCTCACCTGATTGAGCAGCTCTGTGCTCTTATCCTCTGCTACTGGCTGGGGTTTGGCATCCAGATCCTGCAGAAAATTGTTTGGATCCTTCCACGAGAACTTCTTGTCTTTTCTCCATGCATAATCGTTGTTCCTGTAACCTGGCTACTGCCTCATAAATTTCACTTGAGCCTCGTCCTCGGACTCAGTATCCTCCTTTGCAAGCAATTTCTTTGCGAGAAGATCCATCTTCTCATTCAGTTCTTTTATTGCCTTAGATTCTCCTACTGCTCAGACCTGCTCCACGGCGCCTCTTTCGCCGCATGATTGTTTCCTAGCCATGTTCTTTAATATCTCCCAACACCTGGTGTCCGTGTTGTTCAAAAAGAATCCTGACCCAGCTGAATCAAGGTTGCTCCTATCGTGCTCGGAGAGAGCAAAATAGAAGATCTTTACCTGTGTTTCTTTATCCAGCCCGTGATGCGGGCAGCGTCTCAACATGACCTGAAACCTCTCCCAGGTCTTAGAATATGTCTCGCCTTCCTGTTGGGTAAAGTAATGGATCTTCCTGATCATGTCGTTGGTCTTCTCAGGAGGAAAGAACCTCTCAAAGAAAACCTCCACCATATGGTCCCAGGACTCCACAAACTCATCATCTAAATTGTGTAGCCATTCTCGCGCGGCTCCTGCCAATGAACTCGGGAAAATCTTAAGATAAAGTGCATCCTGTAGAAACCTGTCGATTTTAACCATGTCACAGTTCTCAACAAACTGACTTATGTGCGCGACAGGGTCCTCATTCTTGAGCCCATGAAAAGCATTGGACTTCACCAGATTTATCAAAGCCAGATCAATCTTATAGGTAGGTATGTTGATTGCTTGCTTCTTTATAGGCCCTTTTGACGCGGATGAGGAAGAAGCCTTGATCTTCTCCCATATTGTCTGTGGCTCGTCCATCTCTTCTTGTTCAGGTTCTGACTCTGTTTCTTCTAACTGGTCTTGATTGTGGCTTTCCTCGTCTTCTGGTCCCGGTAGCAGAACCTCTGGTGCGTGACCTGCGTAGTCAGTACTACACGTCTGCACCATGCACAGTACCTGAAAATAGAAATATTAAATTTAGCACAGTGCTTGACGACTGCAAATATTTAGAAAATAGATTATGAATTTTTTTTGAAATGATAAAAAAAAAAAAAAAAAAAAAGGTGGCCTAGAGTGGCCGCTCACAGCACTCGAAGTGCCAACAAATTGCCGTATCCCCGGCAACGACGCCAAAAACTTGATGTAATTTTACTGTGCGTAGAAACGCAAGTGAACGCGTCGAGTAGTACATGCCTTTGTGAGGCCCTAGTCGAACTCAGGGATACGTGCAATCGTCGGGGACTCCTACTAACTACTCGCGATCAGCTAAGTCGATTAACAAGTTGAGAGTTGTTGTTGAAATTTAAAAGAAAATAAAAACAAAACAAAACAAACGATCGATTAAATGTTGATTTAATCAATTCAAAAGGGTATCTTTAGGATTGTGGTTTCACCGCGAGTTTTCATTGTATTAGATTTTATATAATGCCTCAATTTTATCTCTCTATCCGGGTAGTGGCCTGAAAACAGAATTGCCCACTGTCGTGGTGCAATTCACTACCTAAGTCTAGGTCGGTTCCACCGTCGTAGTAACCTATACCCTAAACTAGGTGCATTATGAACGATCTCTCAGTATCCACCATTAATTTTACACCACCTTGTTCAAGGGATTTGTTGATTAATGTGAATTCCATCTCTTTTCAGCCGTTAATCCTTCTTTCAAAGTGATTAAGGGCATTAGGTTATTATTATGGTGATCAAGCATAACAATATATTGAGAAAACGAAATCATACCACGGATTTAGGAGATAAAATATGAATTACTATTATAAAATTGTCATACAATGAACTCCCGGGCTACTCCCAGTCCTAAAGACGAAGGGGATTAGCCCCGCATGTTCATCTCAAGCAAGTACATGGTCGAGATAGGGGAAATCATATGAAAAATGTGAAATGAGAGGTGAAACCCCTGAACAGAGAAGAATCGGTTGATCCTCCGCGTAGAACACGTGCTCTCCCGCCTTCTGGTGGTGGAATCCATCTTCGGTGTCCGGATCAACTGGTATGAGCTTCTGGCCTCCGTTCTCCTCTCTACTGCTCCTTGGTACTCTGTGCAATGGCTAATGAGATCCCCCCTCATGTCCGGGCGGCCGTCATTAGGTATATCTCCCTCATTAGGTCGCTAATTAACCACGGCCGTCCGATTAAGATCATTCCAAAGCAAACACATATCTTACGGTGTCGATACCATCGACACGAGTCGATGGTATCGACTCAGTATGGTAGCGGCAACCCTTCTTTCCTTTCGTCCGAGCGCCTGATGTAATCTCGATACCATTGACGCGGGTCGATGGTATCGACGAACCTGTAGCGACGATTTTGTCGTTTTGCGTCGATGTAGCCTCCGTGCGTCGATGGTATCAACTTGGTGTCGATACTATCGACTGCTTCCTCACCAGCAACCTGATGGTAGCTCGATACCATTGACATCCCTGTCGATAGTATCAACTCTTTGCTGATACTCACGGCTGGCAGCATGTGGTCCGGTCGATGGTATCAACTTCGGTCGATGGTATTAACTTCCATCGATGGTATCGACGGAAGCAGATACTTGTTTTCCCTGAAATTCAAACACGAAACCACATAAATTCACACAGATAATAATATTTTGACAATTAATGCTCAAAATGATGAAATAAAGGGGATTTGACATAAAATAGTAGCAAAGACCAAAGTGGATGAATTATGCAACATTAACCATAAAAATGACTAATAAAAGCATAAAACACATATCAAACAGGTCTATAAATGCGACTCAAAATCATCACATCAATATCCATCATCTCAATTTAAACATCCAAGATAGAGAAGTTTTAGTTTAGCAATGGTGGTCATAACTTAAGCAAAACAATCAACTAAACAATACTAAATAGGATTTGGATAATCAAACCAAACAACTAGTGGATGTACAACACAATTTTTTTAGCTTTATGGATATAAATGATGAAATATTATCTAACTTTAACAATCTCAATTATGCTCTCTTCTCAAAAAGATATGACAATGGATTTTTGGGATTTCGACACTCGGCTACTGATTTAGGCTTATACACACGTGGAGTGACAATTGGGGTGTTATTTTTACCCTCTTTTGATTTCATACCACCTAACCACCATTGTCAGATTGGAATCACACTAGGCTAGCATGATATGTGGGTTGTAAGCCATCTTTTATTGGGTAAAGGGAGAAAAGGATAATTTTTGCACAACACAAGAGAGTCAACTAGAAAGTTAACAAGATTTCATTCATTATTTTGCATTTTTTTCACTAAAAAATCGATTGTATATGCACTAAGGGTTTGGCAAGAGTATCACATATTCTAAATAGTGTTGTAGAGTTGATTTATTCACTAAAATTTGAGACCGTTACATGTATTTAGCAATCAAAGATGTGAAAATTGAGAGTTCAAGCTACAATTACAAACCACGATCATGTACATGGGGAATTTCATTTTCTATTTGATTCATGCATGCTCTTTACTAATTCTTTCATATGGACAAAATAAGTACAAGGTACGAGATGGTTCAAGCATACAAGGTACAAGAGTTCATTCCATCACACTAGCCTCATTTCATATTAAACTTACCATGAAAATAAATACAGAACATAAAATAGGATAAAATAAAAGAATGACATGACTAACACTAACAAAAGCAAATGCAAATAAAAACTACATTACGGGCCGGTTGTGCCCCCCCTAAGCTTGAAATTTGTAGTGTCCTCACTACATCAATCAAACTCGTGGAGGTAACAACTGGATACCTATCATGGATAAAATCAAAGATAGGGGTCAGTGCCCTCATGATCTGGTGGAAAGAAGTGGCTGACGATGTCTGGAATGTCCATGGGCAGCGGGGTGAACTTAAGCTGTGGGATGAAGTCAGGATGCTGAGCTAGCGGTGGCTGATACAAAGGCAGAATGGAGTAATGGCCATGTGAGGTGTGCCACGAGTCCATGCGGTGGACCATGTCGTGCATCGCAGTATACTGCATACCTAATTAATCCAGGTGGCCATCTATGTGATCGAAGCATTACTGAACATAGCCATAAAGATGTCGCACGTCAGGCATCACCCAAGTGTAGTCCGTCTGAGTGCCAGTAGAGGTTGGTGGTGCTGCTGCTACAACTATAGGTGGTGTACTAGAAGTGCTTGCTCCTCTGGTCTCCTCCTCTTCTTCATCCTTAGGCTCCAGTTCGACCTTCAAGTTGGCCTTGTCACTCAAATCATTGCAGTCGGGGTCAGGGATCTCAATATATTGCTTCTTAGTAAGGAACTGCCTAAACTTTGAATCGCTTTCACCAACTCTGGATAGTATATTGGTGGAGATGAGGTATGGGATATCCACCAGAATATTTCTTGGTGTGGGCTCTAGGTCAGTCAAATCCACTCCCAACTTTGTGGCAAGAAGAGTAATGATACCACCACAGATGATGTCCCCAGATTCTCTTTTTTTCCATCTTCTTGATTTCCAAGAATCTACTGAGGATATAGTAACATGCACTTATCTGCTCATCATGAACCAAGCACAACAGGAATAACCAATCTGTCTTTCCACAGACCCCCTGTGTTTCTTTCCTTGCAAAAACCTCCATGCTGAGAAGGTGGCGAATATAGAGAAAGATCGGATTATGAATTACCAAAGCTCATGCTTGCTTGGCATTATTAAAAGTATCACTAGAGATTTCAGCCCCAAAAGAATCGCTATTAAAAGTTACAGGATAGTCTATCAAACCGCCATAGTTGCATTCAAGCAAATTAGAGAAATGTCGTAGGTCAAACATAAAGGGTTTGTTCTGCAGGCGGAAAGTAATTTTAGGATATGGTTCAAGTTGCCTTTGGCAATCTTCCTCAACCGTGAGAGTATTCAGAAATTCATAAACAAGTCTAGGGTACGTCTTAGTTACCGTAGTGCAGATGTAGTGCAACCCCAGGAACTTTAGGTGGCCCATCACTTCATTCTTGAAACCAACCTTGGTGAGGGTCTACTCACAAGCAAAATGAGATGGAAATACCCTCCTAGAGATTAGGAATTGGTAACTGGTATCCTCCTCTTCTGTGACCCTAAAAATCATGGAGGAGACGTAGGCCAGGGTTGAAGAGGAGCTTGCTCTATGTTTGCGGTTTGATGTCAGTTTCATGGGTGCCATTTGGCTGCTGACGGGCTGAGACACATCGTGTAATGAAGGGGACACAGTGCGTCATGTTGAAGAAGACCGTGCCTAAATAAAGAAGGACACAGTGTGTCTGTCAGCAGACATGGTGTGTGCCTGGAGCAGAAATGCAGAACCAGACTTGTGACAACGGTGCTTGGAGAAAGGGGCTTAGCGAGGTGGCGGCTTCATGACAATGACGAGGAGGTAGTGGCTAGAGCTTGGTTGTAGATCTTGCTTATAGAGGAGTTTGGGTCACAGAAGACCGCAAAGTGGTTGCCGATTGGAGCACTGTGACGACTGGAGCTTGGTTGCTGCTTGAAGGATGACCTTGCTTGGCGGCATGGTTGTACAAGGTCAGCTTTGCACTGGAGATTGACGACGATGAGAAGGAATGGCACAACCAACTGTGAGGGACGACCAGAGGGTCATAGATGGGCACATAATGGCGGCGAGGGCACACGATGGCGTGACTTGGTGAGAGAGCACGACTGAGCACACAACAGTAGTGAAGGCACTCGAAGATCGCACATGGATGCTAGGGTTGGGGTGGAACACAACTCAAATGGAGGTGTGAGAAAAAAAGGGGCTTGTGTGCTTTACTTAGACCTGACTTTTGTACACGTCGTGTTCTTTGTTGAATAATCTCCCCGTTGATCTTCTGTTCAAAAATTTGCACTTGCAAGACACGACGTGTTTGAATTTTGACATGTCATGTGAGATTCCAAAAGCCTCTATGGATTTTTCCAACTGATTGAGACACGCTGTGTCAAATAAAGACACACTGTGTGACTTTCCCGAAAGTTTACTGCTAAGTCAGTGTGGTTTGCACATGACGTGTGCTGATTGTTTGCACGCTGTGTGAGATTCTTGAAAGATGATCCATAGACAGGACATGACGTTTTGAGTGCTGACACGTCGTGTACCTGGAGATGTTGCTTGGCTGTTGTGTTTCTTTGATTAGTGACACAACATGTCAAATAAATACACATCGTGTCTTCTGTAGTTTCTGTAGAAAATAGCATTTCGTCAGCACAGAAATAATGATAGATATGGCAATATATTTGTCTAAGTTATTACATTCATCCATGAAAAGCTTATTCACAAAACTAAAGAGTGTTCTTGATTCAAATAATAGAAAAGAAATCTATCCTAATGTGGGTTCAACTCCCACGAGGTCCTCCATTTAGAGTCCAGAGAGAGACTCTTCAATCTGTCCATCATGCATCTTGGAGGGAGCAAGAGGCTCCCTTGTGAACTTCATTTCTAGAGGTATATAGCTTGCAATGTTGCCTATTTAATTTGAAATTTCCATCCTTGCCTTGTAGCTCAATAGCTCCATATGGAAAAATCTTCAACACAAGAAAAGGACATGACCACTTGGACTTCAGTTTTCCAGGGAATAGCTTGAGTCTAGAGTTAAACAACAATACTTTGTCTCCTTCTTTGAAGTCTTTCCTCTGGACTTTTTTGTCATGCCAAACCTTTGTTCTTTCTTTGTAGAGCCTTTCATTTTCATATGTGTCTAGCCAGAGTTCTTCTAGTTCTTGCAGCTGTAATAGATGCTTTTCACCAGCCTTCTTCATGTCGAAGTTTAAGAACTTGATAGCCCATAGAGCATGGTGTTCTAGCTCCAATGGAAGATGACAAGATTTACCATATATCAGCTTAAATGGAGTTGTGCCTATGATGGTTTTATAAGATGTCTGATATGCCCATAATGCATCGTCTATCTTCAATGCCCAATCTTTCCTTAAGATAGACATTGTCTTTTCTAGAATGCTCTTTAGCTGCCGGTTGGAGACTTCTATTTGCCCAGAAGTTTGAGGATGGTAGGGCATAGAGACTTTATGAGTGACTCCATACTTAGAAGGTTATTGATTTGCTTCTCAACAAAATGCATGCCTCCATCAGAAATTACAACTCTGGGAACTCCAAACCGAGGGAAACTGATTTTTTGAAATAGCTTGACTACAAATTTTGCATCTGGTGCTTGGGTTGGGATGTCCTCAACCCACTTAGAGACGTACTCACAAGCAACTAGGATATATTTATAGCCACAAGAAGATGAGAATGGTCCCATGTAATCAACTCCCCACACATCAAATACCTCAATCTCCAAAATAGAGTTAAAAGGCATGTCATAGCGTCTAGATATTCCTCCAGTACTTTGACATTTATCACAAGCTTTGACAAATGAATTGACATCTTTAAACAATATTGGAGAATAGAAACTGACCTAGAGAATCTTTGCTGCAACCTTCTCTCCTCCAAAGTGACCTACATAAGGAGAGGCATGACATTCAGAAATGATAGTGGCAATCTTTTCTTCAGCAACACACCTCTAAATTAGTCCATCTATAATGACCCTAACTTGGGTTATGAGGTAATCCTATTTGTTTTGGCTAATAAAGTTGATTAGAAATTCAATATAATCCTCTAAGGTGTTTTGTTATTATGTGACACACTTATGTTCCAAGTTTGGTCCTGATTGAATGCTGTTTGAGCAATGTTCCTTTGTTTTGGACCAAAGTGTAATTTACCCAAGATGAGGGGCTATATTGCAAAATTTCACATGTTGAACATGTATTAAGTGTTTTAGCATCATAAGAGAGAGAATTATGCTAAGTGGTGGCTTGTGGAAAGCCTAAATTCCAAGTTTGAACTTGTTTGAATAATGCTAGTACCTTGTGCACCAATTTTGGTACAAGTTGTAATTTACCCAAAATGTGGGGTTGATATGAAAATTAGCACCTATAGAGTTTTACTACTTCATATATGTATCATTTAGAGGAGAGATAATGAATGAGAAACCATGTTTGAATCATTTATGAGTGGTAGTATTCTTGGTGATGAAATGACCAAGAAAAGGGTTGAATATGAAACCTTAACTTGGGTTGTATCAAGTTGAAAAGCTTATATATGAGTGCCTATCGAACAAGGAGCCAAAGGAGGAGTCTCATATCGTTTTGTGGACTCATGTCAAAGCCCATGACGTACAAAGCACCTCAAGGATGTGAAGTGTATCGGCTTACAACTTCCTTAGAAAAGTTGTATCAGGTTGTGAATAAAGTGGTGATTTAATTGATATATTTTATTCAAAGGGATAAGTAATGGACGAAAATACATCCCTAGATTATCCTCAACTGTTTTTCATGTCAATATAAATGTTTATGCATGCATGTACACGTGTCATCCATGCATGGACACGTGGCATCTACTAGCTCAAATTGATGACACCTCATTTTTACACTCCTTCATGAACAACAAGTATATATACCCTTAGTTTCACCCCTTAGTGGAAATTTTCGAATCTTACCACCCTCCTTCCCTAAGTTATCTTGCATAGGGCCTTGGATATCGTCCATAGCAAGATCATATCGGCCAAGTAAAGTGGTATCGGCCAAGAAGGGTGATATCGCCCATAGTGAAGTGTTTTGATCATAAGTGAGTGGCATATCGTGCATGGGTTGTGGCATATCATGCAAGAGTAGTAGGGTATCGTTCAAGGGTGCTAAGGAGCAAGAAGGAGCTCATACTTAACCCTAAGGTGAGACCATGATCATCTTCAACCTTGGAATGAAGCATGATTTTAGGGTTATGATCTTCCTTTCTTTTCTTCTTCACCAATTTCTTATCCATGGTGATTCTTTGCATATAGATGAGTTTTGAAGTCCATATTAAACCTTAGGAACATGGAGCTTTGGATATTGGAGCTTTTAAGTTGTTCTTAAGGTGGTTTATATAACTTGAACTCAACCATGTTATTATTCATCACCTAAATTGCTATACTTAATGATCTACTTTTAATTCTGAATTTTTCTGATATAGTTGATGACATTATGAGTTCTAGTAGTTGCTTAGATCTGTTTCCATGAACTTTAACAGTTAAAAAGAAGTTTTAGAGCTTGAAGAAGATGGTATCACCTTATAAAGTGATATAGGGTTCAAGCACACACCTCTCTGCCCGATATGGTGTGAAGCACACATACACCTCAAAAGTGATATGGATCAAGCATACACCTCTTTGCCCGATATGGTGTGAAGCACACACACACCTCTTTGCCCAATATGGTGTGAAGCACACACACACCTCTTTTCCCGATATGGTGTGAAACACACACACACACCTCAAAAGTGATATGGAAGCACACATACACCTCAAACCTGATATGGAAGTATGCATACACCTCAAGGGTGATATGTTAAGCACACATACACCTCAAACCCGATATGGTAAGCATACATACACCTCAAACTCTATATGGTAAGCACACATACACCTCTAAGGTGATATGGGTAGCAAGCACACACCTCATACCCGATATGGTGGAAGCACCTCAAAACCCATATGAAGTAAAGCATCTTAAATGCAATATACTTTATGAAGTAACACATGAAGTGTCTTATATCAAGTCATACATTAAGAGGTATGGAGTTTAATGAATATTGATTAAGTAGTCTAATGTACCTTGAAGGAAAGGTTGAGCCAACTTAATAAAGTATGAAGTAATCAATATCCTAGTAAGGATAAGAGAAAAACTCATACTTTGTGTTGATAATAATTTAATGACAAATGATAAGAATAAATATGTATGATTGAATACTTATGATATTAATGTGTGCTCCTAGATGTGTGGAGAAATGAATTAGGGTTTGGATTGATAATATGAACTTGAAACTCTATTCGGTTATAGAGGGAAACCCTAACCCTAATAGTTGTTGCCTAGTGAGAGGTGACAAGATGTTTAATGGCCTTGTGAGCCATGTGGTTAGTTGTTTCCTAGTGAGAGGTGACAAGATGTTTAATGGCCTTGTGAGCCATGTGGTTAGTTGTTGCCTAGTGAGAGGTGACAAGATGTTTAATGGGCCTTGTGATCCATGAGAGTAGTTGTTGCCTAGTGAGAGGTAACAAGATGTTTATAAAAGTCTCATGTAAGAAATGATAATGTTCAAAATAAATTAGGAAATGGAAACTTAGTAACATAATAATAATAATAATAATAATAATAATAATAAATGGATACAATAATAATAATGAAATCTTGATCATACATGCTTTATGCTTATAGCCAAATAAGGGCTATAGTGTTTTGAATATGATTAAAAGAGATAAGGGGAATACTTGTATTATATAAAGAATGTGAATAAGTATGATGGCTTGGCCAAGGTAATGCCTAGTAAAGGTGATGTGGTATTCAGTGATGAGATCTACAGGATTGGGATAACTCAATGCCTCGATGTAACACTCACATGATTAATATAATCCAATACCTGGAATAAAACTACATGATTGGGATAACCCGATGCCTGAATGCAACACTCACAGGATTGGCATAGTCCAATACCTGGAATAAAACTACAAGATTGGGATAACTCGATGTCTGGATGCAACACTCACATGATTGGCATAATCCAATACCTGGAATAATGTCATAGGATTGGCATAGTCCAATACCTAGAATAAAACTACAAGATTGGGATAACATGATGCCTGGATGTAACACTCACAGGATTGGCATAGTCCAATACCCGGAATAGTTGCACAAGATTGGCATAGTCCAATACCTGGACAGAATATGATGATGTATATTCACATGAATGGTACAATCCAATATCTGATTAGTAGATTGGATGAGGCCAACAAATAGAAATGATAATGATTCATGGATGTCATACCATGATAATGAGTATCACAGGATAAGCTTGATATGTTGATATAGTATGATGGGTAAATGATATACATGTTCTTCGTATTCCTTATAAAGTGAATAGATGATTTACTGCTCTATCATATATAGTTGCAATGCTTTAAAATATGAGAATGTTCTAAACTGCTTATCCTCTGCTCAGTTTAATACTATTTAACTGTAATAATAACATTGTTGACAGAGAGTTATATCTCTCGCTGGGGCAATTGTCTCACCCTGTGGGATCCACATTTTTTTAGGTGGACATGCACGAGGGGGGGGGGGTCGAGACTGTACTATAGAGAAAGAACAACAGTAGCAGGGACAACAATGATAGCTCAAGTTGAGTGTATTGTCTGTCATGTCTTGTAGATAGAAGTCCTATGTGTCGTCTCTGTACTCTCAGGTCCTTGGAGTTGATTCGTACTGGTTCCATGAATGATCCAAGATTTTAGCTTGAATGCCTCAAGGTCTTATGCTGCTCTAGTATGTGTTTTGATAGAGCAACTGTTATATGTTGTCCTTGATATGAGATGAAATAATGTTGTACAATGTAAATCATGATATGTATGAGTTTTGGATCTTTCAGTAAAAGTTTTCTATACAAAGATCTCCTTGTAAAATGGTTTTAAATTTTAGTGATTTTTGTTAATCCGTTGTTTATGTTTATTCCACTTAATTAGTGACGATTTGTTTGTCAGTTTGATGGCAGCTGTTACATGTTTTGGTATCAGAGCTTAAGGTTTGCTGAGTCTACAGAGACATAGGACTAAGATGTTGAGTCTGTTCTAGTGTCCTCCAGTATATCTTATAGTAACTTCTTCTTATGCAGAAGGAGGAATATAGCTTAAAGATGTCTGGAGAACACGAGGATCATGTCGTTGAGAGCAATGTTGCTGCACCAGTAGGAGGTGCAAGGGATTAGGCAAGAGAGGAATTAGTGCCTGAGAATCTCCATTTTGATGAAGCTATGATAGAAAACTCAACCTTTCATACTCTTTTTGGGCAATTCATGACCACAATGATGCATATGGCAGATCGAATGCCAGCACCAGCACCTAGGGCACCAACTCCCAATGAGGGACATGGGTCTGGTAAGACTTTTGAACGACTACGTTGTGTACGAGCTGTAGAATATGCTGGGACATCTGACCCAACAGATGCTGATCTATGGCTCACTGAGTTAGAAAAGGCTTTTAAGACCCTTAGTATTCCAGATGCTGACAAAGTCAAACATGATGTATACCTTTTGAAGGGTAGTGTTGGACACTGGTGGGCCATAGAAGAAGTAAAAAAGAATGATGAAGAGGTTGGTTGGGAGGAATTTTGTCAAGAATTCATCAATGAATATTTTCCAAGGACATATTTAGATGAAAAGATCTCACAGTTTGAGAAGGTTCGGTAGGTAACCATGTCAATAAATGAATATGATGCTAGGTTTATGGAACTTTTGCGATTTTGTCCTCAAATGGCTGCTACTGAGCAGGAGAAGATTCGACGTTTTGAGAAAGGACTGAATGCTGAGGTGTCTATCTCGGCAGATGCATTAGAAAGTAGAGAGAGATTTGCCACATTTTTTGATTCAATTCAAAGGATAGAAAGGTATGTGAAAAAGAAACATGAGGCAAACCTCAAAAGGATATCTACACAGTCACAGGAATAGTGGATTGGTGGTACTAAACAACTAAAGTTTTCGATAACACCGGTTCAACCACAATATAGTATACCAATGCAGTGGTCACCAAGTGAGGGTTGAGCTTGCCATAAATGTAGACAGATAAGACATCTTAGGCAACAATGTCCAAGAAGAAATAATGAGGTGACCCAACAGTCAAGACATAATATGCAAAACCCACAAGGACCCCAATTTAATGGAGCAGAAGGCCAAGGATGAAGAAAAGTATCACAGTTTGGTTCATCTACCTCTGGTAGTAGAGGACAAAGGTAATAGCAGATGACAACTGACTCCATGTATCGGGTCAGATAAGACACTAGATAACTTGTAAGAGGTAACATGTCAATATAGAACTTTTCATTCTGAATCATCTTTCCTTTTCTACTCTCTGTCTACTTATTATAAGAAAGGTAGTTATTGTTGATCTTCCTTTAATTAATCCTATGAGGACATGAGGAAGAGATAAGAAGGATGAGAATTTATATTCAGTCCAATATTATCTTGTATGTTTTGAAATTTCTCTCTTCATATAGAAAAGGGAAGAGATATAGAAGAAACAACCATAATTTTTTTTTAGATACTAAGTAGTAAAACTTAAAGAGATGAAACATAATATAAAACCAATGCATACTACCTAATTTTAATTCTTGAATACCCTGGCCAGGTATTCATCTATTGAAGATAAGGTAAGTATGCCACTCTTAGATTGCTATCTTTCTGATTACTCTAATCAAGTAGTCATTTTGAGACAATCTAAAGAGCATAATGAAGTCAGAGACGTGGCATGGATATTTCTACCACATCCTAATTGATATATGGAGAAATAAGAGTTAATCATAGATCAACTTATAAACAAAAGAAGATGTTTAGTATAATGTATACCTTGTGGTGCGATTCCGCTAGAGGTGCAACACACTAGCCGATTTGACTCGATTAGATGCGCCCCATGAGGTCGAAACACACATGATGGGAATTTGCTTTCAAAATTTATAAACCTAACTTAACACCTACTCACACTAAAACACTACACCCGCAAGCGCACGGGGTCGTGTCGTAGTATAGGAAGGTGGCAAGTATAGGGTCGATCTACATGGAAAAGAGGGGGCGTTAGATCTAGGTTAGTATTTTTGGGTTCCTACTGTGGAGACTAGGGTTAAGGGTTTTAAAAGGTTTGGTTTTTTTATTACACTAATGAGCAAGTAAGAAATGCGAGATGGAAACTAAATTATGAAAGAGAAAGCAAATTAGTAAACTAAGTTAACAAACTAACTAAGCAAGAGCAAGAAGAGCTACACTACTCTAGCAAGGCAAGAAGCAATTAAGAACTAAACTAACCACTAGCAAGAGAAAGAGCCTAAGTTAACACTAAAGAGAAAAACTAAGCAATTGACTAAGTTAGACTAAAGCAATTGGACTAAACTAGCATCAACAAGCAGACTAAGCAATTAGGGTTTTAAGCAAGGTGATTAAGGTGGGTGGGCTGTTTGGGGAATGTAACTTTGATATTAGTTGGGGGAAGATCATTAAACATGCATGGTTCTCAATTCATATCTAGATTACCAAACCAAACAATAAGGTCAATGCCATTAGAACATACCCTATACTACTAGTAGAAGACTAGGGTTAGGTGTAATTCTAATGAGATTTAGCCAAATCTAGGTTTCTAGGGTAAGTGATAGTGAGTAATTGAGGGTTGAGGGTAGAGATGGTAGTACAGATGAGGGTATTTAACCTCATGCCACTAGCCACTCTAGCCTTTAGAAGGCCCTAGACAATTACATCAATCTCACTTACACTAGCTACTTAGATCTCACACTCATTTGTAGGAGGAGGGATGTGTATGTAGGACCAAAGGAGGCTAGCTAGAGATCCACTAATTGGACCTAGGAGCCATTCCTAAGATTGCCACATACATCTCAATTCCTCCTAGAAAGTAAGTGTCATCAAAAACCTCAAAACAAGCAATTCATACAAGAAGAACAAACCACATTCAATAAGATAGGAAAAGAGATAGAAGCAAGAAGTAATCATCATAGATATGAATTAAGTTCATTACAAGAAATTATCCCCAACATGGTATCAAAGTTACATTTAAATCCCAAACAGCCCACCACAAGGGGCTTAGCTAGACATGATCAAGAAAACTAGAAAAGAAAGGGGTAGAAGAAGTAGGGACTCCATGAAGCTTGATGTAGAAGCCTCCTTCTTCACCTCCAAGCTTGCTGTAGACATCTTCCCTCCTCCAAGGGTGCAAGGGTGCATGAAATGGTAGGGGATTATGGATGAAAACCTAGGGAACTAGGTTTCCATGGTGGAATGAGGGCGAAAATGGTGGATGATGAGCCCAAAATGCAAGGGGATTGCACAAAGAGCTCAAGGATGGAGAGTGGAGCTTGGAGAAGCTGTAGGGGCATCTAACCTTCATGCCCTAGCCGCCACCTATGTATATATAGGTGGTGGGGAGGCACTAGGGTAAGTGGGGGGGGGTAGTTTAGGAAAATCAGTGTAAAGTAGGGTAGGGTCGGTGGAGAACCACGGTCGTGTTGATGTGCCACGATCGTGGTGAGGGTGGTGGAGAACGGTCGTGGGGAGTGAATATATTCATAGTGGTAAGGGAATGGTAAAAGGCTTAAGTGTGGTGGTGGGCCACGGCCGTGGCGGAGTGCCACGGTCGTGGTGGGTATTATGCACCATGATCGTGTTGGGTAACACGACCATTTTGGAGGTGGGGGAGGTGACTGTGGAGAAGCACCACGATCATCTTGAGCTTCTTCGGCCACGATCGTGGCAGGTGGCCACGGTCGTGGCGTTCTGGGGAAAAACCCTGTTGCAAGTTGAACTTTTGACAATTAATTCGCACCACCGTGGGATGTGCCCACAGTCATTTTCCACTTTGCTGACCACGACCGTGCGGCTGGCCACGGCCGTGGTGTCTTCAATGGCCACGGTCGTGGAAGAGGGCCACAACCGTGGGATTATGTACAAATTCCCTATTGATCTTGGCGTCATTTTGCTAAAAATGCACGACCACGACGTTGTGCCCACGACCGTGGTGAGGTTGGCCTCACTTAATTACACTTCAATCTTCGTCATTCTTGGATGTCTTTGCTTGGGGATGATTCTTGACCATTGGAGGTAGGTTGAGGGAGACTTTGGGGCCTTCTTTGGGTCCCTCCATGAGTGGGGTAACCCTAGAACTCCTTATTTCTCTCTCTTCCATTTAAACATGGTTCAAGTATCTGAAAAACAGTGCAAAGAACATCCATAAGCATATTTGCAATGATAACCATATTAGGGAAAAAGACTTGTAATCTAACATGTTTAGATGCAACTTAAGTACAAAATGGCATAGGATGGAGCCCTAAAATAGGGCTACATCACCACCCCAAACTTCATATGCAATGTAAAATATGATTATTGCTTAGTGGGATCAAAGATGACATAGTGCATGCATTTCACCTCTCTCCTCTCCTACTTTCACAATCCAATCATGAAAAGAGCACAAAGCACATGAACTTCACATATAGCGTGTAGAATACACAAGTTATCCATACTTCTTCCATAAAGTTCCGGGTAAATCGTTTCATGATAGTGTTAATCGAGGATGACTAGGAGTGTTGTTTCACATTCATGCATTCAGTCTTATATTTCAAATCATACCAGATGACCCACGTGGCTGTGGAAAAAGGCAAAATGAGCTAAGTTTGATGCTTCTTAGCTCAATGGGTATGAAAGTGGAAGAAAGGGTTGCGGTAAGATTTTTGGAGTGTTTTTACACTTTCATGTTTTCTTTATTTGAATGCTCTTAAACAGGAGCATCCTTTTATTTTGTTTTTGCTTTTCTTTTTCTTTTCTTTTCTTTCTTGCCCTTGGTGTAGATAGGGAAAATGGTGGATAGAGTGAAGCGGGGAGATAAAGATATGGCCACCCCAAACTTTTGGAGGTGGCCAAGGCTGATTATGTGCACTAGGGCATCTTTTTATGAGGCGGAGGGGTATGGAGATA
Source organism: Alisma plantago-aquatica (assembly GCA_963693085.1). Lineage (NCBI taxonomy): Eukaryota > Viridiplantae > Streptophyta > Magnoliopsida > Alismatales > Alismataceae > Alisma > Alisma plantago-aquatica. The sequence goes on from OY856409.1 coordinate 1,588,232,457, forward strand.
GTGGAAGAAGAATCGGGTCAAAGAGGGGTCATTGGTATGATTTTCCACATAAGACATCATGCATGAAAGTTAATCCAATACTTCATCCTAGATATCACACCACATGAATGAACAAGATGAAATTGATATATCAAACAAGTGATTCCACAAACACTAAGCGTTCAAAGCTTGCTCAAGTTCACAATTCAGCCAAATCAATCACAATCACAAGAGAGGTGATGTACATGTAAAAAGTCAAACATTGATACCACTTAGCAATAAAGCATGACATTTCACTTGCACTAGTCAAAGGTCGTCATTTTTACTCAAAACAATAGAGATTGGGTCAAAACATACTTTTTAGCAAGAAATCTCAAATTTAGGCAAAATTGGCCAAAATGGTGCCAATTTGCACTAAATCACATCTAAACCTACTTTAGGGGAATTTAAAGAATAAAGCAGCAAATACTACTTAAAAAGCACAAGAAACTACAAAAACTACATGAAGATGCAATGCATGGTATGGAAAAGCAAAATTTTTGAAAAATTACACAAAAATGCAAGAAGTCAACTACATGCCATGAAAAGATGCAATGAAAAGAACAATAACAATAAAACTAAACTTGATGGCAGAGGTGATAACAAAATGACAAAATGAGTGAGATAGGGTGGTGCATACCGCCCTACCCACCCCCAACTTTAGAATCATGCTGTCCTCAGCATGAAACTATAGCTTAGGGGAGATATGGGAAGTGTCATGGCTGCGGTGGCTGGTCTGGCATCTGCGGAGGATCTGGAGGAGGAGCTGAGGATGGAGCTGAGCCTGTTGGAGGATGTTGGTAGTAGTACCCCCAGTAGTCGTCCTGGGTGGAGGGTACACATGTGGATATCCAGCTATACCACCCCGTTCGGGGTTTCTTGCTGCCTGGGCATGTTGGTACTGGTACAGGTGGTTGATCTAATAGTGCATCTACTATTGATCTTGCCACATATACTACTAGACAAGCTGCATTTCGCCTTGAGTCTTCTGAATATTCTCAAGGTGTGCCTGGATTGTGGCCATGTCATAGGCATTTCCTATAGGCTGCTGCAGCTGGGATGTTCCCTCATCCCTCCTTCTTGTCCTGCGGGGTTGCCTTAGTTCTTCCTCTTCTTGCTCCTGCCCGTGTAAATTAGATTCAGCTACGTATTCATGTACGACAGAGGCTCCCCTTGTATACGTCTCTCTCGGGTGTTCTTCCTGCCATTTCAAAAGTTTTTCCTTCAATCTGAAAAGAACCCCCATCACAGATAGGAGTGGCATGACATGGTATGGCAACTCCAACTCAAAGTCCGACACACTAGTAGTAAGATAGATCATCTTCTTTTCCTTCATCTTTATAGTGTGCGGGCGCACCAAGTAGTTGAGGTCAACAAACTCTGCCTCAAGTGCGTCTTGTAACCCTGAGAGATCGTATCCCAGTGCTAGTGCAATCGAAGTCACAAACCCACCCATGGCAAATGGCTTTGATCTCTTATAGGGTACAAACTTCATATGATCAATCAACAAAACTCCAAGGTCTATGCATTTTTTGAGTTTCATCAATGACAAGACAAACATATCCTTTTGGGATATGGAGCCTTGATTATCATATCTCCCCACAATTGTATTCGCCAAGACCTTTTGCACATAGTGTACCATAGGGTTGCTTATAACAGCAGTTTTTGATTTACCTACATCATACACCTTGCTGCCTGTTATCATCTTCCAGAAATAAGCATAGTCAATATCTTCTTCCCTCTCTAACAAGCCGTCATCCAACTTGACGACCTCTTCAGGACTTGCAGCAAAGATAGCATTCAGCTCCGTGGAAGTGAGGGTGTGCATGTTGCCCATCATGGAAAATTTGAGTGCATCACAACCCCTCGCTTTAGTCCTCTCGAGAGTGGCAAAAACTCCTAGGTCAAAGCTACATAGGCTGGCTGGGGTGTGAAAAGGATGTTCCACAGCCCTATTGCCTTCAAGTTTTCTTCCACTGTTGCCTTGATCCCTGGATCTTCAATTACCTTCTCAGACCCATATTTGGTGGTGACAACTCGCCTTGTCATGCATTCGGGATATCTGAGCTCAATCTTCTTCTGCCTATATCCTCTACCATAGGACACTCCTATCGGTGCTTTTCCCAAGGATTTTTCTCTATCCTCCTCTAGCTATGCCAGAACATCATCTCCTTCATGCTCAAGCTCTACCTCATCCTCCTCGCTGTCACCATCGTCTTCCTCCATCATGTAGGACTGAGACCCTAAACTAGTATCCAAATTATACCAGTGGGCCGATTGCTCCTCATCTTGTTATAGTTGCCGCGAGGGTTGCGGCTGCACACCACGCCTCGCCATCACCTGAGACGTCGAGTGGCAGACTGGTGTAGGCTTCGGCGGGAGCCTAGATGAGGACAGTGCCGCTTTAAATCTCTGGCTTCTTTTTGCGGCCGCCGACTCGATCTCACCAATAAGGTGGTCCAAATCGACCCCCATTGATTCCTTGTCTTCATCATCTTCACCCTCGTAGGTGGTGTCGGCGATGTGGTGGCTATCAGATGAGCGGGAGTGTGATCCACTCACCGATTGCAAATGGCGGAGGGAATGGTGGGCGGAGGTGGTAGGTGAAGGTGTGTGGGATGGCACAGATACATCAGAGGAGGCATTTTTGGAACGCCGCCTCCCTCCGGTGAGGATGTTGGTTCCCTTGATTATGGCCTTTCCAATCTTTTTCATGTTGGAGGTGAGGTGATTTTCGAATTTTTATGTGGAGAGTGGTATGGATGTGGTTTTGTGGGTGGAATGGAAGGATAGTGATGTATGGATGGTGGAAATGTGATTGGTTATTGATTTGGGCAAAAATGAAGGGTTTATGTGGAGGTTTTGTGGATGGGGGCTGTTGGGCAGATTGGAGATGGATGAGGAGATGGAGATGCGATTGGGAGAGAATAGGTGGTGGAAATGGTAGAGGGATGGCTGGGGATCGATTTGGTGTTGATTGGAGGTCAAATAGGGTTGTTTTTGGTGGTTGGACATGGAGATTGGAGGACCATGGGGTCGTTTTCTGCCACCACGATCATTTTCTGGAGGGGCGAGATGATAGAATGACGAGGGGGGTCGAGTTTATATGTTTAAAAGATGTATTTTTTTGGCTGAACCGGGCTCGACCATGGTCGTTGCAGGTGGCCACGGTCGTGGCCAGGGTTGGGTAGCACGACCATGGCAGGTGCCACGGTCGTGTTATCGATGGAGAACTCCTCAAGCTGACATCGCCACGGTTGTGGTCATTTATCTTCAAAATGGTTGTGGCTTCTGCCCACGGTCGTGGCGATTCTTGCAAACAACTTGTAACTTCAGACAACTTGATGCAAAAATTCCCACGGCCGTGGTGGGGACCACGGTCGTGGTCAGTCTTCTTCAACATGGTCGTGGCGGGTTGCCACGGTCGTGGTCATTCTCCTAAAAACCCTGTAGACTTGGTCATGTTGATGCAATAATTCCCACGCCCGTGGCAGTAGGCCACAGTCGTGCTTGACCACATGTACCACGACCGTGGTCGAGCTCCACGGCCGTTTTGGGGTTGTTTCCTCAGTTTTGTAATCTTCAAAACTTGAACTTCATTTTTATTTGTTCTTTGGCCACAAATCTAATTGAATGACCATGATTCACTTCTATACCCTCTCTCTCTAATGTCTATCACCTGCCATAACATCAAAACTCAAAATAAAACTATCAAGCACAAGTGTGCGTGTGTGTTTGTGTAAATAAAAACAAAAGTATCAAAAAGGAGAAGGTTTGAGAATCTCAAACCACGTGGGTTGCCTCCCACTAGCGCTAAATTTTACACCTTCAGTCGGGCTTATTGATTGTAGATCTCTGTCACTTCTTTGGAACCTTCAATAGATCCTTGTAGTAGATTCCTTTCTCATCCTCATCCAAGCACTCTTCTTCATCAAATTCTTCCTCTACAAGCATAACAATATCAAAATCTTGATTGGCCTTGTCCGGGCCGACTTCAACAACAGATTTCAACCTTTTCCCATTGACGGCAAATTCCTTTGCACCTTCTTTCTCACAAATGACCATGGCCCCTGATGGGTATACTTTCTTGACAAGATAGGGTCCTTCCCATCTAGACCGGAGTTTTCTGGGAAAGAACTTCATTCTCGAGTTGTATAGCCATACCCATTTTCCAGGCTCAAAGTCCTTCTTCCTAATCATCTTGTCATGGAGGAACTTTGTTCTCTCCTTGTAACTCTTTGACAACTCATACGCCTCATCGCACATTTCCTCTAGCTCATTGAGTTGGAATTTCCTTTTCATTGTGGCATTTTCAACATCAAAGTTCATATTCTTCAAGGCCCACAACGCCTTATGTTGCATATCTACCGGTAGGTGGCAGCTTTTCCCGTAGACTAACTTGAATGGTGTGGTGCCAATCAGGGCTTTGAATGCCGTCTGATATGCCCATAAAGCCTCATTTAGACGGAGAGACCAATCCTTGCGGTCCGGTCTTACTATTTTCTCTAAAATGAGCTTTATTTCCCGATTGGCCAACTCAACCTGGCCACTTGCTTGAGGATGATACAGAGTGGCTACTCTATGGTTCACTCCATGTTTCTTGAGCAATCCCTCAAAGGTGCAGTGGATGAAGTGACTTCCCCCGTCACTTATCATGGCTCTTGGAAGTCCGAAACGACTAAAGATGTTTAATTTCACAAAATCGCAAACCACCTTGTGGTCATTCGTTCGAGTCAGAATAGCTTCTATCCATTTAGACACATAGTCAACGACAACTAAGATGTAGATATACACAAATGAAGGAGGGAAAGGACCCATGAAATCAATTCCCCATCATCAAATACCTCCACCATAAGAATGGGTGATAGAGGCATCATGTCTCTTTTGGAGATATTTCCCACCTTTTGGCATTTCAAGCAGCTCTTGCAGAATTTGTGCGAATCCTTGAACAATGAGGGCCAATAAAAACCACACTGAAGTACCTTGGCAGCTGTGCGCTTTCCTCCAAAGTGTCTTCCACATATCCCAGAATGGTACATGGAGAGGATGCTCTGTTGTTCCACTTCCGGCACACATCTTCTTACAAGCTGATCAGGGCAATACTTGAAAAGGTGAGGGTCATCCCATGCATAATTCTTCACCATGGCAAACAATCTTTTTCTCTCCTTCCTTGTCCACGTGCTAGGTATCCTCCCACTATCCAAGAAATTGGCTATGTGTTGGTACCATGGCCCTTGAGAAGATGAGAGGAGGAAGAGTTGTTCATGTGGCATGGTTTCTTTGATTAACCTTATCTTGTCAAAAGGGTGATCAATCTAGGAGAGATGATCGACAATGCCATTTTCTACTCCCTTCTTGTCCACTATCTCTATATCAAACTCTTACAACAACATAATCCATCTTATCAACCTTGGCTTTGAATCCTTCTTAGACATGAGATACTTTAACGCAACATGATCCGTGTAAATCACAACTCTATTTTGCAGAAGATAGGAGTGGAATTTGTCTAGAGCAAAGATGACGACGAGTAACTCTTTTTCAGTAGTGGTGTAATTTCTTTACGCTTCATCAAGAGTTTTACTCGCGTAGTAGACAGCGTGAGGAATCCGGCCAATCCTTTGACCTAGCACAACCCCCACTGCCATGTCAGATGCATCAATCATTATCTCAAATGGAAAAGAGAAATTGGGGGGCTGCATGATCGGAGCAGAAATGAGCTTTTTCTTTCAAGTGATTAAAAGCTTCAATGCACTTGTCATCAAAGTGAAACTCGACATCTTTTTCAAGCAGATGACACAAGGGCCTTGAGATCTTTCTGAAATCTTTAATAAAGTGGTGATAGAAACCAGCATGTCCCAAGAAATATCGAACATGTCTTCCCCGACAACGACGCCATAAAGCTTGGTGTGATTCTGCTAGAGGTGCAACACACTAGACAATTTGACTCGACTAGATGCGCCCCATGAGGTCGGAACACATGTGATGGGAATGTGTTTTTGAAATTTATAAACCTAACTTAACACCTACTCACACTAAAACACTACACCCGCAAGCGCACGTGGTCGTGTCATAGTATAGGAAGGTGGCAAGTATATGGTCGATCCACAGGGAAAAGAGGGGGCGTTAGAGCTAGGTTAGTTTTGCTGGGTTTCTACTGTGGAGACTAGGGTTAAGGGTTTTAAAAGGTTTGGTTGTTTAATTACGCTAATGAGAAAGTAAGAAATGCGAGATGGAAACTAAATTATGAAAGAACAAGCAAATTAGTAAACTAAGTTAACAAACTAACTAAGAAAGAGCAAGAAGAGCTACACTACTCTAGCAAGGCAAGAAGCAATTAAGAACTAAACTAACTACTAGAAAGAGCAAGAGCCTAAGTTAATAGTAAAGAGCAAAACTAAGCAATTGGCTAAGTTAGACTAAAGCAATTGGACTAAACTAGCATCAACAATTATACTAAGCAATTAGGGTTTTAAGCAAGGTGATTAAGGTGGGTGGGCTGTTTGGGGAATGTAACTTTGATATTAGTTGGGGGAAGATAATTAAACATGCATGGTTCTCAATTCATATCTAGATTACCAAACCAAACAATAAGGTCAATGCCATTAGAACATACCCTATACTACTAGTAGAAGACTAGGGTTAGGTGTAATTCTAATGAGATTTAACCAAATCTAGGTTTCTAGGGTAAGTGATAGTGAGTAATTGAGGGTTGAGGGTAGAGATGGGAGTAGAGATGAGGGTATTTAACCTCATGCCACTAGCCACACTAGCCTTTAGAATGCCCTAGACAATTACATCAATCTCACTTACACTAGATACTTAGATATCACACTCATTTGTAGGAGGAGGGATGTGTATGTAGGACCAAAGGAGGCTAGCTAGGGATCCACTAATTGGACCTAGGATCCATTCCTAAGATTGCCACATACATACCAATTCCTCCTAGAAACTAAGTGTCATAAAAATCCTCAAAATAAGCAATTCATACAAGAAGCACAAACCACATGCAATAAGATAGGAAAAGAGATAGAAGCAAGAAGTAATCATCATAGATATGAATTAAGTTCATTACAAGAAATCATCCCCCAACATGGTATCAAAGTTACATTTAAATCCCAAATAGCCCACCACAAGGGGCTTAGCTAGACATTATCAAGAAAACTAGAAAAGAAAGGGGTAGAAGAAGTAGGGACTCCATGAAGCTTGATGTAGAAGCCTCCTTCTTCACCTCCAAGCTTGCTGTAGACGTCCTCCCTCCTCCAAGGGTGTAGGGGTGCATGAAATGGTAGGGGATTATGGATGAAAACCTAGGGAACTAGGTTTCCATGGTGGAATGAGGGTGAAAATGGTGGATGATGAGCCCAAAATGCAAGGGGATTGCACAAAGAGATCAAGGATGGAGAGTGGAGCTTGGAGCAACTATAGGGGCATCTAACCTTTGTGCCCTAGCCACCACCTATGTATATATAAGTGGTGGGGAGGCACTAGGGTAAGTGGGGGGTAGTTTAGGAAAATAAGTGTAAAGTAGGGTAGGGTCGGTGGAGAACCACGATCGTGTTGATGTGCCACGACTGTGGTGAGGGTGGTGGAGAACGGTCGTGGGGAGTGAATACGGTCGTGGTGGTGAGGGAATGGTAAAAGGCTTAAGTGTGGTGGTGGGCCACGGCCGTGGTGGAGTGCCACAATCGTGGTGGGTATTATGCACCACGGCCATGTTGGGTAACACGACCGTTTTGGAGGAGGGGGAGGTGGCCGTGGAGAAGCACCACGATCATCTTGAGCTTCTTTGGACACGGTTGTGGCGTTCTGGGGAAAAACCCTATTGCAAGTTGAACTTTTAACAATTAATTCGCACGACCGTGGGATGTGCCCACGGTCGTTTTCCACTTTGCTGACCACGACCGTGTGGCTGGCCACGGACACAATGTCTTCATTGGCCACGGTCGTGGCAGAGGGCCACGGCCGTGGGATTCTGTACAAATTCCCTGTTGATCTTGGCGTCATTTTGCTAAAAATGCATGACCGTGGCGTTGTGCCCACGGTCATGGTGAGGTTGGCCTCACTTAATTACACTTCAATCTTCGTCATTCTTGGATGTCTTTGCTTGGGGACGATTCTTGACCATTGGAGGTAGGTTGAGGGAGACTTTGGGGCCTTCTTTGGGTCCCTCCATGAGTGGGGGAACCCTATAACTCCTTATTTCTCTCTCTTCCATCTAAGCACAGTTCAAGTACCTGAAAAACAGTGTAAAGAACATCCATAAGCATATTTGCAATGATAACCATATTAGGGAAAAAGACTTGTAATCTAACATGTTTAGATGCAACTTAAGTACAAAATGGCACATGATGGAGCCCTAAAATAGGGCTACATCACCACCCCAAACTTAAAATATACTTGTCCTCAAGTATGCTCCAACTCAATCTCTCTACAAAACTTCCACAAAAAGAAATGACATATGCAATGTAAAAGATGATTATTGCTTAGTGGGATCAAAGATGACTGAGTGCATGCATTTCACCTCTCTCCTCTCCTACTTTCACAATCCAATCATTAAAAGAGCACAAAGCACATGAACTTCACATATAGCACATAGAATACACAAGTTATCCATACTTCTTCCATAAAGTTCTGGGTAAACCGTTTCATGATAGTGTTAATCGAGGATGACTAGGAGTGTTGTTTCACATTCATGCATTTAGTCTTATATTTCAAATCATACCAGATGACCCACGTGGCTGCGGAAAAAGGCAAAATGAGCTAAGTTTGATGCTTCTTAGCTCAATGGGTATGAAAGTGGAAGAAAGGGTTACGGTAAGATTTTTGGAGTGTTTTTACACACTCATCTTTTCTTTATTTGAATGCTCTTAAACAGGAGCATCCTTTTATTTTGTTTTTGCTTTTCTTTTTCTTTTCTTTTCTTTCTTGCCCTTGGTGTAGATAGGGCAAATGGTGGATAGAGTGAAGCGGGGAGATAAAGATATGGTCACTCCAAACTTTTGGAGGTGGCCAAGGCTGATTATGTGCACTAGGGCATTTTTTTATGAGGCGGAGGGGTATGAAGATGGTGGAAGAAGAATCGGGTCAAAGAGGGGTCATTGGTATGATTTTCCACATAAGACATCCTACATGAAAGTTAATCCAATACTTCATCCTAGATATCACACCACATGAATGAACAAGATGAAATTGATATATCAAACAAGTGATTCTACAAACACTAAGCGTTCAAAGCTTGCTCAAGTTCACAATTCAGCCAAATCAATCACAATCACAAGAGAGGTGATGCACATGTAAAAAGTCAAACATTGATACCACTGAGCAATAAAGTGTGACATTTCACTTGCACTAGTCAAAGGTCGTCATTTTTACTCAAAACAATAGAGATTGGGTCAAAACATACTTTTTAGACAAGAAATCTCAAATTTGGGAAAAATTGGCCAAAATGGTGCCAATTTGCACTAAATCACATCTAAACCTACTTTAGGGGAATTTAAAGCATAAAGCAGCAAATCCTACTTAAAAAGCACAAGAAACTACAAAAATTACATGAAGATGCAATGCATGGTATGGAAAAGCAAAAATTTTGAAAAATTACACAAAAATGCAAGAAGTCAACTACATGCCATGAAAAGATGCAATGAAAAGAACAATAACAATAAAACTAAACTCGATGGCAGAGGTGATAACAAAATGACAAAATGAGAGAGATAGGGTGGTGCATACCGCCCTACCCACCCCAAACTTTAGAATCATGCTATCCTCAACATGAAACTATAGCTTAGGGGAGATAGGGGAAGTGTCATGGCTGCAATGGTTGGTCTGGCATCTACGGAGGATCTGGAGGAGGATTTGAGGATGGAGCTGAGCCTGATGGAGGATGCTGGTAGTAGTTCTCCCAGTAGTCATCCTGGGGTGGAGGGTACGCCTGTGGATATCCAGCTATACCACCCCAAAAGTCTCCACCCCATTTGGGGTTTCTTGCTGCCTGGGCATGTTGGTACTGGTACAGGTGGTTGATCTGATAGTGCATCTGTTGTTGATCTTGCCACATGTACTGCTGGACAAGCTGCATGTCACCTTGAGTCTTCTCAATATTCTCAAGGTGTGCCTGGATTGTGGCCATGTCATAGGCATTTCCTACGGGCTGCTGTAGCTGGGATGTTCCCTCATCCCTCCTTCTTGTCCTGCGGGGTTGCCTTAGTTCTTCCTCTTCTTTCTCCTGCCCGTGTACATTGGATTCGGCTACATCTTCATATACGACAGTGGCTCCCCTTGTATACGTCTCTCTCAGGTGTTCTTCCTACCATTTCAAAAGTTTTTCCTTCAATCTGAAAAGAACCCCCATAACGGATAGGAGTGGCATGACATGGTATGGCAGCTCCAACTCAAAGTCTGGCACACTAGTAGTAAGATAGATCATCTTCTTTTCCTTCATCTTTATAGTGTGCGAGCGCACCAAGTAGTTGAGGTCAAGAAACTCTGCCTCAAGTGCGTCTTGTAACCCTGAGAGATCGTATCCCAGTGCTAGTGCAATCAAAGTCACAAACCCACCCATGACAAATGGCTTTGATCTCTTATAGGGTACGCACTTCATATGATCAATCAACAAAACTCCAAGGTCTATGTGTTTTTTGAGGTTCATCAACGACAAGACAAACATATCCTTTTGGGATATGGAGCCTTGATTATCATATCTCCCCACAATTGTATTGGCCAAGACCTTTTGCACATAGCGTACCATCGGGTTGCTTATAGCAACGGTTTTTGATTTACCTACATCATACACCTTGCTACCTGTTATCATCTTCCAAAAACAAGCATAGTTGATATCTTCTTCCCTCTCTAACAAGCCGTCATCCAACTTGATGGCCTCTTCAGGACTTGCAGCAAAGATAACATTCAGCTATGTGGAAGTGAGGGTGTGCATGTTTCCCATCATGGAAAATTTGAGTGCATCACAACCCCTCACTTTAGTCCTCTCGAGAATGGCAAAGAACTCCTCGGTCAAAGCTACATAGGTTGGCTGGGGTCTAAAAAGGATGTTCCACAACCCTATTGCCTTCAAGTTTTCTTCCACTGCTGCCTTGATCCCTAGATCTTCAATTACCTTCTCAGACCCATATTTGGTGGTGACGACTCGCCTTGTCATGCATTCGGGATATCTGAGCTCAATCTTCTTCTTCCTATATCCTCTACCATAGGACACTCCTATCGGTGCTTTACCCAAGGATTTTTCTCTATCCACCTCTAGTTGTGCCAGAACATCATCTCCTTCATGCTCAAGCTCTACCTCATCCTCCTCGCTGTCACCATCGTCTTCCTCCATCATGTAGGACTGAGACCCTGAACTAGTATCCAAATTATACCAGTGGGATGATTGTTCCTCATCTTGTTGTAGTTGCCGCGAGGGTTGTGGCTGCACACCACGCCTCGCCGTCACCTGAGACGTCGAGTGGCGGGCTGGTGTAGGCTTCGGCGGGAGCCTAGATGAGTACGGTGCCGCTTTAGATTCTGGCTTCTTTTTGCGGCCGTCGGCTCGATCTCATCAATAAGGTGGTCAAAATCGACCCCCATTGATTCCTCGTCTTCATCATCTTCACCCTCGTAGGTGGCATCGGTGATGTGGTGGCTATCGGATGAGCAGGAGTGTGATCCGCTCACCGATTGCAAATGGTGGAGGGAATGGTGGGCGGAGGTGGTAGGTGAAGGTGTGTGGGATGGCACGAATACATTGGAGGAGGCATTTTTGGAACGCCGCCTCCCTCCGGTGACGATGTTGGTTCCCTTGGTTATGGCCTTTCCAATCTTTTTCATGGTGGAGGTGAGGTGGTTTTCAGATTTTTATGTGGAGAGTGGTATGGATGTGGTTTTGTGGGTGGAATGGAAGGATAGTGATGTATGGATGGTGGAAATGTGATTGGTTATTGATTTGGGTGAAAATGGAGGGTTTATGTGGAGGTTTTGTGGATGGGGTCTGTTGGGCGGATTGGAGATGGATGAGGAGATGGATATGCGATTGGGATAGAATAGGCGGTGGAAATGGTAGAGGGATGGCTGGGGATCAATTTGGTGTTGATTGGAGGTCAAACAGGGTTGTTTTTGGTGGTTGGAGGTGGAGATTGGAGGACCACGGGGTTGTCTTCTTCTGCCACGATTGTTTTCTGGAGGGGGGAGATGATAGAATGACGAGGGGGCTCAGGTTTAGATGTTTAAAAGATGTATTTTTTTGGCTGAACCGGGCTCGACCACGGTCGTTGCAGGTGGCCACGGTCGTGGCCAGGGTTGGGTGGCACGGATGTCGCGGGTGCTACGGTCGTGTTGTCGATGGAGAACTCCTCAAGCTGACATCGCCATGGTCATGGCAGGGTGCCACAGTCGTGGTCGTTTCTCTTCAACACAGTCGTGGCTTCTGCCCACAGTCGTGGCGATTCTTGCAAACAACCTGTAACTTCAGACAACTTGATGCAAAAATTCCCACGGCCGTGGTGGGGACCACGGTCGTAGCCAGTCTTCTTCAACACAGCCGTGGTGGGTTGCCATGGTCGTGGTCATTCTCCTAAAAACCCTATAGACTTGGTCATGTTGATGCAATAATTCCCACGCCCGTGGCAGTAGGCCACGGTTGTGCTTGACCACATGTACCACAGCCGTGGTCGAGCTCCACGGCCGTTTTGGGGTTGTTTCCTCAGTTTTCTAATCTTCAAAACTTGAACTTCATTTTTATTTGTTCTTTGGCTACAAATCTGACTGAATGCCCATGATTCACTTATATACCCTCTCTCTCTAATGTCTATCACATGCCATAACATCAAAACTCAAAAGAAAACTATCAAGCACAAGTGTGCGTGTGTGTTTGTGTAAATAAAAATAAAAGTATAAAAAAGGAGAAGGTTCGAGAATCTCAAACCACGTGGGTTGCCTCCCACTAGCGCTAAATTTTACGCCTTCAGCTGGGTTTATTGATTGTATATCTCTGTCATTCTTTGGAACCTTCAATAGATCCTTGTAGTAGATTCCTTTCTCATCCTCATCCAAGCACTCTTCTTCATCGGATTCTTCCTCTACAAGCATAACAATATCAAAATCTTGATTGGCCTTGTCTGGGCCGACTTCAACAATGGATTTCAACCTTTGCCCATTGACGGAAAATTCCTTGGCACCTTCTTTCTCACAAATGACTACAGCCCCTGATGAGTATGCTTTCTTGACAAGATAGGGTCCTTCCCATCTAGACCGAAGTTTTCTGGGAAAGAACTTCATTCTCGAGTTGTATAGTCATACCCATTTTCCGAGCTCAAAGTCCTTCTTCCTAATCATCTTGTCATGGAGGCACTTTGTTCTCTCCTTGTAACTCTTTGAAAACTCATACGCCTCGTGGCACATTTCCTCTAGCTCATTGAGTCACAATTTCCTTTTCATTGTGGCATTTTCACCATCAAAGTTCATATTCTTCAAGGCCCACAACGCCTTATGTTGCATCTCTACCGGTAGGTGGCAGCTTTTCCTGTAGACTAACTTGAATGGTGTGGTTCCAATCGGGGATTTGAATGCCGTATGATATGCCCATAAAGCCTCATTTAGATGGAGAGACCAATCCTTGCGGTCCAGTCTTACTGTTTTCTCTAAAATGAGCTTTATTTCCCGATTGGCCAACTCAACCTGGCCACTTGTTTGAGGATGATACAAAGTGGCTACTCTATGGTTCACTCCATGTTTCTTGAGCAATCCCTCAAAGGTGCGGTGGATGAAGTGACTTCCCCCGTCACTTATCATGGCTCTTGGAAGTCCAAAACGACTGAAGATGTTTGATTTCACAAAATCGCAAACCACCTTGTGGTCATTCGTCTGAGTCAGAATAACTTCTATCCATTTAGACACATAGTCAATGATAACTAAGATGTATATATACCCAAATGAAGGAGGGAAAGGACCCATGAAATCAATTCCCCATACATCAAATACCTCCACCACAAGAATGGGTGATAGAGGCATCATGTCTCTTTTGGAGATATTTCCCACCTTTTGGCATTTCAAGCAGCTCTTGCAGAATTTGTGCGAATCCTTGAACATTGAGGGCTAATAAAAACCACACTGAAGTACCTTGGCAGCTGTGCGCTTTCCTCCAAAGTGTCCTCCACATATCCCAGAATGGCACATGGAGAGGATGTCTTTTTGTTCCACTTCTGGCACACATCTTCTTACAAGCTGATCATGGCAATACTTGAAAAGGTGAGGGTCATCCCATGCATAATGCTTTGCCATGGAATACATGATTTTGCTCTCCTCCCTTGTCCATGTGCTAGGTATCCTCCCACTAGCCAAGAAATTGGCTATGTGTTGGTACCATGGCCCTTGAGAAGATGAGAGGAGGAAGAGTTGTTCAAGTGGAATGGTTTCTTTGATTAACCTTGTCTTGTCAAAAGGGTGATCAATCTGGGAGAGATGATCGGATGCGCCATTTTCTACTCCCTTCTTATATACTATCTCTATATCAAACTCTTGCAGCAACATAATCCATCTTATCAACCTCGTCTTTGAATCCTTCTTAGACATGAGATACTTTAACACAACATGATCCGTGTAAATCACAACTCTATTTTGCAGAAGATAGGAGTGGAATTTGTCTAGAGCAAAGATGACGACGAGTAACTCTTTTTTGGTAGTGGTGTAATTTCTTTGCGCTTCATCAAGAGTTTTACTCACGTAGTAGATAGCGTGAGGAATCCGGCCAATCCTTTGACCCAGCACAACCCCCACTGCCATGTCAGATGCATCAGTGGTTATCTCAAATGGCAAAGAGAAATGGGGGGGGGGCTGCATGATCAGAGCAGAAATGAGCTTTTCTTTCAAGTGATTAAAAGCTTTAATGCACTTGTCATCAAAGTGAAACTCGACATCTTTTTCAAGTAGATGACACAAGGGCCTTGAGATCTTGCTGAAATCTTTAATAAAGCGGCGATAGAAACCAGCATGTCCCAAGAAAGATCAGACATGTCTTCCCCGACAACGACGCCAGAAAGCTTGGTGCGATTCCGCTAGAGGTGCAACACACTAGTCGATTTGACTCGACTAGATGCACCCCACAAGGTCGGAACACACATGATGGGAATTTTCTTTTGAAATTTATAAACCTAACTTAACACCTACTCACACTAAAACACTACACCCGCAAGCACACGAGGTCGTGTCATAGTATAGGAAGGTGGCAAGTATAGGGTCGATCCACATGGAAAAGAGGGGGCGTTAGAGCTAGGTTAGTTTTGCTGGGTTCCTACTGTGGAGACTAGGGTAAAGGGTTTTAAAAGGTTTGGTTGTTTGATTACGTTAATGAGCAAGTAAGAAATGCGAGATGGAAACTAAATTATGAAAGAGCAGGCAAATTAGTAAACTAAGTTAACAAACTAACTAACCAAGAACAAGAAGAGCTACACTACTCTATCAAGGCAAGAAGCAATTAAGAACTAAACTAACCACTAGCAAGAGAAAGAGCCTAAGTTAACACTAAAGAGCAAAACTAAGCAATTGACTAAGTTAGACTAAAGCAATTGGACGAAACTAGCATCAACAAGCAGACTAATAAATTAGGGTTTTAAGCAAGGTGATTAAGGTGGGTGGGCTGTTTGGGGAATGTAACTTTGATATTAGTTGGGGGAAGATCATTAAACATGCATGGTTCTCAATTCATATCTAGATTACCAAACCAAATAATAAGGTCAATGCCATTAGAACATACCCTATACTACTAGTAGAAGACTAGGGTTAGGTGTAATTCTGATGAGATTTAACTAAATCTAGGTTTCTAGGGTAAGTGATAGTGAGTAATTGAGGGTAGAGATGGGAGTAGATATGAGGGTATTTAACCTCATGCCACTAGCCACTCTAGCCTTTAGAAGGCCCTAGACAATTGCATCAATCTCACTTACAGTAGCTACTTAGATCTCACACTCATTTGTAGGAGGAGGGATGTGTATGTAGGACCAAAGGAGGCTAGCTAGGGATCCACTAATTGGACCTAGGAGCCATTCCTAAGATTGCCACATAAATCCCAATTCCTCCTAGAAACTGTCATCAAAAACCTCAAAACAAACAATTCATACAAGAAGCACAAACCACATGCAATAAGATAGGAAAAGAGATAGAAGAAAGAAGCAATCATCATAGATATGAATTAAGTTCATTATAAGAAATTATCCCCCAACATGGTATCAAAGTTACATTTAAATCCCAAACAGCCCACCACAAGGGGCTTAGCTAGACATGATCAAGAAAACTAGAAAAGAAAGGGGTAGAAGAAGTAGGGACTCCATGAAGATTGATGTAGAAGCCTCCTTCTTCACCTCCAAGCTTGCTGTAGACGTCCTCTCTCCTCTAAGGGTGCAGGGGTGCATGAAATGGTAGGGGATTATGGATGAAAACCTAGGGAACTAGGTTTCCATGGTGGAATGAGGGTGAAAATGGTGGATGATGAGCCCAAAATGCAAGGGGATTGCACAAAGAGCTCAAGGATGGAGAGTGGAGCTTGGAGCAGATGTAGGGGCGTCTAACCTTTGTGCCCTAGCCACCACCTACGTATATATAGGTGGTGGGGAGGCACTAGGGTAAGTGGGGGGTAGTTTAGTAAAATCAGTGTAAAGTAGGGTAGGGTCGGTGGAGAACCACGGTCGTGTTGATGTGCCACGACCGTGGTGAGGGTGGTGGAGAACGATCGTGGGGAGTGAATACGGTCGTGGTGGTGAGGGAATGGTAAAAGGCTTAAGTGTGGTGGTGGGCCACGGCCGTGGCGGAGCGCCATGGTCATGGTGGGTATTATGCACATGGCCGTGTTGGGTAACACATCCATTTTGGAGGAGGGGGAAGTGACCGTGGAGAAGCACCACGATCTTCTTGAGCTTCTTCGACCACGATCATGGCAGGTGGCCACGGTCGTGGCGTTCTGGGGAAAAACCCTGTTGCAAGTTTAACTTTTGACAATTAATTCGCACGACCGTGGGATGTGCTCACAGTTGTTTTCCACTTTTCTGACCACGACTGTACGGCTAGCCACAACCGTGGTGTCTTCAATGGCCACAGTCATGGCAGAGGACCACGACCATGGGATTCTGTACAAATTCCCTGTTGATCTTGGCGTCATTTTGCTAAAAACGCACAACCGTGGCATTGTGCCCACGGTCGTGGTGAGGTTGGCCTGACTTAATTACACTTCAATCTTCGTCATTCTTGGATGTCTTTGCTTGGGGACAACTCTTGACCATTGGAGGTAGGTTGAGGGAGACTTTGGGGCCTTCTTTGGGTCCCTCCATGAGTGGGGGAACCGTATAACTCCTTCTTTCTCTCTTCCATCTAAGCATGGTTCAAGTACCTGAAAAATAGTGCAAAGAACATCCATAAGCATATTTGCAATGATAAGCATATTAGGGAAAAAGACTTGTAATCTAACATGTTTAGATGCAACTTAAGTACAAAATGGAACAGGATGGAGCCCTAAAATAGGGCTACATCACCTTGGTCTGAGGACCTAGAGGTAATAGTTACTCGATGAGAGGTAACAATGTTCAGTGATGAACTATGGGTTGGAATACCCAGATCTAGTAATCATGATGATGATAATACTGAGAGGTGGTGACATGTAAATCATCTCTATTATTCCTATGATGAAGTCAAGGAACTTAAGAGGAAATAAGATTGAATGACACATGAACAATTGAAAGTTCATGTAATACTCGAAGAAGGTGATAATCTCTTTTCTTTAATAAACAACCCTAAATAATGGTGGGGTGATAAAAAGGACTATGTTTCCTTGTGCTCATTCTCTTCGAGAACATGACAATCAAGTACGTCTTATGACACTTTATGTTCATGAGTTAGAAGTGTTCTATGGATGGATACTTAGAAAAGTATAAGCCAGTTTTGGATTTTAGTTCCAAGACAATAATATGTGATAAGTAATACGTTTGGTCTTGGTAAAAAATAAATAGATGATGGAAATGATGATGATGTGATGTGTTTTTGGCACAAATAATGGATACCAAGGTAAATAATCCTAGTATCCAAGAACTTTCAATGATATGAGAAAATGGGAACATGACTCATGATAAGAAGTAATGTTTGGTAACCTAGAAGGGCCAACTTTGAAATAAGTCTAGTTACATATTGTAGTATGGATACCATATGTTAGGGGTTTATGACCCACATAAACATAACATCGGCAAAGATGTATGAGTTGAAGGAATAATTATAGAATTGTCTTGGAAAAGTTGATCAAGCTAAAGATAACTTCCTAGAATATCCCTATCTAGATTTGTTGAGGCAGCTTATACATAACATCTAGAGATATCTCTGAGATAGTTCTTCTTTAATAAGTAACCTCCCCTTATGATAAGAGAATGTACAACTAATGAGATAGTTAGTACAAGTAGTAAGAAAGTTTAGTGTTGTGTCAGAAGATTAGATGGCACACCAGATGTATGAAGAGACTTGTAGTCCCAAGTGGGTGACAAAACATAACTCTGGTCTTTCCTTGAAAGTGAAATGCTAAACAAAATGAGGATTATGGAAGACTCCTCAGAATCAAGAATCTTGTCACAAAAGTTGTAAGTTGAGAAGGTGGCAAATCAGTAAGGTATGACACCTGAGTTAAATAAGGTATGTATAATATTTCTGTGACTAAGAAAAGTGTTACCTGACACAGAGTTGACTCTATAGTCAATAATGAAAAGGACAGTGGAGTATGTGTCCTATATGTCAGATTCTATGATAATCCTATATGAAAGGACTTTGTGTTGGTCAAAGTTCTATGGCATCTCCATGATATTATGTGGAGGCTTGATGATATGATGAATGAATTATATCTGTCTCCCTTTGCCTGGGATTTCAGGGACGGAATCCTTGTTAGGGGTTTATGAATTGTAATGACCCTAACCTGGGTTATGAGGTAACCCTGTTGGTTTTGGATAATAAAGTTGATTAGAAATTTAATACAATCCTCTAAGGTGTTTTTTTTATCATGTGACACACTTATGTTCCAAGTTTGGTCTTGATTGAATGTTGTTTGAGCAATGTTCCTTTGTTTTGGACCAAAGTGCAATTTACCCAAGATTAGGGGCTATATTGAAAAATGTAACATGTTTAACATGTATTAAGTGTTTTAGAATCATAAGAGATAGAATGATTCTAAATGGTGGCTTGTGGAAAGCATAAACTCCAAGTTTGAACTTGTTTAAATAATGCTAGTACCTCATGCACCAATTTTGGTACAAATTGTAATTTACCCAAAATGTGGGGTTGATATGCAATTTACCACCTCTAGAGTGTTCCTAATTCATCTATGTATCATTTATAGGAGAGAGAATGAATGAGAAACCATGTTTGAATCATTTATGAGTGGTAGTATTCTTGGTGATGAAATGACCAAGAAAAGGGTTGAATATGAAACCTTAACTTGGGTTGTATCAAGTTGAAAAGCTTATATATGAGTGCCTATCGGCCAAGGAGCCAAAGGAGGAGTATCATATCATTTTTTGGACTCTTGTTAAATCCCATGATGTGAAAATCACCTCAAGGAGGTGAAGTGTATCGGTTTACAACTTCCTTAGAAAAGTTGTGTCGGGTTGTGAATAAAGTGGTGATTTAATTGATATATTTTATTCAAAGGGATAAGTAATGGACGAAAATTCATCCCTAGATTATCATAACATATTATGCATGTCAATATAAATGTTTATAAATGCATGTACACGTGTCATCCATGCATGGACATGTGGCTCCTACTTGCTCAAATTGATGACACCTCATTTTTACACTCCTTCATGAACAACAAGTATATATACCCCTAGTTTCACCCCTTAGTAGAAATTTTCGAATCTTACCACCCTCCTTCCCTATCATGCATAGGGTCCTTGTATCGTACAAGAGTGAAGTAGTATCATGCATATGGCCTTGGATATCATCCATAGCAAGATCATATCGGCCAAGTAAAGTGGTATCAGCCAAGAAGGGTGATATCACCCATAGTGAAGTGTTTTGATCATAAGTGAGTGGCATATCATGCATGGGTGGTGGCATATCGTGCAAGAGTAGTAGGTTATCATGCAAGGGTGCTAAGGAGCAAGAAGTATCTCATACTTAACCCTAAGGTGAGACCATGATCATCTTCAACCTTTGAATGAAGCATGATTTTAGGGTTATGATCTTCCTTTCTTTTCTTCTTCACCAATTTCTTATCCATGGTGATTCTTTGCATATAGAGGATTTTTGAAGTTCATCTTCAACCTTAGAAACGTGGAGCTTTGGATCTTGGAGTTTTGAAGTTGTTCTTAAGATGGGTTATATAACTTGAACTCAACCATGTTATTATTCATCACCTAAATTGCTATACTTAATGATCTACTTTTAATTATGAAATTTTCTGATATAGTTGATAACATTATGAGTTCTAGTAGTTTCTTAGACCTGTTTCCATGAACTTTAACAATTATAAAGAAGGTTTAGAGCATGAATAAGATGGTATCACCTTATAAAGTGATATCGGGTTCAAGCACACACCTCTCTACCCGATATGGTGTGAAGCACACATACACCTCAAAAGTGATATGGATCAAGCATACACCTCTTTGCCCGATATGGTGTGAAGAACACACACACCTATTTGCCCGATATGGTGTGAAGCACACACACACCTCAAAAGTGATATGGAAGCACACATACACCTCAAACTCGATATGGAAGCATACATACACCTCAAGGGTGATATGTTAAGCACACATACACCTCAAACCCAAAATGGTAAGCATACATACACCTCAAACTTGATATGGTAAGCAAACATACACCTCTAAGGTGATATGGGTAGCAAACACACACCTCATACCCGATATGGTGGAAGCACCTCAAAACCCATATAAAGGAAAGCATCTTAAATGCAATATACTCGATGAAGTAACATATGAAGTGTCTTATATCAAGTCATACATTAAGAGGTATGGAGTTTAATGAATATTGATTAAGTAGGCTAATGTAACTTGAAGGAAAGGTTGAGCCAACTTAATAAAGTATGAAGTAATCAATATCCTAGTAAGGATAAGAGAAAAACTCATACTTTGTGTTGATAATCATTTAATGACAAATGATAAGAATAAATAAGTATGATTGAATACTTATGATATTAATGTATGTTCCTAGATGTGTGGAGCAATGAATTAGGGTTTGGATTGATAATATGAACTTGAAACTCTATTCGGCTATAAAGGGAAACCCTAACCCTAATAGTTGTTGCCTAGTGAGAGGTGACAAGATGTTTAATGGCCTTGTGAGCCATGTGGTTAGTTGTTGCCTAGTGAGAGGTGACAAGATGTTTAATGGCCTTGTGAGTCATGTGGTTAGTTGTTTCCTAGTGAGAGGTGACAAGATGTTTAATGGGCCTTGTGAGCCATGAGAGTAGTTGTTGCCTAGTGAGAGGTAACAAGATATTTATAAAATTCTCATGTAATAAATGATAATGTTCAAAATAATCTTGGAAATGGAAACTTAGTAACACAATAATAATAAATGGATACAATAATAATAATGAAATCTTGATCATACATGCTTTATGCTTATATCCAAATAAGGGCTATAGTGTTTTGAATATGCTTAAAAGAGATAAGGGGAATACTTGTATTATATAAAGGATGTGAATAAGTATGATGGCTTGGCCAAGGTAATGCCTAGTAAAGGTGATGTGGTATTCAGTGATGAGATCTACATGATTGGGATAACCCGATGCCTGGATGCAACACTCACATGATTGGCATAATCTAATACCTAGAATAAAACTACAGGATTGGGATAACCCGATGCCTGGATGCAACACTCACAGGATTGGCATAGTCCAATACCTGGAATAAAACTACAGGATTGGGATAACCCGATGCCTGGATGCAACACTCACAGGATTGGCATAATCCAATACCTGGAATAATGTCACATGATTAGCATAGTCCAATACCTGGAATAAAACTATAGGATTGGGATAACTCGATGCCTCGATGTAACACTCATAGGATTGGCATAGTCCAATACCTGGAATAGTTGCACATGATTGGCATAGTCCAATACCTAGACATAATATGATGATGTATATTCACATGAATGGCACAATCCAATATCTGATTAGTAGATTGGCTGAGGCCAACAGATAGAAATGAGAATGATTCATGGATGTCATACCATGATAATGAGTATCACAGGATAAGCTTGAGATGTTGATATAGTATGATGGTAAATGATATACATGTTCTTCATATTCCTTATAAAGTGAATAGATGATTTACTGCTCTATCATAGATAGTTGCAATGCTTTAAAATATGAGAATGTTCTAAACTACTTATCCTCTGCTCAGTTTAATACTATTTAACTGTGATAATAACATTGTTGGTGGAGAGTTATATCTCTCATTGGGACAATTGTCTCACCCCGTGGGATCCACATTTTTTTAGGTGGACGTGCACGAGGGGGGGGGGTCGAAACCGTACTGCAGTGAAAGCACAACAGTAGTAGGGACAGTAGTGATAGCTCAGATTGAGTGTACTATCTATCATGTCTTGTAGATAGAAGTCCTATGTGTCATCTCTGTACTCTCAGGTCCTTGGAGTTGGTTCGTACTGGTTCCATGAATGATCCAAGATTTTGGCTTGAATGCCGCAAGGTCTTATGTTGCTCCAGTATGTGTTTTGATAGAGAAACTATTATATGTTGTCCTCGAGGTGAGATGAAACAATGTTGTACAATGTAAATCATGATATGTATGAGTTTTAGATCTTTTAGTAAAAGTTTTCTGTACAAGGATCTCCTTGCAAAACGGTTTTAAATTTTAGTGATTTTTGTTAATCTGCTATTTATGTCTATTCTACTTAATTAGTGATGATTTGTTTGTCAGTTTGATGGCAGTCGTTACACCTTCACTCCCACATTTGAACAACAAGGGATCATCCCAATAGTAGAACTTTACATCTTGGAAGAACTTCTTATTCTGTTGATATGTCAAATCCGGTGGCAGCTGTCTTGTAGCAAGAAAATTCACAATGTCTACAAACCATGGTACTTGTGTGGATGATAATGTATGAAGATTCTCAATAGGAAAATGGTCCTCAACAAGCAATAAGTCTCTAGCATATGTAGTTAACCTAGAAAGATGATCAACAACATTGTTCTATGTCCCCTTCTTATCCCAAATTTCAAGATCAAATTCTTGTAGAAGCAAAATCCAACAGATGAGATGAGGTTTGGCATCTTTCTTATTGAGCAAATACTTTATGGTAGCATGATCTGTATACACGATTACCTTAGATCCTACCAAGTACTGTCGTAATTCATCACAGGCGTACACTATAGCAAGCATCTCCTTCTCGGTGGTTCTATAATTGATTTGTGCCTCATCTAAGGTCTTGCTTGCATAGTATATGGCATGAAGCTTCTTATCTTTCTGTTGTCCCAGAATTGCCCCTACTGCATAGTCACTTGCATCACACATCAATTCGAAAGGAGCATTCTAGTCAGATGGTTGAATGATTGGGGCTGAAATGAGAGCTTCCTTGAGCTTGGTGAAAGCTGTACGACAATCATCATTGAATATGAATTCAACATCCTTTACAAGTAAAGAACATAATGGTTTTGCAGTTTTGGAGAAGTCTTTAATGAATCTTAAATAGAACCCTGCATGTCCAAGGGCTACAGATGTCTTTGATTGAAGAAGGAGTAGACATCTTCTCAATAGCTTCCACCTTATCCCTGTCAACCTCAATACCCTTGTTAGATACAACATGGCCTAATACTACACCGGATTGTACCATGAAATGGCACTTATCCCAGTTTAGTACTAGGTTAACCTTTTTGCAGCGGGCTAAGACTGATGACAAGTTGCATAAAAATTGATCAAATGAATCTCCATAAATGCTAAAATCATCCATGAAAATTTCCATTACGTTTTCAATAAAATCAGAGAGAATAACCATCATGCATCGCTGAAACATTGTAGGAGCATTGCAAAGACCAAAGGGCATGCGACGGTATGCATAGGTTCCATAGGTGCATGTAAAAATGGTTTTATCTTAGTCGGGAGGGTAGATAGGAATCTGAAAAAACCCAGAATACCCATCCAAGCAACAAAAATAAGAATGTTTTGCAAGACGTTTAAGGATCAAGTCAATAAACGTCAATGAAAAATGATCCTTGCGAGTCACTTTGTTCAAAAGCCGGTAATCAATACACATACGCCAACCCGTGACTATACATGTTTGTATCAACTCATCATTATATCCCTTTATGACACTTGCACCCCCTTATTAGGTATGATATGAATGGCACTAACCCAAGGGATGTCACTTATAGGATAAATGATACCAACATCAACCAACTTAAAGATTTTCTTTTTAACCACCTTAAGCATGTTTTGATTTAAACGTTTAGGTGGTTCAATGGTGGGTTCAACATCATCCTCCATGTTTATTCTGTGCATGTAAATGGAGGGATGAATGACTTTTAAATCATCAATAGAGTAACCAATGACATCTTTGTATAAACGCAATTCAGCAAGCAATTTATTTTCTTGTTCATTAGTTAACTCATCATTGATTATGATAGGAGAAGTAGAATCAGAATCAAGAAATGCATAACTCAACCCTGGTGGAAGGGATTTGAGTTCTACCTTTCTCCCAACTACATTTTCTTTGGCTTTGTCATCAATAAGTGGAGTGTCTTCTTCAATAGCATTTGATTTGGCAATAGAAAGTACTCCAAAATTTTCAAGTTAATTGTTTGTAACTTCATCATCATCACAATAGTTTAATATCAAATCAGCAATTTTATGATCTTCCTCCACAATAGAATCAATAGAGTCCGTAAAATAGATTTCTTCTACACGTAAAGGTGCTTTCATGGCATCATATACAGAAAACTCCATGGCTCCTTCGCCAACCTGGAGTGTAAGTTTGCCTTCTCGGACATCAACAAGGCATCTAACAGTTCTCAAGAAAGGTCTCCCAAAAAGAACGGGATTGGAAGGAACTTCTACCATGTCTAATACTATAAAATCACAAGGAATATAGAATTTACCAATTTGCACTAACACATTTTCTACAAAACATTTTGGGTTTTTTAATAGAATGATCGACTAGTTCAGTGGCCATCTTTGTAGGTTTCAAATCTCCAAGATCTAACTCCTGCCACAAAGTAGACGGAATAAGACTAATGCTAGATCCAAGGTCTACAAGACCTTTGTCAAATGTGGTGTTGCTAATCTTGCATGGTAGAGTAAAAGCTCCCAAATCATCTAGCTTCTCAAGAAGTCTGTTTTGAATGATAGAACTGATTCTTTCAGAAAGCATCACAATTTCCACTTGGTCCACCTTCCTCCTCTTGGTGAGGATGTCTTTTAGAAACCTAGCATATGACAGTATCTCTGCTATAACTTCATCTAACAGAAGGTTGACATGGAGTTTGTTTAGAATGTCCATAAATTTCCTAAACTTTGAATCCTCCTTCTTGTTTGCAAGTCTTTATGGAAATGGTGCATTTGCTTTAATATAAAGTGGTACCTCAACTGTACCTTTTCCTTTATCACCCATAGGGGTATCAAACTTCTCTTCATCAATTATCTCAACACTCTTCTCTTTGGGTGGAGAAGGTATTTGGATTTTAGCTCCACTCCTTAAGGTGATAGCATTTGCATGCTGTCTTGGATTCACCTCCAGTTGGCTTGGAAGAGAACCGGATTGAGTGTTCTTTTGCTACGTCAAGGCTTGTTGGGAAATTTAGTTTTCCAACATCCTTGTATGAGTGGAAATTCCATCCACTTTTGTGGAGAGCTGGGCAATTGCATCCTTCAAGATCTTGTCATTGCCCTTGAACTCTTCATTTTGCTACATCTGCGTGGAGATAAATTTCTCCATCATGACCTCCAAGGAAGAACTTTGGGATTGTTGTTGTTGGTAACACCTATTGTTGTTGAAGCTCAGCGGATTCCCATTGTTTTGCCGATTGAAGTGTTGTTGCTGATGTGGTTGCTACTGTCCTTGTTGGAAGTTCTAAGCATTGCTTGTGTTCCGGTAGGAGAAATTAGGATGATCTCTCCATCTCGGATTGTAGGTGTTGGAATAGGGATTGTATTGCTTGTTCCCCTACATCCCAATGACATTTACTTGTTCTAGGCTCCCTTCATTTGCATTAGGAGCAAAGCACGTAGAAGAAGTATGTCCAGAATTCCCACAAGCTTCACATATCACTTCAGCTGATTGGATTTGCAATGTAGTCATCTTCTCAAACTTTTGTGTAAGGACATCGAGTTTAGCAACAATTAGGTCGACGACATCAACAATATGCTTCCCTCCTTGCTTCCCAATTGAAGAACTAGTTGTAGAAGATGATTTTGCTTTTTTATCTGACCCCCATTGGCAGCGGTTGAGCACTATGCCTTCAATGATATCATAAGCCTCCCTGTAAGACTTATTCATTAAAGCTCCATTTACTGTGGCATCCAGTATCATACGGGTTTGTAGAATAGTCCATTATAGAATGTTTAGAGTAGTAACCAATTAGTTAATCCATAGTGAGGGAAAAGGCGTTGTAGATCCTTGAACCTCTCCCATGTGTCATATAGAGTTTTTCCAACAGATTGAGAAAAGTTTGTGAGCTGGTTCCTTAGTTGGGCTTTTTTGCCTGGAAGAAAATACTTTGCAAGGAAAACATTTAAAAGTTGATCCCAACTTTTTATGGGCTTCTTAGGAAGAGATAAAAGCCACGCCTTGGCTCTATCTCTCAAGGCGAAAGGAAATAGCAGTAGCCTTACTCCATTGGAAAATACACCATTGATTTTAAAAGTGTTCATATACTCCAAGAATTCAGCTACATGAAGATTTGGATCTTCATTAACGGTACCCCCAAAATGATTTTTCCAGATCATTTGCATCATTGAAGGAGCAATAGAGAAGTTGTTCGCTTCCATTGTAGGTAGATCAATGGCTCCACAAATGTTTGTGGCAATCGGCATGGCGAAGTCTTTTAAAGGACGATCATCCTCAATGGTTGGATCTTCTTGTGTGACTTCTTCAAAAGATGAAGAAGATGGTGATGGCGGAACACCTCCTAGAAGTGGTTTCTATACTCTTCTTGCTCTTCTTAAGCTTGAAAGAGTGTGCTCAATCTCAAGGTCTAGAAACACCGATGTTTGAAGACCCCTTTACGAGCGACCCATACAACCTAAAAATAAGCAAGAGATGATGAGAACACAACTAAAAGGTGTATGCAAAATTGAAAATAGAAATGATGATCTAGTCTCAAATACTAATTAGCACTTGTTACTCTAATCAGATTAAATGTAGCTCCCCGACAACGACGCCAAAAACTTGTTGGTTGATACACTAATGAGTTTCAATCTTAAGAAAGACCTTTTACTCAACTAACCAATTCCCGCAAGTATACAAGTGTAGTTGTAGTCGAGATCGAACACAAGGAGCTTGGTTACCAATTAAATGCAATAGTGCTAAGTTTCAACAATCTAGACTATTCTAAAGATGTGATTTGGTTGATTAAGCTAAAATTTTAGAATTAAGAAAAATAATAAATGGATTACTAAAAGAGGGTTAATTTCATATATGGAAGGATCTTGGACTTAGGGTTTCACCAACATATCATAGCATAAAATAGGAGCATGAAATTTAAACATACTAAGCACTTGTTTTAAAAGAGAGTTGTATGTTGCACTTCACCTCTCGGTGCAAGTACAACGATCCTAACTCAATTCAACATTCTCATGTATGAATTTCATTTTGGATCACAAACTGACTCCTCTAATCCATAATTTCCACTTTCATGGTAAAGGAGGAGTTGCCAAGAGAGTACCTCCTTACTCTCCTACATATCTTCTCAGATCAAGCAAGAAAGCATAAAACATGCACACATAGTGGCCAACCATACATGCAAGAAGCAAGAAATCAGTACTCACAAGGTAGAAAAATAGGCAACTTAGAATTTAGTACGAAATTATCATATTCCATACATGCTATGACATGGGAGCTACTCTCCCATGCCCAAGAAAAAGAGTCTACTCATCCATGATGATGTATAACAGAAAATATGAAGAATTTTCAGAGTTTAACATGGTTTAGAGTAGGAAAAGCTAAAAGAACCACAAGTGTAACCCAAGAAGAGTAGAATTCCAACTTGGGGATGAAATTCCACTCCTACAACTACTCCAAACTGGACAAACTTCCCTCCCAAGAAGCTAAATGGAGTGAAGAAGCTCTGCTGCACCTCTAGAGAAGAAAATGGAGAAGAAGAGAAGAAGAATGGGGGTTCTTTGGCAAGAAACCACCTTCTTCCACCCCAAAACTGCCCTCCTTTGCTCTAGCCTTGCTCTTAGATGAAAGAATTTCGAATTATGATTAGTAATCACCACTCCATAAGTTGTTTTTGTCTTTAAAAATGTGGGGTTTTGTTTTTCAGTTTTGCTGAAACTGACAGTGACACGACGCGTCTTCCTTTGGACACGTCGTGTCTGGCCTTCGACAGTTGCTCCAAGTGTACAACACACAATGTGTCCGAATTAAGACACGTCGTGTATGTTTCCAAAAACATATATTCGACTTTGCATCTCCAGGTACTTGTTGTGTTTGTGTGGAACACGATGTGTCTTTGCTTTGCTCGACACCTTCTGGAGTTGCACACGTCGTGTTCCAAAAAGGAACACACCATGTCTTTGTCACTTTGGCTAGACGCATGGCTTTCTCGAATCACACATGACATGTCTTAATTCGGACACGTCATGTGCGATGCTGTTTTAGTAAAAATGAAACTCTGAATGGCCTGCAATGCGTGGAGAAGCCCCAATGATGTTGGATTTGAGTTGGGCTATCTCCAATTTGATTTTTTAAAGCATATCTACAATACACATCATGTGATAAGCAAAATAACAAAAAGGTGGCAAGAATAATATGAATATAGGCTAAATGAGAACAAAATGAACTTAATTTGTGTGTGAAATCATATAAGAAGTTGATGTGGAAAGCACACAACAAATGTGCTCAGTGAAAGGACTCCGACCCACATACAACTAACCCTCACGTCCAGGGCCATGAATGCCCCTACCCCATGACAGGACCATGGGAGGTAGTGCTATCTCTCTCTAGGGTGGCGCTCTTTGACCGACCTAAATTGTATGTCCAAAATGGAGCAGATCTAGAATAGTCAGACTCTTGAATTTATAACCTGACACTCAGCCCCCTACAACTATTATACGGGGTCTGATGTACAAAATCAGGGTCAAACCATAGGGATAAAGTTGGTAAGTACTAAGGATGTGTAGCCTAACACTCCTACACCCCAAACAAAAAGGTGGATTAAGGTGACATTCCCTAAGGAATTATGATGCTCCAGATAAAACAAAGAAAGGAAAAAGAAAGAAAATAAAACAATAGAACAAAGTTAAATAAGAAGTAAGAAATAGAAGTATGGAAGAAACTTGGATCGGGATTCACCTACCAAGATCTCTCACCAACATGCAAAACTCATGCCCCTTTGTATATCTTTATCAAGATTACAAGCAATCATAAATTATGTCTATTCCCTCCTCTCTCAACTTTAGGATAGATCTAGATTATAAAGTGGCCTCTCTCTCGAGGTGATAGCCAAACAATCGCAAAGCAAACCATATAACCATAAGATTTAGTACTTTAACACTTTCATGCATTCATACTACTACATAACTCTGGATAAGATTAGTACTACTCTTTCAAGGCACCAACAATCATACATCATAAGAGGGTAGCTAAGCATACAAGTGAAGTGTTAAGAACAAGAGTAAGGAGATAATCTTGATAACAATATATATATATATATATATATATATATATATATATATATATATATATATATATATATATCCAAATGGAGGCAATAATATACATGTTGGGAGAGCCTTAGTGGTACTCCCAACCCAAGTTAATTTTTTATCCACACATGTTAATGAGCAACGTAACAACGTTACAGAAGGACACATATATCAATAATAACATGTTGGATGAATTGGACATTATTATAATCCCTTTGTTTTGATGATGACAAACATTTCATTCTTGTGGATCTAACATGGTACTTGAGTGTTGCAGGAATAAGGTGGATGACAAATACTTGGAAGATCTATATGCTTCAAAATGTCTTAATTTCATGATTGTAATCAAATGTAAACACTTGTACAAGATATATAATGTACAAGTACTTAGACATCATGTAAATCAAGCATTAGATCTTCCCTAGACAATCACAATACTTAGATAGGTCATCCCTTTTAAAAATGTCACAATTGCACACTCATACATACACTTAGCACTTATTTTAAAACATTGAAACACGATCAATCTCGGTCGACAAACTTCTCGACCGAGACACTCTCGGTCGACAAACTCTTCGACTGAGAAAGACCCAAGTAGCCATTAGATACAGTAGACAAGTTAGTTGGGAGTTGGATCAGAACATTATACACACTTGCTCCAGACAGTCCCTCGGTCGACAAGTCCTCGACCGAGAAGGACTCTCGGTCGACAAATCTTCGACTGAGAATGTCTCTGTCTGCAATTTTTAGTATTAATTAACTAGCCGTTGTTAGAGCAACAAATGGAGACCTAACAGCTAGTTGAGCACTAAGAACCCCCTAGAAAGTGTCTAGAACGTCCTTAAGCATTCATAGGCCATTCATATAAATAAGACAAGCCATAAGACACCCAAAATACACTCGTGCTACACTTGAGCATATACTTGCGATTGGCTATTCATTCTTGTGAGCAATTGAGCAACTCCAACAGTAGCTATTCATTCCCATTGCTCTAAATTCGTGTCCTATAGGCTAGCATCTCCTACCCACTACACCAAAACTTCTATATACATTGGTTAGGAGGTCAAAACGCTTGATATAGGAAATCAAGCCTTGTGCTACAACGGTATTGTAATTTCTATTTTTCCTTCTTATTCCTTTTTATCCTTTGTACTCTCCTTGCTACTCCTAGGGTTGGAGGCTGCGGATTGGAGAGGGTTTGACTTCTCAGGTGGAGAAGGGTCTTCTCAGTGGAGAAGGTGGACTTTGGACTACTTCAAGAAGGCTGTCTCAACGGGAAGCTACTTCAAGAGGAAGGCTACTTCAAGGGGAGCTTGAGGTTACTTCAAGGAAGGCTGCTTCGAGGTTGGTGAGACTACTTCTAGGTGAAGGTTGTACGAAGGGTTTGGTGAAAGTATTGTAATTTTATGTAACATCCTTGTGAGGTAATAAAATTTAATACTTTCAAAATCCCGGTTGGGTAAGCAACCATGTAGTGGATTGACTGCCTTAGTATTTGCTAAGGTTGGAACCACTCTAAATCCTTGTCCCCTTGTCCAATCTTTTTGTGGTTGCTTGTTTTGGTTGAATCTATATTAAAATATCATAAAACCCTATTCACCCCCCCTCTAGTGTTTTTTCAATTGGTATCATAGCAGGCTTCAAGGAACTCTAACAAAGTCTTAAAGAATGGGTGACAGGGTACTCAACAACCTCAACTTGGAAGGAACACTCTTGGCTAGACCTCCAGCTTTTGATGGCACTAACTACACCTACTGGAAGAGGAGGATGCAATTTTACTTCCAAGGAATCAGCTGGGACTTATGGAGAATGGTATCAACTCCATATGAACTTCCTCAAACGGAGTATGCAAATTGGGATGCTAATACGATAAAATCTGCCCAAATGAATGCAAAAGCTGTAAGTATACTTTATTGTTCAATTTCCGTTGGTGAGTTTAATAGAATATCAAATTGTGAAACGACATATGAGATATGGCATAGAATTTCTATTACTTATGAAGGAACTATTCAAGATAAGAATTCTAAAATCGGAATGCTTAAACAGAAATTTGAACAATTTCGTATGGATCAAAATGAATCTATTAGTGAGATGTATGCAAAATTCTCTTCTATTGTGAATGGTTTAAATTCTTTAGATAAAGTAATTCGTGAAGAAGATCAAGTTTTAAAAATCCTTAGGTCTCTTCCTCCCAAATACAAGCCTAAGGTGACTGCTATTGAAGAAGCAAATGATCTCACACGGCTAAGGATGGAACAACTTATTGGCAACCTAGAAGCACATGAGGCAACTTTAGAAGAGGAAGAAAGACGAGAATGTGAACTTCAACAAGGGAGAAAGAAGGACATTGCATTCAAAGCATCAACCAAGATCAATCATGACACAAGTGAAGATGATAGTGAAGAAGAAACTCTCATTGTAAATGGTAAGCAGTATAAAAGTTTTAAATCTAACAACACTTCTAGTATTTCTTCTTCCAGGTGCTTTGAATGTGGCAAAAAGGGACACATGAAAGGTGATTGTCCAAAATTCAATAAAGGAAAGAAATCATCTCACAAAAAGAAAGAAAGAGCATATAAAGCTACATGGGATGATTCAAGTGATGATAGTGATGATGGAAAAGAAGAAGTAGAATGTCTTATTGCTACAACAAATGAAAAAGAAGAAGAAGGGGTAAGTCTTTTTGATCTTCCAAAAGAAGATCTAATTACTAGTCTTCAAGATACACATGAGAAATATATTGAGTGCAAGAAGAAATTTAAGAAATCAAATAAAGTAAATGATGAGTTAAATGCTAAACTTCTTGCTCTCACATCTAAAAATGAAGATCTCAAAAAGGCTATTGAAGATTATGATATTAAGCTAAAATCTGTAGAAGCAAATTGCAATCTTCTTTCCCTAGAAAAGTTAAACTTGCAAACTCAAGTAACTGATCTTCAAAGACAATCTATTTTGTGTACACATCTAGATTATGATATTATTGTAAAAGAAAGAAACTCTTTATTATCTAATCTAGATCAAGGAAAATTAGATATCAAGAAGAAAATGGATGAGATTATGAAGTTACAACAAAAACTGAGTAGCTTGAGTAACAATAATACTCTTGATAATATCTTAAATGAGTCTTATCGTCAAAATGGAAGGAGAGGACTAGGTTATAAGACTAAGGGAAAATCTTATCAAAAACTTAGTTGGAGAAGGACACAAGTGCTAGAGAATCAATCCATGTATGTACCCAAGAACAACTCAACTCCTAGAAAGAGAAATGAGATTGACTCTATTAGTTGTCATTATTGCTTGCATCTTGGACACTACTCTTTTTCATGCCCATACAAGAAAAGGAATGATGATCTAGCTTGGGTTCCAAAAACTTAGAAGTTTAAATTTGACTAGTTGAGATTTGACCTAAACTGATTCTTGATATACAAATGTCATATCTCAACACAATCAAACTTTAACTTTCATATTCCTATTTTACTTGGAAACAATTACTGAAAACAGTTCTGAAACAGTAAAGAAACATTCTCGGTCGAGAAACTGTTTGACCGAGAACACTGTCGATCGAGCAATAGTCGACCAAGCAGGTTACTGTTCTCAAGTTTGCAACAAATCTGATAAAACCTGTACAAAAAACAACATTCTCAGTCGAGAAAACATTGACCGAGATAAATTCGGTCGACAAATAGTTCGACCGAATCAAGTTCTGCTGAACCTGTTTTAAATTAATCTAGTTTGCTATCAATTTGTTATTAATGATTGATTTAATATGCAAATCAAGAATAAATCTTAGAGACCATCCTTGAAACATGACATATTGATCTTTTTGCATCATGAATTAAGGTATAACATTATAAATATGAAATCCTTAAACATATTGCAAAAATGTTATATGAAGACCGATTTTGAACACACCTTATTCATTAATTGAAAAAGTTTATTAAGCATGTTTATTTACAAGGTTTGTCTTAAACTTGAAAATCCATGAATCATGAATGAGATTATTTTGGTTTATCCTTTACATGGTTTAAAACTGAAAATTATGAACCATGTTGGTATAATCAAGGAAATTACTATTTTATCATAGTCTACATGGTTTATCCTAAGTATTTCTTGGTCTATCTATGGAGGAACCATGTGTATTAAAATTTAAATGGTCATAATCATTGTATTTCATGAAATTACATGCTTCTATCCTGCATTGTGGATATGCTTCTACTGTTCTATCATAATCATTGTGCCATGATCATTATGTTTCATTGGTTTGTCTAAAATAAATCTTTGATCCATATATACAAACCATGAATGGATATTTTTTTGATCATTATGATTCAGATCATATGAAGATGCCATTTTGCATAAACAATAAAAATTCATGGCACAAATGTATTTTAAATTAAAAATCTGCAGAAATTATACTTCACATATAAGTGTTCAAATTGGAAATCTACAGAAATTGCCTCTTGGTTGAAATCAAGTTTGACCAAGGGGCGCTATGGTCGAAGTCAAGGTTGACCTAAAATAAGCTTGACAAAATGCTTATTTGTACATCATTTTATTGCACTTAATCTTAGTATATTGAAAACAAAATTTTTAGTGCATAACTTTTTATGATCTAATATTTATTGTGACCTTAGAATCCTTAAAACAACCTGATTATAAGATTAAGGGGGAGCTCACAAAAACTATCTTGACTATAAGATTAAGAAGGAGCTTACAAAATTTTGAGAACGTCATAAAAAAACAGATGAAACATGTTATGACCTTAGTATTTTTAATCTTGGTTATGAAAATAAAGGAATATAAATTTCATGAATGTGATATATCTTGTTCTTAATGGAATTCTCTAAACAAATTGGGGCTTAACATCCCATGCATTTGGTTAGAGATACTTTTCATGTACTCTACTATAAGCTTAAAAGGTTCTCATGTCATTTTCAGGGCTTAACATCCCGTGTAAAATGGATGAGAAATCAAAATACACATGCCATAGATCTAAAAGGATCTCATATCATTTCAAGGCTTAACATCCTTTGCAAATTATTGAGAGACAAATTGTGGCTAAATTCGACAATAAATGGTTTACATTTATATTAATCCCTATTTTTAAAATGGAATATCTTAGTTAGGGGGAGCATAACATAAAATTAAGGGGGAGAAATATAAGTCATACAAAATGATTTTCTTGGATATCTTTTGAAATGACAAAGGGGGAGAAATAATATAAAATAAAAAACATAAAATAAAATGAGTTTCATAATATCTCAGCCAGCACCCACTTGCAAAACAAGAATGGCTACAAAAGGTAAACTTCAGGTATGCAACTCATATGATTTATATTTCCTTATTTTATATTTAGGAAATGTTTGTCATCTTCAAAATGGGGGAGATTGTTGGCTAAATTGGACATTATTATAATCCCTTTGTTTTGATGATGACAAACATTTCATTCTTGTGGATCTAACATGCTACTTGAGTGTTGCAGGAATGAGGTGGATGACAAATACTTGGAAGATCTATATGCTTCAAAATGTCTTAATTTCATGATTGTAATCAAATGTAAACACTTGTACAAGATATATAATGTACAAGTACTTAGACATCATGTAAATCAAGCATTATATCTTCCCTAGCCAATCACAATACTTAGATAGGCCATCCCCTTTAAAAGTGTCACAATTGCACACTCATACATACACTTAGCACTTAGTTTAAAACATTGAAATAGGGTCAATCTCGGTCGACAAACTCTTCGACCGAGAAAGACCCAAGTAGCTGTTAGACACAACAGACAAGTTAGTTGGGAGTTGGATCAGAACGTTACATACACTTGCTCCAGACAGTCCCTCGGTCGACAAGTCCTCGACCGAGAAGGACTCTCGGTCGACAAATCTTCGACCGAGAATGTCTCTGTCTGCAATTTTCAGGATTAATTAACTAGCCATTGTTAGAGCAACTAATGGAGACCTAACGGCTAGTTGAGCACTAAGAACCCCCTAGAAAGTGTCTAGAACGTCCTTAAGCATTCATAGGCCATTCCTATAAATAGGACAAGCCATAGGACACCCAAAATACACTCGTGCTACACTTGAGCATATACTTGCAATTGGCTATTCATTCTTGTGAGCAATTGAGCAACTCCAATAGTAGCTATTCATTCCCATTGCTCTAAATTCGTGTCCTATAGGATAGCATCTCCTACCCACTACACCAACACTTCTATATACATTGGTTAGGAGATCAAAACGCTTGATATAGGAAATCAAGCCTTGTGCTACAACAGTATTATAATTTCTATTTTTCCTTCTTGTTCCTTTTTATCCTTTGTACTCTCCTTGCTACTCCTAGGGTTGGAGGCTATAGATTGGAGAGGGTTTGACTTCTCAGGTGGAGAAGGGTCTTCTCGGTGGAGAAGGTGGACTTTGGACTACTTCAAGAAGGCTGTCTCAACGGGAATCTACTTCAAGAGGAAGACTACTTCAAGGGGAGCTTGAGGTTACTTCAAGGAAGGCTGCTTCGAGGTTGGTGAGACTACTTCAAGGTGAAGGCTGTCCGAAGGGTTTGGTGAAAGTATTGTAATTTTATGTAACATCCTTGCGAGGTAATAAAATTTAATACTTTCAAAATCCCAGTTGGTAAGCAACCATGTAGTGGATTGACTGCCTTAGTATTTGCTAAGGTTGGAACCACTCTAAATCCTTGTCCCCTTATCCAATCTTTTTGTGGTTGCTTGTTTTGGTTGAATCTATATTAAAATATCATAAAACCCTATTCACCCCCCTCTAGTGGTTTTTCATAACGAATGGGTGACAGGTACAACATGACGGAGATGATAGATCTAGAGAAGGGAGAAGGCGATACATCAATTGTGCTTCTCCAGATATAGATCTAGAGTGGGTGAGGATGATGGAAACTCCTTCTTTCAAAGAAGAGGATGACTGATCTTCTCTCTCCTCTAACTTTCATCTTCAGAGATCCAAGACCAATGGGATGAACGCAGATGACTCTGGAGTTTGGCAGCACTTCTTGGTCCCGATGATCTGATGATTTGATGGGTGGAGGCGGGGGCCTAAAGTGAAAACACCTCCATGTATTTCATTAAAAACGCATGTGAAGATATAGCAAGTTACTTACTACACTATACTTACTTTAGAGGGATAAACCAAAATACCTAGATAGGGAGAGAGTAGGGATAGATTTGTACACATCTCTTAGACTAAAAGCATGAGATAAATGAAAGCCTGAGTTTATAAAATAAAGAATGAAAAGGCTTTGGTTGCCTCCCAAGAAGCGCTTGTTTAAAGTCTTTAGCTTGACTCTCTCATTCTAGTTTCATCCTCCTTCAATTGGTGTTGGCAGTGGCTCATATGTTTCATTTATTACAAGACCGGTTTGCCCCAAACTTAGCTCGGACCTTCTTACAAAAGCCTCATCTTCATAGTACCTTTTTACCCTATGTCCATTCAATTTGAAAGGGCTAGTCTTATTGCTAGTTATTTCCATCATTACCGATGGGTATATTCTTACCAAAGAAAAGGGACCAGACCATCTTGTTCTTAGCTTCCCAGGAAACAACCTGATACCGGAGTTAAACAAATGAAATTTGTCTCGTTCATGTACATCCTTGTTCTTTAGGTGGACATTATGCCATACCTTAGTTCTTTTCTTATAAATCCTTACATTCCTGTAAGATGTAGCCTCAACTCTTCAAGTTTCTGAAGTTGGAGAAACCTTTTCTTACTCTCTTTGTCAAGATCCATGTTCAAAAATTTGATAGACCAAAGGGATTTGTGCTCTAATTCTATAGGGAGATGACAAGAATTCCCATAAATGAGTATGTAGGGCATTATACCTATAGGCGTCTTATATGTTGTGCGGTAAGCCATAAAGCATCGTCAAGTTTCATAGACCAATCATTCCTTATACGACTTACGATCTTTTCTAGGATTTGCTTGATCTTCCTATTAGACACTTCGACTTGTCCTAATGTATGGGGATGGTAGCATGTTGCAACTTTGTGTTTCACTCTATACTTTTTCAATAGAGCTTCGAACTACTTTTCTCCTAAGTGAGATCCCCCATCACTTATAATAGTGTGTGGGACCCAAATCTCGGGAAGATAGTTTTCTCGAATAGCTTGATTACTACTTTGGAGTCACATGTCTTGGTAGGAACAAACTCTTCTCATTTTGAGACATAGTCTACATCGACAATAATATATTGATTCCCTTTTGATGATGGGAAAGGTCCCATATAATCAATCCCCCATTCATAAAAAATTTCAACTTCCATCCAATCGACCATGGGCATCTCATTCCTTTGACCGATGTTCCCTGTGAGTTGGCACTCTTTGCAAGTCTTGACAAATGACATAGCATCTTTGAAGAGAGTCGACCAATAAAATCCCGACTATAGAACCTTCACAAATGTCCTTTCTCCACCATGGTGACCCCCATAAGGCAAGGAATGACATTCTTTAAGGATTAGGGGCACTTCTTCTTCCGGTACACAACAATGATATAGATAGTCAGAGCATCTTTTGAACAGAAGGGGATCATCCCCGTAGTAATTTTTTAGATCAGAGAATAACTTCTTCTTATGATTATAAGTGATCTCAGGTGGTAGCTTCCCGCATGCTAGATAATTGCAAATGTCAGCAAACCAGGGTAGGCTTGGTTCAACTGACTGAGCCATCAAGAGAGCTTCATCAACATAGTTATTGTTTACATGCAACTTATTTTATTCATAAGAAACTATACTTAATAGGTGGTCCACAACCACCTTTCCTTTTTTATCGATGGTCTCATGGTCAAATTCTTGCAGTACTAAGGCTCATCGTAGTAGTCTCAACTTTGTATCCTTCTTCTGCATGAGGTATTTTATAGCTCCATGATCAACATATACTTTTACTTTCGATCCCACCAAGTATGATTTGAACTTATAAAATGCAAATATGATAGCCATCATTTCCTTTTCCATGGTGGTATAATTTACTTGGGCTTCAAACAACATTCGGCTTATGTACCAAATCACGTGGTGCCTTTTGTCCTTCTTTTGTCCTAGGACAACTCCGATGGTGAAATCACTTGTGTTGCACATAATTTCAAATGGTAGATCCCGATCTGGCGCTTGCAAAATTGGCACTATTTTCAAGGCCTTCTTAAGGGTCTTAAAGGCGTCCAACCATTCTCTAGTGAATCAAATTCAGGAGAAGAATACCAGAAGAAGAAGTCCCTTAAATTTTGAGTGAATGCCATTCTTCATCTTATGGAGGACATCTAGGAGGAAACTGAAAACAAAAATGAAAGTCCTCAAGTTAGGATTTTACTAGCCTACCTTGTTCAAAGATGCTCAAGGATATGTAAAGGCATGTGACAAATGCCAAAGAATGGGAAATATTTCAAAGAGAAATCAAATGCCAATGTATGATTGGATAGCGGTGGAAATTTTTGATGTTTGAGGGATCAACTATGGGACCGTTTCCCATCTTCCGAGGGAAACCAATAGTCGAGGTCGAACACAAGGAGCTTAAGCAATTAATTGAGTGCAACAACACTAAAGTTCAACAATCTAGATCGGTTTAAAAAGGATGGTAATGTTTATCTAATTGTAGAAATTCAGATGTAAACAAGCAATGAAAAGTTTACTAAAAGAGTTTAGATTCAGAAATTAGTGGATCTTGGACATTAGAATTTCACTCACATATCATAGCACATCATAGGAACACGAAAATCTAAACATACATAAGCACTTGTTTTAAAGGAAAGGTTGTGTTGCACTTCACCTCCCGGTGTAAGTGCAACGATCTCAACTCAAAGTCACATTCTCATGCATAAATTTCATTTTTGATCACTACATGTTCCTCAACTCATTTATCTCCACTCTCGTGGTAGAAAAAGAGTTTCCAAGAAGAGCACATCCATACATTCCTACTTATCTTCTCAGATCAAGCAAGGAAGCAGAACACATGCATATAAAGTGGCCAGCAATACATACAAGAGATGATAAAACCGGTACTTTCATGGTAGAAAAACAAGCAACATAGTATTTAGTATGAAATTAACTTGTTCCATACATGCTATGACATGGGAGCTACTCTCCCATGCCCAAGAAAAGGGAGTTACTCTTCTATAATCTTGCTTTGCATATTTGCTACAGAAAATTCAGGTTTTAACATGATCTAGAGGAGGAAAAACAAAAAGATCTTAAGATGTAACCACAAGAAGGAGGAATTCCGACTTGGGGACGAAATTCTCCTCCTTTACCTGCTCCAAACAAACTGGCTCCTCTCTCGAGAAGCTGCACAAAGTTGGGGAAGCTTGGTTGCACCTTGGAGATAATAATGGAGAAGACAAGAAGAAGAATTGGGCTCCTTTGGCAAGAAACCACCTCCTCTCTCCTCAAAATCGCCCCCTCTACTCTAGACTTTCTCTGGGATGAGAAAACTTCGAATTATAACTATTAATAACCGCCCATTAAGTTCCCTCTTAATTTTAAATAAAAACTCGTATTTTTCAAAATGTTGAAACTAGCAGAGACATGGCATGCGTCCAGAGTGCTCGCCATGCAAAAGCTTCAACAGTTGCTCCGAATGTACTGCATACGGCATGCACATTAGTAATGCATACCGTGCAACTTTCCAGAAACTTTGAATATGTTCCAGAATGCACTCCACACGCCGTGCGGAGTAGGAATGCATGCCATGCGACTTTCCAGAAGATTTTTGGTTGGCTTGACGCTCTAGGTGCACGTCATGCATTCAAGTGCACATCGTGCATTTGCTTTTATGCACTTTTCTGGAAACACACACATCGTGCTCAAGGCTCGAACACACCGTGCATTTTTCTGTCTGGGTGAAATGGAAATTCTTCTGAAATCTTGCACGTCTTGCGTTCATCCTTCACCCCGTGCATTCTGCTGTTTCAGCAGAATTAAACTCCGAAATCAGTCTTTCTTGGAACATATCTGCAATGCAAGTTATGCGATAAGTAAAGTAACAAAAAGATGGAAAAAGTAATATGAAAAGAGGCTAAATAATATTAGAATGAACCAAATTTGTGTGTGATATCATGTGAAAAGATGATGTAGAAATCACACAACACAGGGGCATTCAACATCCCTTTATGTGTTGGAGACAATGTGGAGAGGAAGGGATTGGCCGACTTAGGCACAAACATTAGTCTTATGCCCTTGACTCTGGCTCAAAGGCTTGGATTAATAGATATGGTGAAAGCGGGCATGAGAATTAAATTAGCTGACCACACCTTTACGTGACCCATGAGAATAGTAGAGGATGTCCCGATACGGGTTGGGTGATTCTTCATACCATGCGATATAGTGGTGATTGAGACAGTTAAGGAGCCGAAGTGTCCAATGATATTTGGAAGACCTTTCCTTGCTACCAGAAGGGCTCTAATAGATGTAGCAGAAGGAATTATTACTCTGTGTGTTTGTAATGACCACATCGACTTTCGAGTACAAGACGCTATGAGAGGACCATCTCTCTTTGAGTCAGCTTACTTCATGGTTAGCTATAATCAATATTATGAAGAAGTACAAGAGGATAAGGCAATTATCGATCCGCTTATGTGAGCCTTGAATAACTCTGACCCTAGTGTGGAAGACCCAGAAGTTGTTGAAATTTTGGATTACCTAAATCAACCTGAAGAAGAGCTTAGTGATGATGAAGAAGAAACCTTCAAAACTACAAAGTAAGCATCCCTTGAGCAAACCTATAAAGAAAAGGGAGCACTGAAACCAAAGCCGGAATTAAAATAACTTCCCAAAGGGTTGAAGTATGAATTGCTTGATGATGAGGAGAGGAATCCTATGATCGTTAATGCTAACTTGACAGATGAACATGTAGAAAGGTTACTAGAGGAACTCAAATTACATAGAAAAGCTATAGGGTATTCAGTTGAGGACATCAGAGGTCTCATTCCTGCCTTATGTATGCATAAAATCAATCTTGAGGAAAAGGCTAAACCTCTAGCTCAACCACAAAGGTAGTTGAATCAAATGCTAAAGGAAGTTGTGAATAAAGAAGTAATTAAGCTGTGGGATGCCAGAATTATTTACACCATAAGTGACAACAATTGGGTAAGCCCTATTCATGTGGTTCCCAAGAAAGGTGGAATGACAGTGGTAAGAGGTGAGGATGGAGATGAGGTATCAACACAAATGATAACAAGTTGGCGTATGTGCTTTTACTATTAAAAACTGAATGTTGCTACAAGAAAAGATCATTTTCCTCTATCGTTTATCGATCAAGTCCTAGAAAGATTATCTCATCATTATTACTTCTATTTCCTAGATGGGTATTCAAGATTCTATCAAGTACAGATTCATCCCGATGATCAGGAAAAGACAACCTTCACATGTATCTATGGCACATACACTTTAAAAGAATGCCATTTGGGTTGCATAATGCACCCACAACCTTCCAACGTTGCATGATATCTATGTTTTCAGACTTTTTAGAAGACATAGTGGAGGTCTTCATGGATGACTTCTATGCTTATGGGATTGATTTTGAGTCATGTTTAAAAATTCTATCCCTAGTCTTGCAACGCTGTGAAGAAAAGCTCATGCTTCTGAGTTGGGGAAAATGCAATTTTATGGTCCAAGATGACATCATCTTAGGACATAAAGTTTCTAGGAAAGGAATAGAGGTTGACCTAACTAAGATCAAGGCCGTATCCAAGCTTCCACCACCTAAGTATGTCATGGGAGTAAGGAGTTTCTTAGGGCATGCAGGATACTATAGACAATTCATAAAAGACTTTTCAAAGATCACTAAGCCCCTTTTAAATCTCCTAATTAAAGATCCTCCATATACTTGTAGAGATTGGTTAAGTTGGGTAAAATTTCCTCGTTAGGATTGAAACTCGTTAGCCTATATAGCCAACCAGTTTTTGGCACCATTGCTGGGGAGATACGGTAGTTTAATCGGAGTAATAAATACTAATTAGTATTCAAGAATAGATCACCATTTCCATTTTTCAAATTTCCTTGTACCTTTTAGTTGTGTTCTTAATTCCTCTTGCTATTTTTCAGGTTGTATGCATCGCTCACAAAGGGGTCTTCAAACATCTGCGTTGTTAGACCTTGAAATCGAGCGTACCCTTTCAAGCTTAAGAAGAGCAAGGAGAGTAGAACCACCACTGCTAGGAGGTACTTCACCATCATCACCATCGCCATCCTCATCACACCTTGAGGAAGCTACACCAAGTGATCCAATCATGGAGGATGACCGTCCTTTAAAGGATTTCGCAATTCCGGTCGCCACAAACATTTATGGGGCCATTGACCTGCCTAGAGTAGAAGCGAATAATTTCTCTATTGCTCCTTCTATGATGTAGATGATACAGTAGAATTGTTTTGGAGGTACAGCTAATGAAGATCCAAGTCTTCATGTTGCCAAGTTCTTGGAATATCTGAATACTTTCTGAATCAATGGGGTATCTGCTGAAGGAGTAAGACTTATGCTATTACCTTTCACCCTAAAAGATAGAGCCAAGGCATGGCTTTTGTCTCTTCTAAAGAAGTCAATTAAAAGTTGGGACCAACTCTTAAATGCATTTCTTGCAAAGTATTTCCCGC
Source organism: Alisma plantago-aquatica (assembly GCA_963693085.1). Taxonomy (NCBI): domain Eukaryota; kingdom Viridiplantae; phylum Streptophyta; class Magnoliopsida; order Alismatales; family Alismataceae; genus Alisma; species Alisma plantago-aquatica. The sequence continues at coordinate 1,588,275,935 of OY856409.1, forward strand.
CTAGCAAGACAGCCCAATTAAGAAATCAGCTCACTAATTTCTCTCAAAATGAAGGAGAAACTCTATATGACACATGGGAACGGTTTAAGGATCTTCAACGCCTTTGCCCACACCATGGTTTGACCAACTGGCTGCTACTTCAAACTTTCTATAATGGATTGTTCTACAACAACCGGTTGACACTAGATGCTGCAGCCAATGGAGCATTGATGACTAAGTCTTATAGGGAGGCTTTTGACATCATTGAAGAAATATCGCTTAATCACTGCCAATGGGGAGCATATAGGGGAGAAAAATCAGCCTCTACAACTAGTTTTTCAATCGGGAAGCAAGGAGGGAAACATACTTGTTGATGTCGTTGATCTTATTGCTGCCAAACTAAATGTTCTTACACAGAAGCTTGAGAACATGACCACTTTGCAAATCCAATCAGATGAAATTATATGTGAAGCTTGTGGCAATGCAGGGCATACTTATTCTTCATGCTTTGCTCCTAATACAATTATGGGAGTTTTGAACAGGTCAATGCCATTGGAATGTAAGGGAACAAGCAATACAATCCCTATTCCAACACATACAATCCAGGATGGAGAGATCATCCTAATTTCTCCTTCCATAACACAAGAAACGCTCAGAACTTCCAACAAGGACAGCAACAGTCGTAGCAGCAAAAACATTTCAATCGACAAGGGAATCCACCGGGTTTTAATAATAGGGGTTACCAACAGCCACAACAACCCCAAAGTTCTTCTCTAAAAGACATGATGGAAAAATTTATGTCTACACAAATGCAACAGAATGAATAACTCCAGGGAAATGACAAGCTATTGAAAGATGCTATTGCTCAACTCTCTGCTAAAGTGGATGGTATTTCCACTCATACCAAGATGTTGGAGAACCAAATAGCAAAATAAGCTCTAGAACAACAAAGGAATCCGCAATCCGATTCTCTTCCAAGTCAACCAGAAGTGAACCCAAGACAACAAGCTAATGCAATTACTCTAAGAAGTGGAGTTGAAATTGAGAGACCTTCTCCACCCAAAGGGAAGAACATAGAGGTAGCCGATGAAGAGGAGTCCAACACTCCTAATTACAAAAAGGAGAAAGATATGGCCGAAACAACACCTTCTTTCATGGACATTGCACCTTTTCCTCTAAGGCTTGCCAACAATAAGGAAGACCTCAAGTTTAGGAAGTTTATGGATATTCTCAATAAACTACATGTCAATCTTCCTTTTGCTGAAGTTATTGCCGAGATGCCTTATTATGCTAAGTTCCTAAAGGATATCTTAACTAAAAGAAGAAAAGTTGATCAAGTTGAAATATTAATGCTTTTGGAGAGAGTGAGTTTTATTATTTAGAACCACCTTCCACAAAAGCTTGATGATTTGGGAGCTTTTACACTGCCATGTAAGATCAACAATACCACTTTTGACAAAGGTGTAGTAGACCTTGGTGCTAGTATTAGTATCATTCCATCTACCTTATGGCAAGAACTGTATCTTGGAGATTTGAAGCCAACAAAGATGGCTATTGAGTTAGCCGATCATTCTATTAAATACCCAAAAGGTATAGTGGAGGATGTACTAGTGCAGATCGGAAAGTTCTATATGCCATGTGATTTTGTCATTCTTGATATGGTGGATATCCCTTCCAATCCTATTCTTTTTGGAAGACCATTCTTGAGGAATGTTGGATGTCTTGTTGATGTTCGGGAAGGAAAGCTCACTCTACATGTTGGTGAGGAAGCAATGGAATTTTCTATTTATGATGCCATGAAAGCACATGCACGTGTTGAAGAAATCTGTTTGTTAGATACTATAGATACAATTGAGGAAGATAATGATGATATTGCTAATTTGATGATTAATCTTTGTGACGATGATGTGGCTGAAATCAACAAATCTAAAATTTATGGAGCACTTCCTGTTTCTAAAGCACAAGCTATTGATGAAGATGATCCACTTGTCGATGACAAAGTTGATGAGGGTACAACAGGGAAAAAGGTATAACTAAAAGCCCTTCCACCCGGGATGAGGTATGCATTTCTTGACCCAAATTCTACATCCCCTGTTATAATAAATGATGAATTAACCAATGACCAAGAAAATAAATTACTTGTCGAATTGTGTTTGTATAAAGACGTCATTGGTCATTCCATAGATGATTTAAAAGGCATTCATCCTTCAATCTGTATGCATATAATAAATATGGGAGATGATGCTAAACCAACAGTTGAACCACCTAGACGCCTAAATCAAAATATGCTTGAAGTGGTAAAGAAAGAAAATTTCAAATTAATTGATGCTGGAATCATTTATCCCTTTAGTGATAGCCCCTAGGTTAGTTCCACTCACGTGGTTCCTAAGAGGGGGGTGCAACTTTCATTAAGGGAGACAATGATGAGTTAATACAAATACACATGGTCACCGACTGGCGTATGTGTATTGACTATTGTCGCCTAAATAAGGCAACTCATAAGGATCCTTTTCCATTGCCTTTCATTGATTTGATTCTTGAACGCCTCACTAAGCATTCTTACTTTTGTTACTTGGATGGGTATTCCGGGTTTTTTAAGATTCCTATTTATCCACCCGACCAATAAAAAACCACATTCACTTGTACTTATGGAACATACGCCTATCGCTGTATGCCGTTCGATCTTTGCAATGCTCCCGTGACATTCCAGCGGTGTATGATGGCCATATTCTCTGATTTTATTGAAAATATAATGGAGATTTTCATGGATGACTTTAGTGTATATGGTGATTCCTTTGATCAATGTATATTGAACCTATCTTTAGTCTTAGCCCGCTGTAAAAAGGTTAACCTAGTGCTAAACTGGGAGAAGTTCCATTTCATGGTACAATCCAGTGTAGTACTAGGACATGTTGTATCTAAAAAAGGTATTGAAGTGGATAGGGCAAAGGTTGAAGCCATTGAGAAGATCTCTACCCCATCTTCAGTTAAATACATCCGCAACTTTCTTGGCCATGCATGTTTTTAAAGAAGATTCATTAAAGATTTCTCTAAGATTGTGAAGCCACTGTGTTCCGAAATTGCAAAAGACACCGAGTTTGTATTTGATGATGATTGCCACACAACCTTTTCTAAGCTCAAGGAGGCCCTCATTTCAGCCCCAATTATTCAACCTCCAGATTGGGATTCTCCTTTTGAGCTAATGTGTGATGCAAGTGATTATGTAGTGGAAGTTGTTCTAGGACAGCGGAAGGACAAGAAACTCCATGCCATTTATTATTCAAGCAAAACCCTTGATGAAACACAGATCAATTATACAACCACAAAGAAGGAAATGCTAGACATTGTATATGCTTTTGACAAGTTTCGACAATATTTGGTGGGATCCAAGGTGATTGTATATGCTGATCATGCTGCTATAAAGTATTTTCTGAACAAGAAAGATGCCAAACCACATCTTATTCACTGGATTTTGCTTCTACAAGAATTTGATCTTGAGATCCGGGATAAGAAAGGTACTAAAAATAATGTTGTTGATCATCTTTCTAGATTAACCACGACAGATGGAATTCCATTACCCATAGAAGATCACTTACCCATTGAAAAGCTCTATGCGTTGTCATCTACTCAAGCACCATGGTTTGCGGACATTGCCAACTTTCTTGCTACTGGACAACTCCCACCTAATTTGAAGTATCAACAAAAGAAGAATTTCTTTCATGATGTGAAATTCTATTATTGGGATGATCCATTGTTATTCAAGCATGGAAGTGATGGGATGATCCACCGGTGTGTTGTTGAGGAAGAAATCCCAAACATTATTGCTGAATGCCATGCCTCTCCTTACGGAGGACATTTCAGAGGAGAGAAAATTGGTGCTAAGATACTACAAGCTGGTTTCTATTGGCCCACATTATTCAAGGAAGTCAATCTATTTGTAAAATCTTGTGATAGATGTCAAAGAACATGAGGTATATCCCGCCGTGACGACACACCCCTCAACTCTATCTTAGAAGTTGAGGTGTTTGATGTATGGGGAGTGGATTACATGGGACCGTTCCCATCCTCTTGTGGGTACCAATACATTTTTGTTGCCTGTGAATATGTGTCCAAATGGGTTGAAGCCATTCCAACCCCAGTGCCTGATGCCAAATCAGTAGTAAAGCTTTTTCAAAAGATCATCTTTCCTCGGTTTGGAGTCCCTCGAGAGTAATTTCAGATGGAGGCACTCATTTTACCGAAAAACAATTCAACAACATTCTCTCTAAATATGATGTAACTCATAAGATCTCTACGCCATATCATCCTCAAACTTCCATGCATGTAGAGGTCTCAAACCGACAGCTGAAAAACATCCTTGAAAAGACTGTTTCTAGTTCAAGAAAAGATTGGGCTTTAAAGATTGATGATGCATTATGGGCGTACCACACAACCTACAATACTATCATAGGGACTACTCCGTTCAGGCTGATCTATGGCAAATCCTATCACCTTCCACTGGAGTTGGAGCACCGTGCTTTGTGGGCCATTAAATTCTTGAATTTTAATATGAAGAAGGCAAGACAGAAGTGCCTTTTGTAGATGTAGGAACTTGAAGAACTACACATTGTTTCTTATGAGAATGCCAGGTTATACAAAGAGAGGACAAAAGCTTGGCATGACAAAAGAATTCTAAGGAAGGACTTCTAAGAAGGAGATAAAGTCTTGCTATTCAACTCTAGACTAAAGCTATTTCTGGGGAAGCTGAAATCAAAGTGGTCCAGTCTGTTTCTTGTGCTAAAGATTTTACCATAGGGAGATGTGGAACTCCAAGGCAAAGATGACAACTTCAAAGTGAATAGACAACGTTGCAAGCTTTATTCTTGTAGAGATGAAGTGGAAAAGGGAGCCTCTTTCTCCCTCCAAGATGCTTGAAGGAATTGAAGAGTATCACTCTAGACTCTAAATGGAGGACCTTGTGGGAGTTTACCCCACATTAGGATAGATTTCTTTTAAAGTTATTCAAGTCAAAAACACTCTTTAATTTCATCAATAAGCCTGTCATGGATTAATGTAATAATTTAGACTTGATTGCTACCATAACTATCTTTATTTTGTGCTGACTGACTGACTGCAATTTTCTACAAAAATTCCAAAATGCACAGTGTGTCTTTATTTGACACGATGTGTACCTCAACAAAAAAATGTACTGTAGTCGGGATATATCTCCAGATACATAACGTGTTTTTTGCCAACACGTCATGTTCTATTCACAAATATGTTTATGGAAACTAACACGATGTGCATTTACTCGATGCACGCCGTGCACCTAGAGAGCGATAGAAGACAGACACTTTCTAGAAAGTTGCATGCCGTGCACTTTCAAATGCACGATGTGCACCTGGGAGCTACAAATGTACAATAAGTTACTAGAATTATACACGACGTGCATTTATTCAAAACACGCTGTGCATCTATCTTTCAACTGAGTAATATGAGTTTTAGTAAACTCGCACGACGTGCATTTCTACATGCATGGCGTGCACCTGGGAAAAAAAGCACATCCAAAAAGAAAATTGAAAGCAGCACACGATGTGCATACCTGATACACGCCGTGCATTTGAGCATGAAAGGCAATTTGGATAGAGGAAACTAAAGAGAAACACGCCGTGCATATCACATGCATGCAGTGTCCTTTTTCATAAAGATTGGTCAAAAGGGGAAGTGCACAACCTAACTTCTCAATCCAACAGTCGTGCAAGAGCAAAAGAAAGAAAATAAAACCCTAGCCGCCGTGCATTTCAGTCGTGCGCCACCTTCTTATTCTCCATTTCAGCCGTGCACATCTGCACGCCGTCTCTTCCTCCCGCAAGCTGTGTGTGTCTCTGCGCCCACCAACCAAGCAACGCCTCGCATGCTGCTCCAGCCTATGCCAATGACCCCGCGCGATCAACTACCGTTGCACCCTTCCGATGCTGTCAAGCAACTCTTCTCCACGCCGCTTCAACAAGCTCAACGCTGCCCTAAGCAGCCGCCAATCAAGCTCACCTAAGCAGCAACCAAGAGCCACCGACGAACGCCCACGAGCACAACAGTGCCCGGATTGATGCCTAGCCGCAGCCCTAGCAGCAACAACAATGCCGCACACCACCACCATCTGTTTTCCATCGCCAAAATCCTGTTCTTCAATCTCCATTTTCCACCCGCGGCATCATTTTCAAATTACAAAATATCTGCAGGTGCACGACGTTCCCCCATGCTGCACGCCATGTGTCTGAGTTTTAGGGCAGAAACAACACATTCTAGCTGCATGCCGTGACCGTATTCTACACACCGTGTACTCCTTCAGAAAGACATGTCACCGATCAAGAGGGGCTCGAGCAGACGCCATGGTGGAGCTTCATCTTCCACGACACCTTCTGAATCAGCTACATTTGTGCCCTCCACTCACTTTAGAGTCACCCATGAGGAAGATGCGGACTACCAGTTCCTCATCACTAGGCGGATATTACCCTCCCGCTACGTTTGCGAAGAAACACTTGACAAGTTGGGCTTCAAGACTGAGGTAATGGGGTATCTTCAGTTTCTAGGCCTCCATCTACTCTGCACTAGAGTCACAAAGACCTACCCCCACCTTATTTATGAAATTTTGACCACCTTTAAGGTGGAAGACGACCCCCCCCAAAACTATAGTGAGACCTATCTAAAGATCAATTTTCGTCTTATAAACAAATGCGTTTCTATGGGTCTTCACCGATTTTGTACTTTTCTTGGGTGCAACTATGGAGGCTATACTGATTATCCACCCTCCTTTCATAGTGAAACTTTTTGGTCTGAAATTACCAGTGAAATAGTGCACAAGGCTAGGAATTCCAGAGCTTCCTCAATCCATAACCTGATTTTTAGAGTCGTGCATCACCTTCTAAGCACATGTCCCTTTGCCAAAAATGAAACTCAAGGGGTCATGGACAAAACTGACCTTTTCTTCTTGTGGTGCATGGTAAACAATGAGCAAATCAGTTCAAGTTACTACATTGTCAACAAACTTTTAGAGGCCAAGAAAAAGAAGCAAAGGGAGGTGGGGGATATCATGTGTGGTGGGATGATCACTATACTTGCAATGTAGCTAGGGTTGGATGTAGCTGCTTTAAAACCTGCACTGGGGAAAAACCTTGTAGATATCAACTATCTTATTTCTTGTGGCCTAATATCAAGGCACGGTGATAGCACCAGAAAGTTCAAGGTTTTTATCAAAAAGAAATAGTTCATTGTCATCCCCGATGCAACCCACAATGACCTCAGCAACAAAGCAAGTTGGAAGGTGGAGTTACAACCCGAGGATGAAGTGGAGGCACCCACACATGGCACTAACAACTCTACATCAATATCTATAGTAGCAGCTACAACACCACTTCCACCCTCCACTAGTACTCAGACAGAGTATGCTTGGGCGATGCTTGATGTGAGGCACCTTTACGGTTATGTTCAGCAACGGTTTGACCACATTGACGACCGTTTGGACCAGATGGGCGCGCAGTACACTACAATGTACGACATGGTTTCCCGGATGGACACTTGGCATATCTCTCAGGGCCATTATTCCGTATCGCTGCCGTATCAGTCACTGCCACCACAACAACCTAAGTTTCCACCGCTTGAGTTTGTACAATAGTCACTAGAGTTTCTAGCACAGTAGCCCCAGTTTCCCTAGTAGCATGACTCCGCAGACCAGCCGATGGACATTCCATACCTAGTCAGCCAGTTCTTCCCTGATCAGGGGGCCGGTGGCCCTCCTTTTTGATATTTGATCGATGACATGTATCTGATTGTGAACTCCATTAGTTCGATTGATGCAGTGAGGACACTGCTGATTTCAAGCTTGGGGGCACAATCGGCTGATATTTGTAGTTTTCATTTAGTTTTTCTTTAATTGAGTCAGTTGTGTCAGTTGTTTTCCATTTTATTCCATGTTTAGTTTCCTTGATGGTAAAGTTAATATGATTTGAGGCTATTTTATTAGAATGAAACCCCCTTGTATGCTTGAATTATTCTGTCCTTTATGTTTCTTGGCTACATGAAAATAAAAACCAAGAGCATGTATGAATGAAATGGAAATTGAAAATCCCCATGTACATGATTTTGCCTTGTGTTTGTTGTTGAAATCCCAAAATCTTTTTACATCTTTGCTTAGGCAATACATGTAACCGTTCCATTTTTGAGCGAATGAATCAACTTTACAACATTTAATAGAATACAAGATACTCTTGCCAAACTTTTAGTGCATTTACAATAAAATTTTCAGTGAAAACTTTACAAAACAAGGACTACAATCTTGCTACCTTAGCATTCTTGTTGACTCTTTGGTGTTGAATAATGAAATGTGCTATCCTTTGTTCACCCTTACCCAATAAAAGATGGCAAATGGCCCACATATCATGCAAGCCTAGTGTGAGTCCGATCTGGCAACGATGGTTAGGTGATATGAATATCCAAAGAAGGAAAAAAAAACACCCCAACCGACATTCCATGTGAGCATAAGCCTAAATTAGCAGCTGAATGCCAGAAAACCAAAAAGTTCCATCATCATATCCTTGAGAATAAAAGTACAACTAAGTTTTTAAATGTTAGCACTGATTTCATCATCCTGCATCCATACTAGCTGAAATTTTTTTAATGTACATGCACTGATTGTTTGACTCGATTATCTAAATTCTATTTAATGTTGTCTTGTTGATCATTTCGTTTGATTTGGAACCAACCTTGCTGAACTTAATTCCTCTATCTTGGATGTTGAAAATTTGAGATGATAACAATGAACACAAGCATAATGTACTTGATTGGTTGAGCTAATTGCATATATCATTTTCATTTAATCCATGCATGAGATTGTTTACTCTTTCGATTTGATTGTAGCCCTGTTCTTTTTGCTTGAGGACAAGCAATAGTTCAAGCTTAGGGGGTTTGTTGTGTGATTTCTACATCATCTTTTCACATGCTATCACACACACATTTGGTTCATTATGATATTATTTAGCCTCTTTTCATATTAATTTTTCCATCTTTTTGTTACTTATCACATAACTTGCATTGCAGATATGTTCCAAGATGGACTGATTTCAAAGTTTAATTCTATTGAAATAGCAGAATGCACAATGTGCAGGATGAACGCATGACGTGCAAGATTTCAGAAGAATTTCCGTTTCACCCAGACAGCAAAATGATGGCGTGTTCGAGCCTTGAGCATGACGTCCACATTTCTAGAAAAGTGTAGAAAAGCAAATGCATAACGTGCACCTAAATGCACGGTGTGCACCTGGAGCATCAAGCCAACCAACAATCTTCTAGAAAGTCACACGGCGTGCATTCCTACTAAGCATGCCGTGCGCAGTGCATTCTGGAATAGATTGAAAGTTTCTAGAAAGTTGCACAACGTGCATTACTACTACACACACCGTGCACAGTACATTCTGGAGCAACTGTCGAAGCTTTTACACGGCATGCACTCTGGATGCACGCCGTGTCTTTGGTAGTTTCATCATTTTGAAAAATACAAGTTTTTGTTTAAAACAAAGAGGGAACTTAATAGGCGGTTATCACTAGTCATAATTCGAAGTTTTCTCATCTTAGAGCAAGTCTAGAGTAGAGGGGGGCGATTTTGAGGAGAAAGGAGGTGGTTTCTTGCCAAAGGAGCCCAATTCTTCTTCTCTTCTCCATTATCTTCTCCAAGGTACAACCAAGCTTCCCCAACTTCATACAGCTTCTCGAGAGAGGAGCTAGTTTGTTTGGAGCAGCTAAAGGAGGAGAATTTCATCCCCAAGCCAGAATTCCTCCTCCTTGTGGTTACATCTTCAGATTTTTTTGTTTTTCCTCCTCTAGATCATGTTAAAACCTAAATTTTCTGTAGCAAATCTGCAAAGCAAGATTATGGATGAGTAACTCCCTTTTCTTGGGCATGGGAGAGTAGCTCCCATGTCATAGCATGTATGGTACAAGTTAATTTCGTACTAAATACTATGTTGCTTGTTTTTCTACCATGAAAGTACCAGTTTTATCATCTCTTGTATGTATTACTGGCTACTTTATATGCATGTGTTCTGCTTCCTTGCTTGATATGAGAAGATAAGTAGGAATGTATGGAGGTTCTCTTCTTGGCAACTCTTTTTCTACCATGAGAGTGGAGATAAATGAGTTGAGGAATATGTTGTGATCAAAAATGAAATTTATGCATGAGAATGTGACTTTGAGTTGAGATCATTGCACTTACACTGGGAGGTGAAGTGCAACACAACCTTTCCTTTAAAACAAGTGCTTATGTATGTTTAGATTTTCGTGTTCCTATGATGTGCTATGATATGTGAGTGAAATTCTAATGCCCAAGATCTATTAATTTCTGAATCTAAACCCTTTTAGTAAACTTTTCATTGCTTGTTTAAATCTGAATTTTTGCAATTAGATAAACATTACCATCCTTTTTAAACCGATCTAGATTGTTGAAATTTAGTGCTATTGTGCTCAATTTATTGCTTAAGCTCCTTATGTTCGACCTCGACTACACTACCTCCGTATACTTGCGGAGATTGGTTAAGTTGGGTAAACTTTCCTTGTTAGGACTGAAACTTGTTAGCCTATATAGCCAACACCGTGGATCTTTCTTTTTGGTAGGTAGCTCATCTTGTAAAAATGCACTCGACATTTTTGCCAATTGCACAGTCTTGACATGATCGCCTCTCCTTATCTTTGTGATCAAATCTTTAAAGAACTTTGCATGCATTGACATCTCTTCGATTGCATCGAAAAATGAGATATCTAGGTGTAATTTCTTCACTACTTCCATAAACTTCTCATATCTCTTATTTAGATGTGCCTTGATCAACTTGTAGATAAATGAGACTCTTGGGGCATAGGGATTTCTCTGCATAAAAAATCCTCCCACAGGATCTGGGTTTTGGACCCCTTCATCCTTATTCTTTTTGTGATTTTCTTCTTCTTTGCCATCCTCAGCTGATCCTTTTCTTTCAAATTCTTCTAGAATAATTACCTTCTCAGACTATGTCTCACAATAGTTTCTTTCTTTTGTGGCATTGTTAGAACCAAGATCTTCCAACATCCTCGCTAATCAGAGAGTGGCCATCTTCACTATCTCCATATTTGATAGAATCTTTCCCGAAGGTTTCTTCACAAGTTCCACCAATTGGGCAAGGTGTTGATCAATCTACCTTTGATGGGTTTGTATATCTGCCATATGAGTTTACATTGTAGATAACATTCCTAAATTGGTGATGGCACTTTGGGTAAGATGGTCGTTCACCAAACCTTACCTCTTTGCAAAGTAGAACAATTGAGCAATCATGTCTGGTTGGTTGCTATCATTGGTTTGACTCTGACCTTGGCCTTGTCCCTGACCTTGTCAGCTTATATTTTTATTTTGACTCTAACAGCTATTTTTTTTTGTCTAATAACTAGTAGTTCTAGTTTATTGAGTTGGTCCTCCTTTTTTCTCGAATCATGGAGGAAATTTAGACGAATTACTTAGTTTATGAGAGTTTTCAATAGCTTCTTTGTTGACATAATTGAATCTAGGACGGTCTGGTTGTTTAAAATTAGCATAAGAGACATTTTCAGTCTCTTCTTTGCTTTCACTTTCTTTGCTCTCTTCTGGCCATGTATAGATACAATTGTCAATTCCATGCCCTCCTTTGCCACAAATAACACATTTCATGAATTTCTCAACATGTTTCTTGCCCTTACCTCTAGTGTCTTTTAGTTGTTTGACATATGTAGCAATCTTCTGAATATGAGCTGTAATGGTTTCCAGAGCCTTGGCTTCAATTGACGGTCCTTTAGAGCCAGCCTTCTTGGCCAAACCTCTATCGCTTCTATCATATTCCATACCTGCTTGCAATGCAACCATGTTATCGATGATTTTCATAGTTCTACTCAATTTCTTTCCAAGAAAATCACTTTCGGTGGCTGCATTCAGTGAAGCCCATTCTGTGGGGGTTAGCCCATTGTAAAACATTGTTACCAGGAATCCCTTGTGGTAGTTATGGTGGGGACAATATCTTTGGTATTCTTGAAATCACTCCCATGTTTCGTGGAGATTTTCCCCAAGTTTTTGTGTGAAAGAAGTGATTTTTTGCATATTTCGAATAGTTCTCTCAGTGGGGGTAAAATTTAGTGATGAAAGCATCTACAAGGGGTCTCCATCCATCTATGGACTGGTGGGGTAAGTTAAGGTACCAGGACATAGCTTTATCTTGAAAAGAGAAGTTGAATCCCTTACAATATATGACTTCTTGAGGCACTCACCTCATCTTGATTGTATCACATATATTTTTGAAGGCGTCAATATGATGGTAAGGATTCTCATTCTTTGAATTCCCTCTAAAGGGCTTGTTCTGGATCATCAAGATTACGAAAGGTTTCAACCAAAAATTAGCCACATTGAAGTGTGGGATGACAATTGGGCATCTTGACTTGTTGGCTCTAGTCGCCGCTAGCTCTCTAAGTGTTTTGTGTTCCTCATCATCTTCATCCTCATTGTTTTGGTCATCACGTTCACATTCATTCTCTCATTCACGGTCATGGTGATTCCTTTAGTGCCTTCTGTGGCGGTGGTGATGGTAGTGATGGCAATCTTCCTCATGTTGCTCTTCATCATGGCAGCGGCCATGTGAGTGACAATATTCTCTTTCTTCTTCCATCTCATGTGGCATTCGATTGTATTAGACCCTTGCATTTTGGTCGTCTCCAGTAAGACTTCCATCCATACAAGGTGTCATGACGACTTGAAGTTAAAGTGAATAATTAAAAAAATCTACTTCCCTCTAGGCTCCCTGAATAGACCGCACAGTCGAGTTAGAAAACTAGATATGTTAAAACAAACTATTCTATGTAATCGTAGGGTAGCAGATTTAAAGTTTTTGTACAGTCAAGCTTATGGCTTAGCTTGAGGCATAAGAGTATAGCGAGTAGACTTGTGTTCTTAACAGTACCATTTTTCCTCGACCTCGACAACGGTGCCAAAAAATTTACTGGCCTAAATCACACATCCAAAATGGAGTGGATCTAGAGTAATTGGACTCTTGAATTTATAACCCGACACTCAGGCCCCCACAACTATTATATGGGGTCTGATGTAGAAAATTAGGGTCGAACCATAGGGACAAGGTTGGTAAGTGCTAAGGACATGTAGCCTAACACTCCTACACCCCAAACAAAAAGGTGGATTAAGGTGACATTCCATAAAGAACGATGATACTCCAGATAAAATAAAGAAGGGCAAAAGAAAGAAAATAAAACAAGAGAACAAAGTCAAACAAGAAGTAAGAAACAAAAGTATGGAAGGAAACTTGGATCGGGTTTCACCTACTAAGATCTTTTACCAACATGCAAAACTCACACCCCTTTGTATACCTTTATCAAGATTACAAGCAATCATCCATTATGTCTATTCCCTCCTCTCTCGAGTTTAGGATAGATCTAGATTATAAGACATCCTCTCTCTTGAGATGATAGACAAACAACGAAAAAAACCATATGACCATAAAGTTTAGTACTCCAACACTTTCATGCATTCATACTGCTCCATAACTCTGGATAAGATTAGTACTACTCTTTTGAGACACCAATAATCATACATCACAAGATGGTAGCTAAGTATACAAGTGAAGCGTTAAGAATAAGAGTATGGAGATAATCTTGATAACAATATATATATATATATATATATATATATATATATATATATATATATTCAAAGGGAGGAAATAATATACATGTTGGGAGAGCCTTAGTGGTACTCCCAACACAAGTTAAATGTTTATCCACACATGTCAATGAGAAACATAATGACATTACAGAAGGATAGATACATCAAGAATAACGAAGGGGTGAAGGGTACAATGTGAAGGAGATGATAGATATAGAGAAGGGAGAAGGCGATATACCAACTGTACTTCTCCAGATCTAGATCTAGAGCAGGCGTAGATGATTACAACTCCTTTTAAAGAAGAGGATGACTGATCTTCTCTCTCCTCTAACTTTTGTCTTCGGAGGTCCAAGACCGATGGGATGAACATGTATGACTTTGGAGTTTGACAACACTTTGTGGTCCTTGATGATCTAATGATTTGATGGGTGGAGGTGGGGGCCTATTTATAGACGCTGCCCACTGACTTAACTTTTGGTTACGGTCATGATGAATGGTCTGGTCATGACCTCCGCCGTAGTCACGATGCTCTGGGGAGTTCACCTCGGTCACGGGAGCGGTCTTGATTGTGGCTTGTTTTGTGGTTGTGATAGTAGAGTGCCATTTTAACTGTGATTCTTTAGTAGGGGTTGCATGCTCACGGCCGTGACGATCTCCTCCTTACAGTCACAATAGCTACTATGGTCGCAAAAAATTCCACATCCCATTGCAGTCGTGGTGCTTTATTTTGGTGGGAAGGGGGTTACAATCGAGGTGTGGGGTTGTAGAGAAGAGGCTCCATCACGATCGCGACGTTAGTGTATTGTGTAGTCACGGTCGAGACATAGCATGAACCATCACTGAGTAAGAAATGTATGAATTCAAGATTTTGACACTAAGGTACTCAAATGAATTGAAAAATTCATAAAAGTTATGCTAGGATAGGAATAAATCTTATGCAAATAGTTCACAAAATGAGACGTTATCACTCTTTCTCTAGGGTTTCGTAATGCTTGCCCTTGCTTCTTCACACCCCACAACAATCCATGTGTGGCCTTAATCTGGTAAGATTGTAGATTACGTTGTATCCACATGACACTATTAAATCTTAAAGTCGGAGGAGAGGTGATTGTGTGTGAGAGAGAGAGATGGTTTAGAAAAGAATGAGCCAGGTATTGGGATGTCCATGTGGTGGTAGACTTGTCACATGTCATATGAATAGTTTTGGGCATTACTCAGCTTAATATGAAGTCTCCAGGGTATCATAAACCACCAACTGATCCAATCTGTTCGTTTGGTTATTTATTGGATGTTTGTACCATTAGTTTGTATATCTGCATTAGGAGAATGGCAGATCTATGGTTTTCACCCAATCCACATGATTTTTTTTCACAAGAAAACAAAAGTCATTGTAATTCAAGTTAGCAAGTTTCTCGGAAGAAAAGGAACAAAAAAAATAAGGAAAAAAAATCAATTTAGCACACTTTCACAAAAATATTTACCAACATAGAATACTTTGCAAAATAATTCTCAAAATAGCACACTTTGGTATGAAAACATCACTTTATATGGAGCTTTTTATATCCATGACTGAAAGCACCATAAATGTTGGCATATTTATTTCAGATAAAAATATGAAAAAAGTCAAAACCACCACTTTGGGTGGCGCTTTCAACTTGACATTTAAATGTGCATCAAGTTACCATAACTCTCTCATTCTAACTCTAGTTTTGTTCATTCTTTTTATAGTAGTTTTGTAATTTAGTTCTCTACTAATGTACACCAATTTTAATTTTTCCCCAAATTATAGTTTCATTATTAACTATTTACTTAATATCTCACATACATGTGCGGGCTATATTTTATATAAACTAAGTCTCAAATCGCAATGTATGAACAAAGATATCTATTTGACCTAGCAAGGAACGGTTTGACCTTAATTTAATATTTAATTGACCATAATTTTATGCAAGGTACTAATGAAGGTGTAATTAATACTAGAGTTGTCTTTAATCTTGAAATGACCAATAAATTAAGGTATGGGTTGTAACAAAGCGTGCTTATGCTTAATATAAAAAATAATAAAAACAAAGATGGAAGAGTTCAAACAAGATGCATACATGAAACAAGAAGAAATTATGATACATAAATATGGATTGGAGCATGATGCCAGGAATGCAAAAAACAAAAGGTAAAATAGACAATTGAAAAGAAAGTCTATTTATCACCCACCCCAAGCATATTCAAAATAGTGTATACAATACAAAAATATCTCACTCCTTTGCCATCAATGGGGACCGTACCAGGAAGACTCAACCATCCAGAGGATTGTGCCAGGGTGACCCTCTCTCCCCATATCTTTTTATTTTATGTGCTGAAGCTTTTTCTTCTTCACTAAATTTGGCATCACAACAAAATGATATTCACGGAGTGCGAGCTAGACGACATGGGCCACACATTTCTAATCTTTTCTTTGCAGATGACTCCATTCTTTTTGCAAGGGTGACCAAAGAAGAATGCCTGAAATTAGCTGCGATTGTCAGCCAGTATGAATGGGCATCCAGACAGAAAATTAGTTTATCAAAGACTGAGGTAGCCTTTAGCAAAGGAGTATGCAGGGAGAGGAAGGACGAGATATGCCAAGTGCTACAAGTAAGAGAGGTGGAGAAACACATGAAATACTTAGGCCTACCTGCAGCGGCAGGAAGATCCAAAAAACACGCCTTCTCATACATACAGGAACGGGTGTGGAACAAACTTCAAGGATGGAAGGAAAAACTACTGTCCAAAGCGGGAAAGGAGGTTTTAATCAAGACAGTGGCTCAAACGATCCCATCGTACCTGATGAGTATTTTCCAGTTACCGGCATATCTCCTAGACGCCATTAATAGTTCCATTGCTAGATTCTGGTGGGGAGCCAAAGACAATGAACGAAAAATTGCTTGGGTCATCTGGGAGAAACTTTGCAAACCAAAAAATCAAGGAGGCATGGGATTTCGAGATATTAGTATATTCAACCAAGCTCTTCTTACTAAACAAGTGTGGCGTCTTTTTCACAGGATAGAGACATTGGCTTACAAAGTCCTCAAGGCTAGATATTTCCCATCAAGCAATGTCCTCAAGGCCCGCAGAGGACATAATCCGAGTTTTACCTGGAAGAGTATTTGGAATTCCAAGAGTATCATTCTACAAGGCATGCAATGGAGAGTGGGAAACGGCAAAGACATAAACATATGGTCAGACAATTGGATACCCAATCTAGATGGCAACATAGAATCTAGGTTGGGTATATCTTCACCAACAGTACAACAGGTTCATCAACTCATTGACCAGGAAATAAGAGATTGGGACCAAGGGATGGTAAACGAGCTGCTCTCTCAAAACGTGGCTGATTTGGTGTTTACTATTCCATTAGGGGTAACAACGAGGGCTGATGGGATTTTTTGGAAACCAAGTAGAAGCGGGGAATATACGGTGAAGTCAGCATACTGGATGGCCACCCAACAACTGAATAATACCGAGCAATCAGCCAACCATGTGAACAAGGAGGTCTGGCGGGCAATCTGGAAGTCAGGTCTAGCTCCCAAAGATGCACATTTCCTCTGGCGATGCGTCGTCGGCTCACTGGCCACAGTTGGAAGGTTGTTCGACAGATACTGCCACCACGATGGAATTTGCAACATCTGTCGAAGGGAGAAGGAGGACATAGGCCACATGCTTTTCAGATGCGAGCAGGCGTGGGAGCTTTGGAAGGAATATCCGATGGGCGTGCAAGGGTGCATCTGACAGCTGGGTACAAAGCCCATACACGAAGCTATCATGGCAGCGGTCTGGCCGAAAAAAGGGGCTGTAAATGAAGACACGGCTACAGCCCTATGGGCGATATGGACAAGAAGAAATGACATCACCTTCGGGAACAAGGTGTGCCACCTTCTTATACTAAAGAACTCTTTGCTACCTTTAGTTAAAGCCTACAGGGAAACGACCAGTAGAACGGACAACATAACATCAGCAGACATGCAAGCACGCTGGAGCAGGCCACCGGTGGGAGTCACGAAGGTGAACTGTGACGCTGCGGTGGATATTCAGGGATCAGACGGGCTTGGGCTGGTATGGAGGACAGTTGAAGGAGATGTCACCCACATAGCATGAAGAAGGCAGCCGTCTCTCAAGGATTCAAGATGCGCTGAAGCACTAGCTATCCGAGAAGGACTCAAACTATCCAAAGAAATGAACCTCACCGATGTAATACTGGAATCAGATGCCGAAGCAGTGGTCAAGCTAATTGTGGCAGTGACTAGAAGGGCAGATCTCCTGGGAACCATCCTCGAGGACATAGCCTACCTTAAAGTTTTCTTCACAAGCATTTCTTTTGTTTCATGTCATAGATAGACTAATGGGTTGGCACATAAGTTAGCCTAGATGGCCTCTAATAGCAGCTTTTCTTTCAGTAGCTATAACTCATTTCCTCCTTTTGTAATGAACTGCATTAGAGCATATTTGCTTATCTAATGAAAGTAAATCGTTTAACCTAAAAAAAAGCTTGTATAAGGCACACGTGGATGCTCACTATGAGGCATTGGGGGTCAAAGGACCATAATTATTGTCTGAACCATGTTTGCCAACTATACTCTATCTAGTCTCCTAAGGAGGCCCTCGAGTGTATGGGTTGGTGTAGTGCTTCTGGTTGATGTGTCATGGTGGTCCGACCTCATCAACTTCTACTGGAAGGATGACAAGAATGTGTACATTTGTTTGTAGATGGGGGTGGACTAGGTATACTCCATCTAAGTCTCTGGTTCATGGGCTTCACCCTTGTTCTCTAGATTCAACCTAGAATAGGGTTTGGATGTTGTGAGTGTGGGGTCAATGGCTCATTCATGGTCAGATTGATGGCTCAGTTGGGGGGGGGTTGATGGCCTCTAACTAGGATGTTGATGGCCTATGACCCAGGTGGTCAATGGCCTTTAAGTGAGATTGTGAATTGCCTTCTAACCTAGAGGTTGATGACTTTTCCTGACCAAATTTGACAGTTTGCTTCTGACTAGGGTTGATGGCTTTTCATGGATAGGGTCAATGTCTAGACATACCAAGTGGTCCATGGAATTACCCTAACAAAGTTTGATGGGTTCACCTAAACAAGGTCAATGGGTTCACCCTTGAGGTCTAATGTCTTGGAATACAAAGTGTTTGATGGGTAGGTAGACTAACGAGGTCAACTTTCATAGTGGTCAATAGATTCACTAGTTATGGGTTGTTTTACATTTTCAACTACCTCGATCTATAAATACCCCTACTCCTCTCAACCTAGGGATACTTTGTAACCCCAATGGCTTCTAGAAGTAGGTGGAGCTAATAGATGCCATGGGAAACACTCTTGGGTGTGCTAGAGCTTCTTTCAATGAAGATCTACCTTGCTTTGGAGGAACCAAGGTTGACACTCCACATTTTAATCATACAACATGTTAGATCTTTTCTCCATGTCATCTTTTCTTGTTGTTCCTCCTATCTTCTCCCTCCTTTCACCTATATCCATGGAAAACCATGGTGGATCTAGATTCTTTATGCTAAAGATCTCTGCTTCCTTCTCTCTTTTGACCCAATCGAAGCTAGATCTTTCTTGGAGGGGTTGATGGTGGCTTGTTTGGTAATATTTTGAAGCTTGGCTCAATCTCATCTTTGTTGGATCTTGTGTTATTTATAATTGGTGAGTGAAATATCCTTTTTTTTGCATAACCTACATGAAAACCCTCACAAAAACCTGCTAGATATGCTTAAATATTTGATTTTTATGGGTTGATTGGATAGTTTGAGGACTTTACATGATGCAGTCTGATGCTATAGAAATTTATATTTTGCAAGTATTTGTTGTATGTTTCTTATACTACAACTACTTCTATGCTATACCATGTAGATATAATACCTTTTTTACATATTTGCTTTAATATGCTGATAATAGTAGAATTATATCATGAAATACCTTACAATTGCTATATTATATTATTAAGACATGGGTCTAACTCTCATGATTATCCACATATTCTAAGGTGTTCTACCTTGCACCTAAGGCTTTAGTAGACAGGATCTTCCCTTAGACGATCACCATGATCTAGAGGTCGGAGTTCATATTTTGGATATGTCTAGAGTCATGCCTATAAATTTGGGTCTGGGCAGGGTCATTATATATTGCAATGTATCTATAAATCAACTTTTGGATTGCATACCATGTTTATATACTCATTTATAAACTTTGACATGCATACCTTTTTATATACACAAGTTGTGGCAGAGGTCACCAATTATATGATTATACAATTTTCTATTGATGAATGAATATGATGGATCCTTTTATGTTTATTTTGGGGATATGTCATTGAATTTTATCTATGCCTTTCTTCACCTCTTGGTTGATGATGCTTATTAGTATCATTCAACATTCGGTTTTGAGTAATCTCACTTTTTATGTGGTAGGTTCCTAGAAGTTTCATGATCTACTGTGGCCAAGATCCAAAGTAGATAGTGAGTATGATTTTATCTTTATTTTATTTGTTATATATATAAATATAAAATGTATTACTGACTATTCAATAAATATTTCTTTCCAAATATCCAACCAAGATAAGGAAATCTTGGTGTTTTTGAACAGCATTAGATGCTTCTTAATCTAATTATTTTTATCATAAAATAGTTGCTTCTAATGCTTTGGTTGAGAAATTGCAAATTTATTATATTCTATTCACCTCGTTGTAGACTATATTTTCAAACATGTGTTCTGATACCGCCTTGTAGCATTTTTTCATGGTTTAACCTACTTAACCTAAACAACAAGGCTAAAGAGGGAACTATAGAAATCTCAGCAGCGCAAATCGATGGAAACTCAAAGAGATTAACAAAACATGGTGGAAGCATAAGCTCAAAGCTCACATGGGCATAAATGGGCTCAACTTATATACTCATATTCTACACAAAATAATATAAGGTTTATCTAAAACGTATAAGCATATCATATGCATTAACATGTTCTTGTTGGGTTTTACATGGTCGGAGTAGGCAGCGGATTTTTTTTACTTGACCATAAACCCATAACCAGTAGATCACATAAATATCTATGTAATGGGAAGGATTGTTTTAGCGAGTCATACCTGGTCCCGAGGCTTTTTCAGTGACAATGCCTCGCAACAAGTGCAGTCTTCACCCACCTGTCTTTGACAGTGTCTATATAGCTCCTTGTCTTGACCCAGACTGTGGTTGAAAATCGTCCTCATGAGAGGCAGAAGTCTCCTGCCTCTATAGATAGTCCACACAAACTACTGGGAACTCTAGTTGTCCTGAAGGATGGACTAGAAGGAGTTGTCCCCTTCTGTCAGCGTACTAGTCACCGACACACTCTTCCACAACCAATTGCTTTTCTATAGTTGTATTTCCCTTGTTGTTCCTCCCTGGATGGGTAGAACTTGCTTGGGCTCTCTCAGTTACCACAACCAGAGAGGACAACAACTTTGCAGAGCAAGTGATGTTTTGAGTTGTGTCTCTAGAGAATCCCCCTATACCCCTCTATTTATAGTAGAGGGCAGGGTCAGGGTTCCTAGTCTATGCGGGAGTAGAAGGGTCCGGAATTTCCATGAACAATTTGCACTTCGGTAGGCAAACCAATCATTTTATCAATGAAACAGTCATTTGGCAAGGTGAGCCGATCAGTTCACTTGTGAACCGGTAGGTTGGGAGTGTGAACAGGTCATTTCACTCCCCAGACTTGCCTCCAACTAACTTTTCTGGTTCATTTCTAATTAATGCAAAGATTAATTCTTGTCCCAATCGAATTGAACAAGAGAAACAGAAAACTTTTTCTCTCAAACCAGGACAACCCAACACTACTCGTTTGGACAAGTGAATCGATTGGTTCACCAGAGTGAACTGGTTGTCTCACTGGACA
Organism: Alisma plantago-aquatica; assembly: GCA_963693085.1. NCBI lineage: Eukaryota > Viridiplantae > Streptophyta > Magnoliopsida > Alismatales > Alismataceae > Alisma > Alisma plantago-aquatica. The sequence continues at coordinate 1,588,297,516 of OY856409.1, forward strand.
TGAGCTGATCGGTTCACCTAGTGAACCGGTCGGTTGGTGGTCCAGATTGTGCAGAACACAATCAATTCTGTTCTCAATCAATCTGACACTCAAATCAGTTGGTTCAACACTTGAACTTGATGATTCTGAGTCAAGTTTATTGATTGAATGTTTGATTGAGTACCTAAACACTTTAGTAATCAATCCAACCATCATTCATGGATAAACTCCTCTTCCAGGTTAATCCTTTGTGTGTGACCCTATAGGTCCCATTTCACGTTGGCAGTGAATGTCCATAACAAGCTTATGATATCACAAGCAAGGAGTGGTACCTAGTCGTACATCATTGCTACCCAAGTGAAAAGGAAAGCTGGAGAACAAATTTCAATCGTACAGTCTGTGATTGGTGTTCCAATGAATGTATATTTCCTTTGTCTCTGATAGCCTGGATGAACTCAAGGCATGGAGTTTCCATCCTTTCAATGTTCATTCATGTTTCTTGAACTAGAGCAGACTGTCTGAAATATGTGTGACATCAATATCATATATTGATTCACATGTGCATGTGCATGCCTTTATCAATTTCACTTATCAAGTGGCCTAAACATCATACTCCCTTGGTATGGACAAATCCCATATCTATCACTAATAGTCTGTGTCATGCGTCAAAGCAACCCAATCATCACCATTATAACAACCCATGTTTCAAGACTGCGTTTGATGATGTCAAAGTGTACCCAATCACATTCGACGAGTGTAGTGATTTCAGGTCTAAGAATCACAATCACCACCATCACTATGAGAGATGACTCTGACTACCATGTCATGGTTCCATGTGTCACTCTCATGGTGGGTCACTCTGATACATTGTTCTCTAACATGTATCTATGTGCTTGGTTTGATATCATATATCATGACTAATGAGACACTGTCATCAACCAACATACACTCTAGTCTTAATGTGTCATTGTTTTCTATCAACCTTCCACAATGACATCCAACTAGGGACATAACAAGAATGTACATACTCTTAGCATCTGTATGATCTCATTGTTTAGGTCCTCAACCCAAAGACATACGTCATTGAGTATTGTCATTCTTTAGACATTCATTCTACTCCATCATTTATCTCATAATCGATTGAGCTAGAATAAATTAGAAGCTTGTCTTTGATATTTATCAAATCAATCATGACATATGCCAATCCAATAATCATATGATTGGATCTCAAGGCATACATACCAACATAATCCCCCTTGCACTTAGAGCCAATCACCTTTGAATCATATTCTGAGTGATCTCTAAACATGTCCCACATGTTTCTGTTGCGCTAGTGCTAATCCAGTGAGTTAGAAACACTTTGCTATAGTCAATATATTGCATGTTTCACATCTCCTCATTGTACAACATTTCATATGAGATGGAGTTGCCATAATATGCTATATGATATTCCTTGCCTAACAATTAGCTCCATAGTTTGACTTAGTATTTCTATTTTGTCATCAATGGTTGGAATATCTATAAGTTCATATGTATGAACTTCTAGATCCATATAGTATATTCTGCTATTCATAACACAAGGATACATGACATTCCCTTTTAGAATTAAATGGCCTTTTAATTTTACTCAGAAAATTTCCATTTAACAACTCATATTCACTTTCATATTTTGCGATCATTTTCTGTCATTTTGGAAGGTTGCATTAGTGTAACTCATTTACACTCAAGACTTCCTTTTTATTACCATAGAACAAATCCTTTAATACTTCATAAGTACTTAAATAAGTTCTTTATGGTATTCCAATGACTCTCACTGGAAGTAGACATACATCCACTTGTCATGTCCAATACATATGAGATAACTGGATGAGCATATCATACTGTCATGTCCAATACATATAAGATGATGAATGCATATACATTTTCTTGTCATGTCCAATACATACAAGATAATGGGATGATTGCATACATGATAGATCCAATTGTGAACACATAAGGAATCTATCTATGTGTTCCTATTCTTCATAAGAATTTGGGACACTAGGCATCTGAGAGACTAACTCCTTGTAACATGGACAAGTTTTCTGCCATTGAATCTTTGCATACTGAACCCTTCAGTACATACTGCCAATGTATGCTCTCTCTTTATCAGGTCAAGAGACTTTCGAGAACTATCTCTATATATCTCTATTCCTATCACATAGGACATTTCTCTTTATTCCCTTAAAGAAGGTATTTCCACACCTATTTCTATTCTTAGAACATTTCATTCCTCATCATCATGTAGAATATGAATACGCTCCCATTAAATCTTTGTAATCACAGATCCCATCTTTATTTCGATATATCAGTCAAACATTTTGACTATATAATCAAAGTAAAGACTCCAATTCTAGGTGCTTGTGTTTAATCAATCATATTGATTAATCTCTTGTAACTTATAGACTACATTTGCATTAATGGAATTATAAAACCCTTCAAGTAGTGTCACATACACAACCTCATGTTATTCCTACTAGGAATGTGGTTTTAATATCCATATGCCAAATTTCGTAGTCTTTAAGTGTCAATAGAAAGCATGATCCTTTATGGCCTATAGCCACTACAATTGGTTAAATAAAATCATCAGATTCAGTGCCTTGAACTCACTTGAATTTATCTCAACCAATCAGCTCTTCAAATGTCATCCATGTTAGTCTTAACTCTTAAGACCCAACTGCACTTATAGATTTTATCCCTATAAGTGCTACCATTAAGGTCATACCTTATTTGGTTCACATGGAAGTCATTTTGGATCTTATGGCTTCAAGCCATAACTCAAAATCTGGTTCCTCAACATCATCTAGATAGATTATTGGCTCATCATCATATGGCCAATTCATCACCTTTGAGTTTGTAGGATATCATTATTCATCAAGCTCAAGGCGTTATCTACTAGATATATGAGGTGTATATATTTCATAAGGAATTTGAGATTTCACAACATTTGTGATTCTTAATCTCCTTCTGTACCTTTATTTAGTGTAAAGCATGTTCTTTAGAATAATTCTAGAAGATTAGTTATTTATTTGATGATCATGCTCTTACTATTTAGAGTATGATTCCTTCTTTGACTTAGACATCATTATGCCTTAATCATGATTTCTCTATGATACATTATCATAGTTACTCACAAGGTCCTCAAACATTTGGTTTCGATATCTCATTCATTGATCATATCAAAGAATTTATAATTTTACCAAGTTTGTTCTTCATTTATGATATTCTTGAACATTTCAAGATATTCATACTGGCATTTCACTAAATACCATATTTGAAGTATTAGCATTTACTCCAACATGTATGTATATACATCAATATGTATTATACCTAATACTATAGTCATTCTCCCACTACATCTACTGAAGATTGACTTGTCATCATTTACAACAAACAAGACATTCATATCTCTTAATGGTTCATTAACCAAGAGAGTCTAGTTTATCCATCAACATGGAACCTAGAGATGAATTTCTCATTCATTTGTTTAGATGATAATGCTAATTTATTGTTTGAGTCATCAATAACTTTTAGGTATTATTATTTTATCTTATTCATATCAAGTACCACAAGATAAATAAGGCATTGCCATAAAAGATAATATCTTTGAAATTGAAACACAAAATTTATTGATAGACATCCTTGTCATTACAAGATGCAGAAATAAAGTGTTTCTATTTTTTGGAAAAATGAAATAGCAGTTCATAACTCTATTACATGCCCTTTGGGCTGAAATAAAGTAAAAGGTAATACTATCTATGGCAGCAACACTTGCTCCAATGTTGATGAGTGTTCCTTCTTGGTCCTTTCAAAAAGGCCATCACTTCATTTTAGATCCTGCACATCATATATGTCAGATCTATATCTTGGTATCATATACCTAAGATAAAGAAGCATTTAAAGTTTATTTCATAATACCTGAGGTGAATACTTCCATCCCCTCCTTCTTCTTAAGTTCATCTATGTAGAGAGGGCAATTTCTCTTCCAATGTCCTGGCTCATGACAATGGTGACATTTGCCTCCCTTGTTCACCCCTCCCTTGGCTTTGAGAGTTGAAGATGACTTGGGCTGCTGGCTAGCATCATAACCGTTCTTTGCTTTTCTCTTGCCCTTGCCTTTAGACTTTCCCTTCTTTCTACTGATCATTATCATAGATTTGGGTTTGTCTTTCTTTATTTGTGCCTCGACTATCATCAACATGCCCAACAACTCTGTCAGTGACCTGTCAAAGTTGTTCATGTTGTAGTTTATCACAAACTAATTGTAGGATTCTAGCAACGATTGCAATATCACATCAGTAGCCAACTCTTGGTTCCGAGGGAATCCCAGTCGATTTAGGTTCTCCACATACTCAATCATCTTGAGTGTGTGAGGGCCTACTGGATCTCCTCTATCATGACACACTTGAACAATGCCTTAGAGACATCATATCTCTCTTGTCGTGCTTGGTTTTGATACATGTTCTTGAGATGTTGAACCATCTCAATGACGTCCATGTTCTCATGTTGTCTCTACAACTCATAGTTCATTGAGCACAACATGAAGCACTTCACATCAGTAGCATCCTCAGTATGCTTCTTGTAAGAATCCCTTTCAGCCTTTGGTGTGATGGGAGCGGGTTCATCTGGTTCTGGTGTATCTAGGACATAGAGCTTTCACTCTTGAGTGAACAATTCTCAACGTCCTAAACCAATTGTGGAAGTTGTTTCCATTTAGCTTGTCCTTCTGAAGGACCGATCGCAATGAAAAGTGATTGTTGTTGGTAGACACTTATTCTACAAATAGGAAATTTGCAATTTTAGTCCAAAACTCTTTTGATTTGATTTGATTTGAAAATTGATGATATAATTAGGTCATTAATTATTACCGCTCCCACTATTTTGATCAAATTGATAACCCTCATGTATCAATTCGAAAGATTGCATCGTACAACCTTCTAGTGAGAAAGATCATGATTTCCTCTAAGTTATGGACCAACGAGGGCTGTCACCCACAACTAGATTCTTTTAGGTAGGCAACTTTTGCCAATTGCATCATATGCAACTCTTGATAAATGTCATGCGCAACTCCTTGCCATGTTCATATTTATGCCTCAAGGTGATTTATCCTATCAAGGTCACCGAGTTAAGTCCGAACCAAAAGCCAACACGATGAATATGCACCCTACGAAGGTAGACCCACATATTCACCATCACACTTCCACGAGATAGACGGTGCACCACACAAAGGCGTGCCCACACTTAGTCGATCAAGATTTTCATGTGTGTTGCTTTTGGAAGGCATCTTAAACTTAATATTTTTTTGAGGGGTTTTAATATGCTTATATATGCATATATGTATCCAATCACCACATATATAGTACGTATCATATACATGCTATATCCCACAAATGAAAACATGCAATAACGATAAAGTGATGACTATGGCCATCCTATTGTAGCTCCTTAGAGCCACAAGGAACTACGGTCATATAAGGTCTACATCACATGCAACCTGTTGTTGATGAAGATCTGTGCTTAGGCCGTTCTGGGTTGATCAAGTCATCCTACGATTGATCGGCTCGCCTCCTAGCTGGTCGGTTGGTTGTCACCAACATATCATCTAGCTCCTCCAGACGGTCAGTTCGCCGGGTCGTCGGGCTCCTCATCAGGCTACCAACTACTCCTCAGTCAGTCATCTCAGTCCATCAAGTGGTCATCTTTAGTCTTCGTCATAACAAGAAATAAAATAGTCCTACTTTTACATATACTTTGTGAAACCTCGAGTTACATTCAAGGGGAGCAAAGGTAGAAGAGAATCTTGAGTTATCTCGAGTTACATTCAGAATTCAAGAAGAGGGCTCGATGCGTAGACCGAGATGCAAACAACCATAACCAACCACACACATGCATATAGGGTTTATAAGCCATAATCATGATATACATACACCATCAAAACCATTTTAGGGTGATGCATATCGATTGCATATATATATCATATCATATATGTATATATTAGTTTGGGATCATGTGGTATTAATCGGATATTCACATTTAGTCATTTCAATATTCACATCGTATGTAATAAATAAAAGATGATAAAACCAAATTCCGATCATATCGATTGTCCCAAAACATAGAGTATTGACATGGCTCTGATACCATTGTTGGGTTTTATGTGGTTGGAGTAGGCAACGGAAACAAATTTTTTACTTTACCATAAACCCATAACCAGCAGATCGCATCAATATCTATGTAATGGGAAGGATGATTTTAACGAGTCATACCTGGTCCTGAGGATTGGTCAGCGACAATGCCTCATAACAAGTGCGGTCGACACCCACCTATCTTTGATGACGTTTGTGCAGCTCCTGGTTTTGACCTAGACTACGGTTGACAGCCGTCCTCTTGAGCGGAAAAAGTCTCCCACCTCTATAGATAGTCCACACGGACTATCAAGAACTCTAGTTGTTCTGAAGGACGGACTAGAAGGAGTTGCCCCCTTCTGTCAGTGTACTAGTCACCGACACACTCTCCCACAACTAGTTGTTTTTCTGTGGTTGTCTTTCCCTCACTGTTCCTCCCTGGATGGGTAGAACTTTCTTGGGCTCTCTCGGTTACCATAACCAGAGAGGACAACAACTTTGCAGAGCAAGTGATGTTCTGAGTTGTGTCTCTGGAGAATCCCCCTATACCCCTGTATTTATAGTAGAGAGCAGGGTCACGATTCCCAGTCTGTGCGGGAGTAGAAGGGTCCGAAATTTCCATGAAAAATTTGCACATTGATAGGTGAACCGGTCGTTTCATAAATGAAATAGTCATTTGGCAAGGTGAGCTGATTGGTTCATTTGTGAACCGGTCAGTTGGGAGTGTGAACCGGTCAGTTCACTTAGTGAACCAGTCATTTCACTTCCCAGACTTGCCTCCAATTGACTTTCCTTGTTTGTTTATAATTAATACAAAGATTAAATTTTGTCCCAATCAAATTGAACAAGTGAAATGGAAAACTTTTTCTCACAAACTGGGACAACCCAACACTGCTCGTTTGGATAAGTGAACCGATCAGTTCACCAGAGTGAACCGGTCATCTTACTGGCCATGATACGACCGGTTCACTCAGTGAATCGATCAGTTGGTGGTCCTAATTATGCATAACACACTCAATTCAGTTCTCAATTAATCTGACACTCAAATCAGTTGGTTCAATACTTGAACTTGATGATTCTGACTCAAGTATATTGATTGAGTACCTAAACACTTTAGTAATCAATCCAAACATAATTCATGGATAAAATCCTCTTCCAAGTTAATCCTTTGTGTGTAACCCTATAGGTCCCATTTCACATTGGCGGTGAATGTCCATAACAAGCTTATGACATCACAAGTAAAGAGTGGTACCTAGTCGTACATCATTGCTACCCAAGTGAAAATGAAAGTTGGAGAACAAATTTCAATCCTACAGTTTGTGATTGGTGTTCCAATGAATGTATAATTCCTTTGTATTTGATATCCTAAATGAACTCAAGGCATGGAGTTTTCATCCTTTCAACATTCATTCATGTTTCTTGAACTAGAGCAGACTATCTGAGATATGTTTGACATAAATATCATATATTGATTCACATGTGCATGCACATGCCTTTCTCAATCTCGCTTATCAAGTGGCCTGGACATCATAATCCCTTAGGAGGGACAAATCCCATATCTATCACTCACACTCTATGCCATGCATCAAAGCCACCCAATCATCACCGTTATAACAACCCATGTTTCGAGACTATATTTGATGATGTCAAAGTGTACCCAATCACATTCGATGAGTGCAGTGATTTTAGGTCTAAGAATCACAATCACCACCATCACTATGAGAGATGACTCTGACTACCATGTCATGGTTCCATGTGTCACTCTCATGGTGGGTCACTCCGATATAGTGTTCTCTAACATGTATCTATGTGCTTGGTTTGATATCATATATCATGACTAATGAGACACTGTCATCAACCAACACACACTCTAGTCTTGATGTGTCATTATTGTCTATCAACCTTCCACAATGACATCTGACCAGGGACATAACAAGAATGTACATACTCTTAGCATCTGTATGATCTCATAGTTCAGGTCCTCAACCTGAAGACATACGTCACTGAGTATTGTCATTCTTTAGACATCGTTTTGCTCCATCATTTATCTTATGAGCTAGAATAAATTGGAAGCTTTCCTGTGATATTTATCAAATCAATCATGACGTATGCCAATCCAATCATCATATGATTGGCTCTCAGGGCTTACATACCAACAATTCTCATATCTCAAGGGCATATTTTTCATATAACAATATATCTCACTAAGGAATGCTTCTCATAGCATGTGATATCACATTAATCATTCTCTTATTATTAAAACATGATTACTAAACATGCCAACTATCATAAAATATCAAATCAAGGAAACATGTGACAAAACCAGCAAGAACACTATCTCCCACTAGGATTGAGTGTGCATGAACTCTATCTAGTATAAGACAACCACAACAACACAAATTCCAAGAACCATGCATTTTTTTGTGCAACTATGATACCCCAAAAACATTGGCAACATATTATTGAGTTGTTTTTACATAAGCAAGTGGGTACTTCCCTCTAAATAGACAAGAACTACTAGGGTTAATTTACTATTGTAACATGGCTCACCAAGCAGTATCATAAGATTACATGGCACAATATAATTGAGAAAGATAATAAACAAACATCCTAGGCACAACCACACATACAACATGTCATGCTTGTATCTAATCATTATATCATATTTTAGGCAACATTCTTATATACATTTTATTCACATTAGGATCACATCGCATCCATCCCATACTTATGAGGTACACAAAACCACCTATTGAGGTACAACCAAGACCCAAACATAATAGAATATCTGGAGTAATGGCACAAGGGCCCAACTACTCAAGGGATACGCCAAGGGTCTAACATCTCATGAAACAGAGGAGGTGCAGTTAGGTCTCAACGCACTCCTTCCTAGGGTATGGAGGTAAGCCCAGGATATACTCACTGTCTCCCTAACATAGGACAATAGTATCTATATCCCATCCTAAATGGTCTCGCTAATCCTTACAGTTGGGATCTCAATCCCACCTCTATGGTTGCCCCTAACCCATCCACATCTCATAAACCATCTCATATATCCATGAACCACATAGATCATCTCTTAATCATCATCATCATAACATACCTCCACCATCTTATCTCATGTTTATATAATAATTATCATCCATCCCCTTTATATTTATTAGCATAAACTTTTCAAAAATGATTATGTATGTATATGCACTGAAGGTATGTATAAACCATGTCGTTCACCATTTATGTTAAGAAAAAAATTCCTTGTTTTCCCTTCAACACTCTAATAATCACTACTCTCATTCTTGTTCTCAAATAGGATATCTTTATCCATAAGTATTCAAGTTCCTCATTAGGTGACACAATTTCTCAAAATAGTATGGTTATTCATAACAAGAACATTATCTATACAAGATGCACAATAGTAACACTAAGCAAGGGACACACTTAATGAAGATAACATAAGAGCATTCATCATTCAATTGCATAATATATATGCTACTTAGCAAAGAGACACATGTTTAAGGAGCAAGATGCTACGAGCATCATTAGGGGTTGCATAAGTAGAATTCATCAGTGCACATATATCACATTAGTATAGTCTAAGAAAGATTAATGTTGAAACCCTATATTTTAGTTCATCATCTAGGAATCATCTATAATTAGATAATCATGACAGCCATTATTCAAGAACAAGCTAATAAATCAGGATTCCATTAGCATGAGTAGAATATACCGGGAAATATGGATGTAATTTCATCTTATTGAATTATTCACATTGAGATGTTTTTGTAGAAATCATATGCTATATGGTAGTATCATTATTTAATATTTTTAGAATATGAGTTATAATAGAGGGGATATTACATTTTCTAAACATATGAATTATTGACGTGATTTTTCTAAGTTATAATACATGGATCATGTCTATAGTATAATATCAAGAACACAATATGCATTCATCAAGAATCATCATATAAGAATTATATATGCATTTCCCTTCCCACCATGTATAAATACAAATCTAGTGAGGGAGAAGTATCTATTCACCTCAACTAAGCCAACGAAATTCCTATCTTCAAGCTCTAGAAATAAGGAAACAAGAAAACGCCTCCTCTAAGGCCAACCGACAAGCACAAAGCCACCAAAAAGCTTAAGAACATCACCATCTACCTTGATCTTAGACAAACACCAAGAAAGTGAGGTAGAAGGGGACAAAGGCTCGAGTTTTTCAAGAACCAGCCAAGAAGAGATTTTCCATGGCACCATGAGAGGAGAATAGGTAAATTAATGAAGAAGAAAAGGGAAGAACCAGACTCTATCCAAGCACTTCCACTAATATTTGCACAACAACAACCATATTCATGCTAAACGGGGCAAGATTATCCAATATCACCTCTTCAATATCCATCCAATCTCTAGCAAGTCAAACAGGGTGACAAACAAGCTTTGGTCACAATTTGGGAGAAAATAGTTTATATATGCCAATCAATGACAAAACCACCATCTGATAACACTACTAAAAAAGTAGGAAAATCAATCGATCAATTGAGAATTTGGACCTACTTCCAAGGTTGATGGTTTTGCATGCAACATGCATTTTGTAGTCTAGACTAAAAAAATACAACATGGGCTTTGGAGAAGGTTGCCCAATTTCTCTAACAAATGACTGATTTCATATGCCCAATTTTAGGGAAAATGATAATATTCCCAGATCTTGATCTGGTCATGTTGGTTTGTTCTCCATCAATTTTTTAGTGGTCTTTGGTCTCTAAAATCAAACGAAATTCACTAATGAGTCGGCTGACTTCTGGTCTAGTCTCAACACACACAATTTTAACTCATCTAACTCCATCTCTCTCACACTCAACCCTTGCCATTATATATAAATGCATGATTTTCATTGACAAATCGGTTGACTTATGATCCAACCTCAACACACAAAATTCTAACACATCTAACTCCATCTCTCACACAATAAAGCCTATTTTTATTATATAGACATGCATTAAGCTGCAAAAACCCTAGTTATCATATATGCACATAAGCAAAAAGATCAACAAGTACTATTTATCTTTTATCTCTTATATTTATCACATAATTACATAATGATCATCATGCTAAGGTTTCACATTTTAACACAAACCCTAATATGACTCGGGTTTAGTAACCTGATTCTATTACACATTAAAGGTGCTAATACCTATCCATTTCACTTAGGAATTTTATATAAGCTTGAATCATATAATCCTTACTTAATCCTTAGCATAAGAAGTCATTTGTCAACATGCACAAACATTAATTTATCATAAGAAATGAGACCAAGATCATTTGAAGCAGGTTGAAGAGGTAAATTGATACAAAATGTGTTACACCTAGGTGGGGATGACCATCAACCTCCTCCATATTTTCCTATAGTGTAGAACACCTTGTACTAAGGTTTTGCATACCGCCTAAACATCCTAATCCTCTAGTGAACTTTCAAAGGACAACTCATCCTTGAAGACATCACTACCAGTGGGTCTAGATGAGTCACACCCATATGTCTATTTCTCAGCATAGATAGACTATTCAAAATTGCATGTTGCCTTAGAAAACAAAAAATAATCCCCCCTCTAGCTTTTATAATCACATATACATTATAAATAAAATATGGTTTCAACCCTACCTTGAATCTTATTCACTTATCTACCTCAATAGGGACCATTACTAGATGAAAGTTGAAAAAATGGGACATATAGATTCACATATGCCACATACATGCTTTTCTATCTCTAGGTCTCTAGTTGACATACCTTCTCACCAGGGAAGGTAGGTATATAGTATTTGTAGCACAAATCCTCCAAAATAACATCTCACAATAGTAATTCTCCTACTCTTTTATCTTGCAATATTTTCCATAGTTGCTCTACACCTCCCTTCATCCAACAAGTTGCATAATTCATTTGTTTCTCTATTGGTAGCTGCAAGTGAAAGACTTTCTTAGTTTCCTAAATCCATATATCTGCTACTCCAGTATCTATAGTTCCTGAGAAATCCTTTACTTCCATCCAATGTAGCACGTCGTATGACCTCATATTCTCCTTGCTATCAACATGCACATTAGTCTCTCCTCTATATGATTTGGGACTTTTTTTCTAGATACTTAGTCATGTGTTCTTGTGTTGTTTATTAATACTTGTAGATCTCTCCTTCTAGGGTGATATCCTACTCTCTATCAAGACTTTACTTTAGTACCCTCTTACCTCTTTATACTATTTTTGAAATGACAATATTCAAATTATTTCTAAAAGAAACCAAAATATTAAAGAGATAATAAACACATTCTAACCTTAGTTATATTTTAGTGACTAAACATAACATATGATCTGGTACCACATTTTTGAATCCTGACACCAAATTTCCCATTAAAACATAGATTAGAGTGACCAATAAGAAAATTCCCCTTTTCTAAGTAATCACATACAAAAGTAAAGTGAATACTACATAGTTCAAGTCTATAGGTATCAAATGCACATTCATATTATACCACATAGTTCAAGTCTATAGGTATTAAATGCACATTCATGTTACATGTTAACAATGTAATATAAAATATACTAATTCATGCTAAAATTAAACCAAATGCTATTACTAACTACCAAAACACTTATTACATTCTTCCAGATACCTAAGTGCCTAAGAGACTGACTTTAAACTAACTAGCTTGCTATTAGCACACCATCTTTAATAGAATATAATGATATCCTTTTTATTCTTCTAGTTTGATATCTACATTTTTATACTGACATGTAAACCATTATTAAGGAGAGACGAGATACTTGCCCCATGAGTAAGATTTTTTTTGTAACATTCCAATGCAATTAAAATTAGAAAGCCCATAGGCAATTTAGGCATGAAAATAGAGTACATTGCACTTGATTGGAATAAAATAACAATTGAATGGATTTATAGGCAATTATATGATTTGAACTAATAAAAGAAATAAAACAATTAAATTGACTTTCTCTTGAATTTACACATTGACTTGTTTTGACACTAACTTCAAACTGTTACTAAACTCATTATTGAAAGACTTCTCTTTTAATTTTTCCTAGAGCTCTGTAAGATTGTAACATCCAAGTGATAAGAACTACTACAAGAGTTACTACACAAATCCTAAGGTGTAACTCGTGGACCTTAGACCTTAAGACTGTTAACTGAAAACTAACCTTAATCTACATCAAGGTTGTCGTGTCCAGCTTGAGGATAGCTAAACAACAACTATGAATTATGGTCCCATATCTTGGGCATTTGGGAGAGGTGTCCTAGATAAAAAGCCACATACTCCAAGTAAAGTAGTTCCACATAGAACTAACACGCTAAATAGAGTCAATTGTAGAAAAACTAAACTGAACTAGTACCACCAATGCCTAGATGTGTAGTTTTGGTACTTACTAACTATAGTGAATGGCATGTCTACTGGATTCTTGTGACAAGGTTAAGTATCAAGTGATACTCTAATGGTAAACTACTCAATTACATGTTTCACTCTTATCAATAGTGACCTCTACATAAATCATGTATATTGTTTAGGGAAAACACTTGCTATTGATTTCACTTATATATATTTATTTTGTATTCAAACCGCTCACTTATAAATATTTTGCTAATTTACTATATTATTGAATTATTCTAACTATACAACACCCATTTAGGGTTTCCTAGTGACTACAAACACATCTCACAAGCATGAATTATCTAAAATGGAAACCATAATTGGAAAATGAATCATAATTACATATATTTATAATAAGATTAATCAACACTGCTCTAGGAGAAATTATATCAAAATGTATTTCTAATAAGATAAACCACAATTTGAATACACTTAAAATCCAAAATTTGATATTTTAAAATAAATATATAAATATACTAGCAGTCTAGAATCATTTATCTCCATTTATATTTCATGAATTTGTCACTAATTTAATCATACAACTCAATTTCTACATGTCTTGTATATGTGAGAAACAAGACAATGAGCTTGACCTCACTTACTTATAACATGAATAGTTGAAAATTTAAGGGAAATTTTCAATTATGGTGAATACCAACTGACTTCTACATCAACTAGTAATTAGTTCAAATCTAAAATCTGAACCTAAATTCAAAATTTAGTAAATCAATTTCAAGAACAAGTCATTTTTGGCAAGACCATGGTACATTATTGACTTCTCTAATTAAGAAAATGATCATAGTGTGAAAATAAAATATTATAGAGAGTGTATACATTGATTGTTTAGTCATAGAAAATTCAAGGTAAATTAGTTACTAATAAACTATCTAACCCTATGTATGAATCAAGCCAAGATCATACATGTCAAACTCTCCTATTAGCAGATCTCCTCATATCACCTCTGTAGTTTTTAAACTAGGATTTAGGGTTTGGACAAGATGGAGAATGTTATGAATAAGTTGAGATTAAGTTTGAAATAAAAGTTAGTCTCAGGATAGAGATATTACACATTTGATCACACTCAATCAGTATGCCTGTCATGAAGCATTATTTAGTTGACTTATTCTTCAATAAGTCAACTAATGCAAAATGGCCAACTGGTGAAGGTTTTACCCACTTTTCTAGTCCATATATGAAAATGACATCAAATGAGAAATCTTCCATTCAATAGTTAGCCAAACTAATTATTTCAACTATAGAATGCTTTGATGTCATAGGTTGGTCAACTTTTGGTATTCAAACCCCAATCATCTTCTAGAATCCAGCTATATTTTTCTGACTACTCAGAGACGAGTTGGAAACTTAAAGTAACAACTACATATCAGTTCTACCTCTCCAACATCATGAGTTATTACATGCTATCTATTTCTTGGATGACTATTGGGTTATCCCTGGATCAGGATACACCAGAAACATCTAAATATTATAGAATATTTATTTAATCCCAAAATAACTTCTTGATACATCTAAACACACTAGGGCTAACAAAGAGATTCATAAGACCCTAATAGACACACTCTTAATACATGAAACACTATCCCACAAGCGCACACTGTTCATATTGTAGCATAGAGAACATGAAAGTTGGGGTTCGATCCATGAGGAATGGGTTAGGACAACTTAGCTAGGGTTGATTCTTTAGGTTTCTAGAGAAAGGAGTTAGGGTCTCTAGGGTTTGATTACATTAATGGTGAACAATAAAACAAAGAAGAAAAACAAAAGCAAAATTTAAGCGACTAATTCTAACTAAAGAAAATAGAATATAAACTGAACTAATTAGACTATTCACTAACAAGAAAAAGGCAACAAAGAGCAATTAACTAAACTAAACTAGCAATTATTCTAAGAAAGAAATACACTAGGCAATTAACTATGTAAACCTAACACAAGCAACTAAGCAAGAACTACTTACTCTTGCAAGAGATAATTAGCATAAACAAGGCAAGCAAGCTAAGTAGACATACAAAACAACTAACTAGAAGAAGAGAACTAGGGTTTAAAAAACTATGTGGGGTAGCGAGTTGTAATATATACTAATCATCCATGTAGCAGGTTGATGTAACCCTATTTTAGGACTTCATCTTGTACCCTATTTCACTTTAATCACATCTATACCTATAGATTACATTTTATTCCCCTCAATATGTCGTATTTGTGTAAAATGCACTTATGGACATTATTTGCATATTTTTCAGGTATTTGGACCACATTTGGATGGAAGAGAGAGAGAAAGAATGATCTTAGGGTTTCTCTGCCCTTAGAGAGGCCTTAAGTTAAGTCCAAGTCTCCCTCGACCAACCCCTAGTGTCCAAAGATCAATTGAAGCAAAGATGTCTAAGGATGAACCAAGTACAAGAGCTAAGTGCTGATATAGAGACCAATATAGCCGTGGTACCACAGAACAACCGTGCTGACCCAAGACATAGTCATAGATTCAAAGTTTGAAGAACTAAAGTCAACAGGATGGCTGTGCAACACAGAATGGTCGTGCTACCATGACCCAACATGGTCGTGCAGCGCACCACAACCATGTGTCAAGCAAAGCAGAATGATCTTGGCACTTAGAGCATCGAACACCTCTCCAAACACCATGCCCATGGTGACCGCCATAGTCATTCCACCCATGCCTCACCATGGTCGTGGTGACCACAATGCCCGTGCCACCATCCATCCAAGTTCCAAAAATCCTACTATAACTTTTCCACTTTTTCACCTCGCTTGTTCCATCCCACCACGGGCATGTTCACCCATACCCAACACAGTCGTGCTACATACAAACCTAGCAACACTTTCCCACTGCACTTCCCATTTTACCCCCACTTAACCTAGTGCTTCCCCACCACCTATATATACTTGGATGGTGGCTCTAGCTCGAGGTTAGACACCAATAGACCACCTCAGCTCCCCCATTTTTCCCCCATCCATTCCTACTCCATTTCACCTCCATTCCACCATCTTCCACCCCAGAACACCTATTCTAGGGTTTTTGACCACTTTCCACCATACATCCATGCCATCTACCCACCTTGGAGGGCTGTGTTCGAGTTGTTGCTGCTAGGAGATGGAAAAGGAGTCTTCACCGCACTCATCATGGCTTTTCACTCCTCTGCTCATTCTTCTTCCTTTCTTTTTGTATTTTTATGTTCTATGAGTAGCTAGGCCCCTTAGATGGGATGTTTGGGGCTCAAAATGTTACTTTGATACCATGTTGGGGAAAAATTATATGTAAACATTATGATTTTGTTTTCTAATGATTATGTTCTACTTCTATCCCATTTCCCATAAAATGCTTTGTGGTTTGTGCTTGAAATCACCTACATCCTAGGAAATTATTTATATGTGGCTCTTTTTATGAATTGTTCCTAAGTCCAATTAATGGAACCCTAGTTAGATATTCACCTTCATACATGTTAATCAATTCTCCTACACCTAGGTGGGATATCTAAGTAGCTAGTATATGATAATTTAGTGTAATTATCTTGGAGCCCTCTCCAGGCTAGAATGTGGGTGATGTGAGGTCTAAAACCTCACATCCACCTTACATTACTGCCCTCAGCCCCTAATTACCATGAGAATTCCTATCCTAGAAACCCAAACTTGACTATACCCTAATTGAATTCCACCTAAAACTTAACCCAATTGAGCCTCTTAAGGGTGGCAGGAGGTGATAGGGACTAGTTCTCCTATACACACCCTATCTTACCCATGGCCAATTAGTAGTTTAGGGAAATTCATTAGCCTCTAGTTTGTTGTTTTCTTTGATAATATAAATGATATAATGGTGTTTACATGTTGTCACCCCCAATCTAATTGATAAGTGCATCATCCAAATAGACCACACTTCCCTTTATTACATTAAAACCCTATTTTCCTTCTTGGTTAGCTAGAAGCTATTTACTTGCTTGGTTATCTTCTTGCCTTGTTCTTGCTTTGTTCTTACTAGTTTAGGTCTTCAATTATTCCTTTGTTTAGTTTTTTAGATTAGTGTAGTGTAGATATCTTCATGCTTTACTTAGTGTAGTTTTCTCTTTTCTTGCTCCTTTCTTGCTTAACTTGTCTTCTCTTGCTCATTAGAAGTAATTGTCTATGGTTTACTTAGGTTTTGATCTTGTTTGTTCTCATTTGATAGCGTGCTCACCATTAGTGTTATAAAAAAAACCAACCTTCAAACCATTCAACCGTATACTCCTCAGTAGGAATCGATCCTAAAACTAACTAAGTTCTACTAGCCCCTTTCTCTCTATGGTTCGACCCTATTCTTGCCGCTTAACTATACTACCACATGACCCCGTGTGCTTGTGGGTTAGTGTGTTAGTCTAAGTGGGTGTGTTGGTTTAGGCCGCCTTAATTTTTTGAAAGATACCAGTGTGTTCGAGCCTTGAGGCATACATATCATCAAAATCCAATTGATTTAGGTGTACAAAACCTCAAAGCAAGGAAAAACACACCAAGCTTTCTGGCGTCGTTGTTGGAGATAGAAAGTTCCATATCTACCTAGTAGTTGTGGTGTTGACTCTCCCCTTTGGCATTGTCTTTTGCAGTTTACTTGTCTATGTTTGAGAAACACACCAAGCTTTCTGACACTGTTGATGGGGAGAAAGTCACTCAGCCTCGTTAGTTATTTTTTCTTTGATCCTTTCCTAATGCCCTCATCATTTCTATTCTTTATTCTTTATTCTTTGCATTATTTGAGCATATTGGTTTGCTAACTTGTTTTCTTTTGTTTGTTTGTGCCTTGTGCATGTGACAAACCACTAGAGGAAGATAACATGGAAGGAAAAAATGCACCTCACAAGCCACTTCAAGATTACTTCATGCCTAACAACTAAAATTCACCGATTTCTAGTAGAGTTGATCAAATGTCATGGGATCAATTCTCCATCCCTCCAGGTATTCTTGGGCTCTTTCCCACCTTCTATGGCTTGGAGAGTGAGAACCCCTACAAGCAATTGGACTCATTTCTTAAAGTATGCTTCACCTTTAAGATGCTGACAACCAGTGATGACACAATCTGGTTGACCTTGTTTTCTTTTTCCCTCAAAGACAAAGCTAAAGTTTGGTATGGTTAAAGGAGGGACATAACGAGTTGGGAAGAGATGAAGAATGCCTTATTAAAGAAATTCTACTCCATTGCAAGGTTGAAACAAATGTGGTGTGCCATAGTGAGTTTCAATCAAGTGAGTAATGAGCAGTTTCATGATGCTTGGGAGAGATTTCAGAAGATGTTGATATAGTTTCCACACTATGAGATCCCTTTGTGGAAGATAGTTCAGTCCTTTTATTCTGGTCTATCTCCCATGGGTCAAGCTATAATGGATTCTTCTTGTGGAGGAGCTTTTATGGTTAAGCCACCTAAAGGGACATGGCCCTTGTTTGAGTAGTTGGAAAAAAGTTCAAGGATCTTAGCTTCTAGCATGATGAATGGTTTTGACTGCCCTTTTGGTGTGATATGTCTAGATCATAGTGATTCAAGACCACACGTAATGAAGATTCTTGGTGACATGGTGAGTTGCATGAAGAACAAATTGAGAAGTGTCCCTTGTCACTCAGTCAATTTGTTGGGTCCTTTGGTGAAGAAGTGAAGGCACCTCACTCTTATAGCTACCCGAAACAACAAAGTCTAAGATATAGCTCAAGGTTTGAGGAAGAAGTTCTCTCTAGGTTTAAAAGCTTTGATGATGTCCAAAAGAATGTTACAAGGCTTGAGGAAGGATAGATAAGCTATCTTCCATACTTGCTCCCCAAGAAGAAAAATTGTCTTCAAAGCCCATAATGAGTTTCAATACAACAAGTGGACCAATGCATTCCACTCAAGTTCTCTATAGTACACCTCCCATGCAAGTGTAGCCCATTTACCATTTCCAAGGCCATCCCAAGCCTTACACTCCCCCTCCCCCTTCATCACCACAACTTTCCCACCAAATGACATTCCAACCTCAATTCTCCCCTCCACCTAAATTGTAATACCAAGTGCCACCTCCACCTCCTCTACAACCACAACATGCTCCCTCTCTCCACCATGAGCAAGGTAGTGTTACGATAGTTATAAGGAGTGGAAAATCTCTTGAGAAGACCACAAGTCAAAGACACATTGACAAATCAAAGCAAAGGCAATCAAGTGGTGATACTATGATTGAAATTGTTGAAGATGATACCATGGAACCTCATGTTGATTCTGTGATACCACGTGCTCTACCTCACACTCCTTATGTAGGTTCTACCATCCCTAATGATCCACCTCACAGAATGCCCCAAGAAAATCATGTTGTTACAAGTAAGGCCAAATCAAGTGAGACACCATTCCATGAAACATTGGATGAGCCACCAGAAGTGAAAAGGAGGTACAAGCACAATGTTGACATTCTAGATGTGTTTGGCCAAGTGAAGGTGAACATTCCATTATTGGATGCTATCAAGCAGATTCCATCTTATGCCAAGTTTCTCAAGAACCTATGTACTGTGAAGAGATGGTCAATGAGGAGAATACCAAAGAGAGTCAAGTTGACTAAACAAATGATCTCTGTCATCCAACATTCACTTCTTATGAAGAGGAAAGACCCAAGAGCCCTACTCATACCTAGATACATAGGGGGACATCACATAGACAAATCCCTACTTGATTTGGGATCTAGTGTGAATTTGATGCCATATAGTGTCTATGTGGAGCTGTTGTTAAGAAAGTTGAAACTGCCTGATTGCACTCTCCAATTGGCAGATCACTCCATCAAAGTGCCTAGAGGAAGAGTGGATGATGTTTTAGTGATAATAGAAAAAGAAAGGGGAGAAGTGTTTCTGATGGAATCCATTGTTCTTGACATGCAACTGGAGGATAGGACGATTCCCATCATCTTGGGAAGGCCATTCCTATCTACATCTGATGTTGGGATACATGTGTGTAGTGGAACAATGATAGACTCTTTCATGGAGATGAAGATAAAGATCAACATGTACAAGACCCCAACCCAGTGAGCCCAAGATGAGGACATTGGGCATGGTCACTTGAAGAGTCCAACTGATCATTTAAGAGACGGATATCTGGATGGAAGAATTGATAAAAGCTTCGGTGGTCAATGGGGCACGAAACACATTTTGAATGCAAATGAAAGATGCAACTATTACAAGAGTGGACACATGATGATGATGCCAAATGGTTGAGTAGCTGAAGAACATCCAAGAAGCCCAACTGAAGGCATGAAACATAGTGTTGGTGGGAGGCAACCTACATAGGGTTGGGAAAATTTCACCCAACCTTTCTTTTTTGATACTTTTGGTTATTTTTAAATGTTTCCAATAAAAAAACACACACACTTGTTTTAATAGTTTTTGTTTAGTTTTAAGACGTGTAGGTAAAAATAATGGTCAAATAAGGAAAATTAGATTAAATTTAGAAGAAGATCCATGAAAACCCACTTTTGACTAAAAATTGGTGTTTAGATGAAGTTCAAGTTGAAATGACCTACTATTGTACTCACCATGACTATCGTATTATGGAACAACCATGGTGGTACAATCAAATTAATAAGAGAATCAAAAGAAATCAAGAAACAAAAGTCAGACTCTGAATAGCCATGCAAGGCACCACATCCATGTTACAATCAAGACAGAACGACTGTGTAGGCCAACACAGGAATGAAGTTGGTGTGCCAATATGGCTGTTATACATCCCGATCCATTGACTTAATCAGCATGTTCTAGCAAACTCCAAATCACTTCATTTCAGTTCTTGCACAAACAACACAACTGTGGTTGCATCCAGGTGACCATGCATCAACTTCTAGCCCTTCTCCAACCTTGGACACTCCACCAAATCACCCCCAATCCACCTCCAATCACTTCTACCACGTTTCCCCTACTTCCATCCACCATTTCCACCCCTTTTCCTCCACGAAATCTTCTCCATTTCTCCATTCCGCCCAACAATCTAGTTCCTCAGAGAAAACTCGATTTCTCACTTTTCTCTACCTAAATTTGTCCAAGATGAAGAAAAACACCAATCAAGTGGTTCCAAAAACCAAGGAAGTCATATCCACTGGTCGAATCTCCAAGAACGCCTCATCTTCAACCTTGACGACATCTCTTGCTCCACCGTTCACCTCTAGCTCCGGTGAAACAACACAATTGTCAGTGGAGGAGTTATCTTTGATAACTCCTATCCCGAATGAAGTCTTGACTCAATCATGATGCACAACACCATCATATTTTAGGGAAACACCACCGCCACCTTTATCAGCCAGACAATCTATTTCTACTAGGGCAACACCACCACCTTCGCTGACTCGACCTTCATTTTCAGCAGCCTGACCATTGAGCTCAGCCCGATCTTTGACTTCCACAACACCACAACCACAACCATAGTTGCAAGCCCAAAGGAAATTTATTTTGGATGGTGAAGATGAGGTTATGCAAGATCCATAACAGGAGAATGTGCCCAATGAGCAGCATGAGGAAACACCCAAGGTCGGGTGAAGAAACTAAAGAACCCGGAGTGCCTGACACATAGGGTGATCGCCACCCGTTACACATGCCAGGATACGATGGAAACCTTGGGTATATTTTCCTTTTTTAGGATATCTTGGAGCTCTTTTCATTGTTTGAGGTGTTGACCACTGTCCAGGAGACTTATGTTGAGCTCACGTAGTGATTTTTCACCACCTTAGGGAAAGTCTCACATGATGCCGTCAATGTCAGATTGGGGAATCGAAATTAACTCATCATTGCCTCCTTCCTCTATAGCATTTTTGCTCCCAACCATGAGATAGAAAACCTACTTGATAAAAGGAGCATAGATAGAGATACTATTGTGAACTATGTATCCACGTGGAAGAGGCTCACAGAACAAATTAACTTCATAGAGGGTAAATTAAAGACAAGTATTATTCATATAATGCCGTGTTGAGTTCAGAAGATTTGGCGAAACCATTTTCGACCGGTATTAGAATCAAGGCATTTGTACAAAGAAAGACCCTTTTGTGTTGGGATGAATGGTGCAGGGCAAGTATGTGATTTTGGGATCACTCATAATTGACCACATGAAGGCAATCCCATCCAAGAGTAAGAACCTTTTTATCATGGGAGGGATTGTGACTTCAATTGCTCTGGCCCTGGATCATAATGTATCTAGTTACACCAAGGCAGAATGAGGGAAGCTTGTAGACCTTCATTACTTGATTTGCTCATCCATGATTTTAGTGGTTGATCAGAAAATTATTTACCACGTAAAACCTCCTTATGCAAGAGTTTCACTGGAGCTCCCCTACCATGCTACACCTCTCCTAGAGGGGTGTGGTCCATGTCTAGACTTTTTTGGATATTTTGAGGAGGTTGAAATAGGAGCATCCTAGGGACAAGTGGCTACATTAGCCCACAAATTTTCCTAAGAGACTTGGAGAGTCACATGCAATAGAGTAGAGGAAAGCATAAGAGGAGAGAGAGGCACATATGGTGAAGCGATGGGAGGTAAAGTCAAAACATCAACCACAACTACCCATAGAGAATGCTTACAACATGTTGATGATACATGCACATCTAGATGGCACTAAGAGGAATTAAGAGGGCATATTAAGGGCACAAGAGGGTTTTCAGCATACACATGATGCATTATGGTTGGATCATCAATAGATGCACCATCATATCAACCATATGTATCACTTCCAGCATGTCCAGGTGTAGAGGAACCCCCAGTGGGGGGAAGATTGGTGGGGTGAACTGCCCGTCTACTTGGAGACCTACCCGCTTGCACAGGTGGACTATTGGGGTAGTTACTACAAGTATCCTCCACAACATGGAGGAGAACCACCATGTCCACCACAACAGACATGATCATCTACCCTATCACTCCTAGACTTAAGTGCCATGCTGAGAACATCATGATTCAAAAGTTTGGGGTGGTAGGGCGGTATTCCCTCATTTCACTCTTTTTGCATTTCACGTGCCATTTACTTTTTTTGTTTCTCCTACTATCTATATTATATTTTACCTACTTTGCATACTTGCATTCCATGTCATTTACTTTCTTACAATTTTTTTGCTTAATTTTTTAAAAAAATGCCCTTTTTGCCATGCATTGCATATCATGTAGTTTTTCTTAATTTTTGCATGTTGTTCACTCATGTGGTGTGATATTACTTGATGAAGTGTTGGAATAGTTTTCATGCAGGAGATGCAGAGAACCACACTAGTGACCCCTCTTTGACCTAACTTTTCTTTCATCATCTTCTTACCCCTCTACCTCATGAAAAGATGCCAAAGTGCACATATTCAGCCTTGGCCACCTCCAAAAGTTTAGGGTGGCCACATCTATATCTCCCTGCCTCACTCTCAACACCATATGCCCTCCTTACATATGGGGATAAGAAAAATAAAAAAGAATATGCAAAAATAAAATAAAGATGCTCCTATGTAACAACATCCGAATAAAGAAAAGATGAGTGCTCTTTGTAATAGTACTCCAACCTCTTACCACAATCCTTTCTTCTATTTACATACCCATTGAGCGAGGAAACATCAAACCTAGCTCACTTCACCCTTTTTCCGCAACCATGTGGGTCACATAGTGTGGTTTGAAGCATAAGATTGATTGCATGAAAGTGAAACAACACTCTTAGTCATCTTTGATTAACGCCATCATGAAACGGTCTACCTAAAGCTACATGAAAGCCATATGGACATCTTGTTTGTTCTATGCCCTATATTTGAAGTTTGTATGCTCAGTTCTCTTTTCATGATTGGTTTGTGAAAGTGGAGGAGAGAGGTGGAATGCATATACCTAGTCATCATTGAGACCATTTAGTCAATATTCATCTTTTGCATTGCATTTATCATTTCTTGGTTGCGGAGAAATTGTAGAGAGATTGAGTTGGAGCATACTTAAGGATAAGTATGTTTTAAGTTTGGGGTGGTGATGCTTCCTTATTTTAGGGCTTTATCTTGTGTCCTATTGCATTTCAATCACATTTATTCCTGCTAGATTACATATTATTCCCCTAATGCATATTTGTGTAAAATGCACTTATGGATATTATTTACATGTTTTTTAGGTATTTAGACCATGATTGGATAGAAGAGAGAGAAATAAAGAATGATCTTAGGGTTTCTCTACCCCTAGAGAGGCCCAACGTGAAGTCCTAGGCTCCATAGACCCACCCCTAGTGGCCAAAGATTAATTAAAGCAAAGATGTCCAAGGATGAACCAAGTACAAGAGACAAGTGTTGATACAGAGACTAGTACAGCCGTGGTACCATAGAACGTTTGTGTTGGCCCAAGCCACAGTCATAGATTCAAAGTTTAAAGGGCTGAAGTCAGAAACATGGTTGTACAACATAGAAAAGCCATGCTACCATGACACAACATGGCCGTGCAACACAATATGACTATGTGGCAAGTAGAGAACAATGATCATGGCACTTAGAATGTCCAACACCTCTTCAAGCCACCATGCCCGTGGTGACTGTCACACCTATGTTGCCCATGACTCACCATGACCATGGTAACCACCACGACCGTGCCACCAACCATCCAAATCCCCAAAATTCTACTGTAACTTCTCCACTTTTTCACCTCGCCCATTCCATCCCACCACGAGCGTTCACCCACACCCACCACGAGCGTGTTGCCCATCATGACTATGCTACATACAAACCTAGCATCACTTTTCCACTACACTTCCCATTTGCCCCCACTTAACCTAGTGCTTCCCCATCACCTATATATACCAATGTGACAGATCTAGCTCAAAGTTAGCCACTAGTAGAACACTCTCAGCTCCCCCATTTCCCCCCATCCATTCCCAGCCCATTTCAACTCCATTCCACCATCTTCCACCCAAAAACACACATTCTAGGGTCTTTTACCACTTTCCACCATACATCCATGCCATCTACTCACCTTGGAGGGTTGTGCTCAAGTTACTACTACTAGGAGGTGGAGAAAGAGGAGTCTTCACCGAGCTCATCATGGCTTTTCACTCCTCTACTCATTCTTCTTCCTTTCTTTTTGTATTTTTTTGTTCTATGAGTAGCTAAGCCCCTTAGGTGGGTTGTTTGGTGCTTAAAATGTTAATTTGATATCATGTTGGGGAAAAAATTATATGTAAACATTATGATTTTGTTTTCTAATGATTATGTTCTACTTCTATCTCATTTCCCATAAGTTTCTTTGCGGTTTGTGCTTGAAACCACCTAGATTCTAGGAAAATTGCTTATATGTGGCTCTTTTTGTGAATTGTTCCTAAGTCCAATTAATGGATCCCTAGTTAGATATTCACCTTCCTACATGTTAATCAATTCTCCTACACCTAGGTGAGAGGTCTAACTATCTAGTATAAGAGAATTTAGTGTAATTAGCTTGGAGCCTTCTCAAGGCTAGAATGTGGGTGATGTAAGGTCTAAAACCTCATTTCCACCTTACATTACTACCCTCGACCCCTAATTACCCTAAGAATTCCTATCCTATAAATCTAGACTTGACTAGAACCTAATTGAATTTCACCTAAACCCTAATCCAATTGAGCTTCTTAAGGGTGGTAGGAGGTGATATCGACTAGTTCCCCTATACACACCCTATCTTACCCATGGCCAATTAGTGGTTTAGGGCAATTGATTAGCCTCTACCTTTCTATTTCATTTGATAATATAAATGAGGGAATTATATTTACATGTTATCACCCCCAACCTAATTGATAATTACATCCCCCAAATAGCCCACACTTCCCTTTATTGCATTAAAACCCTAATTTCCTTCTTGTTAGCTACTATTAGCCTAATTAGCTCTTTACTTGCTTGGTTAGCTTCTTGCCTTATTATTGCTTTGTTATTACTATTTTAGGTCTTTAATTGCTCTTTTGTCTAGTTTGCTAGATTAATATAGTGTAGATCTCTTCTTACTTTCCTTAGTGTAGTTTGCTCTTTTCTTGCTTAACTTGACTCCTCTTGCTCATTAGAATTGATTGTCTAGGGTTAACTTAGGTTTTGATCATGTTTTTTATCCTTTAATTGCTTCTTCACCATTAGTGTAATCAACAAAACCAACCTTCAAACCCTTCAAGTCTAGACTCCACAGTATGAACCTAGCCTAAAACTAACTAAGCTCAAGTGCCCCCATTCTCCCTATGGATTGACCCTATATTGTCGCTTGCTTATAATACAACATGACTATGTGCACTTGAGGGTTAGTGTGTTACTCTAAGTGGGTATGTTAGTTTATCCCCCCATACAAATTTTGAAATATACCGGTGTGTTCGAGCCTTGAGGCATACATCTAATCAAAATCCAATTGATTTAGGTGTAAAAAACCTCAAATCAAGGAAAATCGCACCAAGCTTTCTGGTGTCATTGTTGGGGACAAAAAGTGCCATGGATACCTAGTAGTTGTGGTGTTGACTCTACCCTATGGCATCTTCTTTTGCCTGGTTACTTGTCTGCATTTGAGAAACACACCAAGGGTCCTATTCATGAACTCACATCCAACAACTAGTTACTAAACCAAGCAACAAGGATTAATATAGATCATGTATCATATTCTAATATTGGGCCATGGATGGCATGGTAGTGTATAGGGGAACTAGTTCCTATCACCCATCATCTACCCTTACAAGTCTTTATTGACTAAGGAATAGGTAGAAATATATCTAGATTATCTAAGTCTAGGTTTCTAGATGCACTTTTCATAATACACTTTGGGGTAAAGAATGGTCACTACTACAGAACACGCCTTTGGCGTCGGTTGTTTAACCCCCTTTGGTGACAGTTTTCAAGCGACGCCTATGTGGGCACCGCTAAAGGTCGAACTCTTCGGCGTCGGTTTTCTAACCGATGCCTATATGATCTATAGGCGTCGGTTATATATAGTTGGCCGACGTCTATAGGGTTCGCGCCACAAAAAAGGGCACCACCTAGGACACTTTCTGCATCGGTTAACAACTGAACAACCGACGCCATACTCCCAGACGACACGGCCGTGCTTCACTGCACGGCCGTGTTTAGTACTATAGGCATCCGTTTTATATGAATAAGCGACGCCTTTTCCACCACGGCCGTTCTTTCTTGCACGGTCGGGTTGTTTGTCATAATAGGCGTCGGTGTTTATCCAATAACCGACACTGTAGGCCTTTGATGACGGTGTTCTATAAATAACCGACGCCTATACTTTATTTTTTTTTCTTATCAGTTTGTAGGCCTGCTGTGGCTGGTCAGCAGGATGAGAACCTGCAGTTCAGTTTTCTGAACTGCAGGTTTACGACATCCATTGATATCAGCCTACAAACAGGCCACAAACCTATAAAATCAACAAATATTTTTTCACACAAGTAGATACATTCAGACATCAATTCTCACATTCGCACATGTAGAAACATTCAGACATGTATAAACATTCAGAAATATTCATTTACAAAATATCATTCAGCATCGCTATCAGCATCCCAATTATATCTTACAATCGCCACTGCTTGTATGGCTTTTGCCCATTCTTCTCTTACTTCATTTAATGCTTCCATTGTATATGGAGCATGTACATTTTTTAAGCGTTTACCTATAGTGTGGTCAATTTTAAACACCTTCAAAGAGAATTATGTATATATAAGTAATAATATAAAAATAAGATTGATATATTTCATACTAACTAATGAGACTATATATAATACCTCATGTATGGTATTAATATCCAATGCGACATGTAGGATAATCATCTGCATAAATCGCATCACATAGTATGCGCATGCCCAGCCGTTGTCTTGTGTAGCGCACTATAAATTGAAATATACAAAATATTAAAAAATACAACTAAGCACAGTTCACATAAATAATATATATATTGGAGTCGGGAACTTACTTTTACGTTCTCCCAAATTATTGGCTGGTTCTTTCTCCTTGGGACATTTCCTCCAGCATTTTTAAATGCATCTAAACCCCTACATGTTAATGTAACACAGTAAATTGCATAATTAAATAGTAATGTAATAACAGATGTTAACAGATATAAAAATGAAATATTTCTCACCAGAATAATGGCATT
The DNA here is from genome assembly GCA_963693085.1 of Alisma plantago-aquatica. Classification (NCBI taxonomy): domain Eukaryota; kingdom Viridiplantae; phylum Streptophyta; class Magnoliopsida; order Alismatales; family Alismataceae; genus Alisma; species Alisma plantago-aquatica. The sequence goes on from OY856409.1 coordinate 1,588,326,158, forward strand.
CTCAATATGTGTCCAATTTTAGTGTTCAATGTACTTCCCGCAGGATCTAGATAATAAACAGTGAACGTCGCGGGGAAAATAACTAGTAACTCCCAATGTCTAGCGCTATAGGTAAAAAAGTTAAAAATTCATAACTCAAAATGCACAATAAAAATGGAATTTTCTCAAGTCCAAATTATAAATAAAGTAAACTTACTTGACATTGAATGGAGCTATTATTATCATCTTCTTTTGCTGCCCGAAAATTGTAAAAGCATCTATACAGTATTGTTGAACACTATCAGGGTCTTTAGCTACCATACTAATCAATGATGGAATCAAAAATCCCACATGATCAAATGCAAATTGTTTGCATTGATCTTCGACTAAGTAGCTGCAAAACATGTATTACGTACGCATTAATATATAAGAAACCAGATCACCGGATCTTACACAAGGTATATGGATGTATAAACAAGATCTCACCTTATCCATGTCTCTATCATTGATGTATTCAGCCAATCATACATAAACAACTCAATAATATCTTGTATAAATAAAGAGCCATCGTATGATTGACCTGCATAATCTGCTTCTAAAGAAACAATTATAGGGAAATGTATATTATGTGCCTGTAGCCAACATGCCATTCCCCTACAAGCAGGACCTAACATGTATTTTAGGTTAGTTGGAACCCAACTTGGTAATGCAGGAAGTGGAGGTGGAGGCCTAGGTGCTCCAGGTGTCTTCTTTTTAACTTGTATATATAATTTCAGACCAGTTGACCTCATATATACACATTAACAATCTAAAGTAATGTAAATTTATCTTACAATTTCAGTAGTGTAGACGACATCTGATTTGGGCCACAATATCACCCCGCCTTCTGCCTCACCAAGTGTATCAATATCTGGGTGGGCATATGGCAATACAGATTCCCTCCAATCGGGTAATACACATATCGAGCTCACACGAACGTAGCCCTGTGACATTGGAGTCCCATGAAACGTTGCCCCAGGAAGGGATAGGTAAGCCTGCGCCTCTACAACAACATAGTCTTGCATTCTTAAGCGGCTTGGCTTCAATGCCTACAAATTTACGTAAAGAATGTTATACATATATACAAATAATCTTGAAAACATATCATCTTGAAAAGACTAGCTATAATGTCATAAACAATACTTACAGCAGACGTGTTAGGTGATGGGTCTCCAGGATTACTCGCAATCTGTGCATCAGGAGAAGAGTGGATCGCCATAGGCTGATTGGAAGCCTGAGATGCCTGCCACCGCACTATTTCTTCCTTGACCTTCTCAGCAACTATATCATTGACCTTCTTAGCAACTATATCCTTGACTCTCTTATTCTCCTATACATGGATAAAAGAAACATTAGCTTCTTATTATTGAATTACATTTTGCAGTAACATTCTAAAAAAAGAATAGGTTACCTCTTCTTGTGAAAGTCTCGCTCTGGGTTTGTGCTGGGATGGCCCAAAGAATTCTTTGATGCCCACACCAGCGCCTGCACCCCTAACACATCCAGGATGCTCTGGGTTACCCAGAGCAACTGTCAATTCATCCCTTGTGCCCTGAGGGATGAACGTGCCTTGTTTCATCTGCTCGTGTAGCTCCCGCTAATCACCATCAACATAAGTTGGTAAGTTAACACCACAATAATCAATATTCAAACGATTGCTCTAAGAGTTGTATTTTACCATTTTCACAGCCGCCTCAGTAGTTACGGGCTTCTTTATTTCACCCTTCTTGTTTTGCCTCCCAACTATCTAGATATCATGGCGAGGCATGGGTGTGGCAGACTTCTGAGTAGCCGCAGACTCCGCCTGTAGTCTTTGGCGAACGCTTGCATATCCCTTTGGACCCATAGTGTGGTCATGCACATTCAATGCACGTCTTGCTTTTTGCGCATCACTGAGGGCCTAGTTAGTATGCACATTAATGATTTGGTTAGTAGCACTAAATGTTAATCTTGAATAGGTGAATACAATGTATATTAATTAAATTGGGAGTGACGCCTAATACCTTGAAAACTTCATATTTTCTTGAAGAAACAAAATTGTCCCAATCTTCTTTGTCCAAGAAGTTCCACTGTTCAAGGGCTGACTTCTTCTTCTTATCACCATCTTTAATGTATTCTCTATTGAGATTTGTCCTATAGTTCCTAAGCATCTTTCCAGTGCGTTGCATCACGCTTTTACGATGCAACTTCTCATCCAATGCAAACTGATTCTATAAAATAGAATTCTTATTAACTAGTATCCAAAAATAGAATTGCAAATAATATAATTTGTAATCTACAAAATAGAATTGCAAATAATAATAACTCATGCATAAATCCTTCCATATCAAGTCTTTCTTCGCCTGAGGAACTTTATGCCAATTACCATACTTAACACCACAATGGCTTCGAGTGACACACCCAAGATAGTTTACAAAATTATTGCAGTTCACTCCAATTGCTTTTCCTCCATTATCAAACTCCACAATCAATTTGGATCCACTGCCACTTAGCACTATTAACTTCTTCAACAAAGTGATGCCCCTTTTCTTGTTAAGTGTTTGGTGTTGCGCATCAAGTTGCTCCAGTGCTTCAGTGGGTACATGTGCATCATCAACCTAAAATTTGACAAAAATAAACACACTGAATTAGCACAATATAGAAATATGGGATATATGACATAACTAGAAGATAATGAATTTTATAGAAATACAAGATATGTTTTTAGAACTTACATTGGTATCCTCGCCATGCTCATCATGGACATCATGCTCATCATGGACTTCATGCTCATCATGGACATCATGCTCATCATGGTCAGCCATATGAAAATGTCATTAAAAAGGCAAACATTTAGCATTTGTATTAACTAGAAAAAGTCAAACATTTAGCATTTGTATTAACTAGAAAAAGGCAAACATTTAGCATTTGTATTAACTAGAAAAAGGCAAACATTTAGCATTTGTATTAACTAGAAGATAATGAAAAATCAAATCTGAAAGTGATATTGATATTAAAAAAGCAAACATTTAGCTTCAATAAAAAAATATAAACATACATGTCTCTAAAACGGGGAAATGCTACCGAAATTTTCTCGAAAACCCAATACACATTATACACTTACATCCTAAGTGATATTATGTGTTCAAGAACAGTCCCAAACCGGGGACTATCCAAGATTTACTCCTAATGAGTAAATCTTGGACGGGTTTCTAGGCCAACAAACACATGTGATGTCATTCTTATATATAATAAATGTGTACCACCTATCCCATCCTTGAACACCTAATCTCACTAGTAAGTGTATAATGTGTATTGGGTTTTCCAAAAAAATTTGGCAGCATTTCCCCGCTGTTCTCTAAGTACATATGTACTTAGAGAACAAACGGGGAAATGCTGCCGAAATTTTCTCGAAAACCCAATACACACTATACACTTACATCCTAAGTGAGATTAGGTGTTCAAGAACAGTCCCAAACTGGGGACTATCCAAGATTTACTCCTAATGAGTAAATCTTGGATGGGTTTCTAGGCCAATAAACACAATAATAGATATGTACATGTTAGGGTTTCATCACAATTAATGTTAGGGTTTCATCACAATTGATGTTAGGGTTTAATCAAATCAAATTAGGATGCTACAATTGACAAGTTTAAATCTTATTTCAACATGCATCAAAATTTACTGAATTAGGCCAAACATTACGATTAGAAGCACAAATATATGACAAATATATGCAAGCAAAAGATTTGTTCATATCCTAGGATTTACATAAAGAATTACATGAAAATTTGTTCATCTCCTTACCAACAGCAAGCACGACTGTGGTTGTGTTGGCCTACCATGACCGTGCTGGACAACACAACCGTTACCAAAGCCGTGCTGTCCAGCACGGCCGTGGTAGGCCAACACAGCCAAGGCCGTGCTTTCTGTTGGTAAGGAGCTAGGGAGAAGGAAGCAAAGAGGCTAGCCTACCTGGAGCTAGCGTGGAGAAGAGCGGCGGCGAGCGGCGGCAGCAGTGGCGGTGAGCAGGCGAAGAAGCAGAGGGGCGGGCGGCGGGCAGAAGCAACCGATGGCCGGAGAAGCAGTAGGTGCTCGCCGGAGAAGCAGCAGGCGAAGAAGCAGTAGCGGCGGGCAGCGGCACCGGCGAGCAGAAGAGCACCAACACCGAAGAAGCAGAGGGGCAGCAACCGACGTCACGATTTTGGGAGAGCGGCGGTGAGCAGCAGCATAGGAGAATATCGCGATGAAACAGGAAGAAAGGGGGAAGAGCCGGGTGATCAGGTCTATTAAGTTGGTCAACGGCGTCAGTTATCTACAAAACCGACGCCTATTATGCTTTAACGTCGGTTGATAGTAAAATAATGACGCCCAACTAGACAACATTTACCCTAAATTATTTGGCGGGAACCATTATCAGCGTCGGTTATCGAAGGATAACCGACACTGAAAGTGGGACTTTGCGCGCAAACTTTCATTTTAAATAGGCGTCAGTGAATAGTTAAAAAACCGATGATGTAGGTGACCTAAAATGTTTTCACTCGAAAATTGGATTTCACAGGCAATTTTAGGCGTTGGTCTGTTATAACCAGTCGACGCTGAATACAAAGCGGTACCCATGTCTGGATGGTCTTCGAATATAGACGTTAGTTTGCATAAATAACCAACGTCTAATATTATAGGCGTCAGTTTTCCTAAATAACCGACGCCCAGAAAAGCGACATTGAATGCTGTTTCTATAGTAGTGGGTCTAAAGTGCAGGAAAGGGTATTTCATCTCCCACTAGATCCATCTAACTACGAAGCAATCCGTTTGACTAAGTGTATATGGAAGATCACACCTAGTCACTTTGATCTCTCACGTAGGACCAAGGGAGTGGAGAAGCAAAAGGGAAGGGGGAGAAACTAGCTACAGTTTGAACCTTAGTAGTTTCTCCACTAAAAGCCCAAAATCACCCATTTTGCCTATTCCTTAGGTGGTTCCATAGCTTGAACAACCATAGAATGAGAAATGGAAGGAGAATAAGAAATTATATAATATTAGGAAATGAAATCATAGTTAATGAACAAATATTTCCCAAAATGGTATAAAAGTTACATAATTTTGCCCTCATAAAACCGAAAGAGGAGCTTAGCTACTCATAGTGAAGAAAATAATAAAAGAAAAGAGAAAAGAGGGTAGAAAATCCATAGGGCATGGATAAGGGAGCTCAACTCTTCACCTCCAGAGTAAAGAGTGGGACCCAAAAGGGGGTCCACACAAATGGTACAATACAAGGGCCATGTAATAATAAAGTAGTGGAAAAATAATTATTACAAAGTTACATGATGATTATTGTTCCTCACCACAAAAGGTGGTATGGCAAAGTAAAAAGGTATGCATGTAACAAATCTAACAACATGCGAGACCCATTGCAGAGGATGACCATTCCAAGATATCCTCAAGTTCAAATTCTTGAATATGGTCTTCTTAAGTTGAGTCCTTGTCCACTAATGTACCTACACTTGGGTGGAAGAGGAACATAACCCAAAAAATAGGAAATAAAGGCATATATAAGTAAACATTAAGTTTGTGCATATAAACAACATTTGGGCATAATGTCATGTTATAGTTATAACAAGGATATTCTGATGAAAAAGGGGGCATAGAAAAGTAGATAACTTCAACAATAGTGAAATCAAGATATTGAGCATAATATTTATGTAGAGAAACGTTTGAGATAAAAAATATCTTGCCATAAAAAACATTCATAATTTCCAAACAAACAATATCTTTGCATGCATCAACAATGTATACTAAATATAACTAAAACATGGCCATAGCACCATAGGATGATGGCCTAAAAAGTAAGGGTGGAAATGCACACCCCATATGGAATACACATGCCCTTTTTGGTTGTACATAAGTACCACTGTTATAGATATTCTAGTCAAACATTTTGCATGCACAAATAGTCGCAAGACTAGCATTCCAGTCATAATTCACATAATGTCTTCAAAGCATATCAAAAGTGGACAAAAGACCCATAACAAAAGAATAGCTTGATATTCATAGTACTTTAAATGATATCAATTAAGGAGGGTAGAACTTCAAAATAAAAAAGAGAAATGTTCAAAAATGTTCCACAATGTAGGAAATTAGGAATTATAGTCATTTAAATGCCCAAACATAAATAGGGAATTGCACATACCTGATGTTTTGGCTAATTGTTAACCATATTGCTATAGTTAGACCATAAAGTCAATTTTTCATCCTAGGAACACGTTAGGTATGTTAGTCAAACCAAAGTCAACTTATGTATTCATTCCTAGCATAAATATACCCTATTTTTTATCACCTAATGGTATATCAGGGTTTATATTCTTATTAAGTAACATATGATTAATTTGATATCTATTTTAGTTATAATATCAATCATTAGTTTCATAAGTCTAAGTATGTACAAATTACATAAATGTGTGAGTAATAATATGAATTCTTCTAATTTAGATCTTGTAATATTGTCCTCTATATTATATCATATAGTTAAATCTTATCAAACTAGCGTTGATTATATTTATGTTACTATTTAGGCATGATTATGCTTATTTATTTCTTTGCATCTATGGTTTTCAATTCATATGAGACAAGCACTAAGGTGAAAGATCAACTAGTCAAATTATTATCATGCCCCATTTACAACCAATATATCCTCTTCATTATATAACCTTAGATTTAATATGAGTATGACAACTAATTTCCTTACACAATAAATTACAGGCCTACAAATATTGATACTACTACTATATGATGGGTATCATGTAGTCAATCAAGAGGTTTGTGTTATTATCATCAATAGGATTTATGTCAAATAACCATGTTCATTATTCATCATACCTCCACATATTGTAGAAGGTTTAGTTGTTGACAAATTAGATTCATGTACCTCTCTTGTCTAGTAATAATACATGCATATACCAATAGTATATATATATATATATGCCATATATCAACAAGATACACCTAGTTATAATCGATATTTTGTTTCATTAATACATGTTTCTTATAAGACATTTGACTTTATTATCATTTTTAACATCGCTGACTAATTTATACATTCAGAAGTTAGATGGAAAAGCCTGACCCAAAGGATAATGAGATTCATGATAATTTGAGTCAAACCAGGTAACAAATCCTTGGTGACATGTCTATGGAGGTAGTGCTCCTTCCTATACTATGGCCACAATAATCACTGATACTTGAGGAGTTGCACCTTGATCTTACAAGGGTGAACCACCATAACAGAAGAAGATATGTCCTAACCTCTTCACAGATAAGGTTCAAGTAGGGTTGGAGATTAGAAATTGAGCAAAGTTGCTTTCATCATTACTTGTACATGTCATAGTGCTTCAGATCATGAACTAGAAGGTACGTCTGAGGTTGGATAAGCCCAAAGGAAATGCCTGATCACAAGGAGTTTTTGGGGTTGGAGAGATGTTGATTTGAATATGGTCATGGAAGGTGGAGGAGAACATGGTTTAGATGGTGGAGTTGAGACTCAATTTCTAGAATTCAAGAAATAGAAAAGGAGGGGTAGGTTGTACAATTGGCAGTAGTAGAGGCCTTGCTTGGAGAGACTTGGCATTTCCTGGTGATGCTCAGGCTACTTGGAGTTGCTTGGCATTGCTAGGCAGAGGTGGAGGAGGATCATCTAGATAGGGTTTTACAGGGCCACGAGGGAAAGAATAGGTAAAGAACGAGGGAATATGGGAAAGAAGAAGGGTGCCGAAGAGGCAGGGACAAGGGCGAAAGTGGGAACTGGTGAAGTAGCCATCTTATACTAGGTGTTGGAAGTTGATGGTGTTGTTTCTTGAAGTTAGTTGATGGGTGATGGTAGGATTCTCAGATGTTGTTTTGAATAGAGAGGAGATAAAGACCGAGACTAGTGCTTGCTGTTGTGACTATGTGGCAGTAGGAGATAGGGAAGCAGACAAAGAAAAAGAATGGGTGATGGTTATAGAAGTTGTGAGTGCCTCTGACATCTCCGGAGAGGGGGGAAATAAGGTCATGCTTTACAGCACCCCTGGTGATGGGGTTAGTCGATGGTTTGGTCGCCTCCAATGCCCTCACATGTACATACACTTATAGGTAGGAGATATGATATATGTTGTAGCTACTAGGTTTAGTAGACAGAAGAAAAGAGGAGCAAGAAGGGAGGAGGAAAAGAGGAGAAGAGGGGAAGAGGGAGAGAAGAAAGGTGGCCGATCACCGGTGTCTTGGGAAGGTTAAGCACAACCGAAGGTCTCGGTGCAACACAAATGATCAACGTATGGTGGAGGAGACCGATGGCATGATGGACGAATGAAGAAACTTTTATTAAATAAAGTGGGCCATTCATTAACATGATTAAATCTTCTTGTTAAATTTTATTCTTCCATCACTTTAATTAATCAATCAAGGGTGCATTCAACTTCTTATTGATTTGAAATTGGTATATTAGCTAATTAGGATGTGAGGACTCCAAATTTGTCATGAATTTCATATTTTGACTATGTTTCATATTAGATTTATATTTAATGTATTAATCTTAAATTTAATGTATTTACTCCTTTGACTTATCCAATTGTGAAACTATAACACATATTAACTTGATTTATTTTATATAAAAATCCTAGGTGTAAATGAAGTGTCAAGTAGGTCCCAAGCCATTATTTGGTGTTTTCTACCTCAAATATTATTGTTGAACGTATCATGATTATTTTATCTTGCAAGGGTATTTATTAATACATAATACTGTTTAACTCCAATTATTCCTAATGAATTTTGAATTGGGGAAAAAGACATTGGATAAAAAATAATTGAATAGGGGACTAGAAGAAGGGAATATTAACCTATATGCCCATATTTGATTATGTTACACAACTCCACTCCTTAAAGGGGATTTCTTCCCCAAAATCCATCCATTGATAGTGTGGAATACTAATTCATACTTCCTAAACAAACTATATGTCTATGATTCACTTAATGTAGTGGACCATGCTATATTATTACATATGGTATTTGTGTCCATTCCTTTTTTTAAAATAAAGGTGAGGTCCATCTTATTCATCCTGCCCCTCACGCAGGCCAATCATCAAGCATTACATGAGATCAACAACATTTTCCAAGACCTCACAACAAAATAAACATCCTCAGAAAAAACAAAAGGACCCTCCCTCAAGCATGCAACAAAAAATGTCTCATCTAGCCACATCTCCAGTATCTTAAACGTTCAATCCTTCTCTCTTCTTGCGCCCGGAGTAAACAAGAAGGGTGTCAAAATCCACAGCCTCATAATCACCTGCAGAAGCATCATCATGGGAAGACATGTGTGAAGAGAAACTAGAGTGCTCGTCCCTCGGGGAGATGTGGTCATGTCCCAAATGGTTCACAAAGAAATCGCGGAAATGTCTTTGATGCACACGCTTGCGACGGCTAGCCGAATCAAACACCCATCTAGCAGTCCGGTCATCATCGAATCTCTCTTCATTCTATGCCTGGTTGATATTGACAGTCACGACATCTCCTACAGGCTTGGGGGAGCCAGCCAAAGGCAAAGACTTGCCCCTGCACTACCTTGCCAAGTGACCAGGCGACCTGCATCAGAAGCAGACAGTTGGAGAAGAACATTGTTGTCTCCCATGTCCACACTGAAGACAGCGAGAACACCATGCTTTTTGTCGATGTCTCCTACGCTGCCTTCTGATTGTACAGTTTTGCACCAGATGATATGGAGTATGACAACGGAAGCAAACTGTCGGAGCAGAGCACTGCTTTTTCCGGTGACCATGTCGAAGGCATCGAAAGTAGACATCCTGAGGAGACCCAGGACCACGAACCTTCCTGGATGCCGACTGAGCACCATGAGAATCTCTTCTAGATGGGGCATCAGGCACTTGGGGAGGTGAAATCGGGCCACCTCCTGACACCGAGGTCTCCGACCAAGGTACACACATAGTGCCCACCCAGAAGCAATTCAGATGGCGGCACACAACATCAAAATCGGCCTCTCGGACCCTACCAACAGCAGCAATTCCCAAACCGTTCCATTGAGACGCAGCGTCGAGCACCTCTTCGGCATCAATTCCCTTCCTATTCTCCTCCTTGTCAGTCTATCTACCTCTATTCCCTGCAAGAGAAGGAGTGTCGGCACCGACCAGAGCTCTACCATGACCTGCAGCAATCGCCACTCTGTTGACCATCCTGACCACAGCAAACCCCTCTTCGCAGACCACTGTCAGACGTCACGGCACCTGATCCGCCTTGGTAGGTGTCTTTGTAAACATCCCTTTTTCCGCCCATGTCTCCTTGACCTCCTTCAATCAGGACCTGACATCCGAGATAGACAAGGAAGCATCCACGTCGCCTCTGGTCAAAGGACCGCTAGTTGTCACCACCCCAACATCCTTGTCAACATCACCACCCCGATCCCCACCTGCAAGAGAAAGGGGTTCGCCAAACTCCAAAGCCTCCGAGTCCTCCATTTCCGTGACCTTCGGCGTCGTGGATAGAGGCCCGAAATTCTCCCAGGCTACCTGATCCGCCTTGAGACGGGCCCAGAAGTCCGAGATCGATTCCTTCGAGTTGGGAGGAGAGAGCAAGCGGAGCAACGTGGAGGGCATGGTGGAGTATCCGGAGGGGCAAGCCCGCACAACCTCCGCTAGTGTGCGGCGAGTGGGGGGGAACCCCCCGCACCGGCCGCCGCCCCTAGGGTAGAATCGCCCTTGTGATCGTCGCCGCCCCAAGGGCAGAATCGCTCCGTGTGAGGTTGACCTATTTGTGTCCATTCCTAGGTAGAAAACCATACCAAGTTATGCTTCCCAATCCATTCATACATTTCTAGTTCACATAATATAGTAGATCATGGCACACCATCATATTTCATACTTATATTCCTATTCCAAGGTAAAACTCTATGTCGAGACTATTAAATATTTCTCCCATCATAGTTAGAAATTGGGAATTTTACTAGTTACTGATTTTTACTCAATCTCTACTCAATCGCTTTTGTAAGCTACATGTTCAGTTGTAATTTGTAACTTTATCCCCTTTAAGGGTTTGGAATATATTACTTAAATTTCCAAAATAAGGTAAACTATATCACTCCACCAACTTTTCATTAGTCTTCTCATATACGATGTTAAACTAGGGAAATTACATCAAAACTTATGATTATCTTGAGAAGTTGTATTCATTATGGTTACCTATAAAATTAGGGAAATTTCACAACTTTCTGACATGCTTGACATCACTTCCATAATTTATCATGATTTTTTGTAACCCACTTTACTTATATTCACCATCTTGGATAAGGGGATATAGATCCAAAACTAATTTTAATTATGTAAGGAATATTCATGATGGTAAATTTGCAAGGCTTACCTATCTACCCTAGTTAGGTGGTAGCTGCTTACCTATGACCTTAATAATGGATGTTACTCATGTATTACTTAATACAACCAAAATTCACTTCAAATAGTTCTAAGTTGAGTTACATTCCCAAAGGATCAAGTGTTAGTACTCCATCCCTTAAAAGGATCATGATATATCCTAACTAACCATCTAGAGAGACAACACACATAGATCCACTAGGTTGTTTATACCTAAAACTCCTTGCTCTATACTCCACTCTTAGACCTATGGTTTGATGGTTGAGCATGATAGTGGAGGGTTTCTTCACGGTAGGGTTTATCTACTAATCAAACTTCCATATGGTGGTGACTTGGTTCCAAAAAACATCGAAAAAATCTGAAAGCTTTTTTGTACATATAAGTCATAATGAAACTAAGTTTAGAGACAAAATCTTTGTGAGGAAGATCTAAAATTGGTGCCAAAATTGATCCGAGAACCAAGTTAGCCACCTTCCACAACAAAACACATACGCTATCACTTCATTCCATAAAAAAGGTCTAACTCTCCAAACACCTAAAAGGGCATTGCGAATGCATCTCTAATACATAAGCATAAGAGGGAGAAGGGTTTTTTATTATACACAAACAACTTCTATTTGGCCCTAAAAAGGCACATTATCCACCATTCCCCATGTCACTCTTAGTCATAATTCACACTACATCATCTCGATACCTATGGGAGTCATGAGATTACTTAATGCTATATGAATAATTTTAGGGTTTTCCCATCACTGAGTGGTTTAAATCTAGAGTGCCTTCACAAAACAATGTAACCTATATAGTCAACCTACTCATCTCAATCAATAGATAAACCAAGTAAACTATTGGAGATGACAGAGGTGAAAACTTAAGGATATATACTAAAACTTCTAGCTTTCCTTAATTAATTCTCATGTATGGGGCATAACAAGCTCGATGAGGATGGTATGAAGCCCTTAAATAGATGGATTTGTGTAGATCTATGTGAAGATATTCCATGTTGAAGGTAGGACATGCCTAATCATAATATAGATAATTAAGTTCATCACCTAGTATCAAGAGAATCATCATCGCAACTTATGTTATAGTTTAATGCTTATCATTCATACATGATCAATCCTCCTAGTGGACATATATGAGTCATGATAGAAAAAGGAAGGGCCCAGATGAGAATTAGGGTTAAGCATATATATGAGTGTTCAAGTCAACCTGCATTTTAGTTTTGAATTATCTTTCCTAACAAGAGGATGTAGAGTCTAATTACCAAAAGAATCAACCCCTATGTATGGAAAGTTTGCACTCCATAAATGATGTAGGGTTAACCATGGTTCCTAGAACTTAGTCCTGACCACATAGTGGTTTGGGTAATGAAAATCACCATATCAGATAGGGATTGAACCTTGTTCGGTATTCCACTACAAAAAATTAGGTACGACAACTACATGTAAAGGGTCACTTGAATACCTAATTAAGAAACAATATATGATAACTTGAAGTATTCAAGTTACCGACTACTTTTGGCTCTGATACCATTTTGTAAAGAGTGGGACCTAAAAGGGATCCACTTAAATGGTATAATACAAGTAGCATAATCAAAACTAATACAAAGTTACATGATGATTCATATACAAATGTTCCTCACCACAAAAGGTGGTATATGAAAGTAAAAAGGTACACATGTATCAAATCAAATAACATTACAGAAGGCAACCCGACCATTCAAATCTATCCTCAAGTTCAAATTCTTGAATATCATATTCTTGAGTTGAGTCCTTGTCCCCTAATATACCTACACCTAGGTGGATGGGGAACATCACCCTAAAAATAGGAAACAAAAACATGTATCTGTAAAAATTGAGTATGTGCATATAAACAACCTTTCGACTTTGTATCAGGTTACAAGTATAAGAAGGATGTTCCCATGAAAAAGGGGGCATAGGAAAGTAGGTAACTTTAATAATAGTCAAATCAAGAGACTGGTGCATAATGTTTATGGAGAACAATATTTGAGATAAAAGAAAACATCTTGCTATAATGAACATTCACAATTTCCAAATAAACAATATCTTTGCATGCATCAACAATGTAGACTAAATATACCTAAAATAGGGCCATAACACCACAAAATGATGACCCTAAAAGTAAGGGTGGTAACACATCCCCCTGGTGGAATATGCACCCCCTTTATATGTAAATTGTACATAAGTACCACTATTCTACATATTCTAGTCAAACATTGAACATGCACAATTAGAGTGTAAATACTAGCATTCCTATCATAATTGACATCATGTATTCAAAGCATAGCAAGAGCATTCAAAATACCCATAACAGAAGAATAGCTCAATATCCATAGTACTTTAGATGATATCAATTTAGGAATATAGAAATTCAAAATAAAGAGGAGTAATGTTGACAATGTGCATCGACGTAGGAAATTAGGAATTAAGGTCATTTCAATGCCCAAACATAAATAGGGATTTGCAAATACCTGATCTTCTCGACTAATAATTAACTCAATTTTTGTACTAGATCCATCAACTCAAGTTTTTATCCTAGGAACACATTTGGTATGCTAGTCAAACCAAAGTTAACATGTGTATTCATTCCTAGAACAAATATACCCTATTTTTATTACTCAATGGTATATCATAGTTTATATTCTTATTAAGTAACATATGATTCATTAGATGTCTATTTTAATTCTAATATCCATAGTTAGCCACTAAATCTAAGTGTGTATGGATTACATATATGTGTGGGTAGTAATATGCATTCTTCCATTTTAGATCTTGTAATATTATCCTCTCTCTCTATATATCATATAGTTAAATCTTAGCTAACTATGGTCAATTATATTTGTGTTTCTATAGAGGCACGATTTTGCTTATTCTTTTTTTGCATCTAGGATATTCAATTCATATGGGACAGATACTAAGGTGAAAGGCCAACTATTCAAATAATTATCATGCCACATTTAAAACCAACGTATTCTCTTCATTATCTAACCTTAGCTTTAATATGAGTGTGACAACTATTTTCCTTAAACAATAAATCATAGACCTACCAATTATTGATAGTACTACTATATGATGAGTATCAGGTAGTCGACTAAGAGGTTTGTATTACTATCATCAATAAAATTTATTTCAAATAACCTCGTTTAAGATTTATCATACCTCCATGGATTGTAGAAGGTTTAATAGTTGATAGACTACATTTATGTACTCCTCTTATCTTGTAGTAATAGATGCATATACTGGTAGTATACATATATATATCTCATACATCAACAAGAACAAACCTAGCTATAATGGATATTTTGTTTCATTAATATATGTTTCTTATAACACATTGGACTTTATTATCATATTCAATAACATGACTAATTTTATATGTTTGTAAGTTAGATGGAAAAGCCTGACATGAAGTACAATGGTTCATGATGGTTTGAGTCAAACTATACAAAAAATTCTTGGTGATGTGGCTATGGAGGTAGTGCTGCTTCCTATACTATCACCACAACAAACACTACTAGATATGGAGTTGCATCATGATCTTGCAAGGGTAAACCACCATATCAGGAGAAGACATATCCTAACCTATTCATGAGTAAGGTTCAAGTAGGGTTGGAGATTAGCGATTGAGAAAAGATGCTTTCACCATCACTTGTGCATGTCACATTTCCTGAGATTGTGGACTAGAAGGTAAGTCTAGGTTAGGGAAGCCCAAAGCATATGCCTAGTCAGAGGATTTTCTAGCCATGGAGAGATGTTCTTCAAACATGAATATGGTTGTGGAAGGTGGAGGAGAATAGGGTTTAGAAAGTGGAGTTGAGACTCGATTTTTGAAATGCAAGGTCTAGTCAAGGAGGGGGGATAGGTTGTAGAATGTAGGTATAAAGGAGGAAGATGAGGATAGAGGAGGAGGGAGGGTGTAGTAGCTGTTGGAGGCATCTCTAAGAGGGTTAGAGTGGTGGTGGTCATAGGGGGGGGGTCTAAGTTGGTGGTTGTTGCAGGAAGGTCAGAGTTGGTGGCAACTAGGGTTTCAATCAAAAAGTCCAGATGAAGGAAGGCATGAGTGGAGAAGAGTCAATGATGAGGTTTGGAAGGATATAACATATGACTGTAGGTTGTGGGAACCAATATACTTGTCAATCTTTGTGTTGGAAGTAGTGATGACATTGATGGGAGAGGTTTGATACTGCCTGGCGATTCTCAGGCTGCCTGGAGTTTCTTGGCATTGCTAGGTAGAGGTGGAGGATAAACTGACTAGGGTTTGTAGGGCCATGAGGGAAAGAAGAGGTGAAGAAGGAGAGGATATGAGAAATAAGAAGGGGTGTCACAAAGGCAAGGACAATGGTAGAAGGGGGAGCTAGTGAAATGGTCATCTTCTTTTCAGGAATTGGAAGTTGATGGCATCATTTCTTCAAGTTAGCCAACGAGTGATGGTAGGCTTCTCAGATGTTGTTTTGAAAGGAGAGGAGAGCAAGGATGAGACTGGTGCTTGCCTTTGTGACTCTATGGCAGCAGGCGAGAGGGAAGCTAAATAAGAAGAAGAATGGGCGGCGACTAAAGAAGTTGTGACCGCCTCTACAATCTACACAGAGGGGGAAGTGAGATCATGCCTTGCGGCACCCCTGATGATGGGATTAGTTGGAGGTTTGGCCGCCGCCAATGACTTCATAGGTCCCTACACTTGTATGCAAGAGATTTGATATATGTTGTGGTTACTAGGGTTAGTAGGCGGAAGAGAGTGAGAAGGAGGAAGGAGGAGAAGAGAGGAAGAGGGAGAGAAGAAAGGTGGCCGACCACTAATGTCTTGAGTGGGTCATGCGTAGCGAAGGTCTCTTTGCAAGATGTCTGATCAACATATGGTGGAGGAGATCAAAGGCATGACCAAATAATAAATATACACTAGAATAAAAACTACCTTTATCATCAGTTAAAACTAGCATATAACTTTGGTTTCCTACCGAACCCTAAGTGGGCGACACTACAGTCAAAGTTCTACAACATCGGTTATTTGGGAACGTGCAAACTAATGTCGGAGATCCAACCTCGGTTGCTAACATAAAATAAAGTGACACAGTTAAGAGTATGAGTTGTCAATTCAGGTACCACAACTGACATCGTACTGACACATCATGTCACATTTGTAACTAGTAAAGGTTTCTGAGTTGTTGGTTTTTACCATAAACAAACACCATTTTAGCATCCGTTACATCAAGAGAAATTGATAATTAAGTAGTACATATCAATTTTTTCATTAAAATCGATGACTAAGACCCCGTAGACTGTGCTGCCTAGCACGACCTTTTTAGAGTAGTCCTATAATTTTGGTTTTAGGCCTAAAACTGAGGACTATTTTTTATAATAATAGGTCTACATACCTACTGTTCGGCTATTCAGTAGGATGCAGAACCTGTAGTTTAATAGAACTGCAAGTTCCATCATGTGTTCAACTTGAAAACAAGCCAAAAAACCTGCAAAACCTACAATAACAAACACAATCCACCCACATACAAGATCCATCAAGATCCATTCTACAATTCCATTCTCATCACATGTACACACATAATTGTATTCATTCACACACATGATACATCATTCACATATGCACCAATTTCTTTCCAATTCCATTCTCATGACATGTAGAAACACAATTCTCATTGTATTCATTCATCTTCACATTAAAAAACACATATATAGTCATCATCCACATATGCACAATAATTTATTTCACATTAAATTAAAGTTGCAAGAAGTCATAAGCACCACATGTATATAGAAATAATGAAATGACTATTTACTTTTAATAATTAAGAACACACATATATATATGTATATATATATAACCTTTTTTATGCAGTTGATGTCTAGTGCCCCATATCTAACAATCATGTCCATATACCTCATCACATAGTATCTGCATGCCCAACCACTATCTTGTACATGGCACTATAAATTTACCAACATATAAAATTTTAATAAATAAAAGTAAGCATAGTTGGCATAAATATGCATTGGATTAAAAAACTACAATGTTCTACCAACTTGTCACTTTCTTTTTCTTGTCCACCTTTCCTCAAGCCTTTTTGAATTCTTTTACAACCATATACATTAATTTAGCACATTGAATTGCATTAGTAAATAGTCATGTAATAATATATGTTAATAGATATATAAATATAATTATTTACTCACATGAATACTGCTTTTTTCATTTTGTCTCCCCCATTATCTAGTTTTTCACCCTTAGGATCTAGATAATACATAGTTAGCATGGCGGGGACACTCACCGACATCACCCAATGATTGTTCCTGAGTGAAAATAAGTCAAACAAAAGAAAATTCAAAATCCACAATGAAATGTAATTCTTAAGTAAAAAAAATATAAGCAAAGAAAATGAAACTTACTCAACATTGGAAGGAGCTATAATCGCACTCTTTTTCTCTTTACAAAAATATCAAAATGTGATAGACAAGTAATTGACAACATATGTAGGGTCTTTATTTACACGACTAATCAATGATTGAACTAGAAATGCTACATGGGGTAGTGTGAACTCTGTACACACTCTATGTAGGTAGCTATAAAATACATATCATTTATGCATTAATATATAAGAAAATAGATCAACATATATAAAACAAGGTATTTATCCATAAAAGATCTCACCATATCCAAAGTTCTATAACATATGTATTCAACCAAGCATAATTAAACATCTCCAAAACATCTTGCAAAAATATACTAGTATCATGAGATTGACCTACATCTTCCTCCTTAATATGGACCATCATAGGTGACTCTTCTTCAAAGTTTCCTATCCATACTGCCATCCCCCCTGCAATTAGGACCTAGCAAGTTAAATAGGTTCTTTGCAAGCCAACTAGGTAATTGAGGAGGAGGTGGAGGACGAGCTGTAGGGGGTTTCTTAGGCGTTGTGTCCAGGATATATATATATATAAATATATATATATATATATTTATATACATATATATATATATTTATATACATATATACATATATATCTATATATATTTATCTATATATCTATATTCTCATATCAACTGCCATGCACATACATATACAAAAGCAATGTAAACTTAGCATGCATCAATATAGACAAATCCCACTTTGGGTCACACAACCACATTACGTTCTACATCACCTATTGTCTCATCCTCGAGGTGGTCATATGGCAATGTTGTCTGCTTCTAGGGGTTGTAGACAAGCCTTGGCGTCATGAGAACTGCGTCGGCTGGCAACAAAGCACCCTAAATCATGTCACCTTCAAGGTGTGGGTAAGCCACACCCAGTGCAATGACATATCCTTGTAATAAAAGATGACATGGCCTCAACCCCTACAAATTTGCATAGTGTTATATATATACCTAAACTCAAACATATTATACAAATCATTCTGAAAGACTACTATGTAATAAAAATAGTTACAATGGACATGCTAGGTGGTGCGTTAATGGGATTACTCCCAACCATCTCTGTTGTTGGGGTATCCTCCTCGTATGAAGAGTGGGGCACCACATGTAGTGTTTGAGGAGTTGAATAATAAGCACGATACTATCTCATTGCTTCCTCTATTCCCTTAAAATTCATCTCTTGTACCTTCTCCTCTGAGAAACCTCCTTTTTGGATAGATTTGTGCTTATGCTTTGATGGCCCAAAGAAGTCTCTTATACCGACACCAGCACCAACAACACTAACATGCCTAGGATGCTATGGGTTACCAAGAGCAACTGTCAATTCATCCCCTATGCCCTTAAGGATGAACTTGCCTTGTTTATTTTTCTCATGGAGCTCTCATTAATTATCATCAATAGTAATTGGTAAGTAACATATAATGATCAAGGTCAAGGTAAAACAAAATAATCATTAATAGTAATTCCTCTTAGAGTTGAATTTTACCATTTTTGTAGCCACCTCGACAATTGTAGGGTTGGGTATTTCTCCATATTTGGTTTGCCTCTCAGCTATCCATAGATCATGGTGAGGTAGAGGTGCAACAATAGTAGAGGACTTAGTAGTCCCAGGAGTAGGCTGTTGAGAAGAAGACACATGCAATATCTATTGGCAAAGCTTTACATAGACACCTGGACCCATGATGTGGTTGGGCACATTGTTTGCACCCTTTCTATTTGAGCATCACTTATAGTTTGGTTGGTCCAAAACATATGTTAAATATGTGATATAGTGAATTCATAAGAGTTTATTTAAAATGAGGAGCGAGGCATAATACCTTGAATTCATCAATTTGTCTCTTAGCAAAAAATGCCTGGCGAATATTTGGGGCAAGATAGTTCCATTGCTCAATGGCTGACTTACTCTTCTTATTCTCAACGTTCCATATGTATGCTCTTGTCAAAGTTGTCCTATAATTCCTTAGTACCTTCCCACATCGTTGCAACACCTTTTTATGATGTAGTTTTTCATCCGGGTCAAATATGTTATGCAAAAAAGTTCATATACTTAATGGAATATTCTTAGAAATAAAATTATAAATAGCTTTAAAAATAGAATTATAAATAACAATCAAACTAAAATTATCCCTACTTAATCAATGCCAATCAACTAAACTATCTTAAAGAGCAATTATTGAACTAAGTTAAATCAATCACTAACCAGAGAGAAAGCAAGCAATATTCATTAATTAAGACAAACTAGTAATTGAACTAAATAAACAAGTAAGAAACAAAGTAAGCAATTAACTAAAAAAACCTAAGTTAAGCAACTAAGAAAGAGATACTTACTCTAATAATAACTGTTTATCATGAACAAGGAAAGAATACTAAGTAAACAAAGGCAAATACTAGAAGGAGAACAACATAGTATTTGAGAAAGTACATGGGATAGTGCCTTTTTAGGGGATATGTAAAATCAACCTAGTCATTTGACTAAGTATATATGGAAGAGCACACCTATTCATCTCTCTTACCTAGGACTAGGGGAAGTGGATGTATATATAGGTGGGTCCAAGCGGTGAGTCCAAGCGGCAGCTCCAAAAAGGTCCAAGAAGAGAGCTCCAACGCCGCCGACCTCTAAGCAGAGAGCTTTGATGGAGCAATTGTAGGGAAATATGGGCACAAAGTAGGAATATAAACATTTTTTTTGTTCATATTCCCCATAACAACAAGATCACATCAATAACTATGCAATGGGAAGGATGGTTTAATGAGTTCATACCTAATCCTAGAGCAAGTCTAGTGACTATTCCTCGTT
Organism: Alisma plantago-aquatica; assembly: GCA_963693085.1. Lineage (NCBI taxonomy): Eukaryota > Viridiplantae > Streptophyta > Magnoliopsida > Alismatales > Alismataceae > Alisma > Alisma plantago-aquatica. The sequence continues at coordinate 1,588,346,808 of OY856409.1, forward strand.
GTAGTAGTGCCGCTCTCCTAGTTGCACTGGGACAATGTCTGCAGTAGCTCCTAGTCTCCACCATGGATGGTAGGCTGGTGAGGTCCTCCTAGAAGCATACAAAAACCTCCTCACCTCTATAGATATCCACATGAACTGCCTAGAACTCCTGACGTTCTAATAGAACAGTTAGGAAGGAGTTGTCCCTCCTGTTGGTGTACTAGTCATCAACTTGCTCTCCCATAATTGTTCTCCCTTTCTATCTCTCCCTTTAGTGGGTAGAACTTTATGGGCTCTTATTGGTTACCACATCCAGAAAGGACAACAATTGTCAGAGGCAATTGAGTCATGTCTCTTGGAATCTCCCTATACCCCTCTATTAATAGGAGGTTCAGGGTTTCCAGTCTATGTGAGAGTGGAAGGGACCATAATCTAATGAATTTTCACAACCTGCAATAGGTGAAACGGCCGATTCACATAGTGAACCTATCATTTCGTCATGTTTCCCAATCAAAATTGTATTAGAAATTTCTAATCTAATTAATGCACAACATTACGTCAACACTAGTCTTTGATGCAATCAAATTTCTCCACAAACTGAGAGTCTCGCTGCTATGAGCCGATCATCTCATGACCTCCAACTGATCAGTTCACTAGGTGAACCAGTCAGTTCGTGCCCCAATTCATGCAAAACTCAGTCAATGCAATTTTCAATCAACCTAACACTCCAACTGTCCGAGTCAACACTTGAGCCGGTCGGTTGGGAGTTCAGTCAGTTGATTTGTTGCTTAAATCAAATACCTAAACCCTTTAGCAACCAATTTAATTATCATTCATTATGAAACTCCTCATCTAGGTGTATCCTTTGAGTGTGACCCCACAAGTTCCATGTTATGTTAGCAGTGAATGTCCATAACTGATTTATGACATCACAAGAAAAGAGTGGTGCCTAGTCACACATCATTGCTACCCAAATAATCAGGAAAGTTGAAGAACAACTTCAACCTACGATCTATATTAGGTGTTAAAGTTATTGTCTATTTCCTTTGTCTCTGATATTTGGAATGAACTCAAGGCATGAAATCATCATCCTCTCAATGTTCAATCCATGTTCCTTGATCCAAAGCAGACTGTGTGAGATATATGTGACCTCAATATCTTATATTGATTAACACATGCATGAACATGCTTTTCTCAGTCTTGCTTATCAAGCAGCTTGGATATAATACTCCAGTAGGAGGTAAAAATCCCATCTACATCACTCATAGTTATCCCCATGTGTCACAGTCACCCAATCATCATTGTTATGGCAATCCTTATTTAGGATTACATTATATGATGTCAAAGCATACCGAATGACATGTGAAGAGTGTAGTACTTTAGGTCTAAGAACCAAAATCCCACCCTTCACTATGAGAGATGATTATGACCACCTATTATGATTTCCATCTCTCACTCTCAAGGTTGGTCTATCTGATACACTGTTCCCCAACAAGTATCAATGTGCTTGGTTTGATATCACATATATCATGAATGATGATATTGTGTCATCAACCAACACACACACACTCTAGTATTTCATGTTACTACTGTCTATATGCCTTCCACAATAACATCTGACCAGGGACATAATAAGAATGTACATACTCTTATCATATGTATGATCTCATTGTTCAAGTCATGTACTTGAAGACATACATCATTGGGTATTGTCATTATTTAGACATTTATTATATTTCCTCAGTATCTTATTACTGAGTGAAATAGAACAAATAAGAAGCTTGCCTTTATTAATCAAATACTTTATGTTATATGCCATGTCAATCATCATATGATTGGATCTCTTGGCATACATACCATCAGACTCCCACTTATACTTAGAGACAATCACCCACAAATCTTATTCTTAGTGATCTAAATGTGTCCATCATTTTTTTGACACACAAGTGCTAATTCAGCGGCTTAGCAACATTTTTCTATGGTCAGTATATTGCATGTTTCACATCTCTTTGTTGTATGAGATGGAATTGTTGTAATATGCTAATTGGTATTCCTTGCCTAACCAGTAGCTTCATTGTTGTATTTCTACTATGTCATCAATGGTCAGAACATCCATAAGTTCACCCATATGAAATTCTAGATCTATATAGTATCCACTCATGTGTTCTCAACACAAGGATACACGAATACTTTTGTAGAATTTAAAATTAATGGTTTGTTAGTTCAGAACTCTTTCCAACTAATAAGTCTTCTATAAGATTACATAAATGTTTATATTGCAATCATTATCTACCTCCAGTGGAAAATGACAAGATTTACCATATATCAGCTTAAATGGGGTTGTGCCTATGATGGTCTTGAAAGCTGTCTGATATGCCCATAGTGCGTCATCTATCTTCAATGCCCAATCTTTCCTTGAACTAGACACTGTTTTCTCTAGAATGACTTTAAGCTGCCGGTTTGAGACCTCTACTTGCCCGGAAGTTTGAGGATGATAAGGTGTAGTGACCTTATGTGTGACTCCATATTTAGAAAGAATATTATTGAATTGTTTCTCAACAAAATGTGTACCACCATATAAGATTACAACTCTTGAAACTCCAAAGTGAGGAAAGATGATTTTCTAAAAAAGTTTTACTACAGACTTTGCATCCGGTGCTTGGGTTGGGATGGCCTCAACCCATTTAGATATGTACTCAACAATGATGAGAATATATTGGTAACCACATGAGGAGGGGAATGGTCCCATATAATCAACTCCCCATATGTAAAATACCTCAATCTTCAAGATAGAGTTAAGAGGCATGTCATCACATCTAGAAATTCCTTCAGTTCTTTGACATTTATCACAAGATTTTACAAATAGATTTACATTTTTAAACAATGTTGGCCAATAGAAACCTACTTGTAGGATCTTAGTTGTAGTCTTTTCTCCTCCAAAGTGGCCTCCGTAAGGAGAGGTGTGGCATTCAAAAATAATGGTAGCTATCTCTTCTTCAATGACACACCTGCGAATAAGTCCATCACTCCCATGTTTGAACAACAAGGGGTCGTCCCAATAGTAAAACTTTACATCATGGAAGAACTTCTTCTTTTACTGGTATGTCAAACCTGGCGGCAGCTGTCCTGTAGCAAGGAAATTTGCAATGTATGCAAACCACGACACTTGGGTGGATGATAATGCATAAAGTTTCTCCATAGGGAAATAATCTTAAATAGGCAAACAATCTCCAGCATCTGTAGTCAATCTGGAAAGGTGAGCTGCATCATTGTTCTTTGTCCCCTTCTTATCCCAAATTTCAAGATCAAACTCTTGCAGAAGTAGTATCCAACGAATGAGATGAGGTTTTGCATCCTTCTTATTGAGAAAATACTTTATTGCAGCATGATCTGTATAAACAATCACCTTAGATCCTACCAAATACTGTCAAAATTTGTTGAAAGCATATACTATAGCAAGCATCTCCTTCTTTGTGGTTGTGTAATTGATTTGTGCTTCATCTAGGGTGTTGCTCGCATAGTATATGACATGAAGCTTCTTGTCCTTCCTTTGTCCTAGAACTTCCCCCACTGCATAATCGATTGCGTCGCACATCAGTTCAAATGGAGCGTTCCAGTCTGGTGGTTCAATGATTGGTGTAGAAATAAGAGCTTCTTTTAGCTTGGTGAGGTGATATGGAAGTCATCATTGAATATGAATTCAACGTCTTTGGCAAGTAAGGAACATAATGGCTTTGCGATTTTGGAAAAATATTTGATAAATCTTCTATAGAAACCTACATGACCAAGGAAACTGCAGATGTCTTTGACTGAAGAAGGAGTAGGCATCTTTTAAATAGCTTCCACCTTGGCCCTGTCAACCTCAATACCCTTGTTAGATACAACATGACCTAATACTACACCAGATTGTACCATGAAATGGCACTTCTCCCTGTTTAGTACTAGGTTAACCTCTTTACAGCGGGCTAAGACTAATGACATGTTGCATAAAAATTGATCAAAATAATCTCCATAAACACTAAAATCATCCACAAAAATTTCCATTATGTTTTCAATAAAATTAGAAAAAATAGCCATCATGCATTGTTGGAACGTCGCAGGAGCGTTGCAAAGGCCAAAGGGCATATGACGATAAGCATAAGTTCTGTATGTGCATGTGAAAGTGGTTTTCTCTTGGTCAGGAGGGTAAATAGGAATCTGGAAAAACCCAGAATACCCGTCCAAGTAACAGAAATAAGAGTGTTTTGCAAGACGTTCAAGCATTAAATCAATAAACGGCGATAGAAAATGGTCCTTTTGGATTGCTTTGTTCAAACGTTGGTAGTCAATGCACATACGCCATCCTGTGACAATACGTGTTTGAATCAACTCATCATTGTCTTCCTTGATGACAGTTGCACCCCCCCCCTTCTTAGGCACCACATGGATAGCACTAACCCAAGACCGGTCACTTATAGGATAGATGATAATGACATCAACTAACTTAAACATTTCCTTTTTAACCACCTCAAGCATATTTTGATTCAAACGTCTAGGCAGTTGAATGGTGGGTTTAACATCATCCTCCATATTTATTCAGTGCATACAAATTGAGGGATGAATGCCCTTCAAATCATCAACCAATAACGTCTTTATACAAACATAATTCAGCAAGCAATTTACTTTCTTGTTCATTGGTTATCTCATTATTGATTATGACAAGAGAAGTAGAGTCAGAATCGAGAAATGCATACATTATCCCTGGTGGAAGGGTTTTAAGTTCTACCTTTCTTCTGGCTGCATCGTTTTTGGCTTTGTCATTAACAATTGGAGTGTGTTCTTCAGTAGTATCTGGTTTAGCAATAGAAAATACCCCAGAATTTCCAGATCCATTATTCATACCTTCATCATCATCACAGTAATTCAGTATCAAGTTGGCAATATCATGATCTTCTTCTACAACATAATAAACAGAGTCTATAAAACAGATTTCTTCTACACGAGAGGGTGCTCTCATAGCATCATATATAGAAAACTCCATGGCTTCCTTGCCAACTCGGAGTGTGAGTTTGCCTTTGCAAACATCAACTAGGCATCCAGCAGTTCTAAGGAAAGGCCTCCCAAAAAGAATGGGGTTTGAAGGAACTTATACCATATCTAGCACTACAAAATCACAAGGGATATAGAGTTTACCAATATGCACTAGCACATCCTCCACAATACCTTTTGGGTATTTGATGGAATGATCGGCCAGCTCAATGGCCATCTTTGTAGGCTTTAGATCTCCAAGATCTAGCTCTTGCCACAGAGTAGACGGGATGATACTGATACTAGCACCGAGGTCTACAAGTCCTTTGTCAAAAGTGGTGTCACTGATCTTGCATGGTAGAGTGAAGGCTCCCAAGTCATATAGCTTATCAGGAAGTCGATTCTGAATGATAGAACTGATTCTTTCTGAAAGCATCACGGTCTCCACTTGGTCTACCTTCCTCCTTTCAGTAAGTATGTATTTTAGGAACTTATCATATGAAGGCATCTCTGTAATAACTTCATCTGATGGAAGGTTGACATGAAGTTTATTTAGAATGTCCATAAACTTCCTAAACTTTGAGTCCTCCTTTGTGTTTGCAAGACTTTGTGGAAATGGTGCATTTGCCTTAAAGGAAGGTGGTACCTCAGTTGTACCTTTACCTTTATCTTCTATAGGAGTGTCAAGATTTTCATCATTGGTATTTTTACATTCTTCTCCTTGGGTGAAGAAGATCTGTGGATTTCAGCTCCACTTCTCAAGGTGATGGCATTAGCTTGCTGCCTTGGATTCACCTCTGGTTGGATTGGAAGAGAACCAAATTGGGTGTTCTTTTGTTGTGTCAAAGCTTGTTGGGCAATTTGATTTTCCAACATTCTTGTGTGAGTGGAAATGCCCTCCACTTTTTGAGAGAGTTGAGCAATCATGTCCTTCAAGAGCTTGTCGTTGCTCCTTAACTCTTCATTCTACTGCATCTATGTGGAGATAAATTTCTCCATCATGGCCTCCAAGGAAGAACTTTGGGGTTGATGTTGATGTTGGTAACCCATGTTGTTGTTGAAGCCCGGTGAATTTCTGTTGTTTGGCCGGTTGAAGTGTTGTTGTTGCTACGATTGTTGTTGTCCATGTTGGAAGTTCAAAGTGTTGCTTGTGTTCTGGTAGGAGAAATTAGGATGATCTCTCCATCCTGGATTGTAGGTGTTGGAATAGGGATTGTACTACTTGTTCCCCTACATCCCAATGACATTAGCTTGTTATAGGCTCCCTTCATTCATGTTAGGAGCAAAGCATGAGGAAGAAGTATGTCTTGAGTTACCTAAAGCTTCACATATCACTTCAACCGATTGGATTTGCAATGTAGTCATCTTCTCGAACTTCTGTGTAAGAACATCAAGTTTAGCAGCAATAAGAACAATGGCATCAACAATATGCTTCCCTCCTTGCCTCCTAGTTGAAGAACTACTTGTAGAGGATGACTGTGCTCTCCTATCAGATCCCCATTGGCAATGGTTGAGGGCTATGTCTTTGATGATGTCATAAGCCTATCTATAGGACTTAGTCATCAATGCTCCATTAGCTGCAGCATCTAGTGTCAACCGAGTGTTGTCGAACTGACCATTATAGAACGTTTGAAGTAGCATCCAGTTCGTCAACCCATGGTGGGGCCAAAGCGTTGAAGGTCTTTAAACCAATCCCATGTATCATACAGAGTTTCTCCATCATTTTGAGAGAAGTTGGTGAGTTGATTCCTTAGTTGGGCTGTCTTACTCGGTGGGAAATACTTTGAAAGGAAAGCATTTAGAAGTTGGTCCCAGCTCTTGATTGACCTCTTTAGAAGAGACAAAAGCCACACATTGGCTCTATCTCTTAGGGTGAAAGGAAATAACATTAGTCTCACTCCTTCGGCGGATACACCGTTGATTTGGAAAGTATTCATATACTCTAAAAACTCAGCCACGTGAAGATTTGGATCTTCATTGACTGTACCTCCAAAGCAGTTCTATTGTATCATCTCCATCATGGAAGGAGCAATAGAGAAATTGTTCGCTTCAACTGTAGGCAGGTCAATGGCCCCACAAATGTTTGTAGTGACCGACATTGTGAAATCCTTCAAAGGATGGTCATCCTCCATGGTTGGATCACTTGGTATAGCTTCTTCAAAAGGTGAAGAAGATGGTGGCGGTGATGATGGTGGAACACCTCTTAGCAGTGGTTGTTCTACACTCCTTTCTCTTCTTAATCTTGAAAGGGTACACTTAATTTCAAGGTATAACAACGTTGATGTTTGAAGACCTCTTTGCGAGCGACGCATACAACCTAAAAAATAGAAAGAAAAATTGAGAACACAACTAAGAGATATATGGAAATTCGAAAATGGTAATTATGATCTAGTCTCGAATAATAATTAGCACTTGTTACTCTAATTAGATTGATCGTAGCTCCCCGACAACGACACCAAAAACTTGTTGGTTTATTACACTAACGAGTTTTAATCTTAAGAAAGATCTTTTACTCAACTAACCAATTTCCACAAGTATACGAAAGTAGTTGTAGTTGAGATCGAACACAAGGAGCTTAAGCAATCAATTAAACGCAGCAGTGCTAAGGTTCAACAATCTAGACCGTTTTAAAGGTTATTTGGTTGATTATACTAGAATTTCATAATTAAACAAACTGTAATGGATTACTAAAGGAGATTAAAAATCAGATATGGAAAAATCTTGGACGAAATATTTCATCCACATATCATAGCATACAATAGGAGCATGAAATTTAAACATACTCTTATTTTAACGGAGAGTTGTATGTTGTACTTCACCTCTCGGTGCAAGTACAATGATCCTAACTCAATTCAACATTCCCATGTATGAATTTCATTTTGGATCACAAACCTACTCCTCAACTCCATAGTTTCCACTCTCGTTGTAAAGAAGGAGTTTCCAAGAGAGTGCCTCCTTACTCTCCCACCTATCTTCTCAAATCAAGCAAAAGAGCATAAAACATACACATAAGGTGGCCAGCCATACATGCAGAAAAGAAGAAACGGGTACTCACAAGGTGGAAAATCAAGCAACATAGCATTTAGTACAAAATTGTCATGTTCCATACATGATGTGACATGGGAGCTACTATCCCATATCCAAGAAAAGGAAACTACTCGTCTATGATAGGGTACAGCAGAAAATGTGCAGAATTTTCAGAATTCAACATGATTTAGAGAAGAAAAAGCTAAGTAATGCCAAGGTGTAACCAAAGAAAGGTAGAATTCCGACTTGAGGACGAAATCCCACTTCTACAGCTGCTCCAAACCAGACAAACCTCTCCCCCAAGAAGCTTGGTGGAGTGAAGAAGTTCTGTTGCACCTTAGAGAAGAATCTTGGAGAAGAAAAGAAGAAAAATGGAGTTCTTTTACAAGAAACCACCCTCTTCTACCTCCAAAATCACCCTCCTTTCTCTAGCCTTGCTCTGGGATGAAAGAGTTTTGAATAATGACCACAGATAACTGCTTCTTTGAGTGGTTTCATCTTTTAAAATGAAAGGAATCATATTTGAAAATTTGCCGAAACTAACAGGCACACGTTGTGTCTTTCTTCGGACACGGTGTGTCCTGTCTCCGGTAGTTGTTTCTGTGTTAAGTACACGTCGTTTATGATTTAATACATGTCGTGTACTTTTACAGAAAGGTTGAACTCGGTTTTGAAGTCCCAGGTACACGTCGTGTCTTTTATGGAAATGTCGTGTACTTTTCTTTAGTGATCACAACAATAGGTATTCTAGAAATGTGCACGCCGTGTCTTAAATAAGACACGGTGTGTGCATTGCTATTTCAGCAATTTTAAAGTTCTGAATGTTTCAAGGCTTGGATAAATCCCAAATAAGACGAAATTGAGTTGGAAAACCTCCAATTTTATTCCTTTGATGCAAATCTATAATACACATCATGTGATAAGTAAAATAACAAAAAGGTGGCTAGAATGATATTAATAGAGGCTAAATGAGAACAAAATGAATTGAATTTGTGTGTGAAAATATGTGAAAAGTTGATGTGGAAACCACACAACACTGGGCATCAATTCCCCTGCTCCATCTTCATTAAATTCCAAGTTTTTCTTAGCTAATAATTCTACACTAGTAGTTTCATTATCTACATGATTGTTTATTCTCTTCCTTTTTTTCTATATCTGGTTAGGGATGAGATGAAATGGCTGATAGACTATCCTTTTGTTTCTCAATTGGACACCACCATGGTTGTCTGACCCAACACTATAAGAGGTGATGTCTAGGGATTCTCAAACATCAACAATTGTAGACGGCCTTCATAAGTGTCATGTTTTAGAAGGATGACATTAGTATCCATACCTCATGGGGCCTAAGTGATGTCAATTTTTGTGGATAATAGCATATTATTGGTAGTTCCAAAGGATGCCTAGACCTTTTTCCTCTTTTTTTATTCCTACTCAACACTTGTTGGAACTCGTCAGCATCTACATTTGATGATGCTTCCTTCTATTTCCCCTTATCATTTGAAATTGGTTCGGAGGCTTGTTGTTCATTCACTGTGTCTTCCGTCTCTTTACCCTTTGACCATGCTAGCCTCTTTGTTGGGTTCTTTGCATGTACAGTCATAGTATAGCTATGGGTATTGGTTGGGGATTTGGTTTGGTTATGCATGTATCAGATGTTGGGATAGAATGCAAGAAGTCCTCTTCCTTCTGACCAATCAAACCACACTTCATGCAAATGGATGGATATTTTCATATTCCAATCTAAAATATTCTTTGTTGATGTAAACAAAAGGGATTAATGTCTTGGACATGCGAAACTCCATGGAAATCCAAGAAAACTTGCCCCAATTACCCTTGACAGTAGTATCATTGATTTCAATAGTTTCCCAATCCCATTGTCAATCCCTTCCAACAGACTGGTTTGTAATAGATGCAATGGAATGTTAGGAACTCTCACCCAAATCACTAGTTTCCGCAACATGTCTTTGGAGGGGAAAAAGCATGATCTCAAGATTGTAAAGCTAGGTAATTTCCAAAAATAGTACAAGGACCCTCAAACATTACTCAAATGTAATCACTGTTTCTTGATAGTTGAATGACATAATATCCATGATCTAAGTCAATGATCTTGTAGGTGTTCTTTGGTTTCCAGAGGACTTGGATTCAGTTATCTAAATACTTAAACCAGGGTTACGCCAATGGCTTTCACTGTGACAACAAAATGCGAAGGGCTCAACAGAGGCTTCATAATTGTCGGGATGATGGTAAAAGTAGGTAGGACGCCACTCACATCAACCCTGATATCTTCAGTTTCAATGTGTTAGTTTTTGGAATTGCAAGTCTGCAAACTTTTCTATGATATTCTTTCTGACGATATCCATGTAAGATGGCCTCCACTCATCATGCCCTAGATGGTTACATTTAGCGTTGCCATATTTATCTTGGATGAAGGAATGGGTGCTTGGATTACGTTCAGGAGGACGGCCGGAGGCACCATGGACGTCGCCTCCACCACCGCCCTTGCCAAACCCTAAAACCATCACACTTTTTTGTATTCACGCATGTAACTATAGTTAGATAGTCACTTAATTGATTATCTAGATCACATACTTTCTTGAAATTCTTTGGAATTTCTCTCATAACATCATCGTTTGATAATATATCAACTAAAATTATTTTGAGTATATATCATGAGCAAAAAATATCAAAAAAAAGCTAAAATTCTATCAAGGACCTATATGTAGATCCTAATTAGTTTAAAAGGGATTTACTTGGGCCATGGGTTGAGCCCATGCCTTATAAGGGATCCAAATGATCCATTAAACCCCTAACTTTGTAATTAATGCTCAACCATCCTAATAACCTCAAAAGTAAGTTTTTTCAAAGTCATGTCATGCTAACCTTAATAAAGTCATATTTAGTTAGATTAAAATTTTCATCATCCAATTCCATACCTTTGAGCTCATTCCTCTTTGATTGACTTAATATGAAATTCAATCCAATATTCTAAATTTATATAAATTTTCAAGATTTGATGATCTTACAACAACAGTGGTGCCAAGAAACCAACACGGTAGTATCGTGCAAAACTATCATGCCAACAGCTCCACAAATCCCTCTCCTACTTCATCCACCATGGTCGTGGTACCTTCCACGATCGTTTTACCCTCAAGCCATCATGGTCGGGGTTCCCACCATGATCGTGTTGTGCTACTACATTTCACTCAAAATTTATCTGACATTTTCACCTTCGCACCAAGATTGTCCACCATGATTGTTCCTTATCTCACCCATCACAATCATGCTGCCCACCACAACCATTTTACACACCACGATTGTTTGACCCACCAAACCCTACTGCTTCCCACCTATCATTTTACCACTATACCCCCACTTAACCTACACCCCATAGGCCACTATATACACACTAGTGGTGATTGGGAGGCCAAGGTTAGCCTCTCCTAAGCCCCCACAACCTCCACCTACTCCTCTCTATATATTCCACTTCATTTCCCTTCCACCTTCAAGCCTAAAATCATAGTTTTCTAGGGTTTTGGGAATATCTTTTCCATTTTTCATGCTATCCCATGTGTTTGGAGGATGAGGAAGCCATTGGAGTTGTTTGGTGTAACATACTCAATTCTAGCATATATATTAATCCTCCCTTCTTCCAGTCATCTATTCAATTTTGTTGTTATCCAATGTCTTTTTCCCATATTCAAAATTAATCAGGAATAATTGGAATTAAATAGTATTATGTATTCATAGATACCCTTTATAAATGATACTTGAAAGATAAAATAATCATGATACATTCAAAAATAAGTTTGAGGTATGAAATACCAAATAATGGCTTGGGACCAAATTGACACTTCAATTACACTTAGGATTTGGGATAAAAGAAATCAATTTAATATGTTTTATAGTATCACAATTGGGTAATTTAGAGGAGTAAATACATTACATGTAGCATTGAAATCTAATATGAAACATAGTCAAAAATTGAAATTGATGACCATTTGGTTTCCACACATCCTAATTAGCTAATATACCAATTTTCAAATCAATTAAATTTTGAATACACCCCTAATTGATTAAAGTGAGGAAAGAACAAAATTTAGTAAGATGTTAATCACTTTAATGAATGGCACTCTTTATTTAACAAAGTTATCAGTAGTAATCTCTGACCTCTAATGTCACTTTTCATGATGTTAGTTCCAAAGAAAAAATGACGCTATAGACCAAACAATGTCGTTTCATTAGCATAAACATCACCATTGATCAAGTCTTGTCAATTTACAAAAGACATAGGTACCGCTTTTTCTATAACATCGGTTACATTATCAAAAAACTGACATCTAAAGAAATACAATTTTTAGGGGAAAATATTTGTCTTCAAAAAATTCAGGATGAGCGTCGGTTTTCAGAGAATCGACGACAACCACCTTCACACAAAATAAATTTTGCCTTCTAAATACTTCTGGTGTCAGTTGTATATCCGTAAAATCGACGACTCGGGCATTATTTCAGGCTAATTTTTTTTCATTTAGACTACGACCTCTTGCATCGGTTTATTAAAGCTAATGGACGTCTAAGTCCTTAGCATAGGCGTCAGTTTATGTTAAACAACTGACGACTTAAGCCTTCCATAGGCTCATATTTTTTTGCTCAGATAATGGCCTATTACATTGGTTTTTTTACAGCAAACTGACATCTAACTCAGTAGCCTAGATGTCATTTTCAGGTATACAATCGATATCTCAGGCCTTACTTAGGTCGATTTTTTATTTTCACATAATGGCCTCTTACATTGGTTTTTTACACCAAATCAACATCTAAGTCACTAGGTTAGGTGTCAGTCTTTGGTAACCAACCAAAAAATATTTTCTTAGGTGTTGGTTTTTGTAAACAACTGACGACAATGTAAAACTTAATAGCACCCTCACAAAAAAGACTTCACCCAATATCTATTTCATTATTCCCCCGACATTTCCCTGGGTCTCTCTGGTGATTCTGGTCACCACTGTCAGAGCCCTCTACTTGGACACCACCGTAGTTGTTGCTCGAATGTTGTCGTTTGGAGTTGCCTCTCTTTACCTCCGCCTCTCTCTTCCTAGTCTAGGTATTGTTGTTTGTGTGTATGCCCAGAGAGCCAATCATATGATGATTGACATGGCATATAACATAAAGGATTTGATTAATAAAGGAAAGCTTCCGATTTGTTCTATTTCACTCGGTAATGAGATGATGAGGAAATATAATAAATGTCTAAAGAATGAGAATACTCAATGACGTATGTCTTTAAGTACGTGACTTGAACAATGAGATCATATGGATCATAAGAGTATGTACATTCTTATAATGTCCTTGGTTAGATGTTACTATGAAAAGAAGATAGATAGCAATAACACAAAAGACTAGAGTGTGTCTTGGTTGATGATAGAATCTCATCAGTCATAATATATGTGATATCAAACCAAGCATATAGATACATGTTGGGAAGAATGTATCAGACAGACCCACCTTGAGAGTAAGAGATGGGAACCATAATAGGTGGTCATAATCATCTCTCATACTGAAGGTGGTGATTGTGGTTCTTAGACCTGAAGCTACTACACTCATCACATGTCATTCAGTATGATTTGACATTATCCAACATAATCCTAAATAAGGATTGCCATAATGGTGATGATTGGGTGATTGTGACACATGGGGAAAAATGTGAGTGATGTAGATGGGATTTGTCCCTCCTACTAGAGTATGATATCTAGGTCACTTGATAAGAGATACTGAGAAAAGCATGTGCATGCACATGTGAATCAATATATGATATTGATGTTACATATATCTCAGACAGTCTGCTCTGGATCAAGGAACATGGATTGAACATTGAGAAGATGATGATTCCATGCCTTGAGTTCATTCTGGATATTAGAGAAAAGGAATTAGACAATCACTATAACACCTAACACAAATTGTAGATTGAATTTGTTCTCCAACTTTCTTGATTATTTGGGTAGAAATGATGTGTGACTAGGCACCACTCTTTACTTGTGATGGCATAAATCAATTAAAGATATTCACTGCCAACATAACATTAAACCTGTGGGGTCACACATAAAGGATACACCTAGAATAAGAGTTTCATCATGAATGATAATTAAATTGATTGCTAAAGAGTTTAGGTATTCAATTTAAGCAACGAATTAGTTGATTGAACTCCCAACTGACCGGCTCAAGTATTGAATCGACTAGTTGGAGAGTCAAGTCAATTGAAAATTGCATTGGATCAATGCATGAACCGGGGCATGAACCGACCGGTTCACCTAGTGAACCGATCGGTTGGAGGTCGTGAGATGACCGGCTCACGGGACAGAGATGCCCAGTTTGTGGACCAATTCGATTGCATCAAGTATTAGTGCTGACATAATGTTTTACATTAATTGGATTAGAAATTACCAATACAATTGTGATTGGGAAACATGATGAAATAACCAGTTCATTGTGTCAACTGATTGGCTTGCATGCCTATCGATTGGTTCATCAGTGAACTAGCCGTTTTTCCTGTCAAAAGTTGTGAAAATTTGTGAGATTCTGGTCCGTTCCACTCCTACACAGACCGGGAACCCTGACCCTCCTATGAATAGAGGGGTATTAGGGGATTCCCAGAGAGACAACTCAATTTCCTCTGACAATTGTTGTCCTCTCTAATTGTGGTAACCAATAGAGAGCCCGAGCAAATCCTACCCACTAAAGGGAGGGATAGCAAGGGGAACACTTGTGGGAGAGCAAGTTGATGATTAGTACACCAATAGGAAGGAAAAATCATTGACATCTGTTATAATAGAATGGAAGGAGTTTTAGGTGATTCGTGTGGACTTCTATAGAGGCGAGGAGGTTGTTTTCTAACGCTAGGGGGACCTCGTCAGCCTACCATCCATGGTGGATACTAGGAGTTGCTATAAACGTCGTACCAGTTCAACCAAGAGAGTTGCACTACTACAATAAGAAATAGTCACTGGACTTGCTCCACGATCAGGTATGAACTCATTAAACCATCATTCCCATTGATTAGTTATTGATGTGATCTTGTTGTTATGGGGAATATGGATAGAAAATTATGTTTCCACTACCTACTCTATGTCCATATTTCCCTACAGTGGTATCAGAGCCACGTTAATTTACTATGTTTTGAGATAATCGATATGATCAGATTTTTTGTTTTCATAATTTATTTATTGCATATGATGCAAATACTTAAACTGTTTAATGTATATATCTGATCAAAAACAACATATAACCCCAAACTAATATATATATATATATATATATATATATATATATATATGCAATTTACATATTTCTCCCTAAAATTGAGTCTTGATGGTGGATGTGTAGCATTGTTATGGCCAATAACCCTCTTATATCTGTGTGTGGTTGGATGGTTTCTTTTGTGTATGTTTATCGTGGTTTGCATACCAAAGCTCTACCTTCTTCCCAATGTAAATTATTATTCTTTCCTACCTTTGCTCCCCATGAATGTAACTCGAGGTTTCTCATTACTCTGTAATAAGTTTAATACCAATAGGATAGTTTCTTTTCCTACAAAGACAAATATGACGATGGCCAGTCGATTGTTTCACATGACGATGCGGCCGTCTGGAGGACCGAGGAGTGCAGACTATAGGAGAGAAAATTGATTGGCTGGTGGACCCAATTGACTATTTGGAGGTGCCTAAACATTAGTTGGACACAAGGCTAGACGACCGTTTTAGACAACCAACGGACCGACCAAGAGGCGAGTCGACCGGTTCAAAGGTTGAACCGATCAACTCATATTGGCAAGCATAGATCTACATTAACAACAGTTTCATGCATGTGATATTATATATATATATATATATAGAGAGAGAGAGAGAGAGAGAGAGAGAGAGACTAGTGTACACTCGAGTGTACCGGAGGTACCGTACGCCTCAGTCATTTTTAAAGATACAATAACTTTTTAAAAAAATATAAACCGTTGATCTTCTTAGATATCTTAAGAACATATCATATAATAAATTTTAACTCATTTGGACACTTATATATATATATATATATATATATATATATATATATATATATATATATATATATATATATATATATATATATATATATATATATATATATATATATATATACACACACACGGTCCCGCACCCCTGAACTCCACTCGTCCCAGCGTCCGATTCAGCCGCCGTTCCCAGCTTCATCTGCTGTCGTTCTCCTCGTGATCGTCGCTGCCACTGAAACGGCAGGTGCTGGCAGGGAAAATTGTCGGTGGACTGTCCGTTCGTCCCAATTTTTCCCTTGTTTCCACGCTCTCCTCTGTCATCCGGTTAGGCCCTTCTTCCTCTCCGGGGAGGTAAGTGGATGGAAGTCTTGCCGAGCGTGTGATTCCTATCTTTTGATTTCATGTAGACAGCCATCTCGACAATCAAAGCATGTGAATTATTACAGTTAATTCCAATGTTTGTAAGGCAATGTTCCAGGCAGGACATGGTGGCCACGAGAGATTAAATAGTTACGTAGCTTGAGGTCATTATTAAAGCCAACATGGGGTGATGATGGGATCATCATAGAACGTATTTGCTTGCTAACGGCAGAAACTAATCGTTGATATATGTCTCCATTGGGTAGGTCATGTGTACAAGTTATATTATTTTTTAGATCATGTTTGGTTGCATATCCATGTTGTTTTGACTCAATTATCACTAGCAGATTTTATATTTTTAACTAATTTTACTTGTCTCATGGTTTGGATTGTAGGTACTACATTTTGCAATGAAATGATGAGGAATATATCATATTATCACTTATTGGATCACTTCTCAAGTATCTACATGTTTTGGGGTTCGAAACTACGCAAATACCACTTTTTACGGAATGTAAATCGGACCTACACGCTGAAAGTTATGAGCAGAATACACAACAGCCCAAAACAGCCAAGTGCACGACGTGCACCTGGAGCATCAAGCAAAATGAAAGTTTCTGGAAAGTTATACGGCGTGCACGTAATTTCACGGCGTGCACCTGGGAGCTGAAAGTTTCTGGAAAGTTGAACGGCGTGTGACACACGTATAACGTGCGTGTAATACGCAAGTGTACGTATCGAAATAATATGAGATTATGAGTCCCGAGTTATCGAACACGGGGAGTTGTGAGGTTAAAGACTATTACTAATTAGGATTTGTCAGCTAAGCCAAAAACAAGAGTTGATTGAAAAAGAAAATAAAAATAAAAGAAAACAAAAAAATCGATTAAATGGTTGGTTTAATCAATTAAAAATGGAATCCTTAGGATTGCGGTTTCACCGTAGGTTCTCGTTGTACTAATTCCTACACAATTATCCTAATTCGTCTCCTATTCCGGGTAGTGGCCTGTAGTCAGAATTGCTCATTGTCGTGATGCAATTCACTACCTAAGTCTAGGTTGGTTCCACCGTCGTAGTAACATATACCCTAAACTAGGTGCATTAGAAACAACCTCTGGGTTTCCACCATTAACCGTACATCACCTTGTTCAAGGGATTTATTAATTAATGTGAATCTCATCTCTTTTCAACCGTTAATTCCTCTTTCAAAGCAATTAAAGGCATTAGATTATCATTAGGGTGATCAATCATAATGATATAATGGAGAAAACGAAATCATACCACGGATTTGAGAGACAAATTATAATAAACTATGTAAAAAGTATCATACAACAATTACCCGGGCTACTCCCGGGTCCTAAGGAATTACGTTTTTTAGCCGAAAATAGATGGCATGGTATCACAGTAAGTCGAAAAGATCTGAAATATGAATTTCGAGATACAGTAAATTGGAAAAGGGTTAAAGAGTGGATCTGGAGAAGATGGATAGAATTTTCCGTCGTTTCCGCCGCCAAAACGCCTTTGAGGTCTTCCGTGTAGGGTGGGTTCCTCTACTTTTCTCTCTCCGTTCGGCTGTCGTATCGTCTCCCGTGATAGATCTCCCAATTGCGGCTCTAATGGTACCTTTTATAGCCGTCGTACATGTTTAGGTCAAGAGGAAACCTAAAAATATAATTTTTAATACAAACATGTGTTAGATTTAACACATTAAAATTTCGTCCACAATGTCTGAGTCGATGGTATCAAGTTGGAAGTCGATGGTATCGACTTCTTCACAATAAAACTTCCTTTTCCTTTTCAATCTGGAGCAAAAAATATTTGTACTCTGATGCCATGTCGCTACCATCGAGTTGCAAGTCGATGGTATCGACTTTGTTCCAGTAAATAATAATTATCTACAACAAAATAATCAATGAATAAAATCAAATAATTATTATAATAATTAAAACATGTAAAATGCATGTAAAATACATGTAAAAATATAAGAAATGATGCACAAGTGATTTTTACTAATTTGGTAAAATATGTATTAAAAAGATATTCAATTAAGCACAAATGACATAGAAAATAACCAAATTAGATACCAAAATAACGACAATTTGTGTATACATCACACCCCTAAGCTTGAATATTGCTCGTCCTCGAGCAACACTACTCTTGAATTTGTTTTAAAAAGTCAGCAAGAAGACAAGTACCTATGAATTATTTTTCCTAACCACCCTCCACCAGTTGGTCCCAAACCGGTCCTTGCCAACCACTGAACAAGTAACTACTCTAAAGCGATCAATAATGTTCATAATACATGTCCACAATAAGATTAATGAAAAACATTATCAATATGAAGCAGTTAATATCATGGCTAGTAGGACACATGCTTGATGCACTATGTGATCTCCCTATCTACATTGCTCTGATCTACCTAAATAAGCTACTTGGAAGCAGATCCCCAAATAAAAATGGATGAGGGGATTAATTATGATGGTGGCCTACCATGCAGAGCAATGGGTGGAAAAGATGAGTGGCTATGAAATCAGGAATCACAAGAATAATCCAAATCATTTATGCAAAAAGTAAAAATATGATGCACCTATATGATGGATAAAATGTGAATGTTTGACTTCTAATGACTATTATTTTATTTTGGTGGATTGATGCATGCAATGGATGTCTCATTCTAATGATGAGTATAAGTGGGAAGGTGTTTACAACAAGATCCACAATCCCCTCCTTTGTTGCTTAGAGAGAATATGACATTGAAATTAAAAATCCTTTTCCTCCTTTTCTCCTCTTTTTTTCTTTTTCAATAACTCTTTTTTTTCTTACCCTATTTTTAGCAAGATGAACAGTTCATGCTTGGGTTTTTTTTTGCTTTTTTTATTTGGAGAAGGAGTAAGGAGATACAACTTTTTTTACACTCTTTCATGACAGAAGATGGTAGAAGATAACAAATATGTAACACCTTATCAAATATGCAATGCAAATGCAACTACATGAAATTTTGTTATGCAAAGTACAAGTGCTCAAAAGAGATTATATGATTTTTTTTATTTTTCTAATTCATAATAAAAATGAACTAACTATATGCTTCCTATCATGCCATGTATTTCAAAGAAGAGGAAAATAACTTGGATTAAACTTGATCATCCAATGGTGGTGAATGAAGATGAATGGAAGGTGGATGAGATCACATGAATAAGAGACAATGTCTTTCCCAACCATGATATGTCCCTCTTCTATCAACTTGTGTAACAGGGTAACCTTAGAGTTTATTTCTAGAATTCACTATAAAGATCACGTTACTGTTTGGTTGGTTTGGACTCAAACATCATCGTCATAACACAAGCCATAGGGTTAAGTTAGGTTTTTTTTTCATTCACTCAGTATGTCTTCAAGCTGACTAATCCAAACAATTCCTCCAGTTATGTACTCTTAAACATAGCAAATTTAGCTTAAAGTGCAAAGCAAAAAAGCACATTCAGTTTTCAACAATTATCAGAATTGATACCACATCATCAAGAAACGGCTAATCCTAACTAAAATTTTATATTTTGTCCACAATTACACTAGATAGAAGTGAACCCTAAGAAAAAAAAACTTCAAACAATAAAAGAAAAACATGTAGAGATATGATAAAAAGTAAAGATGCAAGATAAAGGTAGAAGTGTCATTCCATTCCTCCCCCTAAGCTTGAATATGACATTGTCCCCAATGTTAAAATCAAAGGAAGATACATGAAACGATTGTACCAGTATGGGCGGTGAACTCTAGGGTCAAAGATGAGTAGATGTGATCCACATGATAATCTGCCCTCCAACATGCAGTCAAGCTAAGTGAAGTGTCTATGCTTGCTCAACTTGTGAGATGTCACTGATGAAAACTTGGTACTACCAACAGTGAAGTCAGTGGTACTGACTCAATGCGTCCCTGCACACTGAATGCACATATCAAGGCACCTTTTTTTACTTGCATCAAAACTAGATATCACAATCTATAAATAGGAATGTAAAAGTAGAACTAAAAGTTTAACAAAATAAACCTAATTCGTGGGTTGCCTCCCACAAGCTTCTTTGTTTAACGTCTTAGGATGGACACAAGTCAATCAACAATAATCAGGTGGTCGTGGAGGAGGGTGAAGCTCTCTCCGCCTCTTCCTTCTAAACTTTTGGTTCCTTGCAACAATGATAAAAAACAAATAATAGTCAGAAGACCAGCATGTATGGTTGACGTTCCATTTCAACAGTAAATTATCATTGCAATGAACATGAACACGACTCACAATCAAGTCTTGATGTGGGAGCACATGTAGAAATAGATAGCCATGAGTTGAAAGGTATAAAGATGATTGATCATTAATTTCTATGACCATCCCCAATGGATCACTCCTATCTACACATAATGAAGGGGTTATATCAAAGGTGAATTTGTGTACCTCCTCCTCTTCTAATAATTCAATTCCCCCACATTCATTAATATCCTCACAAAAATTTTCAAAATCATCATCTGGATATATATCCCATATAGGATCCTCAATAAGGAAATGAAGAGATGGGTCTTGTGGTGAAGGAATTATGTGGTGGGTAATGGGAAATTCCTCCACCTTTTCATTTTTAGTATCCTCTTCCTCACTCTCTTCCTCCTCTCTAAGATCACTATCAAATAAAGCACCTTCTGTATCCTCCTCTCCTTCACTCATATCCCAAACACGTGTATCAAAATTGTCTTCCACCTTATTTGCATCATTTTCCTCATCTTCCTCATCAGATACCCAATCATATTCAAGATCAATCCTAGGAGTCCAGGGTGTGGGTGTGGGCTCAATGGAAGGACATGGTAGAGATGATTCTAAAACTTCTTCCAGTATGTTATCCTCACTCTCTAATTCCTTATCCTCAATCTCAACTTCTTCCATTTTCTCTATTCTACCCCATCCTCCATTAGAAATAGGACCTTTGCGATTTAAAACATATTGAACCAAAATCCTAATATGCTCACGATGAATTTCCTTTGAGATTTTCTCATAATGTAATGAAGGTGGACTCAGACATCTATAACCTACATGTGCATTTCCACACTCAAAACAAATAGGGGCCATGCGCTTTTTTTAAAACTTTTTTTTAAATAAAAGAAGACTAACAACAAAGAAATATTTAGATGAATATGTACAATGCCTAAACTAAAAGTAAAGTTTTATGTAATGAAAAATGGGAAGAATAAAAAAATATCAAAAAAGGAAAATAAATACAATGGCCTAGAGTGGTCGATCCTAACTAGTGTTAACCATGCCAACTCCCCGGCAACGGCGCCAAAAACTTGACACGCGTATAACGTGCGTGTAATACGCAAGTGTACGTATCAAAGTAATATGAGACTATGAGTCCCGAGTTATCGAACACGGGGAGTTGTGAGGTTAAAGACTATTACTAATTAGGATTGATCAGCTAAGCCAAAAATAAGAGTTGATTGAAAAAGAAAATAAAAATAAAAGAAAACAAAACAATCGATTAAATGGTTGGTTTAATCAATTAAAAATAGAATCCTTAGGATTGTGGTTTCACCGTAGGTTCTCGTAGTACTAAGTCCTACACAATTATCCTAATTAGTCTCCTATTCTGGGTAGTGGCCTGTAGTCAGAATTGCTCACTGTCGTGATGCAATTCACTACCTAAGTCTAGGTCGGTTCCACCGTCGTAGTAACCTATACCCTAAACTAGGTGTATTAGAAACAACCTATGGGTTTCCACCATTAACCGTACATCACCTTGTTCAAGGGATTTATTAATTAATGTGAATCTCGTCTCTTTTCAACCGTTAATTCTTCTTTCAAAGAAATTAAAGGCATTAGATTATCATTAGGGTAATCAATCATAATGATATAATGGAGAAAATAAAATCATACCACGGATTTGAGAGACAAATTATGATAAACTATGTAAAAAGTATCATACAACAATTACCCTGGCTACTCCCGGGTCCTAAGGAATTACGGTTTTTAGCCGAAAATAGATGACATGGCATCACAGTAAGTCGAAAAGATGTGAAACATGAATTTCGAGATACAGTAAATTGGAGAAAGGGTTAAAGAGTGGATCTGGAGAAGATGGAGAGAATTTGCCGTCGTTTCCGCCGCCAAAACGCCTCCGAAGTCTTCCGTGTAGGGTTCCTCTACTTTTCTCTCTCCGTTCGGCTGTCGTATCGTCCCCCCGTGATAGATCTCCCAATTGCGGTTCTAATTGTGCCTTTTATAGCCGTCGTACATTTTTAGGTCAAGAGGAAACCTAAAATACAATTTTTAATACAAACATGTGTTAGATTTAACACATTAAAATTTCGTCTGCAATGTCTGATTCGATGGTATCGAGTTGGAAGTCGATGGTATCGACTTCTTCACAGTAAAACGTCATTTTCCTTTTCAATCTGGAGCAAAAAATATTTGTACTCTGATGTATGTCGCTACCATCGAGTTGCAAGTCGATGGTATCGACTTTGTTCCAGTAAATAATAATTATTTGCAACAAAATAATCAATGAATAAAATCAAATAATTATTATAATAATTAAAACATGTAAAATGCATGTAAAATACATGTAAAAATATAAGAAATGATGCACAAGTGATTTTTACTAATTTGGTAAAATATGTATTAAAAAGATATTCAATTAAGCACAAATGACACAGAAAATATGCAAATTAGATACCAAAATAACGACAATTTGTGCATACATCAGCGTGTATTTCTTCATCGCACGCCATGCAACTGGGAGCTAAAAGTTTCTGGAAAGTTGCACAGCGTGCATTTCTTCAGCGCACGGCGTGCACATTGCATTTTGGAGCAAATTAAAAGTTTCTGGAAAGTTGCACGATGTGCACTTTGGGTGCACGGCGTGCACCTGGCAGTTTCAGCATTTTGAAAAATACGAGTTTTTGTTTAAAACGAAGTGGGAACTTAATGGGCGGTTATACCCGGTCATTTTGCGGAACTTCTCTCGTCCTAGAGCAAGCCTAGAGCATGGGAGGGCGATTTGGAGGGGAAAGGAGGTGGTTTCTTACCAATGAACCCCCATTCTTCCTCTCTTCTTCTCCAAGCTTCTTCTCCAAGGTGCAGCAGAGCTTCTTCACTCCACAAAGCTTATCGGGAGGGAAGTTTGTCCGGTTTGGAGCAGCTGAAGAAGTGGGATTTTGTCCTCAAGTCGGAATTCTACCTTCCTTTGGTTACACCTTGGGATTGCTTAGCTTTTCCTTCTCTAAACCATGCTAAACTCTGAAATTTCTGCACATTTTCTACTGTACATCATTATGGACGAGTAGTCTCTTTTTCTTGGGCATGGGAGAGTAACTCCCATGTCATAGCTTGTAAGAACATATGAATTTCGTACTAAATGTTAGTTTCTTGCATGTTTCAAGAGTTGTTTCAGATCTGAAATGCTTGTTTGTGTGATTGGCCATCATACTTGCATGTTTTATGCTTTCTTTCATAATCTGAGAAGATGTATTTGAGAGTATGGAGTTACTCTTTTGGCAACTTGTCCTTGACTGCGAGAGTGGCTGGGATTATGTTGAGGAGCAAGGTTTGTGATTTGAAATGAAATACATACACGAGAGTGATGTATGGAGTTAAAATCGTCATCACTCCACCGAGAGGTGAGTGATGACTACAAACCTCCTTTGCAAGTTAATTAACATGTTTAAATTCGTATTTTAATATAAGCTATGATGTGATGGTGAAATCCCAAGTCTAAGATCCTTCCAAATCTGAATCTTAACCTTTCTTAAGTGATAATTTATTGTTTTGTTTTAGATCTATAATTTAGTTGTTCTAATCCAATCATCTTGTATACAACGATCTATATTATTGAAAATCATAACTCTTGCGCCTAATTAACCAACACTCCTTGTGTTCGACCTCGACTACAACTACTCTCGTATACTTGCGGGATATAGCTAGTTGAGTAAAAGATCATTCTTAATGATTGAAACTCGTTAGTGTAAACAACCAACAGTAGGGAAGACACAAATACTACACCTAGTCAATTAAAGTTTTCAATCAAAGCTTCTTCCTAGAAACCAGCAAGTTGCTCAGCCCAAAATTGTACGTTGATGGGATTTGTCTTGTCTAATAAATCGTTGGAGAAGGGACATTCCAGCATGGCCTTTACTTCTGTGAACTTTTTTTAATAAGTATGAGATAACAAGGTGTTTCATCTAGGAGAGCACATACGAGGATGTCGACCCGAGCTCACTCAGATGTAGATAGAAAAAGCAAAAAGAGAATGAATGGGAGAAAATAGTGTTTGTGGGGGAGACACTCATTAACATCTGGCCTCAACAATGAGAAGAAATAAAAAATATTGATATGTCAGGCAAGTTGTGCTTCTTTCAACTGAAGCCCCTAGAGATCTAGATCAGAATCATGTGTGATCTGCTATGATGTCTTCCAGCGAGTAGCACCCTCCACTATTTTGGTCTCCTGATCTTCATCTGCTCCCAACACCTGTGTTGATATGGAAGTCAGTCATGCAATGCAAATTTATGTACAATGAATGTTCATTGTCAATTAGTAAAAGATGTATTGGTCGGTTTGTGTTGTTATATTTCTCTTATTTCTTTCTAGCCAGATGTGCCAGAGGGTGTTGATAATCAGATCAGAGGGATGGTTCTTATGTTGTGTTAGACGTTTTAAACGTATGACATGGTTAGGCAGGAGTATATTGCTAGTGATATTTTGTGGTGGGAAGAATTTGTACATGAAATTTAGTATGAAGGGGCAGCTAGTGAAGAGGTATTGTGTTATTTCTTCTGCAACTAGATAGAGGTAGCATCTCATAGGTCCCTGGAAGCCTCTTCTAGTGATGTGATGGTATGTTGGGATCATGTTGTTTGAAAGGAACCAGAAGAAGATTTTGAATTTTGTGGCCATTTTGCCTTCCATATGATTTTCATATCTGATATGTGTCCTCTATAAGTTAAGTACAGGTAAGCAGCTTTTGGAGAATATTTAGGTCCCCAAATTCAAGAAATGTAGTTGGCAATATTGTTTTTCAGGTCTTGGATGATGTCTAGCAAAGTATTCTCATGAAGGTTATTAGTGAGGCGGAGCTTGAGAAAGTTTTGTCGATTGCTGGTAAGGAATTTCAAAGCTCTAGCAGTATTGAGATTTTTCAAGGATGGCGGAAAATGAAAATTGTATTTCAAATTCAGTATGGAGTTATTTTGGAACCAAGGGTCCCTCTAAAATTTGATGTTTAAGCAGGCGTGTGGGGGGGGGGAGTTGATGAGGTGAGTAATGATTTCCAAGTATTTATTTATAAACTTCCAAAGTGGAGATGCTTTGCACTTACTGATTTTGTGCCAAGGTGGGTTATGTTTGTAGTATTTTTCAAGGGTGAGAGTTTTCCAGATCTTGTATGTATTTGTGGAAAGGATGTTGATGATCTTGGTGATGAGGCGTATGGCATAAATCCTAATGTTTATGATGCCCCAGCCACCATATTCAACATGTGCTATAAGAGTGTCCCAATTTACCAAGTGGACTTTGTGTTTTTGATGTTCTTCATTGAAGTGATTCCCAAGAAACTGATTCCTGATGGAGTCAATGACCTTTAGGGTTTTGCCTGGTAGGGGAATGCAACTGAGGAAGTGTGTAGTTATCAGTGTAATGACACTGTTGAGGAGGGTGAGGCGTCCCGCAAGGTTGAAAAAGTGGTTGGTCCAAGAGAAAAGTTTGTGCTTAATCTTTTCAATGATGGGGTTCCATAGGGAGTGTGTGATAGGGTGTGGAGATATAGGAAGACCGAGGTATGTTATTGGGAATTATTCAATCTTGCACTTTAGGAGAGTTTTGTATCTATCAACCAGGTTGGTAGAGGTGTTGATACCTATGATGAAAGATTTTGAGAGGTTTATTTTGAGGCCTGAGATGTATGAGAAAAAACCAATGATGTGGATGGTGTTAATGATGGTGTTATCCTCTAGTTTAACCAAAATCATGGTAACATCCATAAACTAGACAATATTTTTGTAGCATTCTACATGTAAGGAGATGAGGCTCTATGTTGTGCCAAGCTTAGTCATGTTGGTAAGAATGGAGGTAACAATGATGAACATGTATGGGGAGAGCGGGTCTCCTTGTCTAAGTTTGTTTGTGTGGTCGAAATGACCAAATGGGAATTCGTTGATGATGGTGGAATAGTGATTTGTACAGATGCAAGCATGTATTCGATTATTCCAAATTTTTGGAAAGCCATATCCAAACATGGTGTGGATGAGGCAGTCCAAATTTATGTAATTAAAGGCATTCTCAAAGTCTAATTTGATAGCTATGACCGGGGTTTTGTTATTGTAGCACAGGTGGAGAGTATCATTTACCATGATGTAGGCATCATGTATGCTACGGTTTTTTTAGGAAGGCATTTTGGTTGTGGGATATGATGTCCTCTAACTGTCGTTTGATGTGATTACTAAGGACTTTTGCAATGATCTTGTAAGAGGTGTTGATGAGGCAGATAGGTCTAAATTATGTGATCTGATCGGAATGGTTGACCTTCTTAATGAGAGCTATGTTGGTATGATTGATAGTTTTGATATGTCTGTGGACATTAATGTTGTTATGGATGGCTCTGAGCAGTTTCATGAAGTATCCTTTGATGTGGTTCTAGTTGGTAAGGTAGAATTCAGTATTAAGACCATCAGATCCAGGAGATTTGTTTTTTCCAAGTGATGTAATAGCGTTGTCAAGTTCCTCATAGCTAAAATCTCTAATAGTGTGTTGTGGGTATGGGATAGTTTTGCAGAAAATATGTTTCCAATTGATAGATTCAAGGAAGGAGGTCTTATGTCTAGTGTTGAAGATGTGCTCATAGTATTGGACAATGTGGTTGGTGATCGTGTGCTTGTTGGATGTGATGTTGTTGTTAATGAACAATCTTAAAATGATGTTTTTTCTAGCATTGTTGTTGCAGGTTTCATGGAAGAATTTAGTATTCTTGTCTCCCTCCATGGCCCATATAATTTTAGTATGTTGTTTCCATATGGTGTCTATGCAGTTTTGAACGTGTTTTAATTTAGTTTTGATGGTGAGGGTGAGGGTTGGGTCAACTGTAGGATCAATGTCAACATAAAGATATTGTTATTCTAGATCAGCTAACTTATGCTTTATATTTTCAAATTTTTGTTTCTGTCAAGTTTTTAGATTTTTCCTGATGTTCTTAGTGTTCTTGTCAATGTGCTATCCTGGTTCTATGGTATGAGCATCATATGTAATCCATGTATTTTTACATAGCTCCAAACAATTTGGGTTGGTGAGCCAGAAATTTTCAAAGCAGAAAGGTTTGTGTCCCCATCTTTCCGATTTTGTGTCAATGATGATAGGGAAGTGGTCAAAGATAGGTGGTTGTGCAACAGTGACAAAGGAGTGTGGGTATAAGTCTTCCCAAAGTGTGGTGTAAATGAAGTGGTCAAGCCTAGCCCAGATTTGATTGTGGTGCCAAGTGAAGCATGCATTGGCAGGGGGAATATCGATCAGGTGGTGTTGTGTGATAAGTTGGTTGAAGACTATGTCTGCGGGGTACATGTGGCCTCCCTGTTAAGAGAGGCTAATTTTATTCGATGGTTGAGTGATGAGGTTGAGGTATCCTCCAAGGATCTAGGGTTTATCAACAAATTTATGTATAATGTATTTGATCTCAGCAATGTATTCAGTTTTTTTGGAACTAGGTTTACCATAAACCCCAGTAAAGACCTAGCTATGTGCATCGGTATTGTTAGTGATGTGAAGGGTTATAGAGAATTTCATAAGCTCAACTTGTGTGATGGTGAACAGACAATTGTTTATGCTTATAGCTAGACCAACTCTAAAACCTACTGGGGGAATGTGGTGCCAAGTGTTCATGTATTTTCCACCTATGGTTTTCAGAGCAAAAGGAGAGAGTGTGGATTTTATTTCCTGGATGGTGATAATGTTGATGTTGTTTTTGTAAATGTATTTTCTGATTTCTTTCCTTCTGTAAAGACTGGAAGCACTGTAGACATTCCAGGATGTGATCTTCATGGATGGAGCATGTAGATAACAAAATTTCAGTGCTCAAGGGTGAATCAATGTAAGTGTAGGTTGTCTAGGCCGGTGTATGTGTCGTGGATGTTTCTATGGTTTCTCCATTGCATAAATGTTTCTATATCATGAAGGGCATTATGTGCTATAGTTTCATTATTAAAGGTAATACCTATCTTATCCGCAAAATATGTAAAGGATTGTATATCAGGCCATGACGCATTATCCTCAATATTGTCAATCTGGTTATCACCATTCGATGAATGTATAATATCAGCAATTGAAAGATGAGAATTGTGTTGAGATAGATATGAGTGTTCAGAGGATATACATGGTTCTTATGAAGGGAAGTAGTTTCTTCAAGTTTTCCCCTCTAGTGTGGTTGACAGTGAGTTGATAGATTGGATTGTAGAGAGAGCTTTTCCTTTATTTTTCTGCTTTAGACTCTGTGATGATCAGATTTCATCAATGATAGTAGTTTTTTACTTCTGAACAGTGTCTGAATCAATGCTAGTAGTGGTTTCAGTGTCATTATTGTGGAAATAGAAAGGTTTGAAGGAGTTTTGGAGGGATTTATTGGTGTTTTCTGCAGATGGAGATGATGTCTCAGGCCTCTTTTTGTTCGTGGATAGGTTTGTGTCTTCTAAAGAAATGGTAGCAGAGTTTTTTTCTTTCCCAGACCATATTTCTTTTGGTTGGTTTCCTAGTGACAGTGAAGGCTTTCTTTGTGTTGGAAGGATAAAACCATGATGGAGGATGTGAGTTGATATTTGTGAAAGTAGTTGTGACAGTAGTAGGGTTTTCAACTGTTAGCTTAATTTTGTAAATCTTTCCCCAAGTCTAATTTTTATAGAGGCAGGAAGGGTAATGGCTTGTTTGATTGAGAAAATACAGTAGGCTTTGATGTACTAGGTGGGATGAAGGGTGTCATGACTGACAAACTAGAGAGTGACCCTGATGGAATGTGCTATGGCTTTGAAGACCTCAATCTCCCAAAGGTGAGGAGGTAGGTTAGTGATGGCAACCCAGCCTGATCCTCCAGAACCAGCCAGTGAGGATCCTTGTTCGGGCGCCCATCAGGTGATATTGGCTTGGATAAAACTAGTGCCACATGGGATATTAATTACTTGTCCAAATAGATGATCCAGTTTGGTACCTTCAGGGACAGAATATAGAAGTTGTGTTGGTGATAGGATCTTAGGCTTGAGGATAGTATGTCCAGGGAGAAGAAGAGTGATCACTCTGGTTACATCAAGAACATTGATGGTGTTGTTGTCAATATTGTTTGTGATATTGAAGAGGATGCTATGACTGGTGAAGACTTTCAACAATCGCATGGAGTTTGCTAGAAGGTCAATGGGGAACTCTCTATCAAGGTGCATTGTAGGAGCCATGGTGAAGGGGGATATTTTAACATACAATGGAGGTGTTGGGGTATGAGATAAAGGGGGTGAAGGATGGTGTAGGTTAGATGATGAAGGTTTTATAAGAGCTTGGGGTCCCAACGTGAGGGGTTTTGTAGTAGGTTGGTGAACGTGAGCATGTGAAAGGAGGGTGGAAGAGCATCTAGTTCAGGGATATGAAGACATGCAAAAGATTTTTGGGTGATAATCGAGTTGTCATAGAGCTTTGGGCACTAATTAGATTGACAAATCTCTTAAAGAATTGTGATCTATCGGTAAATGATGTTTTTGCATGGAAGGTTTCCATTTTGCTGTGAAACGTTCTGTGGCCACCTTGGGAGTGACCAGGGGATGGGGGCATCTATAAGAGAGTTGTATGGGGCGGTCGTAGATGTAGTCGTGTGGTGGAGTGTTGCATCAGGACTTAGAATGTTTTCTGCTAAAGCATCAGGTACAACTCAGGGATTGAAACTGGGGTTTGTGAGAAACCATCTTCCAACCATTTTTTTGGGTGTCGTTCTTGAAGGTGGTTGATGCATCAATTTTTAGTCACTTTTAAAGGCGTATTTTCTTTGGTTTTGTGTACCTATTCATCATTTACATGATTAATTATGCATGAAATATTATCATTAGCCTGTTCCACTTAAATGCATCAAAATTATGCAATTCTACTATTTTTGAATAGTTTGAGATCATCTCAAGTACTTATGTACATTTTTATTGCCTTTTAGGTACCACAAGAATCCCACAGACTCGGTACTACCGACTTCACAAGTTAGTAGTATCAAATCACATCAGTAGAAGACCCAAGGAATCGCACAGACTCGATACTGCTGACTCTACCAGTCGGTAGTACCAAAATAATGTCAGAGAGGTGCATGAAAGGAAGCGAGCAATCTCGATACTAGCGACTCTATGAGTCGGTAGTATCGATTTACATCAGAGAGACAGAACTATCTCAAAATAGAGACTCGACACTATCGACAGTGTTCGGTAGTACCGACAATGTGGGCATGCACGACAACACTAAGGGCTCGATACTATATACTTCCTAGTCGGTACTACCGAGTTTGCCCAATCAGGCAATCCAATGACACTTCTCTAATCCGATGGTTAGCGTTATTTCGCACCCCAAGTGGCTCTTATGACTTAAGGGGAGTGCGGTCAGACCTAATCATTTATCCAGTTTCCATTGCATGGCACCAGAGAATGAGGAGAGGTGAGAACGGCACCGAAGGCTATGTCCGGGACAATTCGAGCACCTCCAGTGGACGATTTTGTAGCCAAAAGACAGCAGATCGCACGTATGTCAAAGGAGATCACCCATACCCGCTATTCTCCAGGGGTGACTTTATATTTCTAATGTTTCCCACATTTTTCTTCTTCCTTTCTATGTATTTGACTATGGAAATCACGCGGGGCTAATCCCCTTGATTCTTTAGGATTCGGGAGTAGCCCGGATATGCATTGTACCTAACTTTTATGCATTAATATAGAATTTGCTCCAAATTTTTGGATATAAACCTATGAGATTATTATATTCTATTTGTGCTTGATCTCTATATCATTAATCATTTGAAAGAATGGTCACAATACATAGATAGTAGCGCTTATCAAGTCACAGGCTTTTCATGGTCACATTACAGAGGATCCAATGGCACACATCAGTAACTATGTGGAGAGTAGTGACATGGTGAAAATTGGCAGGGTGGCTGCTACAGTGCTTTATTTAAAAGTTGTTCTCATCGTCACTAGTAGACAAGGCAAAATCATGGTTCTACAACCTCCCACATGAGTCCATTGAAATATGGGAGGAAATGATAGATGCCTTCTTTGAGCGCTATTTTCCACCTCAAAAGACCAATGAGATGGTCTGGAAGATCTACAACTTAAAGCAGCATGCTAAAGAATCATATTCATAGGCTTGGGAACAATTTCAAAACATGCTGAGAAAATTCCCTCATCACGGGATCGATTTAGAAGACCAAGCAAAGATATTCTATTTGGTCTACATCATGGTGAGAGGACCATGCTCGATAGCGTAGGATCAGGATTCTTTCTCAACAACAAGCCCTCAAGATGCCATGAGACCTTACAAAATATGGCCAAGAACCAGAGTTGGGGAGAAGAGAGAGAATGCACAGCAACAATCAAGAGTGTTGGGGAGTCCAAAGTGATCAATGCTCTGAATGAGAAGCTTGATTTAATCACCAAAAAGTTGTGCCAGAAGGATGGAAATTCTTGTGATGAAGAAGAGAAGGTGAAGTACATGAGGCAGGAGGGGTACATGAATAATGAATACTATTGGAGAAAAGACCCCAAGTTCTCCAGGAAGGATCCCAACAACTTTCTGCAAGAGGAAAATCAAGGAAAACATCAAGGAAATGCACACCAGCAGCAGTAGAGCAATGAAGAAGAGAGTACAAATGATATCTTGAGGAAGCTAGTCAAGAAAAATGAGGTAATTATCAGCCAGGCATAGCGAGAACTTCATAATCACAGAGCCCAGATTTGCAATATAGAGACGCAAATTTCTCAAATTGCAACAGATGTGGCTTTCTTGAAGAAGCCTAGTCAACAGGGTTTCCCATGGAATACAAATACTCCATCTGGGAGTCATCAATTGAAGGTGATACTTCTACATAGTGGTAGAAATTACTCAACCACAAGCAAGCTAAACCAGAGGTAATTGACACCACAAGTGCAAAGGAGACACCCATAGATGGGACCATAGTACAGCCAGAGCCAGTAGAAGAAGACAGAATAGTTGAGATAGAAAACCCAGATCCAGAAGAGGCAAGATAGGAAGCATATATCCCACCTCACCAGAGGACACCAGTGACCTCGGTGCCTTTTCCAAATAGCTTGAAGGCAGAGAAAGTGGACCAGCAGTTCAAGAAGTTCTTAGATGGTTTTAGAAAATTATCTATCAACATTCCACTCATTGATGTGATTGAGAAGATAAATTCTTACGGAAAGTTCTTAAAAGACATAATTACCAAGAAGAGGAGGATACACGTTATTGATGTAGTAGTGTTGAAGGAACATGTGAGCGTGTTCATTTTGGGAATGCTACCTCCAAAAAGACAAGATCCAAGTTGTTTCAACATTACTTGGTTTATAGGGAAGACCAAGTTTAGAGAAGCTCTTTGTGATTCAGGGGTAAGCATCAATCTCATGCCCTTGTCAACTTTCAAGAAGCTAGGTATCAAGGAGTCCAGGAAAAGTAGTATGACTATTCAATTAGCAAACAACTCTGTGGTCAAGCCATAAGGCATTTGTGAAGATGTTCTAGTAAGGTAGACATATTTGTTTTTCCTGTAGACTTTGTGGTGACAGAAATGTGGGATGATCATGGCAACGAACTCCTACTTGGAAGGCCATTCCAAGCTACAGCTAATACAATTTTGGAGATGGGAAGAGGATGTTTGACCATGGGTATCAAGGATGATTGGTTTGAGATTAAGATGCCTGAGTACTCAAAAGCTACAGGGGACAAAGCATAGTGCAACATGTTGCAGCAAGTAGAGGGAAAGATGTCCTTGCTTCTAAGGAAGCCATTTCTTGGCATGGCCCATTTGATGACTAAGGTAGACAAGGGTACACTGGCAGTTTACATCGTGGAAAACACCAAGGTGGTTTCATTAGCAAAAGCAATGCGCTACCCAGAGGATGATGAAGAAGAATATTCCCCAGCAACAATAGAAGAGGTCGTTGTTGAATCTCTTGTGCATGCATATCCACAGTTACCTTTGGAGGCGTGTTTGATGAATCTAGTGGATGACTATACACATAGTCGCTCTTTGGAAGAGTGTGTACTATTGCTGAAAGTGCTACCCTACTACTATATAAAGCATTTTGAAGATCTTGGACCACCTCCTCCACCATTGGTCCCATCCCTATTGATCCCTCCTGCTTTGGATTTGAATCCACTGCCTTCACATTTAAATTATGTCTTTCTGGCCGCAAAAGAGAAGCTTCTAGTGATTACATCATCATCCTTGAGTGGTAAGGAGGAGAAGCAGCTACTAGTTGTTCTGAAGAACCATCGAGCCGCATTTGGGTGGTCAGTAGTAGATATTAAGGGAATCTCTCCTAGCCTGAGCCAACATAATATCCAGTTAGAAGATGGAGCCAAGGCAATAGTTTAACCTCAGAGGTGACTCAACCCCATCATGACTGAGATGGTAAATAAAGAGGTAGTCAAACTCCTATCAGCATGTATAATTTATGGTATTTCAGATTCCATGTGGGTGAGTCTGACTCAAGTAGCTCCAAAGAAAGGGGGGATTATCGTCACAACCAATTCTGTGAGTAAGTTAATTTCAACTAGGTTAGTGAAAGGGTGGCATGTACGCATTGATTATAGATGTTTGAATGTTTCCACTATGAAGGATCACTTTCCGCTTCCGTTCATTAACTAGATTTTGGAGCGACTCTCCGGTTGCTTACATTTTTCTTTGCTCGATGGTTATTTGATTGAGCCAAAGAATTCAGAGAAGTCAACTTTCACCTGCCCTTATGGCACATTTGTATATAGACATATGCCATTTGGATTTTGTAACGCACCCGCCACCTTCCAATATTGTATGCTTGCCATTTTTTCTGATATGGTGGAGTGATGCTTGGAGGTGTTCATGAATGATTTCTTGGTGTATGGAGATTCATTCGATGATTGTCTGTATAATCTAGATATTGTTTTACAAAGGTGTGAGGATACTCACCTAGTCTTGAACTAGGAGAAGTGTCATATGATGGTGAGTGAGGGCATAGTGCTTGGATACAAGGTGTCCAATAAGGGCATGGAATTCGATTCGGTTAAGATAGAGGTTATCTCCAAGCTACCTCCACCATCGATGAAGGGAGTGAGGAGCTTTTAGGGCATGCCAGTTTTCATCGTCAGATTATAAAAGACTTCTCAAAAATTACAAAACCTCTTTCAGAATTGCTAGAAAGGGATGTCGAGTTTTGTTTTGATGAAAGATGCTTGCAAGGTTTCAAGGTGTTAAAGAGAAGGTGATCTCCTCACCCATAATGCAGGCTCCAAATTGGAGCCAACCATTTAAACTGATGTGTGATGCATCGAATTATGTAGTGGGAGTTGTGTTGGGTCAACATCGAAACAAGGCTCCTACTGTCACATACTATGTGTTTAAAACTTTAAATGATGCTCAACTTAATTATACAACCACGGAAAAAGAACTCTTGGATGTTCTTTTGCATTTTAAAAATTTTGTCAATACCTAGTGGAGGCCAAGTTGATTGTGTGGACAGATCACGTTGTTATCAAGTACCTGTTATAGAAAAAAGATGCAAAACCTAGACTGATTAGGTGGATATTGTTGTTATAGGAATTTGACATAGATATTAATGATAAGGTAGGAAAGGAGAATGTTGTAGCTGACAACCTATCTAGGTTGGAAAGGGTGGAAAAGAAAGATTTAGATATCCCAATCGTAGAGGAGTTCCTCGATGAGCAGCTTTTTGTTCTTAAAACCAAGGATCCTTGGTTTATAAACATTGTCAATTATTTAGAATGTAAAGAGATGTATGAGGATTGAGGATACCAAGAGAAGAAGAGATTATTCCATTCTTTGAGATTTTACATCTGGGATGACCCTATACAGCTTAAATAGTGTAGGGATGGAATTTTGAGGAAGTGTGTATCGAAATGTGAGTTTGAGAGCATCTTGTCACATTGTCATTCTCTACCTATAGGGGCATCGTGCTAGCTCTAGGATTGTGGCTAAGGTCTTAGAGAGTGGTTTTTATTGGTCGACGCTCTGCAAGGATGCATACAATTGTGTTCTTTGTTGTGATGCATGTCAACATGCAGGAAATATATCTAAATGACACAAAATGCCATTGAATGTTTTCTAGGAGATTGAAGTGTTTGATTTATGGGGCATTGATTTTATGGGCCCTTTTATTTCTTCAAATTCTAATATATATATATATATATATATATATATATATATATATATATATATATATATATATATTGCTTGTTGTTGATTATGTATCAAAGTGTGTCATTTTGCTAAAGATCATATCTTCTATAGATTCAGTGTTCCTCGATTGATCATTAGTGATGGTGAATCTCATTTCACCAACAGGAAGTTTGGAACTTTGTTGAGTAAGTATGGGGTGAAACACTGAGTGGTTACTCCCTACCACCCACAGACACAGGGACAAGTTGAGGTGTCTAATAGAGAGGTGAAGAAGATTTTGGAGAGGACAGTCTCAACTAATAGGACAAACTGGAGTACGGTGTTGAATGATGCTCTTTGGGCATATAGGAAGGCCTAAAAATCACCTATAGGAACTATGTCATTTAGGTTGGTTTATGGGCGTGCTTGCCATTTACCGGTGGAACTCGAGCATAAGGCCAAGTGGGCTTTGAGAAAACTGAATTTCAAATTGGATGAAGTGGGTAGGAAAATATTGTTAGAGTTAAATGAGTTGGATGAATTGAGGATGGATGCCTCTAAGAGTTCTAGGATTTATAAAGAGAGAACCAAGAAGATTCACGGTCATCACATCTTCCATAGGGTGTTTAATCCGGGATAAAAGGTTCTCCTATTCAACTCTAGACTTAAGCTACATCCACGCAAGTTGAGGTCCAAATGGAGTGAATCATTTGAGGTTTTGCAGGTATTTCCCCATGGGGTTGTAAAGATAGGATACAGGGTTGGGTCATTCCTTGTTAATGGCCAGCGATTGAAACATTACTTTGGTAGTGAAGTGGATAGGAGAATAGAAGAGGTGAAGATCATTGAGCTTCCATAGATTCTTGTGCTTAATCATGTCTATCCTAGGACATAAAATAAGGGCGCTTGTTGGGAGGCAACCCAACCTTTATTTCTCCTAGATTATGATCTACTTCGAGTTTCATAGTTGTCGTTTTCATTTCTTATGTAAAAAGGTACCTTGATCCATTTTCTTGAGTGTGCAGGAGCCTACAAGGTCGATACTACCGAATTCATACTTAGTACTACTGAAATTACGTCAAAGTTGACATCTACAAAAGAAATGACAACTCGGTACTACTGATAGTCGAGTCGGTACAACCGAGTCTCTGGAGAATTTCAGCACCTACCTGATAAGCATTCGGTTGTATCGACAGCCCAGTCAGTATTACTGACTTTTTGGCACTCCCAAATTCGATATACCGAGATACTTCTCGGACCTACCGAGAAAAATGACTAGATTGGTACTACCAACTGCCAAGTCAGTAGTAGCGACTCATGACATTAGCGATCTGTGTGTGCCCGCATCAACAATCCAAATGACCTTCATCGAGCGGTCAGTAGTATCAATCTGCACCACAAGTCGGTACTATCGACGTTGGGGTGATTCGCATCCATGCCATCAGCAAACGCCAGCCGTCGATACTTCTGAGCCATAGATTCATGGAAAGATCTCGGTACTACCGAATTCAAGTCAGTAGTAGTGACTATGTCACTGCTGGGTGTACGTAGGCTATATAAGGAGGAGTGGGAAGATCATTTTCTTCACACCTTCACCCCCATCTCCTCAAGTAACTCCGAGCAAACAACACTAGGCATTGGTGATCTTCTCCGAGCTCCATTTTATCCATCCCTCTTCTTGCATCATTGCCATGGCACCAAGTAGGGGTACATCTTCTTCACCTGAGTAAGGTGAGTTGGTCCCTTGACCAACCCACATCCAACACTCCACCCTAGATATCAAGAAGGTCTGCGATGACCTTATAAAGAGGAAAATGATACTGATGTGATACGGATATCGCTCCCTCATAGAGAGATTAGGCTTCACCAAAAATCTACGTTGGGTATGTGAGCATCAGCTGGTGGAGGTGGATGGCCCATTCTTCAGCAACTGACCTACCTAACAAGAACTTGTTTGTGATTTCCTGGACTCGTTGGATGCCCTCGTCACCCCCGAGAAACAACTAGGAGGAGAGTGGAGAGAAGGAAGAGTCAGCTTCTGCCTCTACAATAGCAACCACTCCATCACATTCCAGGAATTCAACAACATCTTCAACTGGCTGCATGTTCTGGAATGCTCCCCTCCCTCCGACTTCAACTACGACCATGCATGGGAGCATTTTACTGAAGTTCTAGAGAAGGCTTTTGCATCAGTTGGTATGCCAACTTCATTATTGACATTGAGCATTTTTTTTCTCAGATTCTACATCGCCTCCTCACCAACACCATCTTCGCCCGCTCTAGCTAAGGATAAGGGAAGGTCCAAAAAATAGACCTCTTCTTCCTCTATAGGCTTTTGAAGGGAGAACTCGTTAACTTTGGGTCCTTCCTTCTCTTCCAAATGGTCTCGGTCTGACGAATGGTGTAGAGGAAAGCATCAATCCTTTGTAGGGGGCGTATTAC
The DNA here is from genome assembly GCA_963693085.1 of Alisma plantago-aquatica. NCBI lineage: Eukaryota > Viridiplantae > Streptophyta > Magnoliopsida > Alismatales > Alismataceae > Alisma > Alisma plantago-aquatica. The sequence continues at coordinate 1,588,385,034 of OY856409.1, forward strand.
CCCCATTGTGATGCACCTCTGTCTTGACTTGTCTACCTTCACGCCTTTGGTAGATATGAAGATGTTGGATCTCCAACATTTTATTAAGGCGAGTCTCCTCAGGATGCACTTCGATACAATGTATGTGTGTTGCATAGTGGGAGGATGGTACAGGGAGCGTCACCTCCCTGACCCCATATTCAATATACAAGGAGTCGAGTATCTCAGGTGGCCGGTTGACGACGAGGAAGAAGATGACTAAGAAGAGGAAGTAACCCATGATGGCCTCGAGAAGCAACACGATGATGACGACGACGTCGTGGAGGTGGAGCCTACCATCCCCATAACCCAGAGACCAGTCTCGCGCAAGCATGCATGCACTTACGCAACCTCAAGCTCGTCTGCCCCGCCACCTTTGTGGGAGGAGAATGATCTGTATGACATGGCAGGCATGTATGGTATGTTGTAGGATATTCAAAATAGACAACAAAAACATCAAGCAGCGCTAGAAGGAATACAGGATGTCCATGGATGGTTGTACCAGAACCAGCAAGCGATCTATGGCAATGTACGTCTTCTCTTGGACAACCAAGAGAATATGCATATGCGCCTCTAGTGGATGGAGCAGTATTAGCAGCCGTTCTTTTACCACTATTGGAGCTAGGGATATTTTGGAGGATACATGCAGCCACCACTGATGCTGACATCTGACCCCACTTTTTAGGGGATGTTTCCTCCCCATGATCCCACAATGCGACATCCTTCATTCTGATCATGGTACCGCTATTCCACCTCATAAGTTAGAATGTTGATTATGAGGACATAGTCATATTCAGGCTTAGGGGGGTGTTAAAACAGACATCTATCTTAGTTTTTCTCTTGTATCTTTATTTTAGTTGCTTTCTATTTTCTATCTCTATGCAAGTATAAGATCCACATCTATCTAGTGTAAATGTGAAGAATTAAATGCATGGGTTTCTATATCACATAGAGTGTACTCGTAGGTGTCTTTGCAATGAAATTTAAAAGATTTGAAAAGAAATTGGCACATCTTTGTAAGCTTTATTTCAATATCTTTGAGTCACACAAGTTGAGGAAGTGTATGGGTTAGTCAGCTTTAGGACATGGGATATGAACTAACATCTCAATTATCCATGGAATGTGAATGAAGATGATGTTAAGCCTAAACTGACCAAACCATTAATGAGATCTTAAATTGAAGTTTAAGAAAAAAACTCCTAAGGTTACCTTGTACATAGGTCATTAGAGAGGGACATATGATAGTCTTTAAAGGCTTTATCTTTTAGTTAAGTGATTTCATTCACCTCACATCCAAATTAATCACCACTCTAAGATGATCAAGTACACTGAATCATTTCCTCTTGATTGCATTGCATAGCATAATAGATAGCATCATAGTTAGTTTATTTTCTATTTGCATTAGTAGAAAATAAAAAAATAAAATAAACATGCACAAACAAATTCTTGTACACATCATGCAGTTGCATAACAACAATTTTACATATAGATTGAATCCACATATAATTTCTTTATAAATGCATAGTATGATTGTTTCTTTCTCTCTGGAATAAGAATGTAGAGTTATCATCCATACCCTCAAAAAACAAAACAAAAATATGCATAGTAAGTAAAGCCCAAGAATGAACTCTGTCATGCTAGTTAATGGGCTTGAAAAAAAAGTATTTTGTGAAATAGAGGGAGAAAAGATTCTCTCACTTCTTCATAACCGGATAGGAACATTCATATGATGGAATTTCCTTTGTTTATGTCATTTTCATCTTGTTGATGAAATGTTGAATTCATGCATCATTACACTCATAATGTTAGGCATTAGGATTCATTTTTATTATTATCATCGTCATATAGGTTCATCATATTTTTACGTTTGCATGAATGATTCATTTGTTTATTGTGATTCTTCATCAGCCACATATTCCATCCCACCCATTGCTCTTATTGGTAGGCTACTCACATGATTATTCTCCTCATTCATTTTTATTAGGAGAACAACTTCCGCATATATTGGTAGTTAGGAAAAAGAGCAATATAGATAGGAAATCACATAATGCACCAAGTGAAGGTCTGATATGACTATTATATTAACTACTCTTTTGATAGTGTTCATTGATCTAAGGACAGATGTCTTTTATGGATATTTCTGGTTGCTTCATAGCAGTTATTGGTTCAGTGGTCAGTAAATGTCGGTTTGGTATTGTTATGTGGGGATGATTGAGATGTGAATTCATGTATTGTGTCATTTTGTTGACTTGTCTCAAACAGATTCAAGAGTGTGTTGCTTGAGGATGAGCAATATTCAAGCTTAGGGGAGTCTGATGCATCAGTTTTTAGTCACTTTTATAGGTGTATATTCTTTGGTTTTGTGTACCTATTCATCATTTACATGATTAATTATGTATGAAATATTATCATTAGCATGTTCCACTTAAATGCATCAAAATTATGCAACTCTACTATTTTTGAATATTTTGAGATCATATCAAGTAATTATGTGTGTTTTTGTTTCCTTTCAAGTACCACAAGAATCCCACAGACTCGGTACTACCGACTTTACAAGTTGGTGGTATCAAAATCACATCAGTAGAAGACCCAAGGAATCGCACAGACTTGATACTACCGACTCTACTAGTCGGTAGTACCAAAATCATGTCATAGAGCCGCATGAAGGGAAGCGAGCAATCTCAGTACTATCAACTATGTGAGTTAGTAGTATCGAATTTACATCAAAGAGAAAGAACTGGCTCAAAATAGAGACTTGGTACTACTAACATTGTTCGGTAGTGCCCACATTGTAGGTGTGCACGACAACACTAAGGAATCGGTACTACCGACTTTCCAGTAAGTACTACCAAGTCTACCTGATCAGGCAATCCAACGGCAGCTCTCTAATCTGATGGTTGGCATTATCTTGCACCCTAAGTGGCTCTTATGACTTAAGGGAAGTGCAGTCAGACCTAATCATTCAGCTGATTTCCATTGCACGACACCCGAGAGCGAGGAGAGGAGAGAAAGACGTCGAAGGCTATGTCTGGGATGATTCGAGCACCTCCGGTGAGCGATTCTGCAGTTGAAAGACATGAGATCGCATGTACGTCAAAGGGGATCATCCGGACCAGCTATTCTCCAGGGGTTACTTTATATTTCTAATGTTTTCCACGTTTTTCTCCTTCCTTGCTATGTATTTGACTGTGGAAAACATGCGGGACTAATCCCCTTGATTCCTTAGGATTCGGGAGTAGCCCAGATATGCATTGTACCTAACTTGTATGCATTAATATAGATTTTTCTCCTAATTTGTGGATATAAACCTATGAGATTGTTATATTCTATTTGTGCTTGATCACTATAGATAGATAAATAGATCTTTAATCGTTTGGAAGAATGGTTAAGAGTTGAAAAAAACATAGGTTTACCTACTTATTGCCCCTTTGAGAAAGGTGGGGCATAAATGGGAGGAGATACCCAAAGTTTATCTTAAAGCACCTAACTAATCAACTAATTGATATGGAAATAGAATTGGCATTAGATTAGGTAGTGAACTATGCTATGAGAGTGGGTAGTTCTTGCTATAGGCTTTTTATCTAGGGTTAGGAAAGATGTATTTTAGTGTTTATATGTTAGTTGCAATGTTATTTGTGGTGAAACCACCGTCCTAAGGAATTTGTTCTACTCTGATTCACTCATTCATTACTCTGTGTTTCTTTCATTTAATCAAAACCAAATTCAACCATTTGTTTCAGCCTAGCTGATTAGATCGTAGCTAGTAGTAGCCTCTGGATTTTGTTTCCCTATTTCGACTCGGGCCTCACAAGGCCTACATTACTCAATAAGTTTGCTTGTGTTTAATGCATGGTATTTTTGTGTCAATGGCAAGGTCAAGGTCGATAGCTGAGAGATTTTGAAGGGGTGGGAAATTTAGATCGTATGAGTTCAAAGAAGATGGTTTGGTATGCAGGTGGTGTAATGAAGTTGAAGCTTCTGAAGAAGAGATGACAGAAGTCGTGAACACAGTGGATGAGTTTTGTATTTGTACATGTCTGCTATGGTAGAATGGCATTGTGTTGAAGTGGGTGTGTCTTCCTCATCTGAGTGTGATGGTGTTTCTAGAAAGAGAGATCTCAATGGGATTTACTCTCATTCCACCTGGGGTTGGTGTTTCTCTGGGACAAAGAGAAGATCTGCTAAGTCTGAGCTCGTGGAGGTAGCATCCTATGGCGTAAAGAAGAGAGAGTACAACTCCATAAGGGTTTCATTGTTAAAGTTTGTGACCCATGCCATTAGGGTTCGTTCTACTATAGGACGGATGAAGATGGTCCATTCTCTTTTGAGCTTCAGTGATGAAATTATCTCTGTACATCCATATTCGATATAGATATTTGATTTTCTATCGTAGTCAAGAACTACTTTGAAGCTTTTGTGTCTCATTTTCAACTTGTTTATACCTGGAGGAAGGTTGTATTCATGATATTTCCAGTGAAGTACACCATCCCACTTTGCTATCAACAATGTTGGAGGTGAGAAGGAGGTCTTCCTCAAGCTTCAGTAATCACATAGTGCTTACTATATTTGAGTCTTATTCCTTTTACTTTCATAATATTCATCTTGTTCACTTCCATTCCATTTTTTCCACCATGCATTGTTGGAATATATGCTCGTAGAGAGAATTATTTGATGATTGTATAGGGCATAATGTACTTTTTTGGTCATCCAAAAGCACCTTCCTTATTTGTATTTTTTCAAAAAGAGAGCTATTATAAACTACTTTTGTAACTATACAAAGAATTGCTATCCATACAAGACATCAAGGAAGACACGATCAAAACTAGAAACAGACATTAGTCTAAGACAGAAGGAGACTCCTAAATAGAAACATATATGTAAAGAACCACCAAGAGAAACCTCCAAACACTGTACTTTAGAGAAAGATAGCTCATCAGAAGGAAAAATCCTTCACTTCATGAGTCATCATATCTTCATAAGAAACAACACCCATGACAGAGAACAAACTCAAGGTAGCAAAAAACTATATGCACATAGGCTATCACCAGAAGACCAGCAACCAGACTAAGATGTAGTAGAATCTCTAGCCAGACCCCAAGAAATAAGATCCAAACATCACACTCCTAAAGAAAATAAGTCTCTACAGCCTAAACATCCCATATCTACCAACAGGTAAGCATTTCAGAAAGCTTCATGGATTGAATGGCCACATAGTCATATCAGAATCAGAGAAACTTAGCAAAATAGAACCATGAATCAGGTGGTTCAAAAGAGAACAACTAAAAACCAAGATTAAGAAAGAATATCATAATATGCATGTATATCTTTCCAAATTACAATAGATGATATACTCATGTTATCATGGATTGCCCTAAGAAGCTGCACTGAGATGTGGTTAGTAGGATCGTCAAGTGGATAGTGCATGAAAGGGAAGAGGGTAGTCATTGTTATTTCTTCAGTGTAGAGGAAGTTTGATTTAGCTAGAGTGGTGTTCCTCTTATTCTTATGAGCTCTACTCAAATGTAAGGGGGTATTGTTCATGTTTTGGAGATGTTTGCTTTTACTCGGTGTGACGCTAAGTTGTACTCCTATTCTCATAGTGGGAGGCAAGGAAGTCAGTTGTTGCAGTGGTAAGGACGGCGTCGCCCTAAAGTTGTGTGGAGTCTCTCCCAGTCATATTCACTGTTGTGGAGTGTTAATGGTTGAGTTGGTGTGGTGCAGTTGAGCAGGATTTCAATGTTGTTGTTTCAGGACTTCCCTAAACCAGTTTTAGTTGTTGGTTCTTCCCTGAACATGCTTTAGTTGGTGTTGCTCTAGTTTTAGGTGATGTTGTTGCAGAAAGAACTAAGTCTATCGAGGGGTTTTCCGATGTGGTTGGAGCACGGTAGTTGTGGTAGCTGCTATCCTGGAGAGGTCTCTAGTCGGTAGAGCAGAAGCTCTATCTGCGATGTTGTGGGTGGGTGGTTCTAGAGAGAAGTTGGAGCTTTCTCTTACTAATTTCTTGCGATGAAAACTTGTAAACCAATGGCTTGAATCCTAGAACAGAGGAGGCTTCTGTGAACTCTATAAAAATCATTTTTGCAGTTAGAAAATCCCGAGTTGAACTACATATATACCTCCTCCAATGACCACAGTGCGGCTTTAATCAGCACTCATCATTTGTATTGTTTGGAAAGTGGCATGTTGTTGACCCTAACGACAAGTTATAACACTAACATCATGTAATACCTTTGACCGAGTGAACATGTAGGAATATCATATGCAAAAAATGGATATCGAAGCTTTGGGATGACTAATGGTAGTGAAAATGGAGGGACACGTACATTTTCCTTTCCCACACCTAATGGGTCAGAGGATGTGACAAATAAGAGGGTGTTGTTGGGTAGTTGAAAGCGGAGGATAAGTGGGGATTGAGGGAATTCTAAGAAGAGCTCGATGATCATCTACTCGAGCATGGAGGACATACCACTAATGTAGTCAATGTCGAGTGTCGTATACAATTTTCCTTGTCGACACCTGCCAGTTCGGTGGAAGCGACGATCAGGAGAACAACTGTGGACGAAGTAGGGAATAGCGGCTAGGACGAGTGGGGGTTATGGGATGCCAGATGCATACTACTCTCTCTCTCTCTCTCTCTCTCTCTCTCTATATATATATATATATATATATATATATATATAGAGAGAGAGAGAGAGAGAGAGAATATATATATATGCAATCATTTTGATCCCATTTTTTAAACATGTAATTGAAAATTTTAGTTTCCCATTAAGTCACTCTTGACTGGCGCATTTACAAATATCCTTCCAGTAAGTCTGTTGTAAAAGGTAGTGACTAAATATCTTTCATCAATAATTGTGGTGGGGACAGTGTCTCTGATATTCTTGGTATCTCTCTCATGCATCGTTCAGGTTTTCTGAAGGTTTTTGTATAAAATCATTGATCTTATTCTGCGTCTAATTGCCTTCTAAATTGGGAAGAACTTAGTGACAAAAGCATTGGCCAAGGCTTCCTAACCTTGAATGTTTTCATGCTTAAAAGTTTGATACCATGCAAGAACTTCGTCTTAAAGAGAAGTGGAAAGCCTTGTAGTAGTTCAGTTCTTTAGGAACACTATTGGTCTTTAAGGTATCACAAATGTTCTTGAAGACTTTGATGTGATGATAAGGGTTGTCCTCAAGCACATTTTCTCCAAAGGTCATTCTTGAACTATGGATATGAAGACTGGCTTGAGCAGAAAGTTAACGACATTCATTTTTGGAAGGATGGCGGGTTGCCTCTTATCACGGGCACGGATGTTTGTGATGGAACAAAGAGATGGGCGGCCTACTGGTGGATTTTATCCATCTAACTCTTACATGTGGTGGTGCTTGAGGTGGGTTTTTTCCACCTACAACTCTTCCAGGTGACGGTGGTGAATGTGGATTGTTCTCATTCCCATTCCTACTTTTATTTCCATTCCCCTATGTCATCATTTCTTTCTTCACTTGGTGAAGAAAAATATAGATCACATTTAGTATTTGAAAGAATCGTATCAGTCAAGATAAGACACTAAACATGCTAAGAGAGCTTTCAAGATATAGTATAATCATACTAAAAGAGTGTGCAATCAAGTCCATTGATAGAATCAATAGCATTGACAAAGTCTAAGTAGACCTTAGATCCTTAACAAATTTATTTTTGTGTCCCCAATAGCGGCACCAAAAGTTGATTGCCTACAAATCACACGGTCCAGGATGGTGGCATATCGAGTGTAATCGGACTTTAAATTTATTTCTAATACTTGGTATGCATGCAACGATGATATGGGGACATCTGTAGTAAACAAGGTCGAGCACAGGGACCAGTGTGACAAGATGTCTAGGATTAGAGACCTTAGCTTAGCTAAGTCCAACCAAAAGGTAGATTAAGTGTTCCTTATAGAAAACTAAGGGTTCCTCATAGAACTAGGTGATAAAATAAAGAATAATAAGACAAAAGTGAAATAAAAGTAAGTTAACAAATCAAAACATGATTTATATTTTTTAAAATATATTTTGATATATGGATGGAACTTAGATTGGGTTTAACCATTTAAGCACTCTCACCACGTGCAACACTCATACCCATTTTATACCCTTAGCATATTTTACAAGCAATCATCATGAATGTCTATTCCCTCCCCTTTCAAGATAGGGTCAGATCTAGATAATAGGCATTTCTCTCTCCCAAGATGACAAATAAACAATTAAACAAACAAATATATGATCATAAGCTCTAGGATTCCAACAATTTCATGCATTCATACCACTCCACAACTCTAGATCTAAACTAATACTACTCTTTTGAGGCATTAGATATCAAGCATTACAAGACGATAGCTAATCATACAAGTGAATCCTTCAAGAATAAGAGTAAGGATATAAATATTCTAAGAGTATATACATTCAATGAGATAGGAAATTTACATGTTGAGAGAGCCTTAGTGGCTACTCCCAACCTAAGTTATGTGGTCTAGACACTCAGGTTCATAAGAGGCAACACAGATTTACATACAAGGGCCATAGATAGAATGGGGACAAAATGAGTGGACACATCAGAGAGAAAGAGACAACATGACAAAACATTATTTGTAATGGTGTGAACATCAATTATGAATGGTGACGACGGAGGTGGTGAGATGTTCAAGATCTTCCTTCTCTCAAAGACAGAGGGTAGGAACCTCTAAAGGATGTGAACCGATGGACGTCAAACTCTCATCCTTCGCCAATCGATGGAAATTGTAGACAGGGGTGAAATCGGGTAGCACTTTGTGTGGAAGAAGATGTGCATTCTATGAAGGATTGGGGCCCCTATTTATAGGATCAACGACATGGTTGAGGCACTTGAAGGAGGGGATGTTTACTTGTGCTCCAATCTTTGTGGCATGTACATTGGGGTGTATGCTTAACTAACCAGGGCAGTGGTGGTTGTTGTTGTAGAGGTTCCATCAGTTGCTAGCTCGCTCCTAAACTCTTTTAGAAGGCAACTTTCCTAGAGTTATTGGTATAAGGTGGCAGATCTCCCATCGATCGACATGGATAGTGATTCGGTCTGAGGGAGAGGCGTGAATTATCATCAGTAGATGAATCTGAGCACTCATTAGAAGATGGATGTGCCTCACTACCTAAAGTTAAATCTGGCTTTTAATCGAAAGACAAGCACTGTTTCTTCTATCGACAGATAGGTCATGTAGATCCATCAGTAGACGAGGCTGATTTCCCATCAGAAGATGGCTATTGACCAAGAGTATGTCCCTTCTTTATCAACCCGAGTTCCATCAACTGATGTGTCGAGTGTCATCAGCGGATGGAATGGATGTGTCCTCCAAAATTGATGCTTTTTAGTGATAAAATGAAATATTATTGTTAATAGAATTAAATGGCAATAATATGCAAGTAAATATGAGAATATTCATATAAACCTAAAATATCAAGAGAAATGAAGGATAAAATAGGCACCTAACATCACAAAATTGAATGTTATCATGTGTGGATCCTGATAGAGCCACATGACACACTTGTTCACCATCTTAGATCCTCCCTTTTTCCTCTAGATTTTTTATTCATCTTCCTTAAGCTAAGAAGCATCGTTTAAAGGGGATGCCTTTGAAGAGCTTCCTCTTCAGCTCCCAAGATTTGGATTTGGCATCTAGTCTCTACATCAATGCTAGGGTTGTCACACACCATGGCATTCCATCATTGCTATCCCTACCCAACTCCTCATCAAGGTGGCAATGGAGGAGCTTTGTGGTAGAAAGGGGGCATTCGGATCCAGAGCCCCTTGCCCTGGTCTAGGGTTCCAAAGACCTTTGAGAAATCTCTCAGACTCTGAGAAGAATCTAGATATTGAGAGGATGTGTGGAATAGAACCCCACATTCATCTTCTTCCTCCTAAGACTGATGGGTTTGCTATCCTCTCCACTACTTATCGAACCATGAAGCTAGCTCCTCCAATTTTTTATATTGTCCAGTGTAGTTCTCCCTCTCCCAATTTGTTCTCATGGTCCCCTCAACTTCTTCTTGGCTCTTAGTGCACGAAATGATAAAGAGGAAGAAGAGAACGAGGCTTCCTTCTCCTCTCCCTTGTGTCACTAGCTATGAGTTAGGGATCAGGCAATGGGGTCACATATGGCAAATCTAACTTTCTTGCCTCTCTCTTGCTCTCAAAGATCGTGTGGTCAATGCACTAGCATGTGTGGCCCGGACATAATCTCCTTGTCTCTGGGTAAATTACAAGTGTAGGAAAAATTCTTAGACATTCATCATGAGGGATGGCCAAGACCTTTAGTCTCCTAGGTGGGAGTTGTTTCGCTCCAAAGGCATAAACATGGGATAGAGGGCCCATAGTAGATGTGAACCTCAAAACCTCTAATTCATTCTAGTTCAATCAGTATCTTCAAATTTTTATCCTCCCGCATACAAGCTCCAAAACCTTTTAAAGTTTTAGCCATATAACCTATATTACTAAACTAGCTTTTATACAAATATAGCTCAAACCAACATTGTTTAACCAGACAGTTTGATTCCTTAACAAAGCTTATATCAAGTAATATTTAATTCAATATTAGAACCGAAGGACCTCAAATAAATCTTAATCAGTCAATGTATCATCGTATGTTCCTCATGAACTTGAATATAAGGTTTGGTGCTCTAATTACGTACCAAAACACCAAATTCATTCTATATATCTAGTCAGACTTCATCATTGTACACCAATACTCACATACCTCGATGTATGATTTAAAAGTATAATCTAGGTGCCTGCACATATTTACTCAATACTACATCTAGATCAAAATCATTTGAAAACCCCTAGAAATTCATGGTATCACGTTGGTCCTCGTTGGCTCCTAATCCCCGTGCATCAAAATCAAGCCCACAACTAACCTAAGTAGTAATTATAACAAAGAAGCACCTCGTGGTGTACCAATCGCACATTACTCGGCCATGCTAGCAGACCAATTTGATCAACTAGAATATCACATTCAGCCAACAACTCCTCCACATTACAAGTCACAGACCTTCTCCTAACCTCCAAAGTAATGTCTAACCTGCCACCATGAACCGCTTATACACTTAACTCCAACAACAAATAACCCACATTACTACAATAGCTACTATTCCATTTTGGTCAGACTCACCTCTCTGACACCCATCCAAAGCCACTGCCACCCACCTGCAATGCTCACTTGTTACCATGGCAGATGAATGCACAACAAACTTCATCACTGACTCATCAGTGACTGCCATATAAGTGACTAAACTCAGCCTTGCGAGTTTCAATGTTTCTAACATATTAATGAAGGACAGGGACGTCAGAGCTTGTCTTCTTAGTTAATCAATGCAGAGGTACCTCTTTAGTAGCACTACTCTTCCTATAGGGCTTAGGTTAGGGCTTCTTTAGTTCGTGATGGAATTCTGATTCTCACAAGAGGCCTAAAATTTAGATTGGAAAAAAAAAAACCAAAATGGCACAATTTGATAAAAATAATTCCGAGAATAGCACTTCCATAAAAATAATTCTCAAACTAGCCTACTTTTATGAGAAAATGCCACATGAATTGACATTTTTCTGATGGAGGTTGTGAAAACACCACTATAATTAGAGCATTTAATAAAAAAATTAAAAATTAAAAAAAAAAAAAAAGCAAAACAAAAACGCCAAAAGAGTTGGTGTTTTCACCCAAAAGTGTTGGGTGAAAGCGTCAACTTTCTTGGCATTTTTGCTTTGTTTTTTTTTCATTTGTGATTGAAAGCTCCAAATGGCGTTTTCACAATTTTGATCAAAAAAATGCCAATTCAAATGGTGTTTTATCATAAAAGTGGGCTAATTTGGGAATTATTTTCATAGAGGTGCTATTCCCGAAATTATTTATATCAAACTTTACCAATTTGATTTTTTTTTCCATTTAGACTTCCCTCACGGAGCCCACAACTCATACCAATAGGTGTTTTATTTCGAAATCTTTCAATTAAGCGAATGTTTTCATGTTGAGAGATATTGTTCTATCACCAATACGTACCAATCACATGCAGTCAGCATACAGCCTTTAGGTTGCGTTCCACATGTAAAGCATGTTTTTTGATAGTTGACATTGAAATAAAAAGAAAAAAAATCTAGAATGCACATATTTATTCAGAACTACCATTTTATGGTTTTTCATAGCTAGAAAGTACTGCCCAGTGTGTTGGCAGACTGGTGATCATTTCTTTATAAACAAATTCACACAGTATGTTAGTTTATTTATATATGGCTTTGCTCAATCGTACTTCCAAATTACTGTATACATTTCAAACTGATCAGCATATCACTGAATCACATTCCGAACTAAGCTGGTTTATAGACAGCACACCGTCAGCTGCCAAGTCAAGTAAAACCCAACGTCATAAGTTTTATCATACACACTGCCAATATACAACAATCACAGGCCACAAAGTACCAAATATACAAATTCAGCAAGTGCACGTACATTGCTTGAAAGATCCACCCACCTATGTCGGTAGAAAGACGTGCCTGTTTCTGAGCTGTAAAGCACCGGGATTCATTTTTAGGTTGCGAGCAAACTAGGTCTTAAATAACTTAATATGAGGTAGCAAACTTTGAGGAAGCCAAATGCTGATGCTCATGATCTATGTACAAGAAACTCCACCCTCGTGGAGAAAATCTGCAGCATGAAACTAATGAGCTATTAGGAACTGTGTTTTGTGTGTGTGTGTGTGTGAGAGAGAGAGAGAGAGAACTATACCACAATTGAGACAAAGCTATGATCATAATGGCATCTTATGCAACTTGGATAGCAAGAAACGCTGTAAAGGAAAAACCGCAGTAAAACAATAGATGTAATATAGAAATGAGAAAAGTAATAGGAGCAATGGGGAAATACTTGTAGAACTTCAATTGAGACAATTATTCATGCGCAATTCATCCAGCTATATATTATTAACAATCGCTTCAGAAAGATTATCTCAAAACTTTCAGTGTTTTCGCAACATAGAAAAGCAGACTCAGTTCAGCTCTGTTTAGATATAACATGCTCTCACAAAAAACAAAAAAAAGATACAACACGTCGGTTGACCCACAAAAGATTTTTTTTATGAAGCTCAATTTGAAGAAAAGGTTACATAAAATACACTCTTCACCTTTAACCCTCCAACAGTGCTCATATAGGAATTTATGATGCACCCACATACATTTTTATAAATAGAGATGTTGCTATCTCGGATATATAGCTAGCATCATAGGAGGGCCAAACTCTCAAGGATGATATCAAGCAGTAAGCCGTCCAACTTCCACTTCCTATTGAAAGATACAATGCTTCCTCCTACCACATATTTTTGCCCAAGGACGCTTTTACATACATCAGGAGGCCGTATGGATTCAGCAATTCAGTACTTACAATCCTAGTAGTTTCCATACGAAAATTTAGGCAGATGGCAGCCTGCTGGCAACAACCTCGTACAAGGGATGAGTCAGTCAAGCCAATCTGCCCGACGATGCCATACTAAAAAGGATGAACTGGAGTTGCCATTGGCAAAATCACTAGCCTGCCAAATATGAGATGCTTCGTGAGTACTACATTTTCTATAGAAAAAAATACAACAGGGGCATCAGTTATTGGTAATTTGCATCCTATTGAACACTCGATAGTTTGCATCCTGTTTAGCATTGAAACACTGGGATTCCAGTTTGCTGGTGCCGAAAAGGGGCCCAAGTCATCTCGATCAGAATATGACCCATGATAGAACTGAATGGAAACAGAGAATCCATGTAGCCAACCCCAACATGGTTGGGATCGAGGCTTAGATGATGATGCTGATGATGATAGGTTTTAACCTTTGCGAAGTGAGCCAGTGACTCTCCACTTGCAACCTCTGCTATCACATTCACCGTGTTTCTTGCAAGGATAAGAGTTTGGATCCTGGTCGTCTTTGATCCCTTTGCAGGATGGTAGATGGGATACTGTTGTAAGGTACCCATTTTCATTTTCTAATCAAAATGAGTAAACTTCATGTTTTCCTAGTTGTTTTGGAACAAGTTTGTTTTAGATGCTGAATAATACTGACAGTTATCTAATGTATCGGCAGCATTATCACAGATGAAGAAAGTGAGCTTGTTTTGAGAAAACATCATTGTGACCGTATGATCTAATTCACTGTTGTGATTTTGTGTTCTGTTGATACACACAACAATGGCAAAATCTGTCATGATCTGAACAATGAATGCTCCATAGTAGCTACTGGTATTTTTCCAAATTTTTCACAACGGGGTTAATGTCAATGATGGCCCCTCTTTATAATGGCTGGATCCACCACTGGTGATCTGAACAACTTAGAAAATAAAAATAAAAACAGTTACCTTCTCATTCCCTTCGAGTTGTTTCTGAATAGTTTGGTCCAGATGGCAAAGACATGTTGCCAAAGCTCTCTTCCATACCTTTCAGGGGAAAGAAAAAACAAATGTTAAGAAAATTGTAATGATGAAAACCAGGTTCAAAGCTTCCCAAGAGATTTTAATGTAGTAGTACCTAGAGCTAATCTGTCTGCATAATTTATACCATTGAAATTCGGAGTCATTTGATCCAAAGATCCAAATGTAGATCCAGAATCAATGAGTTGACCACGTATATCTTGGTTTACCTCTCCAAAATAAGGTTGGATTTGCGCCTCTCTGATCCCAGATTGTTCATGCAATATAGAGTTGCCATAAAATGGATATTCAGAATTGCTTGAAGAAATTTCATTCATAATATTTGAACCTAAACCATTTGTGTAGTCCGGCCTCAGAGTTGCTTCAGGCAAGTATAGCATTCCTGGTACTGAAAACACAAACTCAGGATTAGTAATAAACACTTGATCTCACTAATGAAAGCTATAAAGCATGCAAGCCAAATAATGTACTGAGATAATGAAGAAGGCTTGTTCAGAGATAACTTGATCAAATTATTCATTGCATGAGTTGATTTAGAAAAAACGAGTCGTTTAAGGTGAATTCTTTTTTAGTATCTTGCAGCTTGAAACATGCTGAATTGGTACTTTGTGCTTAGTCCAATTTCCTTTTGCTACCCAATAGTGTACAATAGTATCATCTTGTTACAATCCGATACTATATTGTTTCAATTTTACTACCTTGTTCTATCCAAATTTGAATTACTACAGTGGTAAATCCATAATGTAGCATTCGGTGACTTAGAATAATCTACAAAATAACAAGTAATTGAAAGTTAATATGGGGTGTTGGCCATACGTGGGCCAAAATATGATGGGCCATTAAAGTTCGAGCAATGTTTTGTGTTAAGAGTTATTGTATGGGTCTAGTTGCCTTGGCCCATTAGGGTTGATTTATGCTTCCTTGTACTTGCCACCTCTCCTATATATAGGAGAGATTGTCGTCTATCAATAAAAAATGTCTCATTTGCCTACATCTTATTTTTCACATGGTATCAAAGCATTGATCCTAACTCTAGGGAGAAAAAAAGAGCCTCCGTCTGCGGGAAGCAGCCGTCTCTCTTGGATAAGTCACCTGCCAGACATCATCCCGACTCTATGGTCATCTCCTCTCTTCTTCTTTCATAAAAATCAAATCTTTTTAAACTTGTCTGCCAACGCTCTCCATCATGGCCATGCTGCCCCCTTCCCCTATGGTGGGTCAATTATAGGGCATAGTCAAAATGACTCTTTTCTTTTCACCTACGTTAATCTGCCTCCCCCGAGTTCATCTATCTAGCAGTATCTTCCCCGCATTCTCCCCGCCTCCAGCCTCTACATCTAACACCCACACATCTCTAGCCAGCAATAGCGGCCTAGTGACCACTGCCAACTGTTGATGCATCAAGCCGCCAGAGGTAGCTGCATAACAACCTCCAACGTCACCATCACCAGCAGATTCAGCGTAGCGGCGCCAACCACGACAACAGGTTGCCGCCACCACCAGCAGCATAGCAGTCGCTAGCCAAGCAGCAGGCCACCACCAGTAGCGCAGCAGCCACCAACCGTAACAGCAGGCCGCCACGGCCACCAGCAGCGCAACAGCCACCAACCGTTGAAGCAGGCTGCTGCCATTAGCAGTAGCACTGGCTCACCGTCATGCGTTGTCCCCATGGGCAAAGCGATCTACCGCCATGTGCTGGAAGGACTCAACTACCTCCTACAACATTCCAACATCTATGTCACCGAGTTCCTCCTCTCTCAGGCTGCTGCCGCCACATGCTCTCTCATGTCTCATATGTGCCTATCTTTGTCTCTATTCGGATCCTTAATCAGGTCTAATTTTCGACCTAATCCATACAGTAGGGGCGGACTGGAATTATCATTTATGTTACAATATATGTTTTCTATATTCTGTTATTTATTTTGTTATTTGTTTATTCTGTATGGACCTCTCTGTAATTGTCACAGTGTTATATATATGAGGGTGCACACTTTGTGCAATCCTATGCTCTCTGAAACCCTGATTTTCTACAATTTACATCTACGGTATATTGGCAAACAAAAGACCTCGTTCCAGTTTATAAAGCACTAAAAAGGGACATCGTGTTATTCTTCTCTTCCTCTCATTTGACAATGTTATTTCCCCCTACCACCCCTCATGTGTGCATCCCTAAACACGTGCAGGGGGTATTGTCTTTTTTCCACATCAACTACTCATTCACTTCCTATTTGGTGTGCAAGGGGGTATAGAAGAAAGAAAGAGTATGAGAAGGAAAGAGAAATATATGAAAAGTATGAAGAGAAAGAGTATGAAAGAGATAATAAGTATATTCAGGCTATTCTAACTTCCGTGGAGCTTCTTGTTCATCAACACATCAGTTCTTCCGATTTCTTTGTGACGATTTATTCGCACTAGGCATCATGCTTCCAGTACATCATTGTATCCCTTTCCCAATGATAATGTGCTTCTTCGTGCTTCCAGACTTCAGGTGCATCATTTGTGTATCTCTTTTCCAATGACATTGTACTTCTTCGTGTTTGTGCCACGCATGCAGGTTGTCTATCTACTCTTCGCTTATTCCAGTTCGCTACCACTCTCATGCAATTGAAAGATCTCAGTTATCTCAATGACACGTGTTGGGATAAAGCTTGTTGCGCTTATTCTAGCCTCTTGTTCCTTTTAGTATTAGTTTTGTGATGATCCTGTTGCATTTGATAAATGGATGGTTACTTCTCAGAAGCTCTTCAATTTCAAGACTACAATATAATACATGCAAGGTTCATGATTTGTCCATATATTATCCTCACCCAACTATTTTATCTCTGTCTTCTCAAAGATGCATCTTTCGTATCTCAAGTGCCAAGATGGGTCCAGTGATCCACTTGAGCTTCTTTGATGATGTCTTTCATTCCCGTCAAGCCCCAAGAGTCACACTCTAGATGGATCTAGTTTGACAGTCATCATCACCTCATCATATATGGGCTAGCAGCCGCTAGCCGCCTTCAACGCTGGATCGGTAGCAGCCTTCCCTCGCTGCTGCAGGTCTAGCCACCAAGGGTCGGAGCCTTCCTCACGCTTTCGGTTAATTTACAGCAGTTTTTTGGCTAATTCTTCGGAGCCGGAACTGCTGTTTGGGAATCTCCGGGTGATCCAACGACTATCCAAAGCTCAAACCGGGGGACTCGTCTCTTCCAGAGTGCTCTCCTAATCACACCTCCATGTGTGATTAGGAAAATTGTCTAGATGTTGTGAATGCGTCAGTAACGCATTTATCTTTGCTTTTTGTTGTGACGTGTATCTCTCTGTCACCTCAGCCATCTTTGTGACGTGTATCAGTCTGTCACAAAGTCCCGTTCTATAATGGAGGACACCAAGACCTACAGCGAGGTGTCGCCTATCCCCTCCATCAAGCTCAACGGGAAGAACTATCTGCTATGGATGAACGTTGTTCACACTGTCCTGGAGTCTCGCGACAAGGCGAGATATGTTGACTCGGGTCCCTTGGTTACTACTGATAAAGGATATGCTGAATGGAAGCGTCATGACAGTCTTGTGACAACTTGGTTGTGGGGTAGTATGGAACCTGCCATTGCGGCAAGGTTCATGTTCTATTCTACAACTAAGGAGATATGGGACGCAGTGAAGAAGCATTATTCTCAGGAGAAAAATGCTATTCGCCAGTTCATGATCTATGATCGTCTGTTTGCTGAGAGACAGGGTGTCAGGTCACTAGAGGAGTACTTTGGAGCGATTCAGGCCCTTGCTCAAGAGCTGAGCTACTATCATCCTGTGACAGTTGTTGAACAGGTCAAAGATAGAGATGACCTGATTACTGCTAAGTTCTTGTCTGGATTTAATCCCGCTTGCAGTTCTGCCCGGAGTGTCATTTTGGCTTCTGATAAACTGTCTAGTTTTGAGGAAGCCTATTCGAGAATTCAGCAATCCAGTTTTGAGTCTGCTGATCATGTTTCTGTTGTATCTTCTGGGGAGTCTCATGCATCTATAGTTGCTGCAGTGAGAGGAGGACGATCTGGTATGGGCAGAGGACGCGGGACACGTCCTAAGTGCACCTTCTGAGACAAACCAGGACACACAGTGGATAAATGTTGGAAGAAACACGGGAGACCTGCTGCACCACCTGTGAGGACAGCACATTATACCACTACTACTGATTCTTCTCTGTCCTCAGCTGTAGGCACTAGTTCTGGCACAGGCATAACTCTTACTCATGAGGGGTATGATCGGTTCATTCAGGTTACACAGCACATGAGTATGGGATCGTCATCCTCAGCAAACCTGGCATCTACTGCGGGTAATCAGGGTACATCTCTCATAGCTTCTAGCTCTACTTAATCTTGGGTGGTTGACTCTGGCGCGTCACAGCACATGACTGGTATGAGAAGATTTCTCCACTCTATTGACTCGTATATCCCTCACCAATCTGTTACACTGGCAGATGGTTCAGTGAGGAGAGTGTTAGCTAGTAGATCTGTTTCTCTAACACCCAAGATTGATCTTAAATCTGTACATTTTGTGCCTGAGTTTCCATTTAATCTTCTTTCTGTTGCAAAACATATTGACACTGTAAAATGTACAGTAACATTTGGGCGTTCTTGTTTTGTATTACAGGATCTCAAGAGTATGAGGACGATTGGTGGGGGGCCTAGGAAAGGTGATCTCTACATTTTCCATGGTGACAGTCTGCCTCGCCCAGTATCTGCTCATGCTCCATCCGTCCTGTTGAGTGGTTCCCCTTACTATGGCATTGCAGATATGAACATCCTTTTTAGAGAGCCTGCGGAAGTTGGAACCAGAGTTGTCCCAAGTGTCATCTTTAGAGTGTCAGTCATGTCAGTTGGGAAAGCATCATAGATTATCTTATCCCAGTCGTGTCTGTTAAAATATAAAAGATGGATTGAATAGAATAGATTGGATACAAAGACTGACGACCTCTCCTTTATATAGGAGAGGAGAGACGCCCTATTACTTAGGACCCAAGTAATCTAAACTAGACGGGCCGGAATATAAAGGCCCACTAAACTAATTAGCCTATTTAACTAATAGACTAATATAGACACTTTAACACTCCCCCTCAAGCTGGAGCATGGGTGAAACACATGTCCAAGCTTGGAGAGTTACAGGACTCGATAAAAAGAAATGATAAATGAAAGATAAAAAATAAATATCACTCCCATACAAAATATGTTACTCCCCCTGAAATAATATTCCCCCTGAATCATATGGTGATGATGACTCTGCAGGCTGAAGATACTCGAGCTTTGAAGAAGGTCTTCCTTGAAGTGCATCTGGAATGAGGACATCTGAAGAATGGACCTGATACTACAGCAATTCGCCACTGGAATACGTGCTTAACGCGGCACGAACGCGGACGGACGATCTGCTGCTTGATACGATGCAGGAACCATAAAACTCTGACGCATGAACCTTGGGGGCTTGACGGGAAAGGAGATCATCCATCAAGGAAGGTCCCAAGAGGATCAGCTACAGGCGATGTCGATACAGCAGATGCGGCTCGGAGAAGACGTGATGAAGCAGCTCGGTGAAGATAAAACTCTGAGCTTCTGAAGAAGCACCCATCTGTCTCATGTGAATGCAACTGAAGGAAACACCATCAACACCTGACGTACATAACGCGGTACGAACGCGGATACGGTATCGACGCTGGATCTTCACTGCTGGCTCAAGTAGAGAACTGGTGTGCTGAATGATGTGAAGCTTCATGAAGATAGCCTGGAATATATAATCTGAATATATATATCATCATCTCATCTCATACTCTCTCTCTCATACATTCTCTCATATGCTCGCATGCTCGCTCTTCTCATCTCTCCCTTTCCTCTCTATCCCCCCCGCACACCAAATACGACAAGAGTGAGTGTTTGGTGTGGAGAACTGGATATATGACCCCCCCCTTAATGTGGAAAAGAGATGCTCACATAATATGGGTGGGTGGGAAAGAAAAAGGCTGAAAAGGGAAAAATATGTGAAAATGGAGATGGGTAATATGTGGAGAATGAAACCGATAGCCAAAGAGAGTATACTAAATGGGTAAACATGAGATCCGGGTAGAAAAATAAATGGATCTAGTCCCGACCCGAAAAGGGGGGTTGTTGGCCCGTTAGGGTTTAGGGTTTAGGGTTTAGGGTTTAGGGTTTAGGGTTTAGGGTTTAGGGTTTAGGGTTTAGGGTTTAGGGTTTAGGGTTTAGGGTTTCAAAGATGGATTGAATAGAATAGATTGGATACAAAGACTGACGACCTCTCCTTTATATAGGAGAGGAGAGACGCCCTATTACTTAGGACCCAAGTAATCTAAACTAGACGGGCCGGAATATAAAGGCCCACTAAACTAATTAGCCTATTTAACTAATAGACTAATATAGACACTTTAACAGTGTCAATAAACGGGCATCTTGTCCTTTTAAGTTGGTTCATAGTGATGTATGGGGTCCTGTTAAAGACCAGAGTTATAATGGTTTTCGTTATTTTATTTCCTTTGTGGATTATTTTTCCCGTATGACATGGATCTATTTACTCAAAAGTTGAGAGTTTGTGCTATCTATTGTGAAACATTTTCATAAAGAAATAAAGGTTCAATTTGACTGCAATATAAAAACTTTTCAATTTGATAATGCTTTAGAGTATGTTCAAAAGGCCATGTCTGAATTTTACAGTTTTGTAGGCATGATCCGTCGCACGTCCTGTCCTCACACCCCTCAACAAAATGAGGTAGCTGAGAGGAAAATCACCATCTTCTTAATGTTGCTCGGTCTATCATGTTTCAATCTAATGTGCCTAAGAAATTTTGGTCTGAAGCCCATTTAACTGCCTACTTCTTAATTAATAGACAACCATCCTCTGTTCTTAAAGGGAAGCCCCCTTTCTCTGTGCTACGTCCCACGGATCAGCCCTTCTCTGTCCCCTTAGAGTGTTTGGTTGCACTTCTTTTGTCCATCATTTTGACCCTAAGGCCGACAAACTTTCTCCTAGGTCTATTAAAACCTTGTTCCTTGGGTAGTCTAGTACCAGCAAAGGATACAAGTGTTATTGCCCTAGTCTTCGTCGCATGTTTGTGTCTAGGGATGTTACCTTCCATGAGACCACTCCATATTTTTCTGATGCTATGAGTAAGGGGGAGCAGTTGAGAAGAGTGCCACCAGCTTTTCAGAGTGAGAGAGTGGCACCATCTGTGCAGAGTGAGGGAGCGCCACCCATCATTCCTGATTATATGTTTATTCAGGAAGAGCACGCAGCAGATGGGTCGCACTACCCATATGTTTATAGTAGCCGACGCAGACAAGATCCAGAAGAGGTAGCGACACCAGTCTCTGAGCCTTCCTCATCGTCTTCTACTCATGAGATTCCTGCAAAAGCATCAGATCTTGATATTCCTATTGTTGTCCGGAAAGGTACTCATTCTTGTACTATTAAACATCCTATTACAAATGTGTGTCGTCTGTCCCACCTATCTAAACAGGCTCGCGCATTTGCTATTGGGATTGATTTTGTGGATATACCGAGAAATCACTATGACGCTATGAAGGACAGTGGTTGGAAACAGGCAATGTAGGTTGAGATGTCGACTTTATTGAATAATGGCATACCTGCTGGGAATAAAGCACTGGGCTGCCGATGGGTTTTCACCATCAAACACAATCCGGATGGGTCAGTTGAGAGGTTGAAGGCCAGATTGGTAGCTAAAGGCTACACACAGACTTATGGTGTTGATTTCTTTGAGACTTTTTCTCTAGTTGCTCGTCTTAACTCTATGTGGATTATTATTTCTCTGACTACTACTTTTGATTGGCCCCTGTTTCAGCTTGATGTTAAGAATGCATTTCTTCATGGGGACCTACAGGAAGAGGTTTATATGGAGCAACCTCCTGGTTTTGTTGCTCAGGGGAAGTGTCAGAAGGTGTGTAAACTGAAGAAAGCTATATATGGACTGAAATAGTCTCCTCGAGCTTGGTTTGACAAGTTCAGTGATGTTGTACTACAGATGGGCTTCTCTCGCTCCATGAGTGATCACTCCTTATTCTATTCTAACTCTTCTTGTGGTTCAATCATTATTGTTGTATATGTTGATGACATAGTGATTACTGGCACTGATTCTATAGGCATATCACGTGTGAAGGAAGGATTGCAGAGACACTTCCAAACGAAGGATCTGGGTAAACTGAGATACTTTCTGAGCATTGAGGTGCTTAGATCTCATGCAGGTATCAATCTATCTCAAAGGAAATATGTGTTTGACTTACTACAGGAGACAGGCATGACTGAATCTAAACCGGTATCTACTCCTATGGATTATCACATCAAGGAGACGGTTGATGATGTTGAGTACTCAGACGCAAGACATTACAGGAGGATAGTTGGTAAACTGATATATTTGACTGTTACACGACCTGAAATTTCTTTTGTTGTAGGCGTAGTGAGTCAGCACATGAACTCAGCAAAACAGTCACACTGGACAACAGTTTGCAGGATTCTGAGATATCTGAAAAGTGCTCCTGGAAAGGGGATCACATATTATAGACCTAAGGTGCCTCCATCTACTTTGGCTCTTACAGGGTATGCAGATGCAGACTGGGTTGGTAATCATATTGATAGAAGGTCTACATCAGGCTAATGTACCTTCCCAGGTGATCATTTGATTACTTGGAAAAGCAAAAAGCAGCATGTGGTAGCAAGATCCAGCACTGATGATGAATATCGTGCTATGGCTCATGCATGTTGTGAGCTACAATGGGTCAAATCTGTTCTTTCTGAGTTAAAGATCCCTATTTTATCTTCTATGGAGCTCAAGTGTGACAACCAATCAGCCATACACATTGCCAGGAATCCTGTCTTTCAAGAGCGCACAAAGCATATAGAAGTTGATTGCCATTTTATTCGAGATCAGATCAAGGATGGTACTATTGTGACGCCATACGTCAAGTCTGAAAAACAATTGGCAGACATCTTGACAAAGCCATTGGGTCCAGCAGCTTTTCAAAATCTATGTAGCAAGCTGGGCATACACGACGTGTACTCTCCAGCTTGAGGGGGAGTGTTAACATGTCTTTTATTATGTTATTTATTTGTTTTGTTATTCTCTTATTACCGTTGTACCTCTATGTAATTTGCCCACATCTATAATAGAAGTGAGACGGCTGTTTGCCCTCTCATGTACGTTGCTCACGCAGCCACAAATTCTCAAAGCCGCCGATCGTCTTCTCGTCGTCTCCTTTCCGTTGTTCCCTTTCACATGGTATCAGAGCGGTCTTGATCCGCCATCCCGCTTCCTCAGCACCACCGCCCCGCCTCCCCTCTCCCTTCTCAACAGCTGCCGCCGCCGCCGCAGCCTCTTCCAGGCACCGCTGCCGCTGTCGCCGGGTCGGCAGGGATAGCAGCCAGCCGCCGACGCTGGTGCTGCTGGGCTAGCAGCCGCTAGCCGCCTTCAACGCTGGATCGGTAGCAGCCTTCCCTCGCTGCTGCAGGTCTAGCCACCAAGGGCCGCAGCCTTCCTCACACTTTCGGTTAATTTACAGCAGTTTTTCGGCTAATTCTTCGGAGTCGGAACTACTGTTTGGGAATCTCCGGGTGATCCAACGACTATCCAAAGCTCAAACCGGGGGACTCGTCTCTTCCAGAGTCCTCTCCTAATCACACCTCCTCCATGTGTGATTAGGAAAATCGTCTGGAGGTTGTGAATGCGTCAGTAACACATTTATCTTTGCTTTTTGTTGTGACGTGTATCTCTCCGTCACCTCAGCCATCTTTGTGACGTGTATCAGTCTGTCACAATGTCCCGTTCTATAATGGAGGACACCAAGACCTGCAGCGAGGTGTCACCTATCCTCTCCATCAAGCTCAACGGGAAGAACTATCTGCTATGGACGAACGTTGTTCACACTGTCCTGGAGTCTCGTGACAAGGCGAGATATGTTGACTCAGGTCCCTTGGTTACTACTGATAGAAACGTCATGACAGTCTTGTGACAACTTGGTTGTGGGGTAGTATGGAACCTGCCATTGCGGCAAGGTTCATGTTCTATTCTACAGCTAAGGAGATATGGGACGCAGTGAAGAAGCATTATTCTCAGAAGAAAAATGCTCTTCGCCAGTTCATGATCTATGATCGTCTGTTTGCTGAGAGACAGGGTGTCAGGTCACTAGAGGAGTACTTTGGAGCGATTCCGGCCCTTGCTCAAGAGCTGAGCTACTATCATCCTGTGACAGTTGTTGAACAGGTCAAAGACAGAGATGACCTGATTACTGCTAAGTTCTTGAGATGACCTGATTGCTGCTAAGTTCTTGTCTGGACTTAATCCCGCTTGCAGTTCTGCCCGGAGTGTCATTCTGGCTTCTGATAAACTGCCTAGTTTTGAGGAAGCCTATTCGAGAATTCAGCAATCCAGTTTTGAGTCTGCTGATCATGTTTTTGTTGTATCTTCTGGGGAGTCTCATGCATCTATAGCTGCTGCAGTGAGAGGAGGACGATCTGGTATGGGCAGAGGACGCGGGACACGTCCTAAGTGCACCTTCTGTGACAAACCAGGACATACAGTGGATAAATGTTGGAAGAAACATGGGAGACCTGCTGCACCACCTGTGAGGGCAGCACATTATGCCACTAC
The DNA here is from genome assembly GCA_963693085.1 of Alisma plantago-aquatica. NCBI lineage: Eukaryota > Viridiplantae > Streptophyta > Magnoliopsida > Alismatales > Alismataceae > Alisma > Alisma plantago-aquatica. Next base: position 1,588,410,136 of record OY856409.1, read on the forward strand.
TACTGATTCTTCTCCGTCTTCAGCTATAGGCACTAGTTTTGGCACAGGCATCACTCTTATTTAGGAGTATGATCGGTTCATTCAGGCTGCACAGCACATGAGTATGGGATCGTCATCCTCAGCAAACTTGGCATCTACTGCGGGTAATCAGGGTACATCTCTCATAGCTTCTGGCTCTACATCATCTTGGGTGGTTGACTCTGGCGCGTCACAGCACATGACTGGTATGAGGAAATTGTTCCACTCTATTGACTCGTATATCCCTCACCAATCTGTTACACTGGCAGATGGTTCAGTGAGGAGAGTATTAGCTAGTGGATCTGTTTCTCTAACACCCAAGATTGATCTTAAATCTGTACATTTTGTGCCTGAGTTTCCATTTAATCTTCTTTCTGTTGCAAAACATATTGACACTGTAAAATGTACAGTAACATTTGGGCCTTCTTGTTTTGTATTACAGGATCTCAAGAGTATGAGGACGATTGGTTGGGGGCCTAGGAAATGTGATATCTACCTTTTTCATGGTGACAGTCTGCCTCGCCCAGTATCTGCTCCTGCTCCATCCGTCCTGTTGAGTGGTTCCCCCTTACTATGGCATTGCAGATATGGACATCCTTCTTTAGAGAGCCTGCGGAAGTTGGAACCAGAGTTGTCCCAAGTGTCATCTTTACAGTGTCAGTCATGTCAGTTGGGAAAGCATCATAAATTATCTTATCTCAGTCGTGTCAATAAACGGGCATCTTGTCCTTTTGAGTTGGTTCATAGTGATGTATGGGGTCCTGTTAAAGACCAGAGTTATAATGGTTTTCGTTATTTTATTTCCTTTGTGGATGATTTTTCCCGTATGACATGGATCTATTTACTCAAAAGTCGAGAGTCTGTACTATCTATTGTGAAACATCTTCATTAAGAAATAAAGGTTCAATTTGACTCCAATATAAAAACTTTTCAATCTGATAATGCTTTAGAGTATGTTCAAAAGGCCATGTCTGAATTTTACAATTTTGTAGGCATGATCCGTCGCACGTCCTGTCCTCACACCCCTCAGCAAAATGAGGTAGCTGAGAGGAAAAATCACCATTTTCTTGATGTTGCTCGGTCTATCATGTCTCAATCTAATGTGCCTAAGAAATTTTGGTCTGGAGCCCTTTTAACTGCCTGCTTCTTAATTAATAGACAACCATCCTCTGTTCTTAAAGGGCAGACCCCTTTCTTTGTGCTACGTCCTACGAATCACCCCTTCTCTGTCCCCCTTAGAGTGTTTGGTTGCACTTCTTTTGTCCATAATTTTGACCCTAAGGCCGACAAACTTTCTCCTAGGTCTATTAAAACCTTGTTCCTTGCGTACTCTAGTACCAGCAAAGGATACAAGTATTATTGCCCTAGTCTTCGTCGCATGCTTGTGTCTAGGGATGTTACCTTCCATGAGACCACTCCATATTTTTCTGATTCTATGAGTAAGGGGGAGCAGTTGAGAGGAGTGCCACCAGCTTTTCAGAGTGAGAGAGTCGCACCATCTGTGCAGAGTGAGGGAGCGCCACCCATCATTCCTGATTATATGTTTATTCAGGAAGAGCACGCAGTAGATGGGCCTGTTATTGAGCACTACCCATATGTTTATAGTAGGCGAGGCAGACAAGATCTAGAAGAGGTAACAACACCAGTCTCTGAGCCTTCCTCATTGTCTTCTACTCACGAGATTCCTGCAGAAGCATCAGATCTTGATATTCCTATTGTTGTCCGGAAAGGTACTCATTCTTGTACTATTAAACATCCTATTACAAATGTGTGTCGTCTGTCCCACCTATCTAAACAGGCTTGCGCATTTGCTATTGGGATTTATTCTGTGGATATACCGAGAAATCACTGTGACGCTATGAAGGACAGTGGCTAGAAATAGGCAATGCAGGTTAAGATGTCGGCTTTATTGAATAATGGCATACCTGCTGGGAAGAAAGCAGTGGGTTGCCGATGGGTTTTCACCATCAAACACAATCTGGATGGGTCAGTTGAGAGGTTGAAGGCCAGATTGTTAGCTAAAGGCTACACACAGACTTACGGTGTTGATTTCTTTGAGACTTTTTCTCTAGTTGCTCGTCTAAATTCTGTACGGATTATTATTTCTCTGGCTACTACTTTTGATTGGCGCATGTTTCAGCTTGATGTTAAGAATGCATTTTTCATGGTGACCTACAGGAAGAGGTTTATATGGAGCAACCTCCTAGTTTTGTTGCTCAGGGGGAGTGTCAGAAGGTGTGTAAACTGAAGAAAGCCATATATGGACTGAAATAGTCTCCTCGAGCTTGGTTTGACAAGTTCAGTGATGTTGTACTACAGATGGGCTTCTCTCGCTCCATGACTGATCACTCCTTATTCTATTCTAACTCTTCTTGTGGTTCAATCATTATTGTAGTATATGTTGATGACATAGTGATTACTGGCAGTGATACTACAAGCATATCATGTGTGAAGGAAGGATTGCAGAGACACTTCCAAACGAAGGATCTGGGTAAACTGAGATACTTTCTGGGCATTGAGGTGCTTAGATCTCATGCAGGTATCAATCTATCTCAGAGGAAATATGTGCTTGACTTACTACAGGAGACAGGCATGACTGAATCTAAACTGGTATCTACTCCTATGGATTATCACATCAAGGAGACAGTTGATGATGTTGAGTACTCAGATCCAGGACATTACAACAGGATAGTTGATAAGCTGATATATTTGACTGTTACACGACCTGACATTTCTTTTGTTGTAGGCATAGTGAGTCAGCACATGAACTCACCACAACAGTCACACTGGACAACAGTTTGCAGGATTCTAAGATATCTGAAAAGTGCTCCTGGAAAGGGGATCACATATTATAAACCTAAGGTGCCTCCATCTACTTTGGCTCTTACAGGGTATGCAGATGCAGACTGGGCTGGTAATCGTATTAATAGAAAGTCTACATCAGGCTATTGTACCTTCCTAGGTGATCATTTGATTACTTGGAAAAGCAAAAAGCAGCATGTGGTAGTAAGATCCAGCACTGAGGTTGAATACCGTGCTATGGTTCATGCATGTTGTAAGCTACAATGGGTCAAATCTGTTCTTTCTGAGTTAAAGATCCCTATTTTATCTTCTATGGAGCTCAAGTGTGACAACCAATCAGCCATACACATTGCCAGGAATCATGTCTTTCATGAGCGCACAAAGCATATAGAAGTTGATTGCCATTTTATTCGAGATCAGATCAAGGATGGTACTATTGTGATGCCATACGTCAAGTCTGAAGAACAACTGGCAGATATCTTGACAAAGCCATTGGGTCCAGCAGCTTTTCAAAATCTATGTAGCAAGCTGGGCATACACGACGTGTACTCTCCAGCTTGAGGGGGAGTGTTAACATGTCTTTTATTATGTTATTTATTTGTTTTGTTATTCTCTTATTATTGTTGTACCTCTATGTAATTTGACCACATCTATAATAGAAGTGAGACGGTTGTTTGCCCTCTCATGTACGCTGCTCACGCAGCCACAAATTCTCAAAGCCGTCAATCGTCTTCTCGTCGTCTCCTTTCCGTTGCTCCCTTTCACATGGTATCAGAACGGTCTTGATCTGCCATCCCGCTTCCTCAGCACCACTGTCCCGCCTCCCTTCTCCCTTCTCAACAACTGCCGCCGCCGCAGCCTCTTCCAGGCACCGCTGTCGCTGTCGTCGGGCCGGTAGGGATAGCAGCCTGCCGCCGGCGCTGGTGCTGTTGGGCTAGCAGCCGCTAGCCGCCTTCAACGTTGGATCTGTAGCAGCCTTCCCTCGATGTTGCAGGTCTAGCCACCAAGGGCCGGAGCCTTCCTCACGCTTTCGGTTAATTTACAGTAGTTTTTCGGCTAGTTCTTCGGAGCCGGAACTGCTGTTTGGGAGTCTCTGGGTGATCCAACGGCTATCCAAAGCTCAAACTGGGGGACTCGTCTCTTCCAGAGTGCTCTCCTAATCACACCTCCTCTATGTGTGATTAGGAAAATCGTCTGGAGGTTGTGAATGCGTCAGTAATGCATTTATCTTTGCTTTTTGTTATGACGTGTATCTCTCCGTCACCTCAGCCATCTTTGTGACGTGTATCAGTCTGTCACAAAGTCCCGTTCTATAATGGAGGACACCAAGACCTACAGTGAGGTGTCGCCTATCCCCTCCATCAAGCTCAACGGGAAGAACTATCTGCTATGGATGAACATTGTTCACACTGTCCTGGAGTCTCGCGAAAAGGCGAGATATGTTGACTCGGGTCCCTTGGTTAATACTGATAAAGGATATGCTGAATGGAAGTGTCATGACAGTCTTGTGACAACTTGGTTGTGGGGTAGTATGGAACCTGCCATTGCGGCAAGGTTCATGTTCTATTCTACAGCTAAGGAGATATGGGACGCAGTGAAGAAGCATTATTCTCAGGAGAAAAATGCTCTTCGCCAGTTCATGATCTATGATCGTCTGTTTGCTGAGAGACAGGGTGTCAGGTCACTAGAGGAGTACTTTCGAGCGATTCAGGCCCTTGCTCAAGAGCTGAGCTACTATCATCCTGTGACAGTTGCTGAACAGGTCAAAGACAGAGATGACCTGATTACTGCTAAGTTCTTGTCTGGACTTAATCCCGCTTGCAGTTCTTCCCGGAGTGTCATTCTGGCTTCTGATAAACTGTCTAGTTTTGAGGAAGCCTATTCGAGAATTCAGCAATCCAGTTTTGAGTCTGCTGATCATGTTTTGGTTGTATCTTCTGGGGAGTCTCATGCATCTATAGCTGTTGCAGTGAGAGGAGGACGATCTGGTATGGGCAGAGGACGCGGGACACGTCCTAAGTGCACCTTCTGTGACAAACCAGGACATACAGTGGATAAATGTTGGAAGAAACATGGGAGACTTGTTGCACCACCTGTGAGGGCAGCACATTATGCCACTACTACTGATTCTTCTCCTTCTTCAGTTGTAGGCACTAGTTCTGGCACAGGCATCACTCTTACTCAGGAGGAGTATGATCGGTTCATTCAGGCTACACAGCACATGAGTATGGGATCGTCATCCTCAGCAAACCTAGCATCTACTGCGGGTAATCAGGGTACATCTCTCATAGCTTCTAGCTCTACTTCATCTTGGGTAGTTGACTCTGGCGCGTCACAGCACATGACCGGTATGAGGAGATTGCTCCACTCTATTGACTCATATATCCCTCACCAATCTGTTACACTGGCAGATGGTTCAGTGAGGAGAGTGTTAGCTAGAGGATCTGTTTCTCTAACACCCAAGATTGATCTTAAATCTGTACATTTTGTGCCTGAGTTTCCATTTAATCTTCTTTCTATTGTAAAATTGATTGACATTGTAAAATGTACAGTAACATTTGGGCCTTCTTGTTTTGTATTACAGGATCTCAAGAGTATGAGGACGATTGGTGGGGGGGCTAGGAAAGGTGATCTCTACCTTTTCCATGGTGACAGTCTGCCTCGCCCAGTATCTGTCTGTTGAGTGGTTCCCCCTTACTATGGCATTGCAGATATGGACATCCTTCTTTAGAGAGACTGCGGAAGTTGGAACCAGAGTTGTCCCAAGTGTCATCTTTACAGTGTCAGTCATGTCAGTTGGGAAAGCATCATAGATTATCTTATCCCAGTCGTGTCAATAAATGGGCATCTTATCCTTTTGAGTTGGTTCATAGTGATGTATGGGGTCCTGTTAAAGACCAGAGTTATAATGGTTTTCGTTATTTTATTTCCTTTGTTGATGATTTTTCCCGTATGACATGGATCTATTTACTCAAAAGCCGAGAGTCTGTGCTATCTATTGTGAAACATTTTCATAAAGAAATAAAGGTTCAATTTGACTGCAATATAAAAACTTTTCAATCTGATAATGCTTTAGAGTATGTTCAAAAGGCCATGTCTGAATTTTGCAGTTCTGTAGGCATGATTCGTCGCACGTCCTGTCCTCACACCCCTCAGCAAAATGAGGTAGCTGAGAGGAAAAATTACCATCTTCTTGATGTTGCTCGGTCTATCATGTTTCAATCTAATGTGCCTAAGAAATTATGGTCTGAAGCCCTTTTAACTGCCTGCTTCTTAATTAATAAACAACCATCCTCAGTTCTTAAAGGGCAGACCCCTTTCTCTGTGCTACGTCCCACGGATCAGCCCTTCTCTGTCCCCCTTAGAGTGTTTGGTTGCACTTCTTTTATCCATAATTTTGACCCTAAGGCCGACAAACTTTCTCCTAGATCTATTAAAACCTTGTTCCTTGGGTACTCTAATACCAGCAAATGATACAAGTGTTATTTCCCTAGTCTTTGTCGCATGTTTGTGTCTAGGGATGTTACCTTCCATGAGACCACTCCATATTTTTCTGATGCTATGAGTAAGGGGGAGCAGTTGAGAGGAGTGCCACCAGCTTTTCAGAGTGAGAGAATGGCACCATCTGTGCAGAGTGAGGGAGCGTCACCCATCATTCCTGATTATATGTTTATTCAGGAAGAGCACGCAGCAGATGAACCTGTTATTGAGCACTACCCATATGTTTATAGTAGGCGAGGCAGACAAGATCCAGAAGAGGTAGCGACACCAATCTCTGAGCCTTCCTCATCGTCTTCTACTCACGAGATTCCTGCAGAAGCATCAAATCTTGATATTCCTATTGCTGTCCGGAAAGGTACTCATTCTTGTACTATTAAACATCCTATTACAAATGTGTGTCGTCTGTCCCACCTATCTAAACAGGCTCGCGCATTTGCTATTGGGATTGATTCTGTGGATATACCGAGAAATCACTGTGACGCTATGAAGTACAGTGGTTGGAAACAGGCAATGTAGGTTGAGATGTCGGCTTTATTGAATAATGGCATACCTGCTGGGAAGAAAGCACTGGGTTGCCGATGGGTTTTCGCCATCAAACACAATCCGGATGGGTCAGTTGAGAGGTTGAAAACCAGATTGGTAGCTAAAGGCTACACACAGACTTATGGTGTTGATTTCTTTGAGACTTTTTCTCTAGTTGCTCGTCTAAATTTTGTGCGGATTATTATTTCTCTGGTTACTACTTTTGATTAGCCCCTGTTTCAGCTTGATGTTAAGAATGCATTTCTTCATGGTGACCTACAGGAAGAGGTTTATATGGAACAACCTCCTGGTTTTGTTGCCCAGGGGGAGTGTCAGAAGGTGTGTAAACTGAAGAAAGCCATATATGGACTGAAATAGTCTCCTCGAGCTTGGTTTGACAAGTTCAGTGATGTTGTACTACAGATGGGCTTCTCTCGCTCCATGACTGATCACTCCTTATTCTATTCTAACTCTTCTTGTAGTTCAATCATTGTTGTTGTATATGTTGATGACATAGTGATTACTGGCAGTGATACTACAAGCATATCACGTGTGAAGGAAGGATTGCAGAGACACTTCCAAACGAAGGATCTGGGTAAACTGAGATACTTTCTGGGCATTGAGGTGCTTAGATCTCATGCAGGTATCAATCTATCTCAAAGGAAATATGTGTTTGACTTACTACAGGAGACATGCATGACTGAATCTAAACCGGTATCTACTCCTATGGATTATCACATCAAGGAGACGGTTGATGATGTTGAGTACTCAGATCCAGGACATTACAAGAGGATAGTTGGTAAGCCGATATATTTGACTGTTACACGACCTGACATTTCTTTTGTTGTAGGCGTAGTGAGTCAGCACATGAACTCACCACAACAGTCACACTGGACAACAGTTTGCAGGATTCTGAGATATCTGAAAAGTGCTCCTGGAAAGGGGATCACATATTATAGACCTAAGGTGCCTCCATCTACTTTGGCTCTTACAGGGTATGCAGATGCAAACTGGGATGGTAATCATATTGATAGAAGGTCTACATCAGGCTACTATACCTTCCTAGGTGATCATTTGATTACTTGGAAAAGCAAAAAGCAGCATGTGGTAGCAAGATCCAGCACTGAGGTTGAATATTGTGCTATGGCTCATGTATGTTGTGAGCTACAATGGGTCAAATCTGTTCTTTCTGAGTTAAAGATCCCTATTTTATCTTCTATGGAGCTCAAGTGTGACAACCAATCAGCCATACACATTGCCAGGAATCTTGTCTTTCATGAACGCACAAAGCATATAGAAGTTGATTGCCATTTTATTCGAGATCAGATCAAGGATGGTACTATTGTGACGTCATACGTCAAGTCTGAAGAACAACTGGCAGATATCTTGACAAAGCCATTGGGTCCAGCAGCTTTTCAAAATCTATGTAGCAAGTTGGGCATACACGACGTGTACTCTCCAGCTTGAGGGGGAGTGTTAACATGTCTTTTATTATGTTTTTTATTTGTTTTGTTATTCTCTTATTATTGTTGTACCTCTATGTAATTTGCCCACATCTATAATAAAAGTGAGACGGTTGTTTGCCCTCTCATGTACGCTGCTCAAGCAACCACAAATTCTCAAAGCCGCCGATCGTCTTCTCGCCGTCTCCTTTCCGCTGCTCCCTTTCACAGGTTTGTCTAAGTGTTTGTATGCTTCCCCTTTATCCTATTTATAGGAAAGGGTGGCTGCTTCCTATCTATCAAGAAAGCAATAAGAAAAATCTAGACGAGGGGTTTTCCCCACTTATATCTTTTTCTACATGGTATCAGAGCAGCCGGTCCTATGTTGTCCCAAACCCTAAGAGAGAGAGAGAGCACAAAAGAGAGTTTCCTCCCCTTGCGGGTGGCCACCGCTGCTAGGCGTTGACAGGTTGCCCGCAGGGATTTTCCCATCCCTACCTCTTTCAGGAGCGTCTCCATGGAGTCGTCTCCATCTTCATCAACAACAAAAAAACTCATCCTATGAAGTTGTTGGATCCATATCTATAAGGGTCGCCATGCCTCCCTCAGCCTTGCTTGCTAATGAAGACGTCGCTATCCTATTCACCGTCATCATCACAGATCTACTCCACCATTATCCACTCTGCCACCGTTCTACTCCATACCACCACCATCGAGTTCTAATCCAAAATCATGGATAAAGATCTCTCTTTTCTGCTGATATTATGGATACATCGTTCCTATGTTGCTATGGTGATCTCTCTTTTCTGCTAATCCTATTTTGGATCAGATCTCGATGGATAAAGATCTTTCTTGCTAATGAAGACATTGTTATCCTATTCACCGTCATCATCACAGATCTACTCCACCATTATCCACTCCGCCACCGTTCTACTCCATGCCACCACCATCGAGATCTGATTCAAAATCATGGATAAAGATCTCTCTTTTTTGCTGATATTGGGGATACATCGTTCCTATGTTGCTATGGTGGAGATCCGAAAGGATTTCCCCTTCTTTTGTTGTTGTTTTGGGGTTTTGCTATTGTTGTTTGCCGCCAACACGGCTTGTTGCTTCCAAACACAGCGTATAGGCGGTGTTATGCTTCTTCGCGACTTCGTCCGCCGGTTTTGGACACGATGTGCCACTTTTGGACATGGTGTGTTGCATGTACCATGACATGGCATGTCATCCTTTGACACAACATGTGGTCTGCTTCCGCCCCGAGCTTCTGTCAACTGACACGGTGTGTCCTTTCAATGACATGGCGTGTCACCGGCTTCTGCTGGCACTGGCAGCTGCTACTGTGCTACCAGACACGACGTCTTTTCATCGACACAGCGTGTCGCTCAACGACACGGAGTGTCCGTTACTACATGTTGCTACATCTTGGTGTGCTACAATGATTCTATCATATGGCGGAGGTATCTATATATGGTGTGTCCCTTCTTTCTCTTACCAGCAACGATTATCTTCTCATTTTCAGCATTTTTATAATTTTACTTACACCCCCCCAGTCTTCCAACCATACATAAGTTTTTGCCTACCTCCTCGGTACCTATTGATCCTACCGAGTAACATTTTGGTAGTGTATCTTCTCTTTCTACCAAGTTTCCATTCTGATAGTCTCCCTTTTATCTTACCCCCAAATTATTTTTTTACCTAATCTAAAAAATCTTGGGTCGGAAAAAGATCCATTTATTTTTTTCTATCTGGATCGTTGTAGTTGGGTCACATGTTGAAAATTGACTCGCATTATCGATTACCTCCTCCACACATTGCCTACACACCCTATATCTCTACCATTGTTTTTGACTCTCCACTCCAACCACTCTCTTGACTCTTTTCATGGTTGGCGTGAGGGGTAGAATAGAGGATGAAGAGTAGAGGGAAGAGATGAGATGGAAGAGAGATGGAGAGAAGTATTTCATTTTGTGGTTCTATTGGTCTTCATGCTATATTTACTATATGGATCCTTCTGCTACTGAGTGTTCTTTTTGCTTCTCTGAGGATCCTTCTATTGTTATGAGGATTGTTCATGATAGTGTTGTTGCTATGTGGAGCTTTTTGTTGCTATTATTGCTTTCTCATCATCTACCTCGACTGTTGCTATGAAGTTACATATTGGGACATCATTCTTGCTACTTGTGCTATGATTAGCACATCTTACTTGCTACTTTGTGCTTTTGCACTATCTGTTGTATGTGCTTGCTTTACATGTTGACTTTCTACTGTGAACCAGCACTGTCTAAACTCTGTGAACCAGCACTCTCTGGACTTTGATGTCTACTACTATGATGGATACTTTATAAAGAGGGAAGATGATGAAGACTTTTTGTTGCTGACTTTACATGGAGCATGGTTTCAAAAAGAGGTATGTGTTATGTTTTCGAAGAGGTCACCTTGTAGAGTATATGCAGTATACTGGAGTATATGCGTTTTTAGAATTTTTTTATTTATTAATCATTGTATGTATATGTGTGTGTGTATATATATATATATATATATATATATATATATATATATATACTATGAAGCACGAATACTCCAAAATAGGTGTCGTACCTGTATATGATATGTATTTGATACCAATACTCCGTGGATACTCCTGGATACATATCAGATACTCCTAATCTGTATCCATGCCGTATCCAGTTGGTAAAAACTAGAAGAAAAAAAATCTGGCATGACATTGCTTGATTAACGTTTGACACCGACTCCTGTCTCAACCCTCTCTGCTAAGTAGTAGCTTGCAGCAAGGCTATCACAGTTGCTTCCTTGAAGTAATTCAAGGTTAATCACCATTCCTCATGCTAAATTCCAATCTTCTTCTCTTTATTGTTTGAACCTCAACTCCTGTCTCAACCCTCTCTGCTAAGTAGTAGCTTGCAGCAAGGCTATCGCAGTTGCTTCCTTGAAGTAATTCAAGGTTAATCACCATTCCTCATGCTAAATTCCAATCTTCTTCTCTTTATTGTTTGAACCTCCTTTGTTTTGTGGGATTTCACTTTTTAATTCCATATGTAATCTGGATTTTTGTTTGTTCTTTCTTGCAAACCAATTCATTCACCTTTACACGGTACATGCGGATGTTTTCCCTTCTAAGGTAATGTCCTCCATATTCTATGAAAGGCTTCAATTTAGTATCGTTGGTTAACATGCCTCTTGTTTTGGTGACTAAATCCATTGTGATTTATTCCGGATTTCTATCGAGACAATATCTATTTCATCTCCTTTGAAGATAATCATTGCATCCCCATCCTTCTGTCCCCCCCCTATGAATCACCGATACTCCAAAATAGGTGTCCTACCAGTACTGAATACATATCCGATACTAATACTCCCTAGATACTCTCTAATGCATACCAAATAAGTGTATTCCTTTTTTAATTAGCAGGATATGACCTTAATGCAGCCATGATACAACCAACCCATTTAGCAACCAAGGGAGCACCCCACTCACTTGATCCCTCAAAATCCCAACTCTAGACTCCCCCTATTCTATTGTGATTTGAGAATGAAATTGGTATTTTCTGTTAAAATTTTATAATAAACATTAATAAAACTGTTGTATCCATGTCGTACCCATATCTTATATTTTTTAAAATTGTCGTATCCCCGTAACGTACCCGTACACGTATCCATTTTTGTATCTGTATCTGTATCAGTGCTTCATAGTAGCTAGCCATACATGAGAGAAGATAGTTTGGTATTACAGATGACACAACTCACTTTACAACACAACATTACATGATACATGAAATGTGAAAGACTTAGAATATGCTATTATCATGTCTTTTTGTAACTTCTATCTCACATTAATATGAATGAAAGACCCCTCTTTTTATATCATTGTTTGATATTATGGAATTGGTTTCCATTTTCTTTAGAAATATTGTGAACTCTAAATGAAATTTGATTGTCTTCATCTATTTTTAAAAAAAAAATTATTGGTTATTTGTAAAAAAAAAATATTAAAAAAATTGTCGTATTCATGACGTGCCTATATCCTATATTTTCAAAAATTGTCATATCCTCGTACCCGTACCCGTATCCGATACGTATCTGTATCTGTGCTTCCTATATATATATATATATATATATATATATATATATATATATATATCATGAAAATACATATTTAATTTGTACAATTGTGTATCAAATTAGTACAGTTACAAGAATAATGGACGCAATCATACAAATATGCAATCATCACAACTTAAATAAATGCAAACATGCATTATGATCTAAATCTAAACAAACATATATGAATGTAAATGTAAAAAAGAAGAAATGAAAACATGTCTATCTAAAAATCAGGGATTAAGCGGCCTTTTATGCAGCCATGTGACCGATTATGCGGCATGGTCCGCTTTTGGGGAGGGAATTGTAGTATGCATTCGGAAGGTGATATCTACCTTGTATGCGGCCGCACATAGCACTTTTTAAAACACTGACATGGAGCTTCGTCTACATTGCATATTGGAGTTATTTATTTGTTTGCTACTTCGCACACTGGTCTTCTATCCGCCTACGTCGTTGACTTCTGTTTTTGTGATCCAACACTCTCTGGCTTGTCTGTGCTTTGCGCACGCCGACTCTCTACTTGTCCGTGCTTTATGTGCATGTTGACTTTATGCTACTGTGATCCAACACACTCTAGCCCGTCCGTGCTTCGTTTGCACGTTGACTATCGCTGCTTCTTGTGACCTAGCATTCTCTAGGACTTGTGATCCAGCACTCTCTGGCTACTACGGCGACGACTGTGATGAAGATCTCCGTGCCTATCCGCTATTCTTTCTGTTGCTCCAGATGCCTTTATGATGATCAAGAAGTCTCTATGCCTGCCTAGATATCTGCTGCTTTGGAATATCTACTTGAGGGGGAGTCTTTGAAATTTGAGTGCTTGAGTGTATTGTAAAATTGAGGGAGAAAAATTCTTGTAAGGGCTTGGTTATCTTTTTATTCTGTTTAATTTGTCTGTCTGTCTGTTTGCAAGGTGACTTGGGATTCTCCCAAGCTCCAGTTTGAGGGGGAGTGTTAGAGTGTCTAGTGTCTATTTACTTACGCTTTTTAGTCTTTTACTTAAGTTTTGTATTGTCTATTTGTAACATGGGCCCAATTGTGTATTGGCCCATTAGGGTTTGTCTAAGTGTCGGTATGCTTCCCCCTTATCCTATTTATAGGAAAGGGTGGCTGCCTCCTATCTATCAAGAAAGCAATAAGAAAAATCTACAAGAAAGGGGATCTTCCCCACTCATATCGTTTTCCACAGCGCCAATCTGCTGCAAGGGACGGTCACCTGCTGTTGCAGCCACCGAGTTCCTTCTCCTCATATCCACTGCTTGTCCGTTGTGTGGCCCAATTCCTTATACCTCCCCATACAATTATGGTCTCCAAGATGTGATCTATTTCTTTTCCCCTTTTGTCATTGCATGAGTCTAATCAAAGTTTTTTAAGTCCTTGTCCCCTTTAGTCCAACAGTAGATCCCCTTCTTTCGTCTAATCAAAGTTTTTTAAGTCCTTGTCCCCTTTAGTCCAACAGTAGATCCCCTTCTTTCGACTGCAACGCCTATGCAACCTATATAGACTAGAACTATCTTGATGCTGGCATGCTGCGATTTGCTTCTCCACTTCTTGTTTCAGTAGCTATTTTTTTCGGTTCCTCTAAGTTAGCCTCTCGCCCACATACATGGTTTGACTATGTGCATCTAAATTCACCTAAAAATGCTCATTTTCACTTTCCATGCAACGCCTCTCCCATGTTTCTTCCCTTAAAAACTTTCTTGGTTTCTATCAAAGCTATTTTGTATTCATGGCACTAGACAGCTTATTGGGCTTAAACTGTCTATTTTTTGCTAGGCAACATGTTTAGCCCTAGGAAGCACGGACACGTTTCCAAAGATGGGACATGGACACAAGACACGGTGATTTTCTAAAATATAGGAAACGGACACGGCTCTGGATGAGGAAATAATATATATTTTATATACATACATATGTAGAATAACAAATAGTGAATACATAAGTACACACATACACAAACACATATTATATGCATGTAGTAACAATTCATGAATGCATGTGAGTCAATACGTGCCATGTAAAGGTGGAGACAGACACGCCTTTTGTGAACACGTCTGAAATTGCTCGCTTATCTCACATAAGGTAGGCAGAGAATCCAGTATCAATCTTTTCACAGATGAAATATCATTCTAACTCGACGTGCTTGGTTCGGTCATGCAACACAAGAATATTAGCAAAGATTAAATGGCAGATGTATTGTCACAATATAACCTCATGGGAGACTTTGAATTGATGCCCATACCGGATACAAGTATTTGGACCCAAAGCATCTCGATGACACCCCCTCAGCTCTATATTTAGCCTATGCACTAGTTCAAACAATAACATGTTGTTTTTTACTTCTCCAAAAGACAAGATTTCTTTCTAAGAAAACACAACATCCAGAAGTAGAATGTATGTCATCTTGAGAACCGGTCTAATCATCATCAACGAAAGCATTCAATCTTTAGCTCATCACCTTTAGTGTAGAGGAGACCCTTTTCAAGATTCTTTTTAAAATATGAAAGAATATGATAAATAGCACAAAGATGAGCATCAGTAGGAGAGTGCATAAATTGACTTACAATATTGACAGAATATGTTAAATCAGGTTTGATAAGAGTAAGATATATAAGCTTTCCAAACAGTTTCTGATAATTGTTCTTTTGTTCATGATTAAGGGGATCTCCATCTTTGAGACTCAGCTTGTGATTTTTTTCAATAGGAGTATCAACTAGCTCACAACCCAATTGTCATGTTTCTTTGAGGATATCCAAAATATATTCGCGTTGGCACACGCTAAGACCATCTTTAGACCTTGATGTCTTAGTTCCCAAAAATATTTTAGTTTACCCATATCTTTTCCATGAAAATCTTTATATCTTTCAAACCAAGCACGTGGGGACTGTTTAAGACTATAAAGCCTTTTTAATTTGCAACATTTTCCTTGTTGATCATATCCAGGTGGCATCTGCATAATAGCTTCTTCAACAAGATCCCCATTTAAGTTGGCATTCTTCACGTCTAGTTGGTGTAAATTCCATGACAGGTGAACGGAAATGGCCAACATAATCCTAACAGAGTTCATTTTTGCAACAAGAGCAAAAGTCTCCAGATAATCTATTCCACTTTTTTTTAGTAAAGTCTCTAGCAACCAGTCTTCGCAACAAGAGCAAAAGTCTCCAGATAATCTATTCCATATTTTTTGAATAAAGGCTCTAGCAACCAGTCTTCCTCTATATTTGTCCACAGTTCCATCTACTTTGTATTTGATGATGTATACCCACTTGGATCCCACAATATGAGAGTCCTTGGGTATATCAACAACATCCCAAGTTTGATTTTTAATAGCATTCATTTCCTCCTTCATAGCCTCGATCCGTTTCAGGAACAGAAGATATCGCAAGTAAAGACAGAAAACATTGATATTGTCTACTAAAATGGGTGAAAGTAACATCTTTCAATAGGATGCCTAGTGCATTCACGAACTGTCTTTCTAAGAACAATAGGCCGATCATCAAAATATTCTCTACATCATCATGCATCTCGTCAGCACTGGAGCATTGACCTGGTTCGTGAAGAGAACATGGATTGGGATTGGTTGGAATTCTTGGTCTCCTATCATATGATTGTGCAAATATTTCTCTACTTTCAGTTATAGACTCCCCCTGACTGTTGCTTCCATTTAGGGTACATCAGTTCTCCCCCCGAAGAGGATCCTGGTTCACAAAATAAGCGACATTCTCATGGAAAGTTACATCCTTGGTGATCTAGTGTTTCCATGTGGTAGGATAAAAACTCTTATATCCTTTCCAAGTAGAAGAATATTCCAAGAAAATAGCATGAATAGCACGAGGTCAAATTTTGATTTACCGAGCTATAAGACATGAACATAGCACAGACACCCAAAAACCTTAGGCAAGAGGAAAAAATGAGGTTTATTTTTAGATACCAAGGAAATGGATGTAGATCTACAAAGAACACTACTAGTCATGCCATTTATAAGATAGCATGCCGTCAGAACAACCCCTCTCCAAAAACGTTGTGGAACATTCCGTTCAAGAAGCAATGCTATAGTAACTTCAAGCAGATGTTTGTTCTTCCATTCAGCAACCCCATTCTGTTGTAGGGTATAACTGCATTATGTTTCATGAACAATGCATTTGG
The DNA here is from genome assembly GCA_963693085.1 of Alisma plantago-aquatica. Taxonomy (NCBI): domain Eukaryota; kingdom Viridiplantae; phylum Streptophyta; class Magnoliopsida; order Alismatales; family Alismataceae; genus Alisma; species Alisma plantago-aquatica. The sequence goes on from OY856409.1 coordinate 1,588,426,695, forward strand.
ATTCAAAAAGGGATATAACATTTTGTCAAGATATTCCCGTGCATTACTTGAGCGAAGTATTTTAACATTAGTATCATACTGATTCTCCACCACAGCAATAAAGGTCTGCAAAATCATAGGGATTTCATAAATGTTCCTCGTCAGATACGAAAAAAGTACATTGGGAATAATCGTCAGTAAAACTCACAAAATAACGATATCCCCCCCATAGAAACAACGGGAACAGGATCCCAAAAATCAGAGTGAACCAAAGCAAAAATATTGTTGCTTTCATTGCAAGATTTATCAGAAGATGCACGACAATGCTTATATAGTTGACAAATGTCACACTGAAATTATTTATGTTTTATTTGGGAAAATAAACCGTGAAGGAGTTTTTGTAAGGAAGAAAAACTCAAATGGCCCAAACGAGCATGCTACAACTGTACAATTGCACTTCTTTAGATTTGTCATGTAGAGCAGCTTGAAGAGCAGCATCAACCTTTCTAGGTATCTTGTAGAGACCATCAGTTTCCAAACCAATCCCAATCTTCCTCGTCACCAGGTCCTACAAGATACATCGATCAGAGTAGGAACTCAGGCAACAATTTAGATCTTTTGTTATTTTACTAGCAGAGCAAATTAAGGGAGAGATTGGGAACGTGTGGAGCATTAGAAAGAATAAGATCATACATAAGAGGCATACTCCCTTTTCATGCCACATTAGCCCGAGAGCCATCTGCCCTGAAAATCCACTCTTGACCAGATCCCAATGTACATTTGGACTGGAGAATGACTTAAGAGCTCCTAGTCATGTGATTTTTGGCACCACTATCAATAATCCAATCATCTCTCAGAGGGAATATATATATATATATATATATATATATATATATATATATATATATATCCTTTAGCATACAAGGCATGATAGATTGAGGTGGTTGAATCATTTTCTTTAGTATGCATGACTTTAGAAAGCAACCCCTGCAATTCTTTAATCTGATCTAAAGTTAAATTCAGAAAGTTGACTTCGTTCGCATCAGTAGAAATAGCAGCAACAATCTTCTTTCCATAAGACCGGGAACTTTTCCCTCTGTCATGTCTGTATTCTGGATGCAGCTCCCAACAAAAATCCACAGAGTATCATGTTTTTTGACAGTGAGTACATTTTAAGACAGTCTTCCCTCTAGTTGCAGAAGATAGCTTAGAGTTGCGACTCACAAGCACTAAATGCTCAACATTGTCGTAAGTGTTCTCCTCAGTCTTGCCCCTCATAACTAAGCGTCTAGTTTCTTCTGCCTCCACTTGGAAGTATGTCTTCTCAATGCTAGTGATAGATGCACTATTTAGGATCTGGCTCATGACATTTTCAAATTCTGGATTCAGACCCCCAAGAAAAATAAAAAGTCCGACAATATAGCTTTGATTGGCTGAACATGACCATGTTTCATCGGCATAAAAACCCAAGTCTTCCCACTTGAACTTGAGACTTGAGAGTACTATAATATTCAGTTACAGAGATCTTCTCGTTGAAGATTGCAAATTTCTTTGGTTTGATAGATACGAGTGTCGGTCTTCTGTCCAAACATGTTCCACAACGTCTCCCACATCATGGGCTCTCCTCTTGCGAAGAATTCATGGCTGGAGATCTGCAGAGACGGAGTTATCAATCCAGGATTTTACTTGACTGTCTTCAGGATATGAAGTATCCCAAGTTTTTCCGTTTGTGCTGGTGGCTTTTTGGTTCCATTTATGTAACCAATTCGTCCACGCGCAGCTATGGCCATCTCTGCAGCAGCAACCCAAAAGAAGGCAGTTGGATGGATTTAACTTCGCAGATGTTATATGCATGATAATGCTATCTTGAGATTTTAGAAGATCCGGCGATTTATTTTCCTAAGCCATGATGAATAAGAGGAGAAGTAGCCTAGAGAATGAGGATCAGCTAAAACGAATGGCAGGAAAAGCCAATAAAATGCAGCAGATCAGTACAAAAAATTTCTAATGTACAGGACGGCAACTGCTATAGTAAAACCAGCCCTGCAAACCTCCAGAAAGATGAATCCGGACCCCACCTCATACCTCCTCTTGCGGAACGCCTTTAGAGGAAGGGAGAGGGTTAGGGGAAACCTCCCGGGACAGGTTTACAAGAAGAGAAAGGGCCCCCACCTCCACTAGGGGGCATATGAAGATGGGGGGCAGAACAGGCAGTTGATGGACCCGGAAAAACAAGAGCAAAAATCTCCTTTCAAGGCCAAGGATTGCCTCCGTTGCACAGCCTCTGGTCGCTAGGACCAAGCGAAAGGCAACGGAGATGCTGGATGGAGCAGATCCTTGTAGAGGAAGCGATAGATGTTTCCACAAAATCGACGTTGCTACAGTACGGTACTGTAGTAATTCGACAGAAACAGAAAAAAATACCTTAATGCTCTGATAACATGAGAAATGGAGCTATAAGATCAAACACCACATGAAAACGGGATTTACGTGGAAAATCCTTCAAGAGGAAGGGAACAACCATGGGAGGAGAAAAGCCTAAGCCTATGACGCCTAGGATTTCTCTCTTCTTCTTTTTGTCTCAATGAAAATAGGGGGAGATGTTACAATATATGATAAAAGGTATTAATGGATCCACCTCCAAGATCCATCTACCACAAACAAAAAAACATAAAATCTAAGTAAATGGGACATCTCCCTAGCCCATAAACATAGAGATAACTTAACAAATTGAATGCAAGACATAAGATAATATAAGCAATTGCATAAGAATATGTGTAAATTGCATAACCGAAATCCTAACCAAAATAGTTTTGTATCTTTTCACTCACACACGTAGGAGCCCCCCCTCCCAACCATATACCAACATGTGATATAATTGTATAATTAGGTGTACTTGTGTGTGTAGATCATCCAGGTAAAAATTCATGACTTAATTCTTTTATTTGGTCGTCAAAATTTGTGTCAAAATCATGTCGGACAGGAGCAGGGTCATTGAAATTTGGACCAAAATTTCCGTCCTAGGCCATCAGAAATGGCGTCGAAATCAACACTTTAAACTATGGCCAGGACACATACTCCAAGATTTGTATATATAACAAATAACTGAAATCCTTGTCGCGACATTTGTGACTAATTACATAGCTAGTGACTTAATCAAGTACATTCATAAAATAAAACATCCAACGTTGGAACATACAAATAAAATAACTCCCTGAAATGAGAAATCAGCCCCTCAAATATCTACTGAAGTCCTTGAACTAGCTGAACTACCACCAGAGAATAAAAGCCCTAATTTCAGCCAATCTATCTACTCATGTCCTTACGGGGTCTGCTAAGCCTGATGATGGGTTGCAGGCCGTCCTACATCAATTCCCTTCGGTTGAGAAAGATGAACCACTAGTGCCACATGGCGACTCATGAATGCTGGTTTAGGTAGTTGCTTCGAGGCATGTACCATGGGTTGCACAGTAGTGCATTGAGTGACTGAAAATGGCAGGAAAAAATATTTGGCATGTACATGGAATGAATAGGTGTTGGTGAAGTCACTATGTTGTGTTGTGCAGTCATACTACCATGACCGACTCGAGGTGATGTGTGCTAAGTTGTGGGGTAGCATGTCAAACAATGTTCGTCAATTTAGAAGCCATGATAGGAGAACCTTTTTGTATCATCTATGTGTGACACATTAGTTGGTTTTGTCGATCTATCACAACCATTAAGGCAACATGTGTGTTACCAAACACGAACCTAAGAGTCAGACGACTGTTCTGGAAATGACATTAGTGGCACTGCAACTGTTGGTTGTGACTGATGACCATGTCGGCATGCACATGCATCATGCACTCTCAACCTCAAAGCAGAATTGGTTGGTGCAAGATGGATTAGGTTGTAGAAGCTCAGGGGCTTGGATTGTCAGGACACATTGCCTTTGATTCTCTTGGCTCGATGGTGGAAGCATGTCTTTTTACTCGACATCATTTTTTTCTTCTTGTCTGACGTCAATGTTCACACGAATGGGGATTGGATAGAGCGGTGTTTATAGCTACTACTGGGTGCAGATGTGGCCTTTGATGATGCTGAGAGAGTGGCCCGCATGGCTGCAGTGCCCCAGTGGTTGGGTTAGACGTAGATTGACGTCATAAGCGGTGGCCTCTCTGCTTAAAAGGTCGATGATTCTGCTCATTCTCAATCTGAGTCGCACATGGACATTGTCATCCATGTTTTAGATACACAGATTGCGAGCATTGTAGTGATGTGTGCCAAAATGTAACGATGATATTTAGTGACCATTAGGCATCAGCGTTTCTTCGCACCTATCTAGATCGCTAGTGGTTATTCTGCTTTAGAATCAGATATGAGATCAGCTTTTAATTTTGCATTTGTTAACGTTTTTGTACTAGTGTTACAGACTCAACACATAGATTCCTACAAGTTCACTAAGCTTCCTTCTTAAATCACTTAGTTCCTTTACAATTAGAAAAAAGCAATCAACCACCAACTAACAATATATGCAACATTGGCCATTTCAACATTGCCCTACACATAAGTAGCAAAAGCACAAACCTATGATCGTTTTCATCCAAATTAGCCAATCAAGTCATGACAGGATTCCTAGGCATGTAACAGGCAGTCTAAACAATTTAAAATGTGCATGAAAAATATCTAAATTTGAAGAATCAGACACCAAACCAATTCTATACAATTGGAAAATGAATAAACCTGATGAAGCATTAGAACCATTGGAAAAAGGAACCGGTACATTGGTTGTTGGAAAATGTTCATGCATCTTCTCAAGTTGTTTTGCTAAAAGGTCATTGAACGCCACAATATGCCGTATCACTATCAAATTAACGTTATATGCCTTGAAAAATGCAGGATTTTCGTCCTCGAGCTTCTGCCAAACTGATATATAAGGGATTAGCAAGGTTGACTTAGGTACTCGACTAAGAATATGAATTCAAGAATTCATGTGATTGAACAACAGAAATATATTCAAGAACTAATTGATAGATTATGTAAATATATAATTTCAACTATATGATTGCATATAAATAAAGGCTTAAAAAGTGAATAAATACAGATATCATAGAACCGTATCTGTCAAAATGACAGTGCAGAAAGGGGTTAAGGTTGGCACCTTGATGCCTTAAACTTAAGAGAGCATTGTCACCTTAATTTCTAAAAAAATCTTGGGCTATTTTTCTCTTGAATACATAAATTTCATAGTTCTATAAGTGTAATCCCACTGATATACATACATTTTATGGTTACGTACACATATTTATTTTTTACCAACATTGATTGCAAGTAAATAGGCACATTTTTTACTAGAAATTCAATGCAGTTTGCATGCTTTGAAAGATGATCTGCGTAGATTTTCATACACTTTATAGTTTATACATATATATAGATTGATAGTAACACCCCCAGTCAATTATGTTCAGACACTTCCCATTGAATTTAGCATAAATCAATACAAAGTGGCTCATGGTACATAAGTATTCTCACCAAGCTACAAGAAGGTGACTTCACGATTGATAGCAGATCCAAATGGCATGGTGACCAATAATAGGCGTCAGGAACCAATAGAAATCAAGGCAAGCAATTCGATATGCAAATAGTGTGTTGAAATAAATTTCTCACATCAAGTGGAGAGAAAAACCCAAGAAAAGAAGTAAACAGAGCATCCATTAGGTTGCTAAAAAAACAGGGCTGCAGCAGCTAAAAGAGGTGGCAACTGCACAAGAGGTGTGGCCAGAAGGCCCACACTTGTCTAGCACAATGGATGGACAATGGTTGGTGCTTGGTTGTGCGACTTTTTTATAATAGATCATCTGCCCTAGCTGCTAAGGTGGTATTGTTGGTGGGCCTGGCTGCCCCATGTGCAATGAATGAGATATCGCCGGTATCATCGGTATACCGGTCGAAATACCGATACCGACGCCATTGGGCATCGGTTTGAGCAAGTCTACCGCTGGTACCGCAAATATCGGTATACCGGTGGACTTACCGGTAAATACCGCCACTTACCACCGAAAATCGAGGATTACCGCTGCAAAAAGCCCAACTTACAGGCGATATAGGCGGTATGCCGCCCGACATGCCGATATTTGCGAACATGTTGCTTGCTGCTGCTGTTTGAGTGGAGTTTCTTGGAGATTTGAGGCGATTTCTTTCCTTGGAGCTCGAATCAGCCCTGATCAAGGTATGTTTCCTTAATTTCTTTCATTTCTCATCTTCTCTAACCCCTCCCCTCTCTATTTCCTTCTATTTTCACCATAGAACTTCTCCAAAATTCTCTAAATACACCTAAAATCTAGATCTACTCCTAAAAACTTAGGATTAATGCTATTTAACAATAGATCTATGATTATTTTATGTAGATATACTAATGTATCACTAGATCTACTACTATTAATTAATATTATCACATAATTTCACTAATTAATATAAAATTCGTAATAATACAATAAGTACTATTAATAATAGGTATCTAACTTAGGTTTAGTAGAAAAAGTTGTACCAAATACTAATATGAACAAATACAAACAAAAATATAGTACAAACATATATATTTTTCGTTTTTTCATTTATTAAAAATGCTGAAAATTAAAAAAATGCAATTTTTTGTTTTTTTTTTGTTTTCTCTACAGATTTATGTGTTAGTGTAATATAAGATGGAATGAGTAATTTGTAACACATCACTTGCCTTAATACTAGATAAATGACAGATATTTTTTAAAAAAATAATTTCAGACTTTTTTTTATTTATTTAACCCTTTTTCTTGTTAATAAAATCTTAAAAAATATTGTGTTTGCTTCTATAGATACATGTAACATTTATACAGTTAAAGTATTGTTTTTTATTCTATAATACATAAAATAGAATAATTTCTACATTTCTTGCAACTTAATGGGTTATTAATTTCATACACCTAATTTTTGTTTGTCTTTATCTTTTTGCAGTGTTAACTTTTGATTTGAGAAGATGTCTTCAAGCGATGGTGAGGGTGTTGGGGCCGGTAATGTTGGAGCTAAGGATGTGGATTTTGCATGGAATCATTGCACGCCTGTTGACGGGAGAAAGATAATTTGCAATTACTGCAAGAAGACACTTGGTGGAGGGGGGGTTACTAGATTTAAACGTCACATTACTGGTGGTAACAAAATGTGGCAATGTGCCAAAGGTGTCCCCAAAGTGTTAGAGATGATTTCAAGAAACTGATGGGCGCAAAAAAACAACAAAAGATGAAGGAGGTTGAAAGGGCTTATACAGATACATTATTTGATGTTAGGCCCACTGTTGACTCAAGGTCAATTAGGTCAATGTTGACTCACGTCTAAATTGACTAAACCCTTGTTTTGATGATGACTAACCATTCCACATATTGGTGTCTAATGCTTCTACATTGAGTGATTTCAGATTAGGTTTAGACACACTCCAAATGCCCTAACTTGCGCATATCAAATTGGAGAAAAGACAAGTCAAAATAGCTACAAGTGTGCAATTTGGGATCTCTATGTAAATGACCTTAGAATTGCTTTGTAATCACTTGTAATGATTGTATGACTTGTAATTAAGCTTAGAAAAATTATTGGGACACAAAAATCCATCATTTGTATAGTCAAACGAAAATTCCAAAATACCCATAACAGGGATTTTGTCGGCCGAATTCCAAACTCGGCCGATCCATATATTCTGGAATTTTTGTTGCAATCGGCCGAGTTACAAACTCAGCCGATTCCCGTTCGATCGAGTTTCTAGCTAGGAAACTCGGCCGATCCACTGATCGGTCCAAGATGAAAGTCGACCGATCGGCCGAATTTCTCCAAAGGAACTCGGCCGACAATCTAGCTTTCAGCCTTGTCTTTTAGTGGTTCGGCCGAGTTACCTTTATATAAACTCGGCCGATCAGACTGTACTGGAATGCAGAAAAGTGCTACTAGCCGTTGTGGAGTTGCAACAAGTGAAAATAGATCTGTTGCAAGCCACAAAACGGCTAGTTTTCGTTCTCAAGTGTTCCCAAAGGCTAAGAGGCATCCCCAGCTATAAATAGGACCCCTTGGGCTTCATTCCAAGGTTGAGCATTCATTGCAAACTCTTTGTGAGGTTCCTATTCTATAGTTGAGTGCTTCCTACAGCCTCCTCTCTCTCTCTAAGCTTAATCACTTGCTACATCCATTAGAGTGAGTAGGAAATCTGTAAGAGAGCTAGTCCCATTTGTATATCTCGTGAAGCTCTCACTTCCACAACCTCCCCATCTCTCCGTTTCAATCATGAAGATGAAGGTTCTCTCTCTTGTCCAAGAGAGGTGAAGAAGAACAAGGGAAGGAGTCCCTTGGTGAAGATCAAGGCCGAAGACTTGGAGCTAGAGTGGGTAAGCCCTTGGAGAAGGCAGAAGACTCAAGCTCAAGTGGGTAAGACCTTGGTGGAAAGCTTCTCCGAGTGAAGGTGAAGTCAAAGGCGGAAGATCCAAGAAGAGTGGGTAATTCCTGCAAGGCCGAAGACTTGTGCAAGAGTGGGTAAGTCCTTGGAGAAGGCCGAAGACTCTTGCAAAGTGGGTAAGTCCTTGGTAAGGTTGAAGACTCTTTGTATTGGATAGGTAAGTCCTTTGTTGGTCATGTATTGTATGTCTTATTAAGTGAATATAAGAGTGCAATTGTTGGAAGTCCTAGAGGTTGACCTCTCTAGGCAAGTGGACTGACACACTTCTAGTTTGAAGTGTGGAACCACTCTAAATAGCTTGTCTAATTGGTGCATGTTCAATCTCTCTTATCCTTGCTATGCATGATTTAGTTGCACTCAAATTACCTATTTAGCAACCTTATCTTGTCATATAATTTGAAGGTTTAATGAATTTTGTTTAAGTGCTTTCAGCTCTATTCACCCCCCCTCTAGAGCATCTAATCACCCATCTAGGATCCAACACCCACAGGTTCTTCTGCTGAATCTGATGATGATATTGGATATCCTCCTGAATGTGATACAGCTTATTCATGTTGTATGTATAGACGTGCTATTAGAGATTCTCGTAGAAGTGAGTGGGAAAGGGAGGAGGCAGCTCGAATTACAAGGAGGTATGGGCCATCTGGTGCAGGTGGAGGCAGTGGGACTGCACGTATTCCTGTTGTTGACCTAGATGACGACGATGAAGACCGAGCTGGTTATGGTAAAAGGAAGAAAGGAGGCATTGATACACTTTTTCATTTTGCAAGTGTGAGATTGAGGATTGTTGATGAACCAGGGGTTAGGAAGCCTGAGGCTAGGCAAAAAAGCCTCAAAGCAATGTTTACTGGTGCAAAAGAAAAGGTTGGCAAGGCAGTGGGTAAGTTCTTCTTTGCTCATGGTATACCTGCACATGTTGCAACTGAACCCTATCTGCAGCATATGGTAGATGTGATAGGGGAGTCTGGTAGGGGCATAAGGCCCCCACTTCATATGAATTAATGAACAAGTATCTTCCACTAGAGAAGAAGGATCTACAAGTATGGATTGCAAACCAAAAACACATGTGGGCTGAATATGGCATCACGCTTATGTGTGATGGGTGGACTAGTGGAAATAGAAGGCAAATTATCAACTTTCTTGCATATTGTCGTGGATCCACAATTTTTCTAGATTTTGTTGATGCTTCAGGTGAGGTCAGGAACCACAGATACCTAAAGAAATTAATGAAGACATACATGAAGCAAATTGGTGTGGAGAATGTGGTGCAGATTGTTACTGATAATGCTACTGTCTTTAAGAAGGCCAATGAGAGTTTAATGAAGAAATATCCGGTCTACTAGACACCATGTGCTGCCCACTGCATAGATCTCATTCTGAAGGACATGGGATCAATTAATTTCATCAAATTTGTTGTCATTGATGGTAGGTTGATAACGGGATTCATCTACAACAATTCTTTTCTGCTAAATGCCATGAGGCGACCTGAGTATTGTGGTGGTGATCTTATTAGAACAGGGGCAACTAGATTTGCAACAAATTTTCTTGCCTTACAATCGTTAAAGTCCAAAAAGGATGGACTTCGGAGGCTCTTCAATGGAGTGGAGTGGACCTCCATGAAGGAGCACAACACCCCTGTTGGCAAAAGAATTGAGGAGTTGATTGCCAGCCGACCTTTTTGGGATAAGGTTACTAGAGTGCTGAAAATAATGGAACCCATTGTCAATGTATTGAGGCTCGTAGATGGTGACAAAACTGCAACAATGCCTTTCCTTTATGATGCAATGACCTCAATGGTGGACAATATCAAAGAAGCAGCTCCTAGGTCCAATGAGCAATACATGAAAATTTATATTAATTGTTGGACAAATATGCTTTTGCATCCATTGCATAAAGCAGGTATATGATTCTCTCAATGACTCAATTATATTCTAACTTCTAAGTTATTGGTCTAATTCATACTTGTCTACAATAAAATGTCGTTCTAATTTCCTTATTTATATTTGTGACAGCTTACTATTTGAATCTGAGGTTCCAATACTCACGAACACTAGGCTTGAATGCGACTCTAATGAATGCAGTGAGAGAAGTCACTAACAAGTTCATTACCTCTCCAGAAGAGCGATTGCTAGTACTGGAAGAGGTATATAACTATATGACTTAGTTACATTCTTTATTTCTCATTATTCTTTCCTTTGATTTCATCATCTTAATATCGTATATATTATTTTAGCAGTTGCGCCAGTTTTGTGAAAGCACTGGATGCTTTGGCCATCTAAATGTGGTTGCTGACCGCGATGCAAGTGATCCTTGTGAGTGGTGGGTTTGGAATGGAACAGGTGCCACTCATTTAAGAAAAGTGGCTATTTGCATCCTTTCTCAAACAACATTTGCAGGGGGTTGTGAAAGAAACTGGAGCACTTTCAATCTGATACACTCCAAGAGAAGGAACAGACTTGGTGCAAACAGGTTGAGGGATCTTGTATACGTTCATTACATCATGTGGTTGAGGGCTAGAGCAATACGTGATGCCAACTACAAGGAAGTGGATTTTGATGTTGTCCATGATCCCATTGACACCGCATATACTTTTAATACTGAAAGACGTAGAGGACTGGAGGATGATTCAAAAAATCCTTTAGAGGAATGGATGAATGAGATAGGTCGTCTTGTTCTTGATAGTTTAGATGGACGTCCAGATCCATATATAGAAGAGCAATTTGATGCAAATAATGGTGATGATATTATTATTGATGCCCCGCCTGAAAGACTTGATCCTAAAGCTGCACATGTTGATACTGATATGGAAATCAATAGAGAAGTGGAAGAACAATTAGGTAGCTCAGATTCTTCTTCTTCTACATTTGTATCTAAATCTATGTCTGATGATGGCAGCAATGATGGTGATAATCGCAGCCAACGCTCTCTAGAACATGGAACACAACATCGTCGAAGTTTGGCGAAGTTTCGCCGAAGTTTCGAAATTCGACCATAGGCGAAGTCGAATACCATATACTTCGACCTCGTCCAAACTTCGGGGCGAAGTTTCATGGATGTCGGCGAAGTTGACTTTTTTGTGTGTATTTTCGTCTCAACTTCTCCGAAGTTGTCGAAGTTTCCTCGAAGTTGGCGAAGTTGGGGCGAAGTTAAGACCACCCAGAACCATAATCCCAACTAGTGCCCCAATGGCCATATAAGGCATAAATATCACTCCAACCCTCTATATAACTTCTAATATCAACTCCTATATTTTTTGTTGCCACTCATTCCTAGAGAGGGTGTTGTAACTACTATTTGATTGTATATTGTATATAATACATATGGTGAACTGTATCTATATATGTGTATTGCACAATTGACCATTTCAAGCAACACATTGTATTATTAACCTACATAGGGCTAGAGAGTCATAAATCATGTTCTTTTTTTAAATTCACATATATAAGATAGAGGTATAACATAATTAGAAGTTTTCCATCAAAGTTTTCTAAAAATTCACATCATTTCTTCAAAAATTGGCATCGAAGTTTGTCGAAGTTTGCGTCTAAACTTCCTCGAAACTTCCTCGAAGTTTCCACAAACTTCCACTTCCACACCTGGCAAAGTCGACACGAAGTCGAAGTCCTGCACCATGCTCTAGAATATCCACCAGCTGTTGATCCTCGAAATGATGACCGGCCTTATGTTAGTCATGTTACTAGGGTTGCACCTCCACAAGAACAGGGAAATCCCGTGGCTGAAAAAACATTTCAAAGAAGAAAAACTCAAACTGGGAAAAATTACAGCGGTGCACCTCCACCACATGCCAGTGCTACAATGCCCACAACTACAAGCCCATACCCACAATATCATAGCCAAAGTGATTATCATTCTGATCTTGCTGATTCGATGGATAACATGAGCATATCTGACTCTCAATCTCAACATTCATTCGGAGATATGTTATTTGGGCGGACACTTCCATACCCATCTCAGCCCCAACATGGGTATCCTGGATATCATGTTGAACCACCACCAAGATTACAATTAGAACTTGGACCTAGTATGGGATATCACGAAGCATACTCTGTCCGTAGCCCTTATGGATTCTTTCGGGTGAACACCGAAGCATACTCTGGTGATGGAGGTCAAACATGGAGTGGTGGGCATACTACAATTTATCCTATTGCCGGTTATCCATTACAACCTCAAGCTCCTCAAACATGGGCTCCTCCTGCTTCTACAGCTACTCAACCTCAAGCTCCTCGAGCAAGGGCACCTCCACCTGCTTCTACACAACCTCCCTCCATTTCAGCAACAAAGGAAAATTATCTAAAAGATTTGGAAGAACATTTTCCGAAGTTTGGGATGATGCAATTTGCCAATCCTGAAGTGTATGAGGAACATGTTGTTTCATACAACAAGTCTTACAGAAGTCACATGACATGGGAGCAATATGTGGACCATATGAACAACATATTGTATCGAGAACCAGCGCGCCACTCAACATACAACTGATGTGAGTTAGTAATTTACTACGTTGTTATATGTTTGTTGTAAATTGAATATTATTGCATAAGTGTGTTAACATGAGTTTATAGATTTTTCTAGTAAAATTTCAGATCTTAATTCTTGCATTTTGTCATCGATATCCTTCATCGAAATCTCCAAAAAACTGGACATATTCCTTAACTCACACATGATTGACCCCCCCCCACATACCCAATATAGAATTTTATTGCATAAAACGATGCATCTAGGTGTTGAGACCACGCCTGTAAAATTTCATGATTTAATTCATTCATTTTGGCGTCGATATGGCCAGGATTGCATCTGTCGATATTTCCGTCGGTATACCTGTAAATATCTATACCCAAGCTGTCGAAACGGCGTCGGTATCGGTCATTTAACTCCTTGCCCATGTGACTAGCTGGTGACCTATGGCACATTGATTAACAAGTGGCAGAGGAAGATGGACATGAGGGCATTGGAAAGCAAGCGGATAGCAGCAAACGACAAGCTTAGATGCATAGAAGGATGGGAGGACAGGAAAGAAGAACTAGGTGCATAAAATTCAAGTGATCTATTTTGATACCATGCAAAGATTGAAATTTGGTTCTATGCATCTCGTATCCAAAGAAACACGAGCATTGTTATATGGTCATACGGTCATAGTAAAAGCAGTGTTGCCATCAAAGCGTACTCGAAATGAAAGAAACAAGTAAAATAATGAGAATATAAAATATCAACAATGTAAAATTTGAACACATCTTAAAACAGTACCATACTAATAGTTGTAGATTCACATATTATGCCCAGACTACTTTTCATGGGAAATATCGCTAATACAGACAGGATTAACTACTTAAGAAACTAACATTACCTTCATAGTAAATTTATCACCTGGTTTCAGAAATTTTCTGAACGGTCATGTGCTATTACGACTGAGTTAACCATGAGCTTCAAAATTATGAAATCATCCATTAACTCTTCCATTTCTTCCTTGGGTCTTAATCCTTATCCTGCCCCAGCATCATTGCAAGCAGATTTGAGTGTGGCAGCTATCATCTTTCCTACAAATTGTTGCATGCACTTTCCCTGCCACCAACTTCCCCCCCCCCAAATCATTTCTAATGTTATCCCTTTGATTCTCTAAGGAGCGAGCCCGGTCAAGGAAGGCATGGTGTTGGGTTCACACCATGGGCCAGAACTCACACTCAGCTGGGCGAAGCTTGGTTGAAGTTAGCCGCAGCTCAAGGAAGCTCATTGGTCAAAGTTCGGGTGGAGCTGTCCAAGCTGGAAAGCTAGCTTGGACGCTCGATCAAAGCCAGGTCAGAGCTAAGCGTCGGGCGCAGCGGGCAAGCCACGCAACCAAGGGACATGGAAGAAGCCTAAGTGAGCGGACGGCTCACTTAGTGGTTATAGCTCAGCCTCGCGGGCGCGCACCCTAGCGAGGAGACACGCCCCTCAAGCAAGAGTACAAGACAGTTATCAGGCGAGCGCAGAAAGTGGGCCAAAGCGATGCTTGCAAGCGGGTGGCTCACAAGTCTTGGGAGTCGTGACTTGAAGCGACGCCTGCGAGCGAGTGGCTCATGATACGTGGGAAACGTGGGTCAAAATGGTGCTTACGGTTATAATTGTTCTCTAAAGGACTTGAGTGTCGGCGGTTATTGAGCCTAGTGCTCAACTACCTTAGCCTTTTGGGCTATAAAAAGGCAAGACCTTGCGGAATGTGCAGAGGCTTGCATCTATGTACTTTGTCCTTGAATTAAAGACGGAAAAGTAGTCCCTTTGGCATTTCCCAAGTGTTGCGAAAAAATTTGTCCCTCTTGGTTGGCAAGGGACTCCCTAAGAAAGCTTCGGATGATGGGAACTGTCAGAGAATATGTGAAGTCCTTCACGTCTCTGATACTGGATGTCCTGAACATGTCCGATGAGGACAAGTTGTTTGACATCCTATCTGGCTTAGCATCATGGGCAGAGACAGAACTACGGCGTGTTGGAGTGAAAGACCTGCCGACAGCCATTGCTATTGTAGATGCTCTTGTTGATTATAAGGCATCCAACGAAACATCCACGAAGGACAAGGACTACAAGGCAAAGGCCAAGGAGAAAGGGAAAAGCAAAGCATATGACGGCAAGCGTCATTCCGATGGGAACAAACGCACCAAGGATAACAAAGCTTCAGAGAAGAAGGCAGGCGCTTGCTACACGTATGGTGGGCCACATCGTTATTATGATTGTCCCAAGCGTGAACGGCTTAATGCCCTCTTGACTGAGGATCAAGCTGGGGGGAGGCGACCGCTCAGGCAAGGGTCATCCCCTCAAGTTGCTTAATGCGTTGAAAGCAACAGCATCAGGTTTTGACCAGATGTACATTAGCGTGAAGGTCAATGGCCAGTTGGTAGAAGCAATGGTGGATATTGGTGCAACCCATACATTCGTTTCAGACCAAGAGTTAGAAAAACTCAACATGAAGATGACGCGGGATCCATCTCGTGTTAAATTGGTGAATTTAAATGCCAAGAGCATACTTGGTGTCGCTCAAGGCCAGTTAGAGTTGGAACCCTGGAGTGGTGTCTACTCTATGATGGTAATGCCATTCTATGATTTTAAGATCATCGTGGGGATCAAGTTGCTTCGAAGGATGAAGGCATACCCCATTCCTCATTTGAATGTGTTGTTCATTGAGGAGGGAGTAACCCCGGCATTTCTCCCTATTCGGTCAAATAATGCAAGTCAGAAGATGCTATCTGCAATCTAGGTTAAGAACGGTTTGCGGAAGGGGTCATTGACTTACTTGGCTAACCCCACGAGAGGATCTATTGCATGAACAAGAGTCCTTGCCTCGAGAACTTGTGAAGTTGCTCGATGCGTACAAGGATCTGATGTTTGGAGAGTTGCCACGAAAGTTGCCACCCAAGAGGGACATCTACCATTCAATCGAGTTGGTCCCTGGAGCTTTGCCATCGGTGTTAGCCTCGTATCGCGTGCCTCTAAATCACTTAGAGGAATTGTGACGACAACTGGATCAACTGTTGGAAGCATGACTCATCCGACCATGTAAAGCTCCATATGGTGCCCCTGTCATATTCCAAAACAAGGCAGATGGATCTCTCAGAATGTGTGTGGACTATCGCGCACTAAACAAAGTGACAATTAAGAACAAGTATCCCGTCCCTCGCGTGGAGGACTTTTTGACCAATTTGGAGGAGCATGCTACTTCAGCAAAATGGATCTTCGTTCTGGCTACTACCAAGTTTGAATTGTAGAAGGGGATTAATCAAAAACTTCCTATGTCACCCGTTATGATTCCTATGAGTGGTTGGTAATGCCCTTTGGCTTAACCAATGCACCAGCAACTTTGTGTACTCTCATGAACAATGTCTTCCGTGAACACATAGACGAGTTCTTGGTTGTTTACTTGGACGATCTCATGGTATACTCTAAGTCGCCGGAAGAGCACTTAGATCATTTGTGGATGATATTAGATAAGGGAAAATCGGTTGTATCTAAAGATAGAGAAGTGTGAGTTTGGGCACACTTCCATCTCTTTCCTTGGACACATAATTGGCAAAGGAATTGTCAAGATGGACCAAAGAAGATTAAGGCAATCGACACTTGGCCCCAGCAAAGAAATGCGGGAGAGATGAGGAGTCTTCTGGGTTTGGCAAATTATTATCGCAAGTTTATCCAAAGTTACTCGAAGAGGCCCGCACCCCTCACTGGCGAAAGGATCGTCCATGGGGATGGACGGACGAGTGCCGACAAACCTTCAACAAGCTCAAGAAAGCAGTGATGGAGGAACCAGTCCTGAACCTACCGAATTTCTCCAAGGCCTTCCAAGTGAACACTGACGCTTCCGACTATGCTATAGGGGGTGTGTTACTCCAAGACGGATACCCCATAGCATTTGAAGGTCGTAAGTTGACTGATACTGAGAGGCATTACTTGATACATGAGAGGGAAATGATGGTCGTAGTGCACTTTTTGCGTACACGGCGACACTATTTGCTCGGCTCACATTTTCTTGTGGAGACTGACGATGTGGCAACTACGTGTTTTGTCACTCTGACAAGCTGACTCCGAAGCAAGCAAGGTGGAATGACTGTCTTGTTGAGTTCGACTTTAGTCTCAAACACCGGAAGGGTAAAGAAAATCAAGTGGTTGATGCACTTAGCCGAAGAGTCGACCCAGAGCAAAGACTTACGGCAGTTACAACTGTCGCTAGTGATATGTTGGCAAGACTTTGTGAGGTCATTGCCAAATATCTAGTCACATCTTGGCTTTTGGAGCAAGTGTGGGAGGGAATATCTTGAAGTTATTGTCTGGAGGAAGGTGTCCTCTATGCGAAGGGCATGCAGCCCTTTGTCCCGAAGATAGGAGGGATACGAAAAGAGTTATTTCGAGATACCCACGATGTAGGGAATCCAGGCCAAGAGTGAATCCCGGCATTGCTTGCGTCAAGCTATTACTGGCTAACTATGAAGATGTGGAGCTTTATGTTCGCACATGCTTAGTGTGCCAATACGATAAGGTGGACCATAAGAAAACAGCAAGCACCTTGCAGCCATTGCCTATACCCGCGGGTCCATGGGAGAGCTTAAGTATGGAATTCATAACTGACTTGCCTCAAGTCAAGGGTATGTCCTCCATATTTGTTGTTGTGGACCGTTTTTCAAAGTACGATAACTTTGTCCCTGCACCAAAGGAGTGTTCGACAGAGACGACTGCCAATTTGTTCCTGCAACACATTGTGAAGCATTGGGGACTTCCTCGCTATATTGTCAGCGAAAGAGATGCTCGCTTCACAGAGAGATTCTGGACAACAGTCTTCAAATTGTTGGGAACCGAGCTCCGTTTCTCCACAGTGAATCATACACAGACGGATGGGCAGACCGAGAGGCTCAATGCCTAGTTTGAGGAGTACCTGCGCTAGTATGTGTTGGTGAACTAGCAAGATTTGCTACACTCTGGTCAGTATTGCTACAATCTTCAGTCATTTGTAGCAACCGGAAAAAGTCCCTTCGAGATAGTGCTTGGGGACGATACTCGTTGTCTTGTTGCTTATCGCTATGTTAAGCAGAGTGCAGACTTGGTGGAGGAAGCCCGGACTTTCTTGTGCGTGCGCGGCGCAAGGCAAAGAAGGCAACTTATCAGAGTCGTCGGGATGTAGAGTTTGAAGTTGGAGAGATGGTGTTGCTGCGCATAACTTCCCAGGCAGTGTTTTAAAAAGCGTCCTAGGCGGCCGCTTAAGCGCCAACAGGTGTTGTCCGCCTAAAAACACCCTTAAGCACCGCTTAAGAAAATTTGATAAAAGCGGACGCTTTTTGCCCGCTTAACCCGCTTTTTTCCCACTTTTTGCCCGCTTTTTTTTTTAAAACGGATGTAAGCATATAACATTAAGTACATTATATGCCCCGATTAGTATTGACTATAATATATTAAACTAGCATACATTAGATGTTCTATGATATACCTAGTTCTAATTTAGAATGCATATTTTGTATGTGTTGATATGTATATGTAGGGACCTACTTGTAAGTGTAAGAAAGGTCAGGGGGCTATGTGTAAAGTATGTAAAGCTTCTTGTTTATACAATACAAGCACCCCGACAGTAACGTTAAGTCGAGGGTTTTCCTCTGTTGTTTCTTCATCTTCATGGTATCAGAGCAGGGAAAACCTTAGGAGAGCTATCAATCTCTCCAAGGAAGTGCTAGTGAGTGGTCATCACGATCTGGGAGTTTACAAACATCTGAAGCGGCAGAAGCTAACACTTTTCCGTCCGCGCTACAGTACACGTACTGTAGCACGACGGCCACAAAAGTGGCTGCTGCTCTCTCTCCGGTTGGAATTGGATATTGTCATTTTAGGGCGCCATTCCTCTTGGTCCTAGCTGCCGCAAGGTGCTTGCGGCTAGACACTACGTCTCCGTTTCTTCTCCATGTCAAGCGTGCATTAGGCTGCTGTCAACAGCGTTTTATTGCAGCAGTTTTCGGCTTCAATAAAGACGGTGCGAGGGGTTGGTTTCTCCCTTGAATTTGGTCTAAAGGGGGCGTCCCTACCTTAACTTCGTTGTCCTAGAAGGTCAAGGGCAGAAGGAATTCAAGGAAGACGCAGTGGATCTTTGTATACCAAGTTGTCCCGGCGGACTACTGTAGCACAGTACTGTAGCACTGCGGGTTTTGGTCTGGTTTCATCATTTCCAGTTCATTGTTGCTTCTAAAGTCAAGATAAAAGTCAAGATATTAATACTAGTGCACCCCTCCACGTGCAAGTGGTCTTAAAACGTGCAATTTTTCAGATTTTAATTCGGAATGATGTCAAAGGAGAAAGAAGTTACATATCAGGTGATACTGTCGGAAGAGGAGTACTCACAGTTGATGCGCATCCGAGCTTCACAACAGTCTACATCTTCAGTTGCCTCTCTTATTCCCGGAGTTACTACTTCAGCATGTACCTCTCAGGCTTCTAATGCAGCTATGTCCAAGTCTGATTGGGTTCTTGATTCAGGTGCAACTGATCACATCACGGGGGCATTAGAGATGTTCACCACCTATGCCCAAAAGCCTAATCTACCCGGTGTCACCCTTGCAGATGGCTTTGTTGCCTCCGTTAAGGGAACTGGGATGGTGTCACCAACTCCACAAATATCCCTTCCATCTACATTTTTCATTCCAAATTTTCCTTTCAATTTATTATCAATAAGTAAATTAACTCGTGCTCTTCAAGCATCTGTTACGTTCTTACCAGATACTTGTCTGATACAGGACTTGAAGACAGGGGACACTATTGGCGAAGGGTATGAATTGGCCGGTCTATATTACTTGCAAAGGTCGCCTATAGCATGTGTCACGACTTCTCCTTTGGTGGTACATAGTCGTCTTGGTCATGCATCTTTAGATAAGCTCAAAGTCTTGGTTCCAGGTTTGTCCAACCTGAAGAGTTTGCAGTGTGAGCCATGTCAGTTAGGGAAACATACAAGGTCCGTCTTTAGGTCCAAAGAGAGTCAAAGAACCAAGTCTACTTTTGAGTTAATTCATTCAGACATATGGGGACCAAATCGTGTTATTTCCAAGCTCGGCTATAAGTATTTTGTTATCTTTGTTGATGACTACTCGCGTGCTACATGGCTTTATTTGATGAAAGAGAGATCTGAACTCTTGTCTATATTCAAATCATTTTGTGTGGAAGTGGAAACTCAATTTAAGAAGAAAGTGTGTACCCTTCGATCGGATAATGCTAGAGAATATTTCAGCCATGACTTCACTCATTTTACTACCACCAATGGCATCATCCACCAGTCATCTTGCCCACATACACCACAACAGAACGGAGTGGCTGAAAGAAAAATTCGCCATATTGTTGAGACCGCCCGCACTCTTCTTCTTCACATGCATGTACCTAAGGAATTTTGGGGTGATGTTATTCTTACTGCTGCTTATCTCATTAATCGCATGCCGTCATCTGTCCTCAAACATCGCATACCTGTTCAGATTCTTCATCCTATGAAGCCATTGTACCATGTTCCACCCAAGGTGTTTGGTTGTGTTTGTTTTGCCCATTGCCTTGGTCCTGGAGTGGACAAGTTGGGTCCCAAAGCCACCAAGTGTGTCTTCTTAGGTTACTCTAGGGTGCAAAAGGGGTATAAGTGTTTTAGTCCTACCTTACGTCGCTTCTTTGTGTCTGCTGATGTCACCTTCTTTGAAGACACACCCTTCTTTGGCGACAATGCATCAATGACACCACTTGTTGTAGAGGAGGTCTTGCCTCTTCCTGTTGTTGTTCAGTCTGTTGTTCCTTCGTCTCATGCTAGTGGTTGTCCGCATGATGTTATTCCAACCAGTTCCACTAGGCCACCGATCACTCAGGTTTATACTCGCCGTACAACTACAGGTGGACAACCCGATTCAGGTACCAATGCAGGAGTAGAGACACATGCCAGTTCATCTCCTTCTCCAGATGCTTCCTTGTCAGAAAGTCAGGTAGAGACAGTTCCTTCTCCACCTCCACATCAGGATCTTCCTATTGCTTTAAGAAAAGGTGTTAGATCTTGCACTCTTAAAAATATTCAGCATTCCATTTCTAACTTTGTTTCATATAGCCATCTTTCACCTTCATATTATGCCTTTATCTCTTCTATATCCTCTGTCTCTATACCTTCGTCTGTTTCAGTTGCACTTGATCACCCAGGTTGGCGCCATGCTATGGATGAAGAGATGTCAGCTCTTCACCTTAACAAGACATGGTCTCTTGTTTCACGCCCACATGACAAGTTTGTTGTTGGATGCCGTTGGGTTTATACTGTCAAAGTGGGTGCAGATGGTTGTGTTGATCGACTCAAGGCACGTTTGGTTGCCAAAGGTTACACTCAAGTTTATGGCGAGGATTATTCAGAGACCTTCTCTCCTGTGGCAAAAATGGCATCTGTTCGCATTTTCTTGTCTCTAGCTGCTTCTCACTCTTGGCCTCTACACCAACTTGATATTAAAAATGCATTCTTGCATGGCGATTTGGATGAGGAAATTTATATGGAGCAACCGCCTGGATTTGTTGCTCAGGGGGAGTCAGATCTTGTATGTCGTCTTCACAAGTCTCTCTATGGTCTGAAGCAGTCGCCTCGTGCTTGGTTTGGAAGATTCAGTAGTGCTCTTTTTGAGTTTGGACTCCATAGATGTACCACGGATCATTCTGTCTTTTACAAGAGACAGAGTTCTGGGAGCATTTTTCTGGTGGTATATGTTGATGATATTGTGATTACTGGGGATGACAAGCATGGCATTGCACAATTAAAACTCTTTCTGCAGGGTCAATTTCAGACAAAGGACTTGGGAAGTCTTAAAGATTTCTTGGGGATTGAAGTTGCCAAGTCTAAGTTTGGAATTGCAATTTCACAGAGGAAGTATGTCTTAGATCTTCTCACTGAGACAGGGATGCTTGGGGCTAAACCTGCTGATACTCCAATGGATCCTAAAGTCAAATTATCCATAGAGCAAGGAGAGTTACTTGATGACCCTTGGAGGTTCAGGCGACTTGTTGGGAAGTTAATTTACTTGACTGTCACTCGACCCGACATTGCCTTTGCGACTAGTGTTGTTAGTCAGTTCATGGATAAGCCATGTACAAGTCATATGGAGGCTGTTATGCACATTTTGAGGTATCTCAAGAGGTCTCCTGGCAAGGGACTTCTTTATCAAAATCATGGACATCTGCAAGTGCAAGGTTTCTCAGATGCGGATTGGGCTGGATCTAGCATTGATAGAAGGTCTATTTCTGGTTATTGTGTGTTTGTGGGAGGAAATCTCGTGTCTTGGAAGAGCAAGAAGCAAACTGTAGTAGCAAGGTCCTCTGCAGAATCTGAGTATAGAGATATGGCCCTAGCAACATGTGAGTTGTTATGGATTCACCACTTATTAGAGGAGCTTGGCTTTATGCAGGAAGTTCCCATGGACTTAAAATGTGACAATCAGGCTGCTGTCCACATTCCCCAAAATCCTGTCTTTCATGAGAGAACCAAACATATAGAAGTTGATTGTCATTTTCTGCGGGAAAAGATTCAACAAAAGTTGATTAAGTTGTCACCGGTCAGATCAGAAGACCAGTTAGCTGATTTATTTATAAAGTCCCTGAATGGTTGTCGAGTCCGATACTTATGTAACAAGTTGGGCACATATGATATATATGCTCCAACTTGAGGGGGAGTGTTGATATGTATATGTAGGGACCTACTTGTAAGTGTAAGAAAGGTCAGGGGGCTATGTGTAAAGTATGTAAAGCTTCTTGTTTATACAATACAAGCACCCCGACAGTAACGTTAAGTCGAGGGTTTTCCTCTGTTGTTTCTTCATCTTCAGTATGTAAGCTGTAATGATATGGTATTTTTGTGATGTATCCAAGTAAATTATAGGTAACTATTATCTAATTTAGAATGCATACTTTGATTAAATGTACCGTTGTAATGTATGACTATTGGATGATGTGCAGATGTAAGAATATGTTTGTAAGCTAGCTATGTTTAGTGTTTAGCTATGTAAACATGTGATACAAAATTGTTGTTACATCTTGTACGTACTTATTATTTTATGTGTAGGGTGCTTTATCTATGACAAGTATATTGTTTACTATATTGTATAGATACAATCATCGTTGTATAGTTGTGTTATAAACTATTTGGGTGTTTTATATTATCTTGTACAATGTTTAGATATGTATAGAAATTTCAAAAATATAGTATTTATACACATGTAATTTTGCATAAAAGTTTATAGGAATTGGAAACCCGCTTTTCTAAAAAGCACCCGCTTAATCGCCCGTCTGGCGATTAATCGGCTACAAGGTCTCGTCCGCACGCTTCCTACTTCGCGCTTTTTAAAACCTTATTCCCAGGTTTGGAAGAAGATCCTTAAAAGTTTGCACACAAAGGGACTGATTCCAAGGTTTGATGGACTTTTTGAGATTGTCAGTAAGGTGGGTCGATTGCTATATCGACTTGCACTCCTTGAATGACTACAATTGCACCTAGTGTTCCATGATTGCCATATCGACTTGCACAACCTGAACGACTAACAGCACCTAGTGTTCCATGTGAGTTTCCTGAAGAAATATCACGCTAACGAGCATGACCCCTCATGCAACGATTCGTAGCGCACCTTCAACTGTCTGAGTTCATTTTTCCAGTGAGGGGGAAGCAATTTTGGATCATAAGGTTGAAGGGCAATCCAAGAAGAATCGGCGCACTAGTTACCTCGTCAAATGGAAGGGTCTTCCTGAAGCTAACGCTACTTGGGATATAGTTGGGAGTATTGTGGCGGTTCAAGGACCTCATAGATGCCTACCACTCTCGGATTGATCTGACCCCGACGTCGGTTTCCACAGGTGAGGGAGGCATGTTACCCCTATCATTCTTTGAAGGGGCGAGTATGACCGAGGAAGGTATGGTGTTGGGTTCACACCAAGGGTTGGAGCTAACACTCAGTTGGGCGAAGCTTGGTTGAAGTTAGTCGCAGCTCTAGGAAGCTCTAAGGAGTTGGTCGCTCGAGTGGAGCTGGCCAAGCTCGAAAGCTAACTCGGACTCTCGGTCAACGTCGGGTGAGAGCTAAGTGTCGGCCACAGCGCGCAAGCGGCGCGACCATGGGACCCGAAGAAACCTAAGGGAGCGGACGGCTCACTTAGTGGTTATAGCTCAGCCTCGTGGGCGCGCACCGTGGCGAAGAGACGCGTCCTCCGAGCGGGAGTACGAGACGGTTACAGGCGAGCACAAGACGTGGGCTGAAGTGACGCTTGCGAGAATGGTGGCTCACGAGACATGGGAGACGTGGTCTGAAGCGATGTCTGCGAGCGGGTGGCTCGTGAGACGTAGGAAACGTGAGTTGAAATGGCGCTTGTGGTTATAACCGTTCTCTAAAGGACTCGAGTGTAATTGTCCAATGGTTATTAAGCCTAGCGCTCAACTACCTTAGTCTTTTAGGCTATAAAAAGGCAAGACCTTGTGGAATGTGCAAAGGCTTGCATCTATATACTTTGTCCTTGAATGAAAGAAGGAAAAGTAGTCACTTTGGCATTTCCCAAGTGTTGCGAGAAGTTTTGTCCCTCTTCTCTAAGGCTGCGGGCCTCCATCCCTTTTGAAGCAAAGGGTTGTCTTCCCCACGAAGATCTCGGTGGTGTATAAGTGTTTCCTGCAACAGAGGCAAGTCTCCAAGACTTTGCCTTAGGCGAATATGAGCCTGATTGTTGGTGAAGGGCTTGCTAAGTGTAGAGGTGCTTAGCGCCATTACTGGGCAGTTCCCTATAGTGGAGTTAACCCAGTAACAGCTACCATCACCCCTCATTGTCATTAATTGCTAACTCCCCTATCTCATCATGATCCTCCACAAGCACTGCAACGAGCAACGTACTGAACTTCAAGGCTGAAGTAGTAGTAGGTGGTGGCCATGGGGTTATTGAAGTACAGAGGAAGGAGTCACAGTTGTTATGAAGGGCAACCGTAGCATTTATATGAAGGGAGGAAAAGATGGATATGGTCTATGTGGTGTCAAATAGAGCATGGAGGTGGAAAAGGTAGGGTGGAGAGAAGAAAGAGGGTAGAATGGAATCTAGGAAACTCCCCATGGTAGTTAATCAAGAACTGAGTGCATGCCTATTTACAAACATTTCAAAGCCCTGTGACAAATTTAGCTAGCAAGCTATAGTTTTGGACAAAATTTCTAAAAAAAATATTTGAGCATATGTATTTGAAGCTAACCCCCAACATGGTTGAGATTGGGACTTATTTGATAATTATGATACTTTCGTATTGTTGTGTATGTCTAAAGATTGAACATAAAAATGTCATTGAGAAAATCTTTCATTTCGGTGCTGCAGCAGCCAGAATTTTTATCAAACTCGTTATATTTCTGTTTCAGGGACAACAAAATAGCATTTAAGTTAATACATTGTTCCTTATTGTCTATAGTCGGACATTCTGCCCGTTAGGCCAATTGATCATGTACATGTAATTACAAGAATAGGAAGCTACCAAGTTCTGTGACTTGAGTCGGTACTCCAGCTTCACGATGAAGAGCATCAATGACTTCTTTTTTTGTCATATATTGTTTGAGACAACTCTCGATGAGATTGTGTACCTGTAAAGGAGTGCAACACCACAAATGAACAACTACCTGAACAACCAAAAGCCCCACAAACAAGAAATAATGATTTCGCTAAGAAATAGCATCTGATATCACAAAATTAAACCAAAACTGAAAAGAAACTATAAAAAACTTCAATGTGCAATTAAAATAAGAAGAGACTCGGCTAAAACTTGCTTGACTCTGACTGATTCATATGACATTAATTTATAATTTGAGTAGACAATCATCACAGACTGATTACAGTATAGATTCATGACAAAGCTTATACCAAGTGTCTAACAACAATCACATCAACTTTAGTAAGAAGCCTATGTATTATATCAATAAGGACTACAATCTACTAAGGCTGGACAAGAAACCAAACTTGACCATCAGACCAAAACAAACTTGACCAAACCGTCTGGTTAAGTCCGACCTGTGTGTGTGTGTGTGTGTGTGTGTGTGTGTGTGTGTGATATAGATTCATGACAAAGCTTATACCAAGTGTCTAACAACAATCACATCAACTTTAGTAAGAAGCCTATGTATTATATCAATAAGGACTACAATCTACTAAGGCTGGACAAGAAACCAAACTTGACCATCAGACCAAAACAAACTTGACCAAACCGTCAGGTTAAGACCGATGTTTGACCAAACCGTGTGTGCGTGCGTGCGTGCGTGCGTGTGTGCGATCTTTAAAAATATTTAACATTTAATTATCACATGTAATATATATCCTTCCATCAATTTTTTGACAATAAGATTTATTCCATGTTATTAATGTATAATTTTTATTAAAGATAATCCATAACCTGACATCAAAACTTGATCAAATGATTATTGATCTTCATTTAAATGTGCAGCTAGAAAATACTAGGTAGTAGTGGTTTTGGACCGAAGTTAACCACATTTTAGCGGTCAAGTTCAGTCTAAATCTTTTTAGCAATCAAATTTGGTCTGGAAAATTTTCAGACCACTATATGAGGTATGATCAATGGTTTTAGGGTCAAACTAGACTTGACCAGACCATGCCCACCCCTACAATCCACATCAATGGAAATTCTAATCCATGTCAGATAAAACACAGTAATTAAACAATGACCTCTTCCTATTGGATATGGGGGGTTCTCCCACATTTGTAAGTGAAGGAAGCTGAACAATTTCGACAAAATTTCGATGGCAATTTTGATGACAAAATGAAGGAATTAAGTTATGAAATTCTGCAAACACAATGTTTAGACATAAACACACTAGATTATATAATAAATTTATATGTTTAGAGGTTAGGGTGAGATCCATGTTTTGATGAGTGAGTGCACAAATCCACAAATGAACAGAAATGTCAAGTCTGTTGGACAGACTGTTAAAACTTCAAGTTACAGCTTAGAATTTAAAACTTACAATTACAAGTTATAAACTTACGAAGTACAACTTGTATCAAGTCTAGTGTTCGCATTTAACTAGGTTACATGGGACATGTATACATATATCCACGAAAGAACTTTGTTATTTTCGGAGTATTTTTCCATATTCTATAAAAGTGTAGAATTGATGAAGGTAATGTATAGATGGTCTAGGGATAGGGTAAACATACCTTAGAATTAAGAAAAATAGCCTTTAGAAGCAAGAGGTTAAAAAAATTGTCGAAATACCCAAGAAGTAGTATTAACAATCTTAGGAACGAATTTCTCAAAATTTAAGTTGTGTTTTTGTACCATTTTGCGAAATTACGGCCAAAACTGGCTTTTTGCTGCGAAATTGCGCCATGTTTTGCGAAATTTCGCATTTGGGGTCGAAAATTTCACGAAATTACGTCCCATTCCTTGCGTTTTTGCGTTTCATATTCCGATCGTAAGCTTTGATGTCTGATTGCAAAAAAACAAAATTTTGAGCGAAATTTTGTTCCATGAGCGGCAGCCGCCAGCAGGCAGGCGTTCCCCCAGTTGTTCTCTCTAGGAGAGAGGGGGCGGCAGCTAGAGCTGGAGCGGGCGCCGAGAAGAGAGGGAAGGGAGGAGGCGGAGGCTAGGGCTCTATTCCCAAGGCTATTGCTCTGATATCGGGTAAAGAAGTGTAATTGTTGTTATATTGATATGTACACCCTTGTCCTATATATATAGGAAGGAGGCCATCACCAAAAAGCACAAGGAAGCGGACCAAACCCTAACGGGCCACGGGCAACATGCCCATGTACACAATAGACCAATTAACCTATTAACTAAATAGGCTAATATTCTACAAAAAAAAATTGAAGCACTCTAACGCTCCCCCTGAAGAAGTTAGCATGTGGCAACAAACATGTCTTCTTCCTTTGATGCAGGTAAGATTAATACTGAAGCAGTAATAGAAGAGTGGACCCCCTTGGAATTGACGATTGCCAGACACACGAGTATTCCTGAACAAACATCTTAAACTTTAGCGAGCATCTAATGCAGTAAATGGTGGAGAATATGTGTAGAGATCGTATGAGTTACCATTGTTGTTAAGGTAGTTCTGCATAAGAAGCACCAACACCACAATAATGTGCGGTAGTTGGGATAAGAGCACATGTTTGAGACGCGCTACTATAGGAATATAGTTATAGTAGGTCTGAACAACACGAATGAATATACAGAAACTAGACAACATGGTTGGACGACATAGCTTCTTCTCTTCATCTTCTCTCCTCCATCTCATCTTTTCCTTTTACTCATCTTCCTCTATTCTCCCCCTCACACCAACCATTAAAAGGATCATGAGTGGTTGAGGTGGAAAGTCATAAACAGTTGTAGAAGAGCAGATATGTAAAGCATGGCACAGGAATAAAGCAATGCCAGTATAAAGGCACGATAGGAAGAACTAAAGCAGTATCGGTATATAGGCACAGTAGAAAAAACAAAATCACAAGAATATAAGCTATGTGATATGAAACACAGAAGATCCCAAATTGAAACAAAGGCACTCAACCATGTAGTTTAGGGCAACCACATGGAGAGGAACAAAAATTAATGTGGTGCCCCTTCCATTTATATACTAGCACGGGGTCTCTCTTTTTTCAATAGGAACGTTGATATATCTGATAATGCTAGTCAAATGTGCTACATGACCCGATTAGGCAGATCCGGGTAGAAATATAAATCGATCTTTGTGTGACCCAAAAAGTCACATTTGACCGGCCCTTAGGCTGACAAACGTAGGGGTGCGGGGGAAGAGCCCTGCAGTGTGGATTAGGTCTATGAAAGTGTGTCGTGGTTTCTATATTCACAAAGGAGGAAACTCACTCCTATAGATAGGAGGTTGTACAAGGAAGCGAATTGAAAACCCTAATGGGCCTCTTTATACAAAGGCCCATGTTACAGAATAAAGGAAAGACTTAAACAGAAATACAATAAACAGTAAATACAATAATATATCCCAATACTCCCCCTCAAGTTGGAGCATAGATGTCAATCATGCCCAACTTGCAGCACAGTTCCTCAACTCGCTTGTCAGAGAGAGGCTTGGTGAACATATCAGCAATTTGCTCATTTGATGGCAAGAAAGGAGTAGCAATCTTCTTATCCAGTATAGCATCTCGAAGAAAATGACAGTCGACTTCAATATGCTTGGTCCTCTAATGGAAAACAGGATTGCTAGCAATGAAAGTAGCAGCACGATTACCATAATACATCGGAATAGCGGAGGTGATAGGAATAGAAGTAGCAGCACGAAGAGCATCCATCTCCTCATCCATAGCCTTTTTCCATCCAGGATGTAGAAGTGTTTCCTGAACATTGTTAGGAATAGAGATAGCAGATATTGCAGCAGTAAATCTAGCCATGAAAGCATTGAGATGATCAGTAGAAACATGCTTAGAAATACAATATTTGGTACCAGACTGTTGTCCTTTTCGCAAGGCAATAGGCATGTCCAACTCAAAAATCTGAATAGAGTCGGTAGAATTACCATTAACTGGTGGAGGATCATCAGTTTTCGAAGAGGTCACAGACTCACAGCAGAGGATACTTCAGGTAGAGGTCTTTTGCGCTGACGCTCATAGATTTTCAGAACATGGGTGGAAGATTCATCTAAGGACGGGATGGTAGAAATTGGTACATTTGAAAGTGGTACATTAGGAGGAGGCACATGTGAACGTGGCTCAGAAAAGAATGATGTATCTTCAAAGAAGGTGACATCCGCACTAACATACAAGCAGCGTGCAACAGGATCAAAACATTTGTTGTACCTCTTTTGTGTGCGAGAATACCCAAGAAAACAACAACGGATAGCTCGTGGAGACAATTTATCAAGTCCAGGTTGGTGAATGTGGACAAAACTGAGGCAGCTGAAAACTTTTGGTGGTAGGGCAAAAATAGATTCATGTGGGTAGAGGAGTTGGTATGCCTGAGCAATATGATCCCAGGCCTCCTTTGCGGTGTCAGTAAATAGGAGAAGCTACATGGGATTCACAGCTATTTAGAATCCAAGACAGAACTTGAGAATCACATTCTGCCCATTTCTTATAGTCGGCTGTTAAGACCTCTGCCCCGTCCACGAGTAGAGTTACCACGCCCTCGTCCAGCAACAACTAGAGCAGCCAGCTCTTCTTTGGTAGCAGAAGACATCGAGCGAGATAGCCAAAGATACACATCATCCAACATGGGTAATGGTTCTGATGTAAGAATTTGTTGACGAACCGCTTCATAGCTAGGTGGCAAGGATGCCAAAAACTAGAAAAGATGAACTTCATCTTGTCGTTTTTGTAATTTAGTGAGATCGGTAGATAAAGGATGATGGAATTTGAGCTCCCCCCAAATACCTTTGAAGGTATCAAAGTGTGAAGCAAATGAGGTAGCGTCGTCAAGTCTTAAGAGAATGCAAGTGTTTATAGAGCTCAAAAACTTGGGAGGCATTTCCCTTACTGGAATAGACCTGAGCAATATGATCCCAAGCCTCCTTGGCGGTGTCAGTAAACAGCAGAAGCTACATGGGATTCACAGCTATTGAGAATCCAAGACAGAACTTGAGAATCACATTCTGCCCATTTCTTATAGTCGGCTTTCTTTTTGTCATATGTTTCATCTCTAGCTTGAGGCTCCTCGGTGAGATGTTCAAGTTTGCCAAATGAGTGAACATAAATCTTAAAGGATCGTGTCCACAAAATGTAGTTGGATCCATTGAACTTGATAGACGTGACACATCTAGGATGTATCTCCATGATCTTAGAGGAAGGTGAAATCATAAAGCAAAAGTGATATCCAAAGAAACTCCAGAAGCAGCAACACACAGCAGAAAGTCGTTTGAAATGGCACAAGACGTGTCAAAATTAAGACATGGCGTGTCAAAGACCAGCAGATAGTTGCCTGGAATGGCAAACGACGTGTCAAAAATAAGACATGGCGTGTAGAAAGTCGCCTGGAATGACACACGTGTCAAAAATAAGACACGGTGTGTTAGGTGATTCGCCGAATTGAGACACGGCGTGTCAGAGGTCAGGACAGCAGTAGATCAGAGGATTCGCCGAATTGAGACATGGAAGGGTGTGGAATGCGCTTCAGAACATCCCTTAGAGTGGGTAAGGTATCACTAGATAATATTTGGTCAACCACACCAGAAAAGGATGACGGGAAGCCAGCCAAGAACTAAACTAACTAAAGTTTGTTGTGTTGCCGCTGAACTTCTTTGATGTCGAAAGAGAGGGGATGGTATGCTTCATATTCATCCCAGAGTGCCTAGCATTGATTGTAGTAGTCTTCAATGGATCCATCAGTCGAATACTCCTTTTGTGAAAGATTCTTGAAGATCTCGAAGACCTTCTTCTAGTTCTGTTGGGGAGAATATGTATGAAATAGTTGATCCCACATAGCTTTGACATTCTGAAGGCGAAGGAGAGACTGACTAATCTTTGGTTCATCACTATTCACCATCCGCGTCATGACACCAAAATCATCTTTGGACCATTGCGCGTAGTCTTGCTTGGCATTTTATCATTTGTAACATCGGGGGGGATCAGAGCATCAACATAAATGTGGGAATAGCACCCTTGGAGTTTAATATACAATTCAAACGATGCCGACCAAAGGGGAGAAGTAGGAGAAAGGGCAACGGCGA
This sequence comes from Alisma plantago-aquatica, assembly GCA_963693085.1. NCBI lineage: Eukaryota > Viridiplantae > Streptophyta > Magnoliopsida > Alismatales > Alismataceae > Alisma > Alisma plantago-aquatica. The sequence continues at coordinate 1,588,458,279 of OY856409.1, forward strand.
CTGTTGAGGGGAGGGTGTGGCAGCGACGGGGTGATGGGGGTGAAGGGGGAAGGGGTGGTGGCGTGGAGGAGTGGCAGGGATGGAGCGGAGAAGAGAAGAGAGGCAAGTGTGTCGGGCTGGAGAAGAGGTTGTGGCGGCAAGAAGAAGAGAGGAGGGGCAGGGAGCCGGTGGCGGCTGGCGGCGTAGAGGGGGGAGGCTTAGAAGGGGGGTCTGGGAAGCATCAAGGTTAGCGTGGATTGAACTCGTCTAATACCATTTAGAATAAGAAAACCTTTCTTTGATATGTCAAAACTAAATCCGATGGACTCTCTTTTATAGGATAAGAGAGGAAGTAAGGAACAGACTTAGGCAATATGGGATAAAAGAAAAGCTAAAGACAAGACAAGTCTAAAGCACACAATAAAACATAAAGTGTAAAGCATATATACTAATATTTATGAAAGAAGAAGAATGGAGCAAAAAACGATGGAGGCTTGGATGGTGTCGGGCGGGTGGCCAAGCCAAGAAGGGACAGCAGCCGCCCGCAACGAAGGCTCTCTCTTTTTTACTCCTCTAGGGTTATGATCAATTGTCTGATACCATAATAGAATGTGTGGTATTCAACTCAAAACCAATTGGGAATGAGTGAATGGACCACACACCTTAAAAGCCCGAGGAATCCCCAAAACTCAGCCATGTGGGACAATTATTCTCACATCCCCGTCAAGTGCAGCCACTTTTTTGTGTGCTTGCACTTGTTATTTTAAGTAAGATGTGGTGCTCACACTTATTTGGTAAGGTATACTATGATACCATGTGAAAATTAAAATGGGAGGCTAATGAAATATTTCTTATTGATAGATGGCAAACATCCCTTCTATATATAGGAGAGGAGGCAAATACAAGGAAGCAAACTTAACCCTAATGAGCCAAGACTAATAGGCCCAATTTTACAAATAAACTAATAAAACACAAAGAAATGATGATAGATGCATGGTATCAAAGTGACGACACATATTCTAAAGCTAAAGGCATCAACACTGGTAAAATGTGACCTTCCATACATGTCCTTTACAATCCTCTCTAAATCTCCACATCATGAAAATCACTTAGTGAAAAAATATGCATAGGCCTATAAAGAAAGACATTACCTACGAAATGTGTCAATTTTGGGGAGCAATTAGGCATATAAATTTCCCCGAGGACAAACTAGATAAGATCAACAAACTCATAGCAAGACAATCCCCTGGGAAGGGGTCTAACTTGTCGACAGACTCTCAGTTTTGAAGCAGCTCATGGGTTTGACAGTTCAAGCCTCAATTTCAGTATGGGTAATGCCTTAGCACGCTGAATCTCAAAATTCCATGGGTTTCTAGTGGACACCATGTCAATTGTACTTCATGAATGCAACTAGTACCAACCTGAAGATTGAGGATGCAAGCCTGCAAACAAGGGTGGGCCTTAAGTAGAATGTCAGTGGTTTTTTATGTTTGTTACATATCAAGCTTACCCTTGATCCATTACAATAAAAATGGATTCATTTAAACCTAATGTACATAAGGAGAGCCACCAGGTGGTAACCAAACCCATAAGCAGAACCAAAAAAGTGAAATAGGTTCAGAAGTCCAGGCTAGGAAGAACTTGAAACAACCCAACCCATTACGCGTTCTTAACTTAGTGCAGACAAATAATAGGACAAACTATTGCCCCTGCCCATAGACCCGCTCTGCATCAACCCACCAAAAACGGGTGCCATTTAATGGCTTTTGCCTTTTAGATAATCATTGCACAAGCGAATGGTCCAATCAACTATCAAATGTTGTTGCAATACGCTGCCTTATGCAATTATCTACTTACTCGGTCCCTACAAGATACATGGCATTTTTTATGCTCTTACTAACCCAATACAAGATTAACTTCCTAAATTCATAACATCAGCACAGTATGTAGGACATGGAATATATAACTTCCATCAACATGGAATTAAAGGTGAGAAGGAAAAAATTCTATTGAGTATTCTAGTCTTCTACCTCAATATCCTGAGTACTTTTGTAGGTACAAGAGGACAAGAGGTGATCTGGCAACATCTTTGAATAGCTACCATACAGTGATGTTCTAATTTAAGTTGTTGATGTCTCAAACATCTCCTGTTAGTTTGCATCACAACAAACATTACAACCTTGATTTATGCACTTTGGTAGATAGGTACAAATTCTATCCAAGAACTTGGATAATGGCAATTATACATTGCCTTATGCTGAAATTCAAATTTTGTTTAAGAAAGTTACCATTGTCCCTTCAAATAATGGCAAAAGAAGAATACCACATCCAACATTTCCAACCAATTTCTCACCATGCCTAAAATCATTTAATATTGTTTGCATGATTCATAAAATCACCATAAGCCAGAACTCGACTGTAAAAATCATACAATTGTTCATGTTAACTAGTGTTTTATTTAAGCTCTTTATATTCTCTTGTTATTTTCCTATTCTAGAAGGACCTCTATGTAATTGTTCTCTTTAGAAATATACGGGATACACACCTTGTGTACCCTAACCCTTACAGTCCATTCAAGATGGTACCAGAGCAGGTTCTCTAGACGCCACCCTCCCCCGCCGCCGCCCCCTCCCTCTCTCTCTCCCCCCGCCAGCAGCGCCCCCCCCCCGGCACGTACGCGTCGAGCCGCTAGCCGCAGCCCTCAGCCGCCGAGCTGCTAGCCCGTCGTCGGGTGGTCGTGCTCCCCTGCTGCCACCGTCGGAGGTCCTCTGTGTGAGGGGTTGGCCTACTAGTGCAGCCCACACGCTCGTTGTTCGCCTCCAGCTGTTCGTGTTGAAGGTCTTCGGAGACCTACCCCTTCTATCTGCCTGCGTCGTCTCTTGAGCCGTCGGGTTCTCTGTTGCGCCTCGATGTAGTCTACATGTAAGCTGGTCCTTCCAGTTGTTCTATATGCTTGTTGCCGCCTAGTCGGAGGATCTAAGCGGTTTAAACTCCTGTTGTTGTTCACTGTTGTTTGTGGACTCGGTCTTCCTCATGGCTTCCTCCCATGAGGACTTTCATCGTCAGGTGACTACTGTGAAGCTAGACGGGCGCAACTACTAACATTGGGTTTGCTCCATGGAGATCTTTGCGAAGTCACAAGGCAAGCATTCCCATCTGACTGAGGCTCAGCCTCCTTCTCCGCCTACTACTGCTGAGTCCAAGGAGAAAAAGATCTATGATGACTGGGTCAAGGATGACTCGACTTTGATGACGTGGATTCTGAACAGCAGCGAAACTCGCATCACCGTCACTCTACTTCGTCTCCCGACTGCCAAGGAGATGTGGGATCAACTGGCCAGCACCTACTCTCATAGCAAAAATCCGAAGGTATTTGATCTGAACAAACAGTTGTCCCGTCTGTACTTCATTGGACCTGATATTGTTAACTACTTTTCAACCTTTAAGGGTGTCTGGGCTGTGAGCTTGAGAATCTTCATCCCTTATCTACTGACTTAGCCACGATGCAACGACAACGACAACGACAAGAACTCCAGGTTGTTCAGTTCCTCTGCGGCCTTCCTGACTCATATGCTAGGGTGGTTGACCAGATTCTTGCCAGCGATCTTTTACCTACATTGGAGAGTGCCTTTCAGCGTCTCCAACGCCTGCCAGCTTCCTCGTCAGATCTGCCTTCTGACATGGCTGACCCTACTGCTCTTGCTGCTATGTCTGGCTGTGGTCGACCTCCGGACCATCGTTCTACTGCTCCTGGATGGGGACGTGGGTCACTTGGCCGTGGCTCCCTTGGTCGTGGCTCATTTGCTGATGCTTCTAGAGGTGCCGCTGCTCGGCGGTACTGTGACTTCTGTGGCCGCAACAACCATACTGAAGACAAATGTTGGAAGAAACATGGCACACCTGTGTGGGCCAATGTTGCGTCAGAAGGTGCTTCTCAGACACCTTTTGTCGCTTCCTCGATTGCGTACACTGCTGAGTTCATCCGCTCTGAGGTGGAACGTCTTCTGCTTGAGAGGACAGGTACTTCCTCCTCATTTGCTGTTGAATCTGGAGCTCACGCGGCCACTTACTCTGGTTGTGATTTTTGCCTTCTTGAGTGCTCCTTCTTTAAGTGTTGGTAATACCAAATGGGTGATTGACTCTGGAGCCTCTTCTCATATATCTGGCAGTCGTTCTCTTTTTTATAAAAAGTTTAAACCTTGTTCCAAATCTATTGTTATGCTTGTTGATGGTTCTAAATCTGTTGTATCTGGGATTGGAGATATCTTTGCTCAAGTCCTTCTGCGTTCTGCTTTATATGTGCCAAATTTTCCACTGAACCTATTATCTGTCAGTAAAATTGTCCGCAATCTTAACTGCAGTCTGACCTTTGCACCGGGTACTTGTATTTTTCAGGACCTTCGCACGAGGATGAAGATTGGTGAGGGGCCATGAAGGACCTGATGGACTCTACTACTTGGATGAGTTGAAACGGATCGGCACTACAACTCTGGCTTCAGCTCTATCATCTTTTGTTTCTGCATTACAGTGGCATTTCAGATTTGGGCATCCGTTAGCTGAGAAATTAAAACATGTTATGTCTGGTGTAGGCTCGCATAGTTTTCAGTGTGAGGCATGTCAGTTAGGCAAACAACCAGTCTAGAACTGTATTTTCCAAAAAAAACTCAGATTGGTAGCAAAAATATTTTTGATTTGGTGCATGCCATGTATGGGATCCCTGTCATATTCCAAGTTTATCTGGCAATAAATATTTTATTTGTTCATTAATGATTCCTCCCGTGCTACCTGGTTATTTCTGTTGAAAGATAGATCCTAAGTTCTGCCCACTATTAAATTCTTCTTTGCTGAAATTAAAACTCGGTATTCTATGCCTATTAAGATCATGCGTACTGATAATGCATTGGAACTCGTTCAAAAAAATGTTGAGGTTTTTTGCCGTTCTGTGAGGACAATTCATCAGACGTCTTGTGCTTATACACCCCAACAGAATGGTGTAACTGAAAGGAAAAATAGGCATTTACTTGAAGTTACTAGAACTATAATACTGCATTCTAATGTTCCTAAACATTTTTGGCCAGAAGTCGTTCTTACTGCCTGTTTTCTGATAAATCGTATGCCTTCCTCTGTTATTGGGAATAAAATTCTTGTACAAGTACTACAACCCAATCTTCCTCTGTTTTCTGTTACTCCGAGAATTTTTTGGTCAACTTATTTTGTTCGCTTGCTTGGACCTACTCAAGACAAGTTGTCCCCTCGAGCTGAAAAATGTATTTTTCTGAGATACTCAAGGACTCAGAAAGGACACCGCTGCTATAGCCCTGTTAGTAAAAAGTAGTTCACGAGTAGTGATGTCATTTTTTTTAGGATACTCCATACCACTCTACTAAAGAGAATATGTTGAGTTCAGATTTGATTGCAGCATCTCTACCTATTATTGGTGATTCTACCTCTGCTGTGCAACCTGATGAGACTACGTCTCCTCCTCTCATTGTTTATTAACGCAAAAATCGGCATCGCAGCCTACTCCTGCTCAAGACCCCCCCACTGACAACCAATCTTCTCCTTTAGAAGGTCCTGCCCCTACTGAGGTAACTTCTGATCTAGATTTACCTATTGCTCTCAGGAAAGGTACTAGATCATGTACATCTCATAATATTGCTAACTATGTTTCTACTGCACATCTGAGTGTTCATGTTAGTAATTTTGTTGCAGCTCTATGTGTCGTTTCTGTACCCAAAAATGTGCATGACGCATTACATAGTAAGGCCTGGACACAAGCCATGACTGAGGAGATGGTTGTTCTCACTGACAGGTGTACCTGGGATCTGGTTGATCCTCCTTCTGATTGCAAACTTGTTGTATGTCGTTGGGTTTACACTGTTAAGTATCCTGATGGAACAGTTGAACGCCTGAAGGCCCGCCTCGTGGTGAAAGGGTACACTCAGACCTATGGTCTTGATTATTTTGAAACTTTTTCTCATGTTGCCAGGCTAAATTATGTGCGGGTTCTGCTCTCTGTAGCAATCAATCTGGATTGGCCTCTTATCCAGCTAGACGTGAAAAATGTCTTTCTTTATGGTGATCTCCAAGAGGAGGTCTATATGGAGCAACCACCTGGGTTTGTTGCTCAGGGGGAGTCACATAAAGTATGTCGTCTCAAAAAGTCTATTTATGGGCTCAAACAGAGTTTGTGTGCCTAGTTCGACAAACTGAGCAAGATTTTGTCTACTTCTGGCTTTCTCAGATCTCATGTTGATCATTCTGTCTTTATTAAAAAGACGTCCATTGGTATTGTGGTTCTTATTGTGTACATTGACGACATTATTTTATCTGGCAGTGATCTCTCTGAAATTAATGCTACTAAAGCCTACTTATGCAAACATTTTGTCACTAAAGATTTAGGTAAACTGAGATATTTTCTGGGGATTGAAGTTTCTAGGACTGCTAATGCTCTTGTTCTATCACAACGAAAGTATGTTCTTAATCTTCTACAGGAAACTGGCATGCTCGGAGTTCGGCCAACTGATACACCTCTAGATCCTAATGTGAATTGGGATGATGATGAATCACCTCTGTATCCTAACAATAAAAGATATAGAAGACCGTTTGGCAAACTGATCTATTTGACTGTCACTAGAGATGACATTTCTACTGTTGTTGGTCTTGTTAGTAGGTATCTTGACAAGCCTAGACAGTGTCATTGGGAAGCACTGTGTCATATCTTGAGATATCAGAAGAAATCTACTGGTAAAGGTCTATTTTATAGAAAATATGGTCATTGCTCTCTTGAAGGCTATTCTGATTATGACTATGCTGGAAGCAAGATAGACAAAAAATCTACCTCTGATTATTGCACCTTTGTTAGTGGAAATCTGGTTTCCTGGCGAAGCAAAAAGCAAAATGTTGTTGCCAGATCTAGTGTTGAGGCTGAGTACCGTGTTATGGCTCATACTGCATGCGAGCTTCTGTGGGTGCAATCTCTTCTAAAAGAACTTGATGTGGGATCTTCTGCTCCTTTTCCTATGCATTGTGATAATAAAGCAGCTATTTTTATTGCAAATAATCATGTCTTCCATGAGCAGACCAAGCACATTGAAGTTGACTGCCACTTCATCAGAGAATCTATTCTGACTGGTCGTATTTGCACTCCTTTTACTCGCTCCGAAGACCAAGTTGCTGATATCTTCACCAAGCTGTTGGCCAAGAAACATTTCTGCTCTCTTGTGGACAAGTTGGGCATGATTGATATCTATGCTCCAACTTGAGGGGGAGTGTTAACTAGTGTTTTATTTAAGCTCTTTATATTCCCTTGTTATTTTCCTATTCTACAAGGACCTCTATGTAATTGTTCTCTTTATAAATATACGGGGTACACACATTGTGTACCCTAACCCTCACAGTCCATTTAAGAGTTCACAAATATCTAGGAGATCTAATATGTACATGACCCCTAACTATAGGCATGCTTTCAACTACACTTTCAGACAACTATTCTGAATTCTAAATTTTATTTTTGAAATCCATTTTGAGTTTGTCACCTATTTTGATGGTCACATGCAATTATTAATCGTGGCTGGTTCCATAGGATCAATGATGATAAGTCTGATTTCAAAATATTTGCATCCAAGGAGCGAACATATACTTTTAGAATCTCTTTAACTTACTAGCTCTTTTAGTTTGCAAATGCTAAATCCTTCAACCATATGCCCTTATTTCAATGATCCTCATATCATCTTGCAGATTTCAATTGAGCCTCTCCAACATTGTTGCTTAATTCACAAACGTCCAACAGATTTGAATGTGGCACCTAAGTCCTGGACTGGTTAAGCTTACCTCCCAGATATAGTCGTTACCCTAAACCAAACTTTGTAACAAAAGTCTCCAACTTTTACACAAAAAAAGTTGTAGTTTTATAGGCACCTGAATGTTCATCATGATGAATATAGATATACTGTGTTGTTTACTTGTGCTGCTTTGTTACTCTTGTAATATTAGTCCTATATTGCTCACTTGTACTTATGTCTCTACTCTCAGTTACTATATTAGAGACTACCATGTAACCTATTTTACTCACTAAATAAACAATTCCCTTACTCTTTAAATGGTTTCAAGAGCAGGTCCTTTTTTCCCCACCCACCCGGCCGAAATGACGTGAGCCGTCAACCCCCCCCCGATGCCGCCAGCCCCTGCCCCCCCCCCCCGTCGCTGCCCCTTCCCCCCATCCGCCGGCGCCACCATCCCTCCCCTCCTCTACTTCCCGTCGCCGCCCACCTCCCTCCCCATTCGCCGCCACCCCCTACCTCCTCCTTCCCCGCCGCCACCTCCTCCCTCCTCCTTCCCCGCCGTCGACCCCACCCCTCCTTCCTCCCTTCCACTGACACCTGCAGCCACCTCTTTTCTGCCGCCCCAGCCACCCTCCTGCCCCTCCTCCTTTCTTCCCTGCTACTGTTGCTACTGTTCTTTCCTTCTCATCTCTCTCTACGTATGAGTAAACTACATATCCACGTTCGGACAGCAATAGGCCCTCTACGTTGAGAGTCTCTCACCTCACTGTCGTCTCTGTCTGCGCCTCATGAAGGAACATTAGTATTCCTCATGACGGCGTAGGTTTCTCTATATGCGTACTCTGCCCTATACGGGTTCTCTGATCTGACTTGTCTGATCCCTGCTGTTACTATCTGCCTTGTTGTTGGTCTCTGATCTATTCTGTTACTGCGCCGACTTCTGCCTCTGCTATGGCTTTATCTGAGCCTCCCCGCTCTCTGTGTGTTACCACGGTGAAGCTTGACGGTGGCTCCAACTATCATCTATGGTCGGCGTCCTTCATCCTGTATGTCAAAGCCCAAGGCCGATATCACCATCTTACAGCTGAGCCTCCTGTCGTTCCTACTGCTGATGTTGATGACAAAACCAAACAAACCTATGCACAATGGTGCAAGGACGACTCTGGAGTTATGTCGTGGCTCCTCAACAGCGTTGAACCAAGGATCAGCCAATCTCTGCTCTGCCTTCATGATGCTAAGGCCATGTGGGATCAACTCTCACATGTCTACTCTCATCAGGAGAATCCCAAACGAGTTTTTGAAATTTTCAAAAACTTGGCCAAGGAGTTCTCCCCTGATAGTGCTTTGCTCTGTGGAATGAGCTTGAACTCTACCACCCCTTAACGGCCGACATCAAAGTAGCCCAGAAACAACGCAATGAACTTCAGCTCGTTCAGTTTTTGGCTGCCCTTCCTACATCCTTCTCTGGCGTGGTCGACCAGATTCTATCTAGTGATCCGTTGCCTACCCTCAGAGATGTCCTCAAACGAGTCCAATGACTACCATCCATGACTCCTGCTCCTGCTATTGAGCATCCGGCGCTCATTGCTCGCTCTGCTGATTCTGGTTGTGGTCGTGGTCGCGGTCGTGGATGTGGAGGTCGACCTCCTCCCTCGGGGGTCGTGGCTCATCTACTCCTGGACGTGGTGCAACTCCCGGCCCTCGCTACTGCAACTGGTGTGGCCAGGACAACCATACTGAAGATCGCTGCTAGATTAAGCATGGCAAGCCCGCTTGGGCTAACCAGGCTTCTACAGATTCTACTGCTGACACTGACTCTGACACACATGCTGCTCCGGCAAATGCAGACTGGCTTCGTTCTGAAATTGAGAAGTTGTTCCAGGAGCGTATCACCCAGCTACCTTCCTCCTATGCAGCGGGATCCTCTGTTATGCTTGAATCTCCAAATACTGGTAACAATAAATGGTGTATTGATTCGGGTGCATCTACTCATTAAGATGACAAAACTGCTACAGTGCTCTATTAAATTTGATCCTTCTGGTTGTGTTTTGAAGGATCTCCGCATGAAGACGAGGATTGGTTCGGGCCATGAAGGACCAGACGGGTTGTATTATCTGGATGGACCTCCTGCTGAATCTGCTCTTCTGTCTACTTCCGTAACGGGACTACAGTGGCATTTTAGACTGGGTCGCCCATCAGCTGTCAAATTAAAACATTTATTTCCTGCTTTATCTGAGAACAGTTTTACTTGTGAAACTTGTGTGTTGGGCAAACAAACTCGTTCTGTTTTTCCTGCTAAGAAGGTTATTGCTTCCACAGAAATTTTTGATATAGTTCATGTTGATATTTGGGGTCCTTGTTCTATATCGAGTCACTCGAGTGTGAAATATTTTATGACTTTCATTGATGATTACTCTCGCACCACATGGCTGTTTTTGCTTAAGGGTCGGGACACTGTGCTGGAAACTATTCGTACTTTCTTTGCTGAAATTCACACCCAATTTAACAGGCCTATTAAAAATTTTCGCACTGATAATGCACTTGAGTTCATGCAAAAATCTGTTACCCCCTTCTGTGCCACTCTTGGGACAATACATCAAACTATTTGTCCTTACACTCCTCAGCAAAATGGCATAGCTAGGAGAAAAAACTGCCACTTACTAAAGGTTGCTCGCACTCTTCCCATACACTACAAAGTACCCCATCATTTCTGGCCTGAAGCTATCTCTACGGCTTGCTATCTTATAAATCGCATGCCTTCCTCTGTTTTGCAAAATCAAGTTCCTTACGCCATTTTGTTTCCTGATAAACCTTTATTCTCTCTTCCTCGCATTTTTGGGAGTACTTGCTTTGTGAAAAATCTTCGCCCTGGACTCACAAAACTTGATGCCCGCTCAACGAAGTGTGTTTTCCTAGGGTATTCCCGTACACAAAAAGGCTACTGCTGCTTTGATCCGGTTCAAAAACAATGATTTGTTAGTGTGGATGTGACTTTCTTTGAGCATATGCCTTACTACTCTACTGATGGAGCAAAACTGTCTACTGATACTATGGCCAACACACCTTTACCGGGTATTGTTGAGGATTTACCTTCTCCTGATATGCCTACAGAACACTCATTGAAAGTCTACCAGCGCAGGTCAAAGAAAACTACTACTTCTGAGGCCCTGGTCGAAACCAACTCCTTCGTCTGCGGTTGATCCACCACCCAATGAGGTATTTTCTGACCTGGACCTTCCTATCAGTTTAAGGAAAGGCGTTCGTTCCTGTACTCAACACCCTATCGGTAATTTTTGTTCCTCTGACAATCTATGTGACAGGTTTGCATGCTTCGCTTCTGTTTTGTCTGCTGTGACTATCCCTAAATCAGCAGAAGAGGCCCTTCGTATTCTTGCCTGGAAACATGCTATGGAGCAAGAAATGCATGCGCTCTGTGATCGTCAGACATGGGATCTTGTCGATCGTCCCTCTTCTTGCCCTACTGTAGGCTGTCGTTGGATATTTACTATTAAATATCAACCGGATGGCACTATTAAACGCCTGAAAGCCAGATTAGTTGCAAAAGGTTACACGCAGACATACGGTGTTGACTACTTTGAGACTTTTTCTCCAGTTGCACGCTTAAATTCTGTTTGCATTCTGATTTCTATTGTTGTAAATAAAGGCTGGCCTCTGTTTCAACTCGATGTCAAAAACGCCTTTCTATATGGAGATCTGCAGGAGGAAGTATACATGGAGCAACCTCAGGGATTTGTTGCTCAGGGGGAGTCTGCCCTCAAAATCTGTAAACTCAAAAAGGCTATCTATGGACTTAAACAGAGCCCGCGTGCGTGGTTTGATAAACTCAGTCAGATCCTAATTACCTTTGGCTTTCGGCGATCACAATCTGATCATTCTGTATTTATTCGTAAGTCAGCAGCAGGACTTGTTATCCTGATTGTGTATGTTGATGATATTGTCTTATCTGGCAGTGATAATGCGGGTATACAGGCAACCAAAAATTATCTAGCACAACACTTCATCACCAAGGACCTTGGCAAACTGCGATACTTTTTAGGCATTGAGGTCGCCAGATCCTCTGCAGGACTCTGTCTTTCACTGAGAAAATATGTTCTGGATCTGTTGCAGGAAACAGGCATGCTGGGCTGCAAGCCAGCCAACACTCCTCTGGATCCTAATATGGATTGGGACGATGACAACTCTCCTCCTTATGATGATCGCCACCAGTTTCGGAGACTGGTAGGCAAACTTATCTACCTGACGGTCACTAGGGCTATCCTGGCAGCTGTTGTAGGATTCATAATTCGGTATCTTGATAAACCCCAGCAGTGCCACTGGGATGCTATCTGTCACATCTTACGATATCTCAAAAGCTCGTCAGGGAAAGGTCTTCTGTACAAAAAGCATGGCCATTGCAATTTATCTGGATTCTCAGATTCTGACTATGCAGGAAGTCGGTCTGATCGGAAGTCTACTTCTGGATATTGTACCTTTGTGGGAGGAAATGTAGTCACCTGGCGAAGCAAAAAACAGATTGTTGTTGCCAGATCCAGTGTCGAAGCAGAATACAGAGCCATGGCTCATACTGCATGTGAGCTTTTGTGGGTCTGTGGCCTTCTACATGAATTTGATATTACTTATTCCATCCCTATTCCTATGTTCTGTGATAACAAAGCCTCCATTTTTATTGCGAGCAACCCCACATTTCATGAACGTACAAAGCATATTGAGGTTGATTGCCACTTTGTTCGGGAGAAAGTTCTATTTGGGCACATCTGCACTCCATATATCAGCAACTCAGCACTGACAAGCAGCTTGCAGACATCTTCACCAAAATTTTGCCTAAAGCTCGGTTTCAGACTCTGATTGACAAGCTGGGCTTGTTTGACATCTACGCTCCAGCTTGAGGGGGAGTATAGATATATTGTGTTGTTTTCTTATGCTGCTTTGTTACTCTTGTAATATTAGTCCCATATTGCTCACTTGTACTTATGTCTCTACTCTCAGTTGCTATATTAGAGACTACCCTGTAACTTGTTTTACTCACTGAATAAACAATTCCCTTACTCTTTAGAATGAACATGTTGGTCGTCGATTTTTTGCGACTTTTCATGATTATTCCCTTTTTTTGCGATTTATATGATTTCTATGACTTTTCATGATTTTTCACGACTATTCTTTTTTAAGTCGCTTTCTCTCTATTTATAATAGAACCACGTACAAAGAATTCTGGATATACGCTGAACTCCAACCCCCACTCTCCCAACAGTCCATGTTGGAGACTTGTTGCATCGTCCTTTTCCCCCGTCCTACCCTTCTTTTATGATGTGTCCTCATCCTTTTCTTATTCCCAACTGAAGTGCTTTTAATTCCTTCTCCCCCCTTCCCTTCTATTATTGATGTAGTGTGTCCTCGTCATGTGTTTTTTCTTCCTCACTATTTTTTGTGTTGCAACCTCTTATATTCTTCCCCCTTCTTCCCGGCCTCCTCCATTTCCGTATTCGTTTTCTTCCTACCACCACCTCTATTTCCTTATTCCCCTTGTTCCATACAGCGGCACTTCTTCTTCCTATACTTCTCTTGTTTTGTTCTTTAATGTTTCTAATTTCTACATGTGATGACTTGTACCATCAACACAAAACTGTCAACCCGATGCAAGTACTCATTGAAAACTTCCTTCTTCCTCCTTTTGCTATTAAATCTTTTTTTCTTTACCTCTTTCCACTCACTCACCTAGTCACCTTCATAGGCATCGTAAACTCTCAACTCATCCTCGACTTAATATTCTTCTGTTCAATCTGAATCAGCAACAGGTAGTGCTCCTCTTAATTTTCATTTTCTTTCTTGTTTGCCCCTTATCTGCTATTACCATTACCATGTATGCTCTATGTTTCATAAATTAATATCGTTGTTTCACTTGTTTCTCTCAAATTGTTATAGACACGGTTATTGTTGAACTTTCTTTAATTTTTTTCCCGTTTTCAGTATAATTAACCAAGCTTTGACGGAAAGATATCGACCATTTCCCAAATTTCAGAATACCGCTTTTTCCGGGCAGCCGAAAAATTGCAGAATTCCACATTTGTCACTATGTGCCAAAGGTCCATAGATTTAAACAAGTCATTAAATGCACTTATAAAAGTATGTCATTCTCAAATATGAGTTAGTTGTCACCTCCATACCTAATAATATGACTCCAAACGGTGGTCTCTGTTTTCCTACTGCTCTCAGAAAAGCAAAAAAAAGAAAGACGTTGCGTACGCTTTATCTGGATATGCTTGTTTTGCATTTCATCTTATTACATTTTACTGTTTGCACTGTAAATAACAAACAAACAGACTAAGAAGTCATTTGACTAGGATCTTGGGCATTGTACCACCCCGGCACCCCCTAGAAGAGCCTTATGACAATCTCCACTGTCTTATAGTTCCACCATGACATAACAACAGGCTTCATCACAATCACCAAACACGGTCAACTATATAAGATCTGGGAGAGGGGCCACCCCAGTTTTCTACTGTTTTAGCATTATCCTACTATTTGGAAGGCATTTAGCATTCTCTGGTCTATGCCAATCCAACCCAAATTTCTTTTGAGTTACTGTGCAGAACATGTTCGAAACACAACATTACTAGCTTAGAAAATAATTTGTCAGCTATTAGTTATATATTGTTTTCACAAATGGAGGGTTCCTACTATATTGTGTAAATCGTGCAACTATTCTAGTAACATAGAACAACTAGGGTCATGTGTCAAGGTTAACCAGCTAGAATTCGAATTAATTTGTTAACACCTTCGGATGCGTTTTGCACCATTTTTATGTCTGCCCAACCATTACAACTGTATTGTCAATATAGTCATTGTAATTACACATTTTCCGATAACAAGCCCTCACAGCTAGATGGACATTCCAGATAGAGCAATCTTAATGGACTGCATATGAAAATTATCAAAAGAAAGATTCAAGATGTTAAAAGAAGCCGGCAGTTGTTAATTCTAGGGAATCGTCTGGTCTCACCAGTGCCTCTAAGCAATCAAGAATACAACCCCCTTCTCCATTGCATTCAGAAGGTCTTCAGGAAGACAGCCAACTAGCCAAGGGTCTGCAGTCAAACAAATACAAATTACAACCACCAAGTCCTTTTATCGCCAAGTAGAGGCCAAATATTTGTCTCTTTATCCGGGCCTCAGAACTAAATCAAAATGGAATGTGTGCAAATGAATTAGGATCAAATTGGTCCGGCCAGAGTAGCCCGTCTGGTTGCGCCTCGGTAAGTCCAAATGAAGGATCCGGGTTCGAATCACACCGAAAGGTGCTCTGTGAAAGGCACTCTAACCGGACCACACCCTCTCATGCCTCGAGAGTTCACCATTCTGGGCTCGCCCGGGGCGGGTTCTCTCGGTCATCAACAAAAAAATAGGATCAAATTGAGTACATCGGGTTTGAAGCCTATTGACAAGTGAGTGGCACATTGTAATTATTGTTGTATATTGATATGTCACCCTTGTCCTATATATAGGAGAGGAGGCAATTACAAGGTAGCGGACTAAACCCTAATGAGCCAGGGCAAACATGCACATGTACATAATAGACTAATTAACCTATTAACTAAATAGGCTAATACTTTCTAACACTCCCCCTCAAGCTGGAGCAAGGGTGAACACATGTCCAAGCTAGGAGTTACACGACTCATTTAAATGATAAGAAATAAATGATAAATGAAAGATGGAAGTGTCACTCCCCATACAAAAATTGTTACTCCCCCTTAAACAATATGTGAACATATAATTAGGGTGTTGCTATGCAGCGTGTGTAAGAGGAGCAATATGCTACTTCTCCTTTAATAATAACTCAACTGGGAAATTCACACAAGAGTCCAGCTGTAAAGATAAATGACACAATGAAATATTGAGAATATAAAACAACTATATTAACACTCCCCCTCAAGCTGGAGTGTACACATCATGTATGCCCAGTTTGCAACCAAGACTTTGAAACATAGTTGGACCCAGTGTCTTTGTAAGAACATCAACAAGTTGGTCTTCAGATCTGACATGAGGAGTCACCACTTTCCCATTCTTGATTGATCTCTGATAAAATGACAATCAACTTCTTTATGTTTAGTGCGCTCATGGAAAACTGGATTTTTGGCAATATCGATAGCTGCTTGATTATCACATCTGAGCTCTACAGGAGATATCACAAGAACTTGCAATTCAGAAAGCACGGATTGGACCCACTGTAACTCACAACAAGCATTAGCCATTGCTTTGTACTCAGCTTCCATGCTAGAACGAGCCACAACATTTTACTTCTTGCTCTTCGAGGTGATAAGATGATTTCCTAGAAAAGTATAATACCCAGATGTAGAGCTCCTGTCAGTCAGATTACCAGCCCAATTTGCATCTGCATAGCCAGTAAGAACCAGAGTAGATGGAGGAGTTTTAGGTCTATAGTATGTGATCCCTTTTCTAGGATATTGTTGTCCAATGTGAGAGCTTTGGTGAGCTCATATGCTGACTCACCGCTCCTACTACAAATGAAATATCAGGACGAGTCACTGTCAAATATATCAGCTTACCAACAATCTTCCTATAATACCATGGATCTGAATAATCAGTATCATCAGCATTTTCCTTTACATGATAGTCCATAGGAGTAGACACGGGCTTGGATGCACTCATCCCTTTCTCATTAAGTAGATCCAGTACATATTTTCTTTGAGACAAATTAGTACCTGTATGAGAGTGAAGTACTTCAATGTCTAGAAAATATCTCAATTTCCCCACAGATCTTTCGTATGAAAATGCTTCTGCAATCCATCCTTCACATTGAATATGCCTACGGTCACTACCTGTGATAACTGTTAGAATAGTCTCATACCTCTAAGCTCTGGGTAGGTTCCTGGGCTTATAAGGTGTGTGGTCCCTTCACCCATTGCCAATTGGTTTTGGGTTGAATACCACACATTCTAATATGGTATCAGAGCGGACGCCATGAGACAAGTGTGAGGACCACACCCTACCTAAAATGACAAGTGCAAGCACACAAAAGTGGTTGCACTTGAGGGGGGATGTTAGAATAGTCTCATACCTGTGAAGTCTGGGTAGGTTCCTGGGCTTATAAGGTGTGTGGTCCCTTCACTTGTCTCATGGGGTCCGCTCTGATATCATATTAGAATGTGTGGTATTCAACCCAAAACCAATTGGTAATGGATGAAGGGACCACACACCTTATAAGCTCCAGGACCTCCCCAGAGCTCAGCGGTATGGGACCATATTTTTGCAAAATTTAATACACTGATCGTCATTGTTACAATAACAATAGGCCTTGTACAAAATTTGAACCCATTTGGATGAGTGTAAGTCACTCATCCAAGGACAACGAAATCGACGCACAAAACTAATTTGAATTGCATGTTTTCCCCCTTTAGATGCATGACCTATAAGTGTCCAAATGAGCTTAAATTTATTATGTAGGATGTACTTAAGATATTTAAATAGATCAACGGTTCAGATTTTTATAGTAACTACTTTATGATGGAAAACAATTGAGGTGTATAGTGTCTCCGGTACACTCGAGTGTATTCCAGCCTCTCTCTCTCTCTCTCTCTCTCTCTCTCTTGACGTAAATATGTATGTATATATGCACATAGACGTATCATATATATGTACATACACATATTTTTTTGAGTATATTCACGTCTTTGTGTATATTAGCATCGAATAGCCCTTACTGCTGCATTTTCAATATTATGTTGCTTCAGTTTTATTTTGATTTTTTGTATATTCATGTCTTTTGTCTTCTTCCTTATGATTCTTCATGCGACTGTAATGATTATAACAGCTCAAGGGACTTGGGACAATGCAGTCTGGAGTGGAACGGAAGTAACAGCCAATGATAATGACCAACCAATTCAACCCATACCAGTACAATGAACCTTGAGAATTGAAATCCATTTTTTCTTGTTCCTTGGGCAGAATAGAAGAGATAATGACCGGCAAGATGTTGAATGAGCAGTAAAATGTGTGCTTCAAGTTCAAATGTACTAGATTTTCTTTAGCCCTCAATGGTCCTCATCCCTTAGGACGGGGCAGAAACTATAAATAGTGAACTTAAAGTATGGACGAGGGAATTGTGTTGCGAAGGGGCTCCAACATGCAATGACTCCTAACCATCTTAAGAGAAGTCACATTTATATTAGGTATCTAAGGACATCAAAGATCAGATTCCCCCGTTTTCTTGGTCCACTTTCCTCGTAGATTCATCTCCTGGAAAATGGGAGGATTCTTTCTCTATCCACCAAGCCTATTCCCTCATGAATGTAGGACTTGTCAGTCCATTTGATCATACCTTTTGGAGGACCAAGGTGTCAAATAGAGTGAAACTATAATACTGGTGCTAGGCAGGAAATTTATTTGTAGTTTTGATCTTACAAAAATGAGGTTTAGGTGGACCACACACTTACCTCTTATGCTAGAATGGCATCAAATCACTCCTTACCTCTTTTGTAGTCTCCCTTTGCGCTAGAAAATTAGAATCCTTTTGTTGCTTCAAACTTAAATGCTCAAGCAATATTATAGCCTTTCAATGCCAAATCCATCATCTCATCATGACAATAGTGCCACACCCTTCGTTGGTGTATGCATTTGGACATTTGAACTACTTATAAGTTGTTGAGCTATCATCGGTCATTAAATGGAATTTTGATTTTTGTATTGTATTTCTGAAGTTTGTTTGGTTTATACCTTCATTGCTACTTTAAATTCCTTGTCCATGGCATCCTCTAAGAACACAAAAAAGGAATAAAATTGGAGAGACAATCAATACAACCGGCGATTGTTGACATGGTATCAGGTCTTCTAAACGGGGCAGTCCGATCCACTCTCACTCATCCTTGGCCCATTCTGGAAAAGACACCAATGTGTATGTGCATTTGTGTGCACGTGAACTTTGACTCTCACATGTGCTTGTCCATGACCCATGCTCCTGTTTTATGCCTCTGGTCTGGTGATGTGTGCATGTGTGTGAACTTCAGCTCGTATATGTGCTTCTCCAAGACTCGTGATCCCATTTGGTGCCCCCTATTTAGTGTTGGGAGTTCGTACATCTTGCCATCGTTGATGTCGATGCTTTTTTTTCTTTCATATGTGATAAACTTTGTGTCCTCTTACAACTTGTATCATATTGATCTCCCCATGCTACCTTGCATTTGGGTTGGTAAATGGGTGGGTGGGTGTGTGTACATGCGCACACACCTGCACTTTTTGTCCTGTTAGGTGCCCCTCATTTGGTGTTGGGAGTTCATACAGCTTGCCAGCATAAATGTTGACGTTTTTTCTTTCACATGTGATAAACTTTGCATCTCTTGTTTGTCTTACAACTTGTGTCATATATATCCCCTATGATACCTTGTCTTTGAGTGGGTGGGTGGGTGGGTGTACTGTGCGCATGCGTGCATAGGCGCCTGAACTGTGAGTCTTCCATCTGCTTCTCCAAGACACATATTCCCTTTAGGTGTCTTTTGGTTTGGTGTGTGGATTTCATACAGCTTGCCACCATTGATGTTGACGTTTTATTCGTTCACATTTGATAAACTTTGTCTCTTGTTTTTCTTACAAATTGTATCATATGTATCCCCCCATGCTACCTTGTATATGGGTGGGTGAATGGGTGGGTGTGCATGTACACGTGTGCAATCTTTGAGTATTCCATGTGCTTGCCATGCTCCCTTTAGGTGTCTTCTAGTTTGGTGTTTGGAGTTTGTACATCTTGCCACCACTGATATTGATGCCTTTTTCCTTTAACTTATGTTAACCTGTGTCTCTTGTTTGTCTTACTTGTATCATCAGTATCCCCCCATGCTACCTTGTATTTGTGTGGGTGGGTGGGTGTGCATATAGACATGAACTCTGTGTCTTCCATGTGTTTCTCCAATACCCATGCTCCGCTTAGTGTCTTCTGGTCTGGTGTTGGGAGTCCTTACAGATGCCAACCCCAAATGCTACCTTGTATTTGGGTCATGAATCCTGGATTCCTTTCAAAAATAGACCCATAGTGCTATATCATGGAGAGAGAGAGGTGAAAGACCATTATAGATGATCAGCTACAACTTCAATGGATGTCACAGGAGACAGGACGTTATAAAACCCAATCAACTTCTGATTATGTCAAAAGATATACGATGGAGAACAGTAGGACTGCTTCATGGTATGGTTTAAGATGTCCACATCCAGAGTTCCATAATACAGATATAGCATGGTATAGAATCAGATGTGACTTTGTGAAAAATCCAGGATAATTGAAATGGAGACGGAAAACAGAATCAATGTCCTACGGGATTAAAATAGAACAACAACCTCAGCAGAATTATGTACCTTCTGTACGTCGTCTGCTGTTACATTCCTAGGAGCTTCACCAGACATTGTATAAAATATGTATTATGAAATCTGCGGAGAGATGTATTAGGCTCGGTTGCCGTGGAAGGATAGGGTGACGACCCTCAAAATATCAAGAAGCAACGGCAGTCAGCGACCTGGAAGGCGGGATCCTACTGGCGTTCTGAAAATCGGTAATCAGATCCGCAGTTTGAAAGAAACTTTCCCCAACGGAACTCAGTTGGTCGACTGACTGTTATAGAGATTGAGCTTTGAGACTTTCCTGCAATTATAGATGTACAAGAATAAAGATTTAAAATCAAAGAGTGCTAAACAGATAATTTCTAAACAAACCTGTAGAACTGGTGGAGATAGCATGGCAAATGCAACAGGAGAAAGAAACGGGAACAGAGGATAGGGGACAATTAGACGATGACACGTTCGTAAAATTCGGAACGGGATATTGTCGGAAGCGAGAGAGATGGG
The DNA here is from genome assembly GCA_963693085.1 of Alisma plantago-aquatica. NCBI lineage: Eukaryota > Viridiplantae > Streptophyta > Magnoliopsida > Alismatales > Alismataceae > Alisma > Alisma plantago-aquatica. Next base: position 1,588,478,906 of record OY856409.1, read on the forward strand.
AAGCGGACAAGAGGAGCTGGAGATTTACCCGGCCGTGAGCAGCTGATGCGGAGAGGACCCGGGAGTGGCTAGCTGCTGTTGCTGGCGCCACTAGGTTAAGCACCCGCCAAAAAGGTGCCGTCACCGACGAGGAAGACGGTCGGTGCGTAAAGGGACCAACTTTTCATTAAAAACGTTATAAATCTACAGTTTCACCGACCTCACCCCCCATTCCACCAATCCTCTATCCCCACGCAGACACCCATCAGTAGCAGTTAGGAAGCTTGGGTACCACAGGATAGTGAGGGATGAGGAGGCATGGTGAAAATTGGTTAGGTCGTTGACCAAAACTTTCTTGTCGATGTGTCCAGCGGAGTTGTTGGCGGGACGGAAATTGTATAACAGGTCGTTGACCAAGACTGTCTTGTCAAGAAGTGCTACATGATGCATATAGATGGTGTCGTACCCGCCATGACGAGCATTTAGCTCCAAGGACGGAGGGTAAAACAATGCGTAGAAATTCGGAGAGACTCATGTGGTTTAGCGAGTGTCACACACCACTGCCATGGTGGTCAACGTACCGAGCAATAAGACAACTTGCATGATCAAACAAGCAACTAAAGTTTGTCCTCCCTTTTCAAGTTGTTGTTTTCCTTCTTTCCAACGGGTAGGCAAGACGGGGGAGGATGGGAGAAGAGGCTGAATAGCGAGCATATTGGTTGTGAGAGTTGTGGCGACGGCCACATTGTTGGGTGTTGTGTCTGAATACCAAATAGAAGTGAGTTTGTCTCATGTTGCTCGCGGGGGGTCTCTCAACATGTCCTTAATAGTTATGTTTGGCCAAGATATGTGGAGGGACACATATATACATAGGCGACAGTTGCTCTGGCCGAAGCCCCTCTCTAAAAAAATATTTTTATTATTAATGTGATCTCATGTACAAATTAAAATTTTATAAAAATATTTTATTATATCATACACAATATGATGTTTAATTTTATTATTTCAATCAGTCATGTCACCCTTCTTTGTACAAACTACTTAAAGGTTAAACTCAATATATTTGAGGATCATGTGTCTTATGTCATCACAAATCATAAAATTTATAGACCTAGTACAGATTCTGTCAATTACTATATTAAGTTATGAGGTTAAAATATTATATCTTTGGTTAATCTCTTAATAAATTTTGCTTGATAATTCCATATCAATTGTGTCGATACTTATTCAAATTATCTTCCATGCTTGAAAAAGAAACTCCATAGGGAATAGGGGGCATATACTAATAAAATATGGAAACAAGTTATATAATTTCAAGTTTATACAAAGATATCATACATTATCTTGACATATTAGTTGAAATCTAATGCAATGTTATTGACTCGCCAGTTGAAAAATTGTATTAACTACAATTTGAGTTAATGCGCTCAGTTACTATCATTTGGGAAAAGCTTTTATTTGTCGTACACAAATGTTTACAATGCACTCTCTTTTATAGGACAAGAGAGGGAGGGAGATACAGAACCAGGCAATATAGGATAAAGAAAAGGCTAAAGACAAAGACAAGTCTATAGCACACAACACAACACACAACATAGGATAACATATAACAAAACACACAACACGCGATAAAGCATAAATTGTACATGCTAATACTCTCCCTCAAGCTGGAGCATAGATGTCAAACATGTTCGGCTTGTCCACCAGTGTAGTAAAGCATTTCTTGGGAAGTATCTTGGTGAATATACGGCCAGAGAGTACATCTTCATGTATAAAGTGACAGACCACTTTGATAAGGAGTGCATATACGGCCAGAGAGTACACCTTCACGTACAAAGTGACAATCCACTTCGATGTGCTTTGTGCGCTCATGGAAAGTGGGATTGCTGGTAATAAAAGTGGCAGCTTTATTATCACAATGCATAGGAATAGGATAAGAGTTAGAAATCTCAAATTCCTTGAGGAGTCCTTAGACCCACATTAATTCACAAGCAGTATGGGCCATAGCCCTATATTTAGCCTCAGCACTCGACCTAGCAACCACGGTTTGTTTTTTACTACGCCATGTGACCAGATTTCCTCCAACAAAAGAACAATATCTAAAAGTAGATTTTTTGTCACACGACTGCCGGTATAATCAGATTAAGAATACCCAGTAAGTTTATAATGCCCATTTCTACAATATAGTAAACATTTTCCTATAGAGGATTTCAAGTATTTAAGAATGTGACACACAACATCCCAATGACATTGTCGAGGTTTGTCGAGATACCTACTGACAAGTCCAATAGTAGCAGTTATATCAGCTCTTGTCACAGTGAGATAGATAAGTTTACCAACCATGTGACGATATTGATGGTTATTAGGGTATGGAGGTAAAGATCCATCATCCCAATTGGTATTGGGATCTAGAGGAGTGCTAGCAGGTTTAGAACCAAGCATACCTGCTTCTTGTAGAAGGTTCAGCACATACTTGCATTGCAAGAGGCAGATACCAGAAGACGATCTAGAAACTTCAATTCCCAAGAATTAACAGAGTTTACCCAGGTCTTTAGTAATAAAATGGTATTCTAGATATCGCTTAGTAGATGCAATACCTTCATAATCATCACCACACATAATGATATCGTCCACATAAACAATAAGGTTAACCTGTCCAGAGCTACTTTTTCTAATAAAGATAGAATGGTCAGAATGGGAGTGCCAAAATTGAAACTAGATAAGTATTTGGCTTAATTTATCAAACTATGCCTGCAGACTTTGTTTGAGGCTATATATTGCCTTCCTGAGTCTACAGACTTTAGAACACTCCCCCCCTGACTGGAAAACCAAGTGGTTGTTCCATATAAACTTCCTCATGAAGGTCACCATATAGGAAGGCATTCTTGACATCAAGTTGAAAAAGAGGCCAATCTTTATTAACAGCTACATAGATAAGAACTCTCACAAAGTTGAGGTAGGCTACCGGAAAGAAAGTTTTAAAGTAGTCCACTCCATAGGTTTGTGTGTGGCCTTTGGCTACAAGTTGATCCTTCAACCTTTCAATAGAACCATATAGTTGATATTTAATAGTAAAAATCCAATGATAACCAACCATCAAACAGTTTTCAGGATGATCAACAAGTTCCCAGATCTTACAATCTTGAAGGGCAGTCATTTCAGTTTCCATATCTTGGCGCCAAGCAGGATGCTGAAGAGATTGTGTAGCATTCTTTGGCATAGAGATAGCAGACAAAGTAGTGGTAAAACATGCTAGGCTATCACCAAGATTAGTAGAAGAGAACAAATTACTAGTCGGATGTTGAGTATAGAAACAGACACCTTTCCTTTTGCTAATAGGAAGATGTAGGTCAGAGAATACCTACGGGTTGTTTTGATCTGTCGTTGAGGGAGGAATTGGTTGTTGAGGAGCCATAGAGGGGGCTGTATCTATGGACACTTCTCTAGTTTCGTCAGTGTGATCATGTGCTACTACCTTGGGCATAGTAGTAGGTTCCACTAGACCACTAGATAATGCAGCTCCTTCATCAAAGTAGTATGGCATGTTTTCAAAAAACACAACATCTGCACTCACAAACCATTGACGAATGACAGGATCATAACACAGATAACCTTTTTGAGTTTGGGAGTAACCCAAAAAGACACATTTAGTGGAGCGAGTGTCAAGTTTAGATATTCCAGGGCGGAGATTCTTAACAAAATATGTGCAACCAAAGATGCGCAGTGAAACAGAAAACAAGGGTGCATCAGGAATGAGAAGGGAAACGGGGATTTGATTACACATCATAGAAGAAGGCATACATTTAATTAAGTAGCATGCGGTAGATAGGGATTCAATCCAGAAATGCTTAGGAACATGATAGTGAAGAAGAATAGTGTGTGCTACGTCAAGAAGATGACGATTCTTCCTCTCTACCACACCATTTTGTTGTGGTGTGTAAGAGTAGGAAGTCTGATGAATGATACCCCGAGAACTACAAAGAAGATCAACAGATTTTTACATAAATTCTAGGGCATTATCAGTTAATAAGATTTTAACAGTAGTTTGGAACTGGGCTTGGATTTCAGTAAAAAAGTTGGTGATAGTGTGTAACACAGTACTACGATCTTTTAGGAGAACCAACCAAGTATCAGATGTTTTAAATATTTTAGGAGAACCAACTAAGTATTATATACAATTGAGAAAAATGATAACCATGCATGTACACCGAATTACCTTCTATTCAAAAAAATTCTTTCAAACTATTATTAGTGAATCACTCTCAAAAAAATTATATTGAAATATATTTCTTTCAAAATATTTTGTTGGACTTTCTTTTCACTTTAACTTGTACTTTTATTCTTGATGAAACCCTAATTATGCCCACTTATTTGGTTGATGTTTATTATGCCCATTTTGTGATGGAAAATTTAACTATTCTATAAAAGACTACACTTTATACTTGCCTCTACATCATGCGTGTTATGTGATTCAGTAGCCCTAAAGTAGTGTAAGTACCTTGGTTACTGGGTTGTGTGTCCATGTTATATTTTTTAAATGGAGGTTGTGTGCCCATACCAAGGTTGTATGCCCACTTTTATATATATTGTGGAGTTTGGCAGTACGTCATTCTCTATCAAGTTTCAAAATTGTGAGCATTGGTCGCCATTGTTATTTGTAATATTCTAGTGCTATGTTTATCTCACATACATGTAGGTTCATACTATTGTGATGGGTTTTGTGTCCAAAGATTTATATGTGGTTGTGTGGTACAACTTTTATGTTGGTTAATGGAAAGTATTCATCTTGTTTGTTGGCTTTTGAAATTCATATGCTTTTGATACCCTCTTCAGTAGTTCTTTCCTTTTCTATGGGAAGCCTTGTTTATTTAACATCATATATTCTTTATATTGCTCAATCCATATTTAATATGCACATACCAACCCTTATGTTGATATCTTCTACTTTTTCTCCTTTTGTTGGGGTATTGTAACACTCCTGACCTAGCTTAGTGCTTGATTGTGTTTGTTTTGCTTAATAAGATGTGTAAACCTTAATCTAATATCTTGAGATGCCTTAAAAACATGTGACAAGTTTATGTTTTGATTTTGGTTTTGTTTGGTTGATGTTTGAGCTAGTTATTCTTATTGTGGACCAAGTTGCAATTTACCCATGATGAGGGTCTATCTTGCAATTTGTCACATGTAGGTTGTTCCTTTTGTGCCTTAGCATCATGAGAGAGAGAATGATGCTTAGGGACTCCTTGTTGAACCTTGGTTGATGAGGTGGCATCATGAGATGATATTAGGGTTGCATGGCTTTGCATGGATGCTTGAGTTTGATGGATGTATCGACCTTGGGAGTTGGTTTTCGAGGTGTTGCGACTACAAACTCTCTTGGGTGATGTTTTTTGTGAACTAGTGTCTTACTCCTTATGTTGGTCACTAGGGTTGCTCATGCGGAGGAGTGTTGCGACCTTGGTGGTGTTGTGACCTACCTATGTGCTTTGCTTCGACCTTACCAGTGTGTAATGGACCTAAGTGGTCGCTACGTTGCTTTGTTTTTATCATCGCATGCGTGTATAGAGTACTTGAATGGTCAATCCTTTATGGGACATGTGTCCTTTTTGTGCTCTCTTCTCTTGACACCTCATATCTTCACCTCCTTCTTACCCCTTGAGTATATATGCTCTCTCTTTCACATGCAAGTATCTCTTTTACCTCTCTCTTTCCTCTCTTCTTCCTTGAGCTCATCCTAGAGCTTGGTGGTGCTTGAGGAGGTGGTGACATTGGTGCTTGGGTGGTTGATTATCCTTACATGTGGTGATCTTGATCTTGATCATCTCTCTTGTGGTGATCCTTGGTGATCTTCCTTTTGGTAAGTGTTTCTATACATTTGATCTCGTTTCTTTTGAATCCTACCATATTCTACTTTCTTATTCGTGAGACTATAGATCACCATGGTGTCTATCTTGAGGAAACTTCTCTCCGTAGAGGTCAGAGACTATGGTTTGACCATGGTAGTACCTGAGTGAGATGAAGTTTTCTCCTCTTCCTTCTTTCTTCTCTCTTGTTCGGTCTAGGGTTTGGTTTTTCTTCTTCTTGATCTTTCCTTTAACCTTGGTATGTTTTTATTCTTCTTGAGGAGACCTTGTTTTTGTGGATTTGATCCAAGGTTGGAGTTCCTCTTCTCTCTTGGAGCTTGTGTCTTTGGAGCTTGATCTTCTTCTTAAGACGGGTTATATTACTTTCCCCTCTTCAATTATTGCACCATATTCTTGTTTGCATGCTACTATTTTATCTCTAAATTATTATTTTAAGATGCTAGATGATGTTATTATGATTTAGGTCTTAAGATTTTGAGGTATTCTTTCATGGATTACTCTTTCTCTGAAACAACCCTACTTCTTGCACCTGAAACCCTAGTGATGGTGGATTAGTTGCTTCTTGCATGCATGATCGATTGATGGTTTTATCACCACTCTTAAGGTTTGGTTATCATGTAGTAGATGAAGGTTTTGGTTGTTATGTGAATGTGTGATGCGATGGTTTTCTCTTATCTAAGTATGGTTTCCTTGTTGGTTTTGATGATAATCACTTTTAGGGTTTTGATGTTCATCATCTTCATGGAGCTTCCCTCCTGGTGACACTTAGTTTTCTTGATGGTTATCATCTATTTTGATTGTGGGTTAGTTCTATTTTAGAGTTGGTTGTGTGTTGTTTGGAGTGGGTTGGCCTTGTGGTCGCTACACTCACTTTTGTGCTTGAGGTCAGTACATGTTGATGGGGTGTTGCGAGCACAACAAACCCTAACCCTAATGGGTGGTCGCTACAGTGCTTGAGCTTGGTTTGGTCACTACATATGGTTTTCTTGCAGATGCAACACATGTTTTAGTTGGTTGGTCGCTGCCCTCATTTGGTTTGGTCGCAATAGGGTCCTCAACCCAAGTGGTCATTATGCATGTTAATATATGGAGGTTGCTACATATGTAATGGTGTTGGTCGCTACACTTTGGGTTGGCCACTACATGTTGATGATTGAATGGTTGATTGATCATGATTATAATACCTAACCATAATATGAAGAATGTAGGGAAGCAATGAACTTAGGGTTTAATGATTGAATGATGTTATAGAAACCCTAACCCTAACTTGATACTTGATGAGCTTGCTTGAATTAATAACATGAGTTGATGTTTTCTCTCCTACTTGTATAACCCTAGCCTTATAGGTGGAATGAATAACATATATAGTGAATGCTATGATGTATTTGACATGACACATGGTGATGATTATGAGCTTTTATGAGGTATGATGAGATAATGATAATATGCTTGAATTATGTAATTTGGGTCTTATGACCTGGTAGAGGCCCAATGGCTAATGTGAGGTGATATCCTCTACTGATGAGATGATGAATTGTTATCCCCTAGTGATGTGATAATGTTCATGGTCATGTATGGCAGTGATATCAAGAGACAATGTGACAAATCCACACCTCATATGTTTTATATCTTCTGGAGTTGTACCTTTACCCTTGTTTTGTAGAATTTGTTTGAGGTTTGTACGTTGTAACTTGATTCATGCTAAAAGACACCCAATCAAATTAACTAATCAAGTGAAACCCTAATCATCTAGTACCATGTGCCATAAATCCATTCCAGAGTCAATACTTTGCTAGATGGTGAAATGAGTATTCTCAAGGAAAACACGAAATACATATTGTTGAGTATGCGAGGTGCGAGTGACCATGTGTCCTTGACGTCTTGATCCCAAGTGTTTTGAGAACAACTACGGTTGGGTCTCGATGATAATGATAATGTGATATGATGTGATAGAGGACAATTGTAGTTGTACCTCAGTGATTGGGTTATATACCCTGATTTCTAGCGACGTGACTTGTACCAAGGCGGGCTAGGTCTTTACATGACTACAACTTTGGCCATAAGTTGTTGTCTACATGACTATAGCTTTGACTATAAGTTGTTGTTTTGCAGTTTGATTAATATGTCACTGCGATGCAGACTCAAACTGACCGAGTAGTGCAAGATAAGATCATGGAGTTCGGCTCTTCCATAGATCTTGTATGGCACTGATTTTGACTTAGAAGTGGTCGGTTGGATTTGGGTGGTACGACTCAAACCCCCAAGGAAAATAAAAGATACAATACATCCGTATAGTATATTTGCTTAGGGTCAAATATGATTCACATTCAATGACCTCATGCCTTGTTTCTTATATTGTTAGTTGATTTATAATGCGGTAAGAGAAATAAACTATTATACATGTTCTTCGTATTCTTTCTAAAATTATAATATGTTCCACTACTTAGTTGTAGATGCCTAAATTGCCTAAATAATGATAATTGCTTTACTCATATCATTTACCTGAATCTGCTCAACCTGATAATAATATTAGTTTTCTGCTTTAATTTATCTATGTTAATAATAGTTGTTGGAGGAGAGTTATATCTCTCGTTGGGATGTTGGTCTCACTTTGTGGGTTTACACATCTTTTAGGTGGTCGTGCACGATGAGGTAGAGATCGTTCAGTTGAGACTAAGCAGCAAGAGGAGCATTAGTTGTTAAATGTTGGATATGTTGCTAGTGTTTTGTAGTAGAGTCATATGTGTTGTCCTTGTACTCGCAGATCCTTAGGAGTGTTTTGTAGATGTTGTATATCGACACGAGTTTTTGGCAGTAGGCCATGGTTGTACAAATATGGCTTGTATATGTGAACGGGTTATCATATGCAAGACGTTGTGGCATGTTGGCCAAGTGAACAATGATATGTATCATTTTGTTACATGATATGTAATACATGTGTTTTCATGTGGACTCATAGGTTATATTTCCCTCTTTTGTGGTTATATGGAATTGGTTTTAATTTACCTTGTTTTATGGTAATCTGGATGTTTAGTGTAGTTTCGTGCTTTGTTTTGAGTTATCTCATTTTGTGTGGCGATGGGTGTCACATGTATGCTTCCAACCCCACGTGTAGAACTTGGAGGACTAGACTTGGTGACATGGACCTGTTAGGTGGAGCTATTGGGAGATAGAGTTGAGATAGATGGAGGTTCCTCTACTTAGATGCTTATGTTGTAACTTCCATATAAATCCTATATGTGAGAATATTTTGTAATTGTGTTTAAATTGAATATAGTCATGACTTAAATTTATGTTGCTATACTTTGGTCTCTTTTTGTATATCATCATTTGAGAAGCAAAAAATTTATATTTATTCGAGAAGGCTTGTAAGTATGCTTAGATATATGAGTTTATTCTCAATTTAAGTAGGAAATGGATCCTTGCTCAAGTCCCACTCCTTACACAAGTAGTCGTTTTGCTAGGGTGTGGGGAGTAGCCCCGCTATCCATATTTGTTCTCTTTACAACATCTATTATTGTATGGACTATTATATGTTTAGAGTCAATTGCTTTATGCTTGTACTCTTGCTTGATCATCAAGTTTACATGTTTATTAGATTTTGGGTGTACAAAACTTTAAACCCAAGATCTAGGATGTTGATTGATTTTTGTTAAACCCTTTATGAGAACTTTTGATAGGTGTTTTTTGAGGCAATAGATGAATGATTTATAGGTAACGTAATGACGAGCTTAGAGTGATATCTGTCTGAGTTATAATATTAACTCTAAAACAGGGATTTACTTAGCCTCAACATATGTATTTTTATAGTTAATATGACACAGTAAGAGAGTGAATGATATGTAGTAGTGGTGAAACCCATTCCCTATAGTGTCTCCATCATCTGATAGTTTACACCTTAATCCATCCCCTTTTTAGCAATCCTAGTACAATAGACAAATAATTTAACTTTTGAATGAATTAGTAGTTCTTTTTAGGTTACTTTAATCATACCAATTCTTAAAAATGTTGCCCTTTGGGTTTGATCCTAAACTATGCTACTAAAAATTTCATCCGCTTGTAGATGGTGATTATTGTACGTAGTCTACATAAAGTCTAGGGAATCTTCTCCAGGTGAAATTGTATGTGTAATAACACACACATCATTGGATAAGCCCTCAAGTGAGCACTACTACATTTTTGGCCAATAACGTCACTGCCCTTAGCGTCATTTTTTATAGAATAACTAACCTAATACACTATTGCATCAGTTTTATCATAAAAACTGACCCATTAGGTTTCCCGCGGCAAAAATTTGCTCGATTTTAGCTTCACGCCTCGATCTATAGGGTCAGTTTTTCCAAATAACCGACCTTATAGGGTCAACAAAAAATGCGGGCACCGCTTTGGACCTGTTGGGTCGGTTTTCTGAAAATAACCGACCTTGTAGCATGACTCTATAGGGTCGGTTTTTTAGGATACCTGATCTTACAAGTGGTCCTGAAAAATGCGGGTACCACTTCACAGGTAGCGTTGGTTTTTCCTACATAACCGATGTTATAGGTTCCTGAAATGCGGGCACCACTTCACATGTAGCGTCAGTTTTCTCTGTTAACCGACGCTATAGGTCCGACTACTAAGTGTTACTGGAACCGACTTTTTTCATTCATTGATCGTGTGAATGCTAGCAAGTTGTCGTTGCCGTAAGGATTGTTGACGCCACTGCCATTTTTAGGAGAGTAGAGAAGGGCACCTGATGCTGCCGCGGAGGTCTGAAGACCACCCCCTACTGTCGTGCCCACGAGGAAAGGCCTTGCCGCCGCCACTCGAATGCAAGGTAAGTGTCCCGCTCGATTTGTTGATGGTCTTCTCGTGCTTGTTGAGCTGCACCACGACGACGAACGCCACGGCCATGATGATGAGAGGTTGGGAGTGGTAGTATCGAGGCTCCCCTCCGCCTGGAGGTGGATAAGAGGCAGGGAGAGGAGTGGGATGGAGGAGGGTGGAGGGGGAGAAAAGGGAGGTAGTAGCACAAGGTAAAGGTGGTTAACGACATTAATGAACGGAGGAAAGGCCAGTTTTCCATTTTCTTCTTATTGTCATGTCACGATTGAGGAGAGGTTGGGAGTGAATATATTTGTTAGGTAGCATGGACGTTTTGGGAAGCACGACCGTGGTGATGGCATGACTGTGCTAGGTAGCACGGCTGTGGTGGCTGACTTGCTGAAACTTCAAGATTTTTCAATCTTGCATTTGTTAATTCTTCGTGCTCCTATAAAATTGATGTATATTGACCCCTAATTAATACATTATAATAGAATTGAATCGTACATTTGTGTTGTTGCAGGTGTTGTTGACTTGTTGTTGACTTGCATATATTTCTTCTTCAGCCTTCAAGTGAGGTATAATATTCTCACTCTCCCAATGTGCCATTAGGCTTCATTTTGATTCAAATCTTTAATACATACGGCAGCGCTTGGTAGACATTCTAGAAATATGAGGGTAGACATTGTGTAGTCTCAGATTGACACTTTAGGGTTTATAGATGAGATCATCGATGCATGATGTTCAACTTAATATATAAATATGACAATATTACATTTATTTATCAACTTAGAAACTCGTTCAAAATTTACTCATTAGGAGTAAATTTTGGATAGTCCCCAGTCTGGGACTGTTTTTGGATATTTAATCTCACTTAGGATGTAACTGTATAATGTATGTTTAGTTTTGAAGAAAATTTCAGTAGGATTTCCTCATTTGTTCTCTGGGTACATATGTGAGTGGTTATTTGCCATTTACATCGGTGTACTTGGAGAACTTAGGAAAAATGTCGTTGAAATTTTTTTCAAGACTAAACATAAATTATGCAGTTGCTAGTGAGATTAAATATTCAAAAATGGGATAGGTGGTACACTTTAGTATAAAAGTAATTAACTTCCTATCAATAAAAACTTACAACTTATAGTATCAATATTAAATGCTTAGTTTTATAATTAATTTTAATGTGATATATATAGACAATGGATCGAAGTTGAATGTCTATCAAGAACCGTTGTAGTCCAGAGTTTGCCAAAGGTCTTGATAAATTTATCAGATTTGTTGAGGAACATAGGAAACTACCTACAAATAGGCTATATTGTCCATGTAGAAATTGTGGTAACAATTTGAAAGATGATACTGTTGAGGAAATTAAGAATCATGTCATATGCAATGGGATCATACAAGGTTATAATGAATGGTATTGGCATGAAGAGAAATTTAATTATGGATCAGAAAATGTCGATACTAATAGTTGTGGCATAGAAGATATAGATAATGATGATAATGTCAATGATGAACCGATTCAGGATGATATGGTTGATGTGATGCTACGTAGTTGTTGGGACAATGTCATTGATCCACCTTCTTTATTTGCAAACATTGTCCATGATGCTGAAAAATCATTATATAAGGGTTGTACTAAGTTCACAAAGTTGAGTGTTATGATGCGATTATATACTCTTAAAGATCAAAACTGGTGGAGCGATAAGAGTTTCACTTCACTATTATCTTTGTTAAAGGAAATTCTTCCTGAAGGCAACGAGCTTCCAATTTCAACATATCAAGCAAAGAAAATAATGTGCCCAATGGGAATGGAGGATAAAAAGATTCATGCATGTCCAAATGATTGTGTGTTATTTTAGAAGGACTATAGTAATTTGATAAATTGTCAAAAATGTGGTGCGTCAAAGTATAAGACCACAAATTCAACTAAGGCTAAAAATAGCTCTCCTGCCAAGGTGATGTGGTATCTACCAATAATATCACGATTTAAACGCTTATTTGCTAATACAGAAGATGCGTAAAATTTGTCTTGGAATGGGGAGTTAAAGACCAATGATGATGGTGTCCTACGGCATGCATCTGATTCACCACTATGGAAGAAAATTGATTTATTATACCCTCAATTTGGTAAAGAACCAAGAAACTTAAGACTTAGACTCTGTACATATGGAATGAATCCCTATGGTACATTAAGAAGCCAACATAGCATGTGGCTTATTATGATTGTTATATACAATCTTCCTCCTTGGTTGTGTATGAAAAATAAGTATGTCATGTTGTCAATATTGATATCAGGGCCCAAGCAACCTGGAAATAATATTGATGTTTACCTTCAACCTCTAATTGATGACCTAATGAAACTATGGGAAGAAGGTGTTATGACATATGATGCTTCACGTAAAGAGATCTTTAGTTTGTGTGCTATGTTGTTTTGCATGATTAATGACTTTTCAGCTTATGAAAATTTTTCTGGATATAGCATAAAAGGATACAAAGCATGTCCTGTTTATGAGGAAAATACTGATTCAATCCGACTGAAACATGGTGGTAAAATCGTATATCTTGGTCATCGGAGATTTCTCCCACCAGTGCATCCTTATCGAAGGCAACACAAAACCTTTAATGGTTCAACTGAGGAACGAAGTGATCCTAAACCTATACCAGGAAATGTTGTATACGATAGGGTGAAACATATTGTTAATGAATTTGGAAAGAGTTCAAGTAGTCATACTCTCGCATGTGACAAATCTCTATACAAGAAGAGGTCAATATTCTGGGATCTTCCTTATTGGAGATCTTTGGCAATTAGACACTGCATTGACGTCATGCATGTTGAAAAAAATATTTGTGATAGCATCATTGGTACGCTATTGAACATACCAGGAAAGACTAAAGATGATATCAAATCTAGAAAAGATTTAGAATTAATGGGTATAATAAAAGAATTATTAATGGAGATCAGGGGTCACCGCACATATTTACCACCAGCTTGTTATACTTTGTCAAAGCAGGAGAAAAAGACTTTCTGTGAGTGCTTATATAATATTAAGGTTCCATAAAGATACTCTTCTAATATTCATAGATTGGTATCAAAGAAGGATCTAAAGTTGATAGGTCTCAAATCTCACGATTGTCACACCTTAATGCAACAAATTTTACCTATGGCTATTCGATCTATATTGCCAAAGCATGTAAAGTTTGCAATCACAAGACTCTATTTCTTCTTCAATGAAATATGCAACAAAGTGATACATCTTGATACTCTCGATAAATTACAGAAAGATGTAATTGTTACCATGTGTCATCTTGAAATGTACTTTCCTCCTTCATTTTTGATATCATAGTTCATCTTGTAGTACATATTACAAGGGAGGTGAAGATGTTGGGTCCAATTTTCATACACTAGATGCATCCATTTGAACGCTACATGAGTGTTTTTAAAGGTGATGTTCGGAATCGTTATCATTCTGAAGGGAGTATTATTGAGGGTTATGTGGCTAGGGAGGTGATGGACTTTTGCAATGATTTTTTGAATTGCAATGAAACTTCTAGCGATCTAAAAAATTCCCACACATAATCTTATTATGGCAAAGGAACTCTGGGAGGACGAGTGAAAGGAATCAGTCGTGATTTGTGGGAACAAGCACATTTGTATATTTTACACAACATTGATGAAGTTAGTAGCTACAACACATAACATAATGATCTTATCAAGAGAAATCATTTGTGATCTAGTTCAATGTGGCTTGCAAGAGAGCATAATCAAACATTTATTAGGTGGTTTGAAGATAAAGTCTTTAATCAACTATCTGAATCACCGAATAATGTTGCTGAGAACATAAAATGGCTCGCCTTTAAGCCAAAAATGGATGTCATGTCATATAAAGGTTATGACATAAACGGATTTTCATACCACACAAAGCGTCAAGATGAAAGTAGTATAGTCCAAAATAGTGGGGTCACTGTTCAAGCTTGTTCGTTGTATTTTGCTAGTGCCAAAGATAAAAGACCACGCAAAGCTGAGATGTCATATTACGACATCATTGAGGGCATATGGGACTATACAAATTTTAGAGTTCCTATCTTTAGGTGTAATTGGGTTGACAACAACAAAGGAGTTTTAGTGGATGAGTTGGGTTTCAAATTGGTGAATTTTGAAAAAATGGTGAGAAAAATGAGCCATTCATCATGGCAGACCAAGCAAAACAAGTATTATATATTGATGACCGGCCAAATAAAAATTGGTATGTCGCTCTTCATGGAAAAAGATAGTTTATTGTAGATCCTATAAATGAAAAAGAATACTACGAAAAGTATAATGATTCCATCCCATTCTCAGTTGGTTTGCCAAGTGTAAATGTTGAAGATGACATCGATGAATACTATAAATGTCAAGACCATACTGAAGGAATTTTACTTGACTAACAACTCAACCAATACTAGAGGCATGTATTCTTTGAATTGTTTATTTTATTATCATTCAAGCATGTAATCTTTTAAATATACATCATATATCATTCAACCATTTGTGCTTTTATTATCACTTATGTTTCTTTTATCATGTATACTTGCAGGTTCTAAAATGGCAAGTGAAGATGAACATTCTGAGCATGAGCACCATGAGGATGATAGTGGTGATGCTAAGAAAAGAAGAGGTCCCACATTGATGCGTAGGCTGCAGGAGCTCAGGGCCAAAGGGGAGAAATTGGCAGTCCAATTTGATGTTACGGGAGCACCTATTGGGGAACATGCTAGTACTTTCAAGCATTACGTAGGGGTGACCGTGCGCAGTAAGGTGGCAATAGATATAGAAAATTGGCATGATGTTTCTAATGCCTTAAAAGACCTCCTATGGAAAGATATATCTGTGAGTGGAAGTGATATTATTTTAATATGTTTTTGTTTATTGATTCTAATTTAGTTTGCTTGGAAAGACATATCCTTTTTATGACAACATTATTACTTCTTTTGTATGTATAGGGTGTTTTTCATCTAAATGAAAAAGATCACTAGAAAAAAGTGCTACAACGTTGTGGTGTACGATGGAGGGCTTTTAAGACATATCTCAAAAGGGAATTTATGGATAATCTTAAACAAAAGAAGAAAGCAACATATATATGTTTTTATAGATCCTGAGGTGTGGGAAAGATATCTTGTAGCTAGGAAATCTGAAGAGTTTTAGGTAATAAAGATTATGATGTATTGCATGAATCTTTAATTTTATACAATTAAGGAGGTGAATCTTTTTATATATGTTTGCCAAGTCTAAATTACAATACCTCATTTTAAATGATCAGGCTATTCACGAGGCCTAAAAGGAAAGACGGGCCAAAAATGTGCATGACCATCACTTGTGGCCTGGTTATTTTGCCTTGCGCCGCCAACTATAAGAGAAGCAACTCTCTTTTAGAGAAGAGTCTAGTACAACTCAAGTTGAGCGTCCACCCTGACACTTGTAGTGGATTGATGCTAGACAGAATCGAGCAGGTGAAATTGTCAACCCTGCAACTAAGGAGGTGGCACAAAAGATGGTAGGTTTATCCCAACTAAGTAAAGAGTAACTCCCACAAACTTAGATTTATTTATATCTAATTGATATTATGATTTAATATTTTGTATTAACTATGAATAGATTGATCTCCATGAGCAAAGGAAGGAAGGAAAGTTCATCCCAACTGGCCGCATGGATGAACTATCAGTTGCTCTTGGTACAAAGGAGCATCCTGACCGTGTTAGGGGATTACGAGCTGGAATAGGATTCAAGTCTTATTTTGGCCCTTCACAATCTACAAGAGGTCGTGCATGAGGTCTTACACAAGAGGAAGTTGAAGCATTAGTAGCATAGAAAGTAAAAGAAATAATGTCTTCATTTCAGCCTACTCAACCTTCTCAACCTATTCAAACTGTGTGTCTCTCAGATGATGAGGTACAAGCCCATGCTCCAATTGTAGAAGGTCATGGGATCACTCCCAATGACCCAAAAAAACAATATATAGTAAGTTTTTGTTCTATATGTTGTGTTATTAGTATGATATATACATATGATTATATATATATATAGTTGTAGTAGGTATCTGGTTTACAGCTTAGTATATAACTTATATAATTTCAATTTTAGGTTGGTATGAACTATAAAGTTGTAGTGGAGGTTCCAGAATATAATGTTGTGGCAGCAGGTAAGGTATACAACCTTGGTGGTACATTGCATTGCCAACAAATTACTGATGACATTTATCGTGTGTCCATCCATCCTGTGTATGACGGAATGGAGGATAAACCACTACCCATACCTAATCCTAAATATAGTATAGTTGAAGAAGTAGAGGGTGCTATGGTGGGTTGGCCTAGACACTTGGTTATCAATGACAAGGTATACTTGAATTCTACCATATTTTTTATATTTGACTGCATATATGAACTCGTGTAACGGGTTTGCAAACCAAAAAGTAAAAATTATACTAGTCGTCCTCCTATGCCCAAGCCATCTTTTATTCCAGAATCCACATTCGACGAGTTGGGAACTAAATGCAAATGTTTGTGTCGATACTTAGCCAACCAAAGCTCTGGATTACAAATGTTGGTCAACTTAACAGAAGATGCAACTGGGAGGGACTTTGACAGTTATATTTTTCTTGATGATATTATAGAGTTGTTCCAGTATGATTGGTTGAATACTTCAATATTAGAAGTATGGATAAGGTAAGGATCTATCAATATAAAAAATTCCAATACACATTTTTAGCTTATTTCTATATATATAAATAATTACAAATGTTTTACAACCATTTATATATCGAGACCATAAACTTTGATATAAGGAATGTTGAATTCTTAGTTCCTTCAGTCACTAGTCAAGTGGAGACACATATTGAGGATGTGAATGAGTACTTCTCTATTGCATTCAACTATTTTGCTAGTATGGGAAAGAAAATTATCATAATTCCTTTTAACGTCCAGTAAGTATTATTATTCAATATAATTTTAATAATGAATAAATATATTTATTTTAATATTTTTTTATTCTTACTCAAATCTAGACATTGAGAATTAGTGGTGGTTGTCCCAAAATTGATGACTCTTTATTATCTTAACCCAATGGAAAAAAATAACAAGGGGTCACAAACTGAAATTTCCAACTATGGAGTAAGCATAAATTTAGTCAATGCTTCAACATGATATTTCTATTTATAATTTCTATTTTACCAACTATTGTTTAATTGATAGGGGTATAAAGGCTTTTCGTGAAGGTGGAGGACAAATACCCATAAAATTAAAGACATTGACTTTAAAAAATGTCAAGGTAGCTACTTTGACAATTGCTCAGTCTTATATGTATTAATTTTCAACTCTTATATGTCAACTCTTATAGTCTTATCTCAACTCTGTTTATAGTAGTTTACTAACATTAAGTATAATTTGTTATTTGTAGTGTCCTATAAAAAAGAATGGTTGGGCTTGTGGCTACTATGTAATGAAATATATGCAAACTATTGTCAAACAGCCATCACATGACATTCAGACTATAGATGATCATGTAATAAAGAATAACATCATAAATTTACAAGTGAGTTGTAGTCATTTTAATAAAATATTAGCATGTGCATTTTATGTTACAGATCTTTACAACTCAGCCTTACACACCTGAGGACTTAAATGAATTATGAGAAGAGTGGTCAGATGCTTTTCTAAATGAAGTCAATATAGCATTGGATTGAATATGTCAGCTCCATTTCTGTATGTGGTTTTGGAACTCTTTCATATTTACTTTTGTTCATGACATTTAATATCATCTCAGACTTACAATCTATCATTTTGTAAATTATGATGTGATTATGTGTAACTCAACTGAATATATAAATCATTTTTGTTATGAATGTGTGGTTTGGAATGATGACGGTTGAGCATCAATGCTCCCCTCTCCCATATCCTAGTTTTTCTTATTCCTCTGTTATGTTTCTATATATATTTTTTAAAAAGTGTACCCTATAGGGTCGGTTATCTTAAAAAACCAACCTTATAGGTATCTCGGCCGTGTCACGTAGCACGACTGTGTTGTGACATAGAACAGTTGTGTCGCATAGCACGACCCGTGTTGGGATATGGTAGAACGGTCGTGCCGCGTAGCACGACCGTGCTACCATATCCCAACACGGTCGTGCTACGCGGCACGACCGTTCTACCATATCCCAACACGACTGTAGACTCTATTGAGTCAGTTTTCTTCATATAACTGTCCTTATAGAGCATCTTTAGGGTCAGTTATTAAGAAAAACCAACCTTATAGGGTATGGTTATCAACTCAATCTGTTGACTCTATTGAGTCAGTTTTCTTCATATAATCATCCTTATAGAGCATCTCTAGGGTCGGTTATTAAGAAAAACCGACCTTATAGGGTCTGGTTATCACCAAGCTCAGTTTGTAGACTCTATTAAGTCGGTTTTCATAATATAACCGTCCTTAGAGAGGATCGCTAGGGTCAGTTATTTACAAAAACTAACCTTATAGGGTTCAGGTACAGTTTCTTTTCACGTTTGGGGTTAGTTTTTGATAGCCTCTTGGGTCAGTTTTTACTATATAAGGTTGGTTTTCTTTGGTTAAAAAACCGACCCTATAGAGCAATTTCTCTAGTGACGACCACTTAGGCATCGGCTGAAAAGTGACACTATAGGCTTATTAAAACTGACGCTATAGACCATTACTGTACTAGTAGAGGGTGAGTCATGCACATTGGTGTGCGTATTTTATATCATCTTTTGGACCACTTTTGGTAGCATTTCTCAATCATTTTAACCCAATAATTACTCTTAATCATGCTAGATTTTCCATATTTATTGTTGTATTTAGTTGCTCAATGGTTTGGTTTGTAGGTAAAACAATTTGGCATCAAAACGGAAAGAAAATGCCATTATAACATCCATAAAGACATTCCCCAATCATATAGACATTCAGAAAATCAATGTTGCTGAAACTGATAAAGACACCCCATGTCTTAATTAAGACACCATGTGTCTCAGTCCAGAAATTAAATGTAGAGCTCCAAATTTACAACAAAACGTTGTGTTTTATTAAAGACATGCCATGTCTTATTAACGACACGTCGTGTCTTATTAAAGACACACCATGTAACCTCCCAGAACTCGATCCAAACTTCAGTTATTGCATAAGACACGTCGTGTGACATGCAGATTTCACTCAAATACGAATTTAATTATCTCACACTTATATATACGACCTCAAGCCTTCTTGGAACAGTTATGATGGCTTAGGACAGACTTTTTAGAGGGCAACTCGACTGGAGGGAGTCCAGGAGAAGTTGGAGGAGACCAAGGGAGATAGGAGGTGGTTACTTGAGAGAGAATCCTCCTCTTCTTCCTTCTTCTTCACTGTTTGCAGCAAGGATCTTCTTCTTCCTCTTCTATCCGCTTGGGAGTGAAGAAATCTGGAGAAAGTGCAACAAGCAAGGACGGAGCTTGACTTCTAGCCAGAGTTCTTCTTTGTTCTACTACTTCTCACGGACATTACTAGTTCTTATTACTCTTTTACTATGTCCTTTGATGTTTTCAGATGCTTGTACCTTCTTTCTCTAGCCATGGATGAGTAGAATCCGAATCTTGGACATGGGAGAGTAATTCCCATGTCATAGCTTGTATGAACATATGAATTTCATACTAAATGTTAGTTGCTTGCATGTTCTAAGAGTCGTTTTAGATCTAAAATGCTTGTTTGTGTGATTGGCCATCATACTTGTATGTTTTATGCTTTCTTTCATAATATGAAAAGATGTGTTTAAGAGTATGGAGTTACTCTTTTGGCAACTTATCCTTTACCGTGACAGTGGTTGGGATTAAGTTGAGGAGCAAGGTTTGTGATTCGAAATGAAATACATATACGAGAGTGATGTATGGAGTTAGAATCGTCATCACTTCACCGGGAGGTGAGTGATGACTATAAACCTCCTTTGCAAGTTAATTAACATGTTTAAATTCGTATTTTAATATAAGTTATGATGTGATAGTGAAATCCTAAGTCTAGGATCCTCCTAAATCTGAATATTAACCTTTCTTAAGTGATAATTTATTATTTTGTTTTAAATATGTAATTTAGTTGTTACAATCCAATCATCTTGTGTACAACGATCTAGATTATTGAAAATCATAACTCTTACGCTTAGCTAACCAATGTTCCTTGTGTTCGACCTTGACTACAACTACTCTCGTATACTTATGGGAAATAGCTAGTTGAGTAAAAGAGCATTCTTATGATCAAAACTTGTTAGTGTAACAAACTAACAAGTTTTTGGCACCGTTGCCGAGGAGCATCGATATTCATGTTAGAGTAAGAGTTGTTGATAAGTAAATGAGACTAGATCACAACCTTCATATCCACCATCATATCCATAAATCATAATTCATCATGATCATCACAATTTGTTGTATCTTCCATGTTTGTTTTTATATCTCACTCACCTTATTTATTTGCAGGAGCATATGGGGTGTTCATAAAAAGATCCTTAAACTATGCATATCTCTACATTCAAAAAATGAACACATCATTTGCATCCCTCATGGAGCAAGAAGGAGTAAAACCCAAACATGTATGGAGGAATCACAACCCACACAACCATCATCCATATCACCATTATCTAAATGACATTCACCCATGCCACCTTCATCCGCATCACCTGCGTATGCACCACCCTCATCCACGCATCCTTCATCCACACCACCATCATTCACACTTAATTCACCACCATCATATACACCACCAACACCCATACCTCATTCTTCCACACCCTCATATCCACCACCTTCATCCATACCACATACACTACCACCATCTACGCCACATCCACCTAATCCTCCTGATCCACATGAAGAACTAGTCAAGGAGGATGACCTTCCTCTTAAGGACTACTTTGGTATAGCTGCAATGCACATGAGTGGGCCTATTAATATTTCAGAATTTGAGATGGAGGAATTTTCTATCAGCCCAGCCATCATACAATTGCTACAACTGAATTTATTTGGAGGGACACCAATGGAGGATCCAAACCTCTACATTGCTGGATTTCTGCAGTTGCTAAGCACCATAAAGATGAATGGCATTCCTACTAAAGGGATCCACCTACTCCTTTTTCCGTTCTCCCTTAGAGATAGAGTCAAGGCGTGGCACTATTCCTTGCCAAAGAAATCCATCAACACTTGGGAGGAGCTTCTAAAAGTCTTTTTGGCAAAATACTTTCCACCTAGAAGGACCGCACAACTAAGGAGTCAACTCATCAATTATTCTCAAAGGGATGGAGAGAACTTGTTTGATACATGGGAGAGGTTCAACTATCTCCAACATCTTTGTCCACATCATAGTCTAAGCAATTGGCTTATATTGCAATCTTTCTACAATGGTTTGTGCTACAATACAAGATTATCTATTGATGCAGTTGCAAGCGGAGCTCTAATGAACAAATCTTATGGAGAAGCTTATGCCATTATTGAAGATATGGCAGCAAACTATTGCCAATGGAGCTCGGATACAAGCTACCAGCCATCTTATTCAGCTACTACATCCGAGATACAAGTGGGGAGTCACATGGTTGATGCTATAGACATAATTGTAGCAAAGCTAGACACTTTATTACAAAGGTTTGAGAAGCTAAGCACACACCATTTCAAGCAACAAATATTATTTGTGATGCATGTGGGTTGCTTAGACACTCATCTTCTACATGTTATGCTTCTTCTATTTATTCTCCAATGGGCTACACTCCACCGGGCTTCTACAACAATGCGAACCTAAATTTCATTCAGCCACAACAACCACAAGTAACTTCTAGATTAGAGTCCATGCTTGCAACATTTATTTCAACTCAAATGCAGCAAAATGAGGAGTTCCATTAACAAAGACAATCAATGAATGGTTCCATTTGCCAACTCTCTTCTAAGGTAGACGATATTGCCACTCATGCACACATCTTAGAGAAACAAATTGCCCAGCAAGCTCTTTCTAGCAAAGAAGCATTTCCACCTTTCTTGCCTAGTCCATCAGAGATGAATCCTACATATTTCAGGCTGGTGACATTGAAGAATGGTGTTGTCATAGAACTATATCCTTCAAGGTATGATGATGTTGATACCTATGAGGATTATGAAGCTGCAAATCAAGGGAAGAAAGCTACAACACATGATCTACTTTTAGATTCTTTAAGCAAACCACATGTCCTTCCTCCTCACACTCTAGATGACACATTGCTTTATAATGAGAACACTCTTCCCAACTCATACTTTCATGACACTTCAAAGGAGAATGAAAAGACAAATATTATTGGCGTACAAAAGACTATTCTTGTTGCAACTCATAGGTGCTTTCGCATGCCCCAAATCAAGGACATATTTTCAAGGAGGCATCAATCTTTAGCACAACAATTTCTAGCTGCAAATCAGAGCATCGATCCTCCATGGACTTTGATGTTTCCACCATGATGAGGTAACCGGTTGCAATCCTCTTGAGTTTGTTATATGTAGTGAGGACATTGCAAATTTTAAGCTTAGGGAGATAGCAACCGGCTGGTAGTGTAGTATAGTTTTATTTCCTTTTTTATCATCGTTTTCTTAGTCGTTGTTTTCAATTCTTCTCTTCTTGTGGCAAATATAGTATGATATGGGGTTTATCTTTTGTATGTGGATTGAACTCCTATGATTAACTGATTGTCCTCTTTTATTGAGAAATATCATTTCGAGAAATTGTAGAAGGCATGCATCAATCAAATGAAACCTTTTGGCCATCAACATGTGCTTAACTCTTACTTCTAGACTGAACATTCATCTTACACATCCTTGATTCCTTAGAACATGTAATGGTTTCAATTTTTGTGAGTAAATCAACTTTACAACATCATTTAGAATATGATGCCAAACCCTTAGTGCATATACAATCGATTTTTTAGTGAAAAATTTTCAAAACAATGAATGGAATATTGTTAACTTAAGATTCTAGTTGACTATCTTATGTTGTGCAAAAATTTCTTTTATCCTTTTCTCCCTTTACCCAACAAAATATGGTGAAATTGCCCACATATTATGCTAGCCTAGTGTAAGTCTTATCTGGCCATGATAGTTAGGTGGTATGTCTTAAAAGAGGGTAAAATACCCCAACCGACATTCCACATGTGTAAAAGCCTACATTACCAGTCGAGTGTCAGAACCCATAATCCATTGTCATATCCTTTTTGGGGAAGAAGGAGAGTACAACTAAAATTGTCAATTTTAACTAAGATTTCATCATTTGTATCCTTAATAGTTGAGAGTTTGAGTTGCGCATCCACTAATTGCTTGGCTTGGTCATCCAAATTCTACTTAGTGTTATTTAATTGATTGATTAATTTAATTGTGACTGACCCTTTTGAACTAAAAATCTCTTTCTTGGATGTTTAGGTTGAAATGATGGCTATGAGTATAAACATGTTGATCATGGTTGGTTTGATCTTATACACATCTTTCTTTTCATTTGATCTATGCATGAACTTGACAATTCCTTCATTTGTGTTTCTATACTCTTTTTGCTTGAGGACAAGCAATGGTTTAAGCTTAGGGGGATTTGATGTGCGTATTTTATATCATCTTTTGGACCACTTTTGGCTGCATCTACCAATCATTTTAACCCAATAATCACTCTTAATCATGCTAAATTTTCCATCTTTATTGTTGTATTTACTTGCTCTATGTTTTGGTTTGTAGGTACAACAATTTAGCATCAAAACTGGGAGAAAATGCCATTATAACATTCATAAAGACATTCCCCAATCATCTAGACATTCAGAAAATCAATGTTTCTGAAACTGATAAAGACACCCCATGTCTTAATTAAGACACCATGTGTCTTAAAAGGACATGGCATGTCTTATAAAAGACACCCCGTGTCTCAGTCTAAAAATTGAATGTAGAACTCCAGATTTACAACAAAATGTCGTGTTATATTAAAGACATGTCGTGTCTTATTATCGACACGTCGTGTCTTATTAAAGACACACCATGTAACCTCCCAAAACTCAATCCAAACTTCAGTTATTGCATAACACACGACGTGTCTTATAAAAGACATGTCGTGTGACCTGCATATTTCACTCAAACACGAATTTAATTGTCTCACACTTATATATACGACCCCAAGCCGTCTTGGGACAGTTATGACGGCTTAGGGCGGACTTTTTGGAGGGAAACTCGAATGGAGGGAGTCCAGGAGAAGTTAGAGGAGACCAAGGGAGATAGGAGGTGGTTACTCGAGAGAGAACCCTCTTCTTCTTCCTTCTACTTCACTATTTGCATCAAGGATCTTCTTCTTCCTCTTCTATCCGCTTGGGAGTGAAGAAATCTGAAGAAGGTGCAGCAAGCAACGACGGAGCTTGACTTCTAGCCAGAGTTCTTCTTCGTTCTACTACTTCTCATGAACATTACTAGTTTTTTCTACTCTTTTACTATGTCCTTTGACGTTTCTTGCTGCTTGTACCTTCTTTCTCTAGCCATGGATGAGTAGAATTTGAATCTTGGACATGGGAGAGTAACTCCCATGTCATTGCTTATATGAACATATGAATTTCATACTAAATTTTAGTTGCTTGCATGTTCTAAGATTTATTTCAGATCCGAAATGCCTGTTTGTGTGATTGGCCATCATACTTGCATGTTTTATGCTTTCTTTCATAATCTGAGAATATGTGTTTGAGATTATGGAGTTACTCTTTTGGCAACTTGTCCTTGACCGTGAGAGTGGCTGGGATTAAGTTGAGGGGCAAGGTTTGTGATTCAAAATGAAATACATACACGAGAGTGATGTATGGAGTTAGAATCATCATCACTTCATCGAGAGGTGAGTGATGACTACAAACCTCCTTTGCAAGTTAATTAACATGCTTAAATTCATATTTTAGTATAAGCTATGATGTGATAGTGAAATCCCAAGTCTAGGATCCACCTAAATCTAAATCTTCACCTTTCTTAAGTGATAATTTATTGATTTGTTTTAAATATGTAATTTAGTTGTTCTAATCCAATCATCTTGTATACAATGATCTAGATTATTGAAAATCATAACTCTTATGCCTAGCTAACCAACGCTCCTTTTGTTCGATCTCGACTACAACTACTCTTATATACTTGTGGGAAATAGCTAGTTGAGTAAAAGATCATTATTATGATTGAAACTCGTTACTGTAACAAACCAACACACATCCTCATAACCTTATGACTTCTACTTGTTTATGTACATGACAAGTATTTTTAGGGCATAATTAGAAGTGGAAAAGTCATCTGTCAATATATTTACTTACTCACTATCTCCATACCCACCTTCATTTGCTAACATTTTGAACATATTTTGTATTAATTTGAAATGATAGACCATGTCTCCTTATAATTCTTGTATTTACCCACTTAGACAGTGGTTAACAATTCATTGTCAAACCTATGAAGAACTAAAATCAAGTCATCCTCCCACCTTCCTAGAAAACAAACTGAGTGACTTCACCGAATGAGGTGAAGGCAGTGTATAGTTGTTTCAAAAGATAGTTTGTATACAACAAGTCATTTAGGAATTGTGTGTTTCATTTGTATTCCTTATAATATTTTTAAGCATGAATTGTAGATAATCAATATGACATACATAAATATTTAGGGTATGCATATACACAACTTTTTTGTATATGTGATATGATGAATGTTTATTTACTTATGTGTTTGTTCCAAAATTGCTAGTGAAATTTATTATCAACAACGTGCAAGTGTTAACTCTATGTTTTTTCATCCTATGTGGAAGTGAGACTAGACATGGATTCACTCTAGTAAGACCTTTGAATTACTTTCGTAGTCAAATATTGGCTAATATTAAGAGTAACACTCGATACTTATGTTCATGTCTTTTAACGTAATGGTATTTTCGAAATTAAAAGCATGACACTTCAATTTTATGGATTTTGTTTAATTCATGAGGTGAACCATGTTAGTGTTAGTTCTTTTCACGTTAGCATGATTACATATCCATATATCACTTTATGTGGCTTATGGGGAGAGACTTGGACACATAAGGGAATTCCCACTACATCTCAAAATACACCATGAGAGGTCTATTAGAGATCATATCTTATTAGTAATTATTGCCCTCAAATCAATCTTAATTCTTGACTATAGAGAAATACCTTCTTCATTACTGATGCTTGTTTTGATTTAGGAATCCACATCTTGTTGTATATAAAGAGTGAATTTTCAACTTAGCTCTTTTCATTCTAGTCATTATCATTTATACCCTGTTACTCCTCAACCTCACTAGGGTATATTAAAATTTGGGTAAGCTTATACATAACACTTGGCAACCCGAAGTTCAACTACCATATAATCAGTTCATTACTTCCACATATACACCATTTTACTGCCTCATTTGAGCCCATCCCTCAACATTTATATTAAACATCATAAATAAATGCAAATCCTTCAAGTCAGTTACTGTATACAAAGACATATAAGCTTGTGAGGAATACAAAAGGGGAATACTAAGAAACTATATTTTCATACTTGAATACTCTATTTCCAATGATCTTTCTTGTCTAGGTAAATATCAAGCATTAATATAAGTGAATTCTTCATGCTTGACATGTATATAAATCCAATTCTCAAAAAAATGTATAAACATATGTAGTACCATCAAATAATGGATGTATAAAATTTAATATACTGTAACATATTGAATTCTAAAATTTTGTCTTTTGACCCTCTTTCCCATCTTTTCCTTTCATTTCTATCCTTATTGGCCTTTTTATTTAATTGTCGATTTTATAGGGTTTTGGTGAATATTTGTTCAATAATTATACCAATGGAAGGGTTTATGCACAAATACCTCAGTGAAATATTATTTAAGGATCTAAAATGTAAAATCATCGCTTAAGTGGAACAATGGTAAATAAATCCATGTTAAAAGTGTAAGGCCCCAAACCTTACTTAATATATTTAACAAACTTAACTACCATAATTAAGTACTCTAAACCTTAATATAACATTGTGAGGTGTTTCAAAATCATGTGACAAGATTAAGTTTTAAGTTTGGTACAATTTGGACGTCGTTTGTGCAAGTTATGCAATTATATGCACATTTTGGACTTTTATGCAAATTTACCCAATTCGGAGGTTTTCTTTGTAAATTGTCACATACATTATAATCTTTAGATATTACCTTACCATTCTCGAGATTTTGAACCATGGGACAC
Source organism: Alisma plantago-aquatica (assembly GCA_963693085.1). Classification (NCBI taxonomy): domain Eukaryota; kingdom Viridiplantae; phylum Streptophyta; class Magnoliopsida; order Alismatales; family Alismataceae; genus Alisma; species Alisma plantago-aquatica. The sequence goes on from OY856409.1 coordinate 1,588,506,801, forward strand.
CTGGTTGCACCTTGGTTTGAAGGGTGTTTCTCTCCAAGGGCATTATAGGGATTACCCTCTATATAAATGAGCTTATCTTTAAAAACTATCAACCAATGGGGTTATTTCTTTGTTTGTAGGATGGTGGGTATGTCCTAGAAGCCTCCAGGGGCTTTTAGTACCGACCTTTGATATACAAGAAGAGTCCATGACCTATCCTCTTGCATGGCCATGAAGCCCTAGCCTAAGGACACATGGAAAGTCCCATACACACCTCATACTTGCCCCCTTTTTTATAAAGTCATGTCTACCCCTTCCCACCTCCCAATACAAGAATCAATCCTCTCCTTCTCTTTACCCCATCTTAGAGCATCATCCCTTCTATGTTTGGCCATGAATTTTCTATCCCAAGGTAAAATAGGGTGCCTACCTTGGTGAAGAAGGCTCCCAGGGTTTCAAATTTCTCTATTTAGGATTTCTTAAGCTTCTCCTTGGTGATTTCGACCATAACTAATAAGTTTCCTCCTTTCCTTCCCCGTTTTCATGCTATTAGTATTCCTCCCGCCTTCTTTCAGGTCAGAACCATGACCTTCCATGGTAAAACTCCACCTAGATCCCTAAAACATCTCATCTCCATACACTTTTGCTAGGGTTTGCACCTCTAAAGTGGAGAAGGTGATCTTTGCTCAAGAAAGGAGCTTGGCTTGGAGAAACCAGACCTTCTAATCTTGGGATCCTTGCTTTTTGGACCTTCTTACCTTCCTAGAGGTGAGTTTTGTTAACCCCCTTCTCATATATTGCTTACTACATGCTTAAAACTCATGATTCTATGTTTAAAACTGATGATTTCCATCTCTTTTTACCATGTTCTTCTAGGGTTTTGGTTTCTTGCTGTTTTACCTACTCTGGAAGCTCTAGTTTGGTTATATATGCAACTTAAAACCTGATCTTGGGTCAAATGGTGTTTTCTCCCTCTCCCTCTCCCTCTCTCTTCAATTATCTCGATTAGTTTGATGATGTGGCAATTTCCTATTGGTCAGTATTGAAAAATTCATATCTTCTAATCCGCTTATCCAAAATTGACAAATAAATATATTTTGGAATTGGAAAATTAATTTCTATCTAATAAAAATATTTTCAAGGTCTGATTTCATGGTTTGACAAGGGTGATTTTTGTAAAATGAATGTAATGCATAAAATCCATAAAAAATACATCTTAATCATCATAACTCCAAAATTAACATAAAAATATGTTTTCTTCATCATGAGAACCTGATAAGTTCATTAGTGATATTTTCAAAAGATAAATCCAAAATTAGGGTTTATATACATTTATGTGCACTGTGTACTATAATACATGTTAATACATTGAAAATAGGCAAAGTGAAACTTGGACTCAATTAAAGTGGTGAAAGTTAGTAATTGATATCAGTAAGAGAGGTATGTGCATTTACACCTTAAGTTGGGAATAATTGTGCCTTAACCTATTTTTATTTAATGAGGCTTTATTAAACCCTATTTCATATACTCTTGAATCTTTTGCTTTACTTGCCTCATAAATCAGTTTTGGAACATTATTCTTGGGTCTTGGTACCCCACTGTCATGCTTATTGATTCATATGATTATTCTTGCCATGAATACTTTTTATAGAATGTGGATTTATGTTCTATTTAATTTAAAGTAGCGGTACTTATGTACAACCACCCACAGAGGGCATGTAAATAATCGCCCTGAGGAATGTCTTATTCTCCCCATAATATTGTAGGTGACTGGGAATGTCTTATTCTCCCCTCACCTAAGGTTAGAGGTCCGGTAGGTGCCTCAACCCTACTTAGTTTGGTAGACATAATTATCTTACATGCAAATCCTTTTTAATATAATTGTTAATGGCAAGGTTCTTTGATATATAGCATCATACTCTTGTTATCTTCATCATATGATAAACCCTAGCCTATTTTTATTTGTTTTACTTATCTTGATATCATAGACTAATTTTGTGACACATACTATTCTTGCCTTTCCCTTTTTATTGGGTGCCTTCCCAACCACCCAGGTGTTGAGCAAGGTGATGGATAAGACAAGGAAGATCTTAGCTTTTGGCTTGGACTCTGTTGATGGAGATGTTGCTCGGAGACAAGATTGTAGTATTCTAGACTTCCCTCTATCTGGATCCTAATTGTGTGTCTTGATGTAAACCCTAATGGGAGAATTTGATGTATTTTTGTAAACCTTTTATCAAAATTGAAATAGTTAGTTATTTTTTTATTCTGCTGCTTTTTAATGGTCTTTTGTATACCAATGTTTAATAAACTTGGAAATTTTTTGCCCATTCCATCATACCTCTGAGAGTGTTTGGAATGGATGTCAATTCTTCAAAAAAATTTAGTAAGGGGGTGATCCTGCCTCCTTACAGCATGGTAACAGAGCCATGGTAGTCAGAATCTAACTATTTAAATTTATCTCCCTAGTTAGAATACTTGCCTTACCTTTAAGTGACATGTTTGGCCTAGAGTTGATCAATAGATGATGAAGGGTTGATTTAGGATCCTATAGTTCCACATTAGTACCATGATGAATAAAACCCTAAAATACTCATAACTAAAATATGCATAACTTAATGTTGTTTAGGTTTGCCTTTATACAACTATTAGGGCATGAAGTTGAAGCAAAGGTGTCTTGTAAGAATCAGGTTATGGGGGCTGGCAATATTTACATAAATGTGCAAATCAATAATATAAATAAATATGAGAAAATGATTAATGATGACAATAATGTGAGAAATAAAGATAATATGGCAATGAGATAACGTTTCATATAAATATATGTAATTGATGTGACATAATTTGGATTGAATGAAGATTAATGACAAATTGAATATTTCATGCAAAATAATTCGTTATAACTTAATGTGGTGATAGTATAAGGATAATGAAGTCGAAGTTCAAAATATTAAGGATAATGATCGAGTATATTGAGGGAATTGAGTAACCCATAATTTTGCTAAAATTCTTAGTAAGATAAATGATATATATATATATATATATATATATATATGTATGATTCATGGATGATAATGAAATATAACTTCCTTGGTAATAAAGTGATTATGACATGACATAATTAAAATAATGGTGATAATGTGATATCATAATAAATATAATATTCATGAGCCAAAAATGTAAATAATGTTAAATCTCCTAAAAAGAATATCTAAATAATGGAACCTAGGTAATCCTTGAGAACATGACCTATGTTGAGATGCTTATGGAGTATATGTTGATGAGTTGTTTGGTGGAAGTTAAGGTTGGAGAAATAACCTAAAGTTTTGTGATGAGATGTTGCACACTCACCCTTCCCTTCTTACTTGTGATTTCGGAGATGAAATCCTCTTTAAAGGGTGGAGTGTTCTAACATACTGAATTCTGGAATTTTGTCTTTTGACCCTCTTTCCCATCTTTTCCTTTCATTTCTATCCTTATTGGCCTTTCTATTTAATTGTGGAATTTATAGTGGTTTGATGAATATTTGTTCAATAATTATACCAATGAAAGGGTTTATGCACAAATACCTCGGTGAAATCTTATTTAAGGATCTAAAATGTAAAATCACTACTTAAGTGTAACAATGGTAAATAAATCCACGTTAGAAGTGTAAGGTCCCAAACCTTAATATATTGAACAAGCTTAACTACCATAATTTAGTAATCTAAACCTTAATCTAATCTTTTGAGGTGTTTTGAAATCATGGGACAAGATTAAGTTTCAAGTTTGTTCCAATTTGGATGTCGTTTGTGCAAGTTATACAATTATATGCACATTTTGGACTTTTATGCAATTTACCCAATCTAGATGTTTTATTTGTAAATTGTCACATACATTATAATCTTTATATATTACCCTCTTTATAAATGAGCTGATCTTTAAAAGCTATCAACCAATGGGGTTATTTCTTTGTTTGTAGGACGGTGGGGATGGCCTAGAAGCCTCGAGGGGCTTTTAGGACCGAACTTTGATATACAAGAAGAGTCTATGACCTGTCCTCTTGCATGGCCATGAAGCCCTAGCCTAAGGACACATGGAAAATCCCATAGACACCTCATACTTGCCCCCTTCTTTATAAAGCCATGCCTACCCCTTCCCACCTCCCAATCCAAGAAGAATTCCTCTCCTTCTCTTCCCCCCCAGCTTAGAGAATCATCCCTTCTATGTTTTTCCATGAAGTTGTTGTCCCAAGGTAAAAGAGGGTGCCTATCTTGGTGAAGAAGGCTCCTAGGGTTCCAAATTTCTCTATTTAGGATTTATTAAGCTTCTCCTTGGTGATTTCGACCATAACTAATAAGTTTCCTCCTTTCCTTCCCTATTTTCATGCTATTAGTATTCCTACCACCTTCTTCTAGGTCAGAATCATGACCTTCCATGGTAAAACTCTGCCTAGAGCCCTAAAACATCTCATCTCCATACTGTTTTGCTAGGGTTTGCACCTCTAAAGTGGAGAAGGTGATCTTTTCTCAAGAAAGGAGCTTGGCTTGGAGAAACCAGACCTTCTAATCTTGGGATCCTTGCTTTTTGGACCTTATTACCTTTCTAGAGGTGAGTTTTGTTAACCCCCTTCTCATATATTGCTTACTACATGCTTAAAACTCATGCTTCTATATTTAAAACTGATGATTTCCATCTCTTTTTACCATGTTCTTCTAGGGTTTTGGTTTCTTGCTGTTTTACCTACTCTGGAAGCTCTAGTTTGGTTACATATGCAACTTCAAACCTGATCTTGGGTCAAATGGTGTTTTCTCCTTCTCCCTCTCTCTTCAATTATCTCGATCAGTTTGATGATGTGGCAATTTCCTATTGGTCAGTATTGAAAAATTCATATCTTCTAATCCGCTTATCCAAAATTGACAAATAAATATATTTTGGAATTGGAAATTAATTTATATCTAATAAAAATATTTTCAAGGTTTGATTTCATGGTTTGACAAAGGGTGATTTTTGTAAAATGAATGTAATGCATAAAATCCATAAAAAATACATCTTAATCATCATAACTCCAAAATTAACATAAAAATATGTTTTCTTCATCAGGAGAACCTAATAAGTTCATTGGTGATATTTTCAAAAGCTAAATCCAAATTTTTCTAAAAAGTTCTGAAATTAGGGTTTCTATACATTAATGTGCACTATGTACTCTAATACATGTTAATACATTAAAAATAGGCAAAGTGGAACTTGGACTCAATTAAAGTGGTGAAAGTTAGTAATTGATATCAGTAAGAGAGGTATGTGCATTTACACCTTAAGTTGGGAATAATTTTGCCTTAACCTATTTTTCTATAATGAGGCTTTATTAAACCCTATTTCATATACTCTTGAATCTTTTGCTATACTTGCCTCATAAATCAGTTTTGGAACATTATTCTTGGGTCTTGGTACCCCACTGCCATGCTTATTGATTCATATGATTATTCTTACCATGACTACTTTTTCTAGCATGTGGATTTATGTTCTATTTAATTTAAAGTAGTGGTACTTATGCACAACCACCCATAGAGGGCATGTAAATAATCACCCTGGGGAATGTCTTATTCTCCCCATAATATTGTAGATGACTGGGAATGTTTTATTCTCCCCTCATCTAAGGTGAGAAGTCCGGTAGGTGCCTCAACCCTACTTAGTTAGGTAGACATAATTATCTTGCATGCAAATCCTTTTTACTATAATTGTTAATGGCAAGCTTCTTTGATATATACCCTCATACTCTTATTATCTTCATCATATGATAAACCCTAGCCTATTTTTATTTGCTTTACTTATCTTGATATCCTAGACTAGTTTTGTGACACATACTTTTCTACCATTTCCCTTTTTTCTAGGTGCCTTCCCAACCACCCAGGTGTTGAGCAAGGTGATGGATAAAACAAGGAAGATCTTAGCTTTTGGCTTGGACTCGGTTGATGGAGATGTTGCTTGGAGATAAGATTGTAGTAGTCTAGACTTCCCTCTATCTAGATCCTGATTGTGTGTCTTGATGTAAACCCTAATGGGAGAATTTGATGTATTTTTGTAAACCTTTTATCAAAATTGAATATAGTCATTTTTTTATTCCACTACTTTCTAATGGCTTTTGTATACCAATGTTTAATAAATTTGGAAAATTTATGCCCATTCCATCAAACCTCTGAGAGTGTTTGGAATGGATGTCTATTCTTCAAATTTTTTTAGTAAGGGGGTGATCCCTCCTCCTTACATATACAATATCCAACAATCCATCAAATAATTACCCTACGGTCATGGAAATGCAAGCAAGTCAACTCATGGATGTTCATGTTGTTATCATTAGGCTTTAAATGGTTTAATATTTGGAAATAGATTTAATGTGATGATCCAAACATGTCTCTCTCTTCATGTATGTGCTATGAACTTGTCCTTGCTCTGTTTCACACTCTAGCCCTCAATTTCATGAATGAATGAGCCTTGATGCTTGGTTGAATCATCTCATACACATGTGTCTTGTGTTGACACTCCTTTTGGTTTTAAACCTAAGTTTCAACTTCTTAACTAGTAAACATCTTACAAATTACTTTGAACTTATTCATGTCCTCAAACATAATCTACAATGTGTCTCATGTTGTAGATCTCTCCCCCAGTATTACAATCCATCTTGTTTTGCCCAAATTGGAGGTAAGATGAATGAGATATAGTTTTTGAAAACACCTTGTTTTACCCTTGTTTAATACCCTTCAATCATTTTTAGCCCTAATTGGGCCTAGATATGGACATGCACGGCCTATTTACTCCTCTCCCTTTCGTTACCAATCCAGGTCCCCTGCGCTCGACCAATCAGAAGGCATGATTTTGGGGATCTTATTTTTGGACCCTTGGATCATCAAGCCACAGATCTGAAGCTCCATATGATGGTTCCACGAGTTCCTCTACCTCCATATGCCTTTTCCAGCGGCAATGGTGTTGGTGGTAGATACTCCCCTCGGCTCCTCCAATCACCCCTCCTCTCGATCCTTTTGTCAAATTGAGACTGAGTTCACATCCATCCTATTTCCCCCTCTTCTTTCCCCTTTTTTTCTCTCTCTGTCGAGCTCCAACTTGTACCCCGGGCAGCATCTTCTCCTCTCCGTCCTAGTCGATGCCACCACCTTTGTCTGAGAAGCCCTACAACCCCCCATCCCCATCTTTTTCTACCAATAGCACCGCTCAACTGAACCATGCTTGGGTGGCACCTCTACGAGGCACAATGGGCTACTAACCCTCGAGCCCTACAACTATGGCGAGGAGGAGTCTGCTCAGTGGCTTGCCTACTGGCGAGGGCAATGTTGTGAGAAACAGAACATGGTGACCATTAATCCTAGTCCGACCATGCTAATTCATAGATCTGACGATCCTCCCCTTAACTGCCCAGTGCCACCGCAGACCTTTCACCTCAACGGTCAACAATGGTGAACAGAGTTGATGGATAGACATTGAGTGGTGGTGAGCAGTCAAGGGCCTCGAGCAGTCACGACATAGTGGTAGGTGTCAGCCGATAACCTCCAGGCCCACACCACACATTCTCAATGGCCCAATCATGGCCCAGTGAGAGTAAATCCCTCCCAAAAATCTCTTTTACTTATGCTATCTTCACAATCTTGTATCTCCTAAACCCTACACCCAAATATAGCAAGTATATATACCATTTTAATCGAAAAAATGTAATCTTTCTATTAGTTCTACTTCCTACTCATGTTTATGCTCGTGCCTTTGTTGATCTACTGATTACTCACTTGCATGATCTTGTAATTATTTGAACTCTATGCAAATATACATATCTTGTATCCTTAATTATACGAAACTCCATTGTTATGCACATCAGTAACTTATGCCTACTTGAAACGTGATTACATGACCTAACTCATACACTTGTGGTTAAATGGCACCTTGAGTCGTCATGACTTAAAAGATTGTTCCTTTATGCACTTACATGCTATAACTTGATCAAGTTTGAGATTGTCTTTATTTATCATCATTTAATATTTCAATCTTAAAATCGGTAAATGTCATGATTATTTGTCAAACCCTTGATTGAGCTTTTGTGCCTACTGTTGTGCTTGTCCCTTAAAACCTCAAGTACCTAGTTGTTCATTAAAATGACCAAGTAAACCTAGTTGGTTTCTATGAGATGACATATGACTCTTAAACCCATACTCTATCTTGTTTAAATTAGTAGTTTCATCACCCTTGTAGAACTAATACCAACTTGATATATCCAATGCTCTTAATGCTCGTATGACTTGGAAACATGACCCTATTGCATGAAATGGATCTAAAGTGATGTGAATACACATATTGAATGTTTGACTCAAATCTTACATGAATGGCCCTATAATGATTACCATGTATCTTAAGACTTCAAATCAGTATAATTATCATCCTATCACTCTATAATCCTAATCCCAACTTGATCTACTTAGTACCTCCATGGCTTGGAAATGTACAATATTGTATTGAATGGATCTAATGTGGCTAATTATAAACTTGTTTGTCTAAACCTTGATGATAATCTAAATGACATGTTTCCCCTATTGCTAAATCAGACCTTACACCTATCTTGTAGTACTCATAATGTGGATGGTTCACCTAGACCTTTGGCTTAGTGTTAATGCTTATACTATGTCGAATCAATGTATGCATGTCTGACAAGATGGGACACACCTCGAACTAATTGAAACCTAGGCCTAGGGGAACATCCACATGAATCTTATGATGTTTAGATTGTCGACACCTAATTTATCTAAGAAATCGTGCTATATCTTTTCTTTACAAGGTTCCCTTGGTTTGGATCGTCTCTAGGACTCTTACTCGAGAATTATAACTCTTAAGGTACGCTTACTCTCTTGACCCTATTACAGTATTGACTTGTTTGTTTGTATGCTCGTATGAATGCTTATCTAGTTAATTACTTGTTTGAGCTACTTGTTCCCTATGACTAGTACGTTTGTTTTGCTTGATATATGTTGAATAAACCTCGAACATAATTGAACTTGTCCATTATACAAACCTTGTGTACTTGCCTGTATTCTCGGGGTAAGGGCAACATGTCAGGCACCTTACATGAGCTGTCAAGATTAGGTGGACCATGTCGATAAAAGGGTTAAAAGGGTTAGCTAATCTTGAGCACCCTTACTGATCCTTCCAATGGGAAGTCGGTCAATGGTCATAATATGTTGCTAAGTATAATGGAAATGCACTTAAAACACACTTTCTATAAAATAATATTGATAAGTGTTCTTGTCTTATTTCTAGTTCTTACTTTATATGATGTTTCTAGCCAATCAACTTTTACTATACTCTTAAACAGTTTACATGCCTTTTCATAGTGTACTTAATGCTTTAGCATTAATATATTTTATTTATCGAATTTGTAGTTTCCAAATGAAGATCTGTTGCATTCGAGACTTTAAGCTCTGAAATGAAACACCAATGGGGTATACTTAGATCTAGAAATGGGTACATACCTCTTATCCATTTTAGTATCTTTTTATCTCTTTATTCTTGTTGTTATTGCCTTTTTCATATATATTTCTTGTGTGAAACTATGTGCCATTCTATGGATGGGCGCCCAAACCCTATTGCCACTGGTTCTCTAGTCAGTGGAGGTAGGATGAGGGTAACAAATAGTTCTGTGAAAAATGGTATCAGATCTATACACATAGGCCCCTACATATGTTTAAGGCATAACACATCCTAAGAACCAAGAAGAACTAAAATCCTTTCCTTAAGTCAAGAGAGTATTCTAGCATCTCATCTCTTCTTTAAGGAACACCTAAGCCACCCAAGCAGATTATGATTAGGTAGTCTTCTCATATCTTCATGTGACTCTTCCCTCATGACTATTAATCACATGAAATCTCAATTTTAGGTAGCTTATGCAGGGGAAGAGTAAAATCATTCAAAATCATGAAAGTTAATTCATATGATAATACCATGATCTGATATTAAATTGAATACCATATTTGATGAATGAAGTTACTCTTGAAAGTGTTGTACTCATGTACAGAGTTATCAAAACTCAAATGTTGCCAAACTAGATATAAGCACTTTTCATATTTGAGGTAAATTCTTTATATGGTGAGATAAGGGAAATTGTGTTTTACACCTCATTCTTGATGAGGTTCCTATTAATTAAACCTATGTTGCTCTATTGTTGATTAAACCTCAAGCATAGTTATGCAAACTTTTCCCCTATTTGATATGTACCATGATCATGCCACAAAATGACCTTGTCTTTGGGACCCTAGATCATGATGTGAAGACTTGCTACAAGAGGAAAACCCCCTATTGACTAGTATTCCGCTTGTAGGCACAATTTGACTAATATGATGGACCTAGATCTGAGTCTTGCGCTAATATGATCAAACCCTTGACTTCTCAATTTGACATCTCAATTTCCAAAACCTACCCTTACCTTGATCTTGAAAGGAAGGGAATGCAATTTGACCCTGATTTTGCAAAACATTGAGGTATGGTTGCCCTATTATGATCTTAATGTTTGACTCGTGATCTCGTGAAATACAATTTGGTAGTTGATATCCTCCCTATTTGGATATGATTGATGACTCATGATTAGTATGAACTAATGTTCTAGTTTAGGGTAGTAGTTGACTCGTAACTCCCTATCCCAAGTCACACATCTATTTGGACTACCTCTAAATTTTCATCTTGTTGGTTATTTAGAGATTATGAAGGTAACCCATTCCACCCCATATTGATTTCTTTATATAGGTCAAATCCATGATGATATTGATATTCGATCTTGAATCTCAATCTAATGATGATCTTGAAACATGATGACACTGACTACAGTTAACAGTCAAGTTCTTGGAAAGACCTATGTCTAGATCATTCATCAACCTTGAATACCATGATAATGGACTCAATATTGATATCTCAAAATGTTGCTTGTATCTTAAATATTGCTCGAAACGTTGCTCAAAATGTTGCTCGAGTGTTGCTTGGTTGTTGTATAGCGATGAATGATCAACTTTAGGTCTAAATAGGAATCTAAACCCTAGCTTAGAAATGTTTGGGCCTATGACTTTGATTTCCAAACTCAACTCTTGATATTGATGTATGAAATCTTGACTCATGATTATTGATGTTGGTTTTGACTTGACTCCTATGATCACCCAAATTTGGATCTTGAGATCACCCTCGATATATGACTAATGACTTTCATGTTCCCAAATCTTGAAATTGAAATGATGACTATGATGATTTTCTCAACTTATGACTAAAGAGTGAGCTCCATGTGAACTAGGGTGGGACCTTCCATTGATTTTGAGCATGAAACCACGATGTTGAAATATGATGTTGGTCTTGAATTGTTGAAATGTAAAATCTCATTCATGGACCCCACCCATGCCAATGTATAAGCTAGCACCCTAAGTTATGGGAATGAAAGTCATGCCTTACTCTTGAACTCTATTCAACTGACCTAAAATGTGGTCTCTCCAAGATTGTGATCTATAGGATTATCTATCTACATTTGCATTTTATGTGATGATCCTGCCTAAATAATGATCAATGTGACTTTACCTCGACCATGATACTCAATCACTCAATTTTGAAATATCTCTATGATGAAGAGATACCAGGCCAGCTATGATATGGAATACGAGTCCCACTCTTGATTGATGACTTGATTTAATTTTGGGTACACAATTTCTTTTAAGGTGGGGAGGATGTGATGACCCAGACTTTTCTCTCTCTTCGTGTATGTGCTATGCACTTATCCTTGTTCTATTCCACACTCTAACCCTCAATTTCATGAATGAATGAGCCTCAATGCTTGGTTGAATCATATCAAACACACGTGTCTTGTGTTGACACTCACTTTGGTTTTAAACCTAAGTTTAAACATCTTAACTTGTCACCATCTTGCAAATTACTTTAAACCAATTCATGCCCTCAAACATAATATCCAATGTATCTCATATTGTAGAGCTCTCCCCCACGATTCCAATGCAACTTGTTTTGTGCAAATCAAAGCTAATATGAATGAGATATAGTCTTTTAAAAACACCTTGCTTTACCCTTGTTTAATCCCCTTTAATCATTTTTTAGCCCTAATTGAGCCTAGAGTTGGGCACGCACTGCCCACTTACTCCTCTCCTTTTTTCTTGCAAATTTAGGTCCGTGTGCTCGACCAATCAGAAGGCACAATTTTAGAGATCATAGTTTTGGGCCCTTGGATCATCAAGCCCCAGATCTGAAGCTCCATCTAACGGTCCCACGAGCTCCTCTACCTCCGTACGCCTTTTCCAATGGCAATCGCGCCGGAGGTACCTGCTCCCCTTGGCTCCTCCAATCATCCCTCCTATCAATCCTTTTGTTGAATTGAGACTAAGCTCACGTCCACCCTATTTCCTCCTATTCTTTCCCCCCTTTTCCCTCTCTTCCAGCTCCAACTCGCGCCCTGTGCAACCTCTTCTCCTCTATGGATTGGTCGACGTTGCCACCTTGGTGTGGGAATCCCTACAACCCCTCATCCCCATATTTTTCCACCAATATCACCGCCCAACCAAGCCGTGGTTGGGCGGCACCTCGACGAGGGGCAATGGGTTACTAACCCTTGTGTCGTAAAACTCCGACGAGGAGGATTCTGCACGATGGCTTGCATGTTGGTGGGGGCAGTGTTGCGAGAAAGAGAACATGGTGAAAGTTGATCCTAGTTTGACCACGCTGGTCCATAGATCCGACGATCCTCCCCTCAATTGCCTAGAGCCACCATGGTCCTTTGACCTCAATGGTCAACAACGGTGAACAGAGTTCATGGATGGCCATCGAGTGGTGAGCAGTCAAGGACCTCCAAAAATCACGACACAGCAGTTGGCAGTGACTGGGAACCTCCATGGCCACACCATATCATCTCAATGGCCCAATCATGGCCCAGTGAGGGTAAATCCCTCCCAAAAATCTCCTTTAATGAAGCTATCTTCACAATATTGTATCTACTAAATGCTACTCCCAAATATAGCAAGTATATATAGCATTTTAATTAGAAAAATGTAATATTTCTATTGGTTCTACTTCCTACTCCTATTTTTGCTCGTGTCTATTATGATCTACTGATTACTTACTTTCATGACCTTGTATTTATTTGAACTTTATGCAAATATACATATATTGTATCCTTAATGATATGAAACTCCATTTCTATGCACATCAGTAACTTATGCCTACTTGAAACGTGATTAGATGACCTAACTCATCCACTTGTGGTAAAATGGCACCTTGACCCATCATGACTTAGAAAAATTGTTCCTTTATGCACTTACAACAATAACTTGATCAAGTGTAGAGAAGTGAGATCACCTCCTTACTAAAATTTAAAGGAAATACAAAACATCCATTTTTTCTAAGAAAAATAGACATTGTGGAATGCATGTATAATAATCCAAGTAAACAAGCATGCTTCAGATTCACATAAAATGTCAATAGCAGTGGAAAGAAACTAAGTTATTACATTCTATTTTGAACTCAATTCATTACATGAGTTTCTTTGAAAAGGAAAAATTGAAAAGAAACTATAGGATCTAGCAATAAGCGACCTAGTCATCCTTGTTTGCAAAACTTGAATCTACTACTCCTGAACTTGGTCACCTTGGCCTTGTTCAACACCTTGATCTAACCCTGGGTGGTTGGGAAAGAACCCAGTGAAAGAGAAAGAAAACAAGGTATGTGCCAGAGAAAATGAACAAGGATAAAAGATAAGTAAACAACATGGAAATAAAGGCTAAGATTTCATCATAAGATGAATATGATCAAAAGTATGAGGCATAAGTAAATAGATGCTTGCTATAACAAAAATAGTAAAAAATTTGCATGCATGATTAATACTAACTACCTAAACTATGAAGGGTTGATGCACCTACCTAACCTCAACCAATAGGTGAGGGAGAGTAACACATTACAATCACCTACAAATAATCTATATTGGGGAGAGTAACACATTCCCCAGGGCGAATTTACACATGCCCTATCTATGGGTGGTTGTATAAAAGTACCACTACAATAGTTAAATAGTCCACTACACTAGTAAAATAGTCTAATACAATCAACATGCTAAGAAATATGGCAAGTATAAGCATCATGTAAATATAAACATGGCAGTGGGGTATAAGACCCAAAAAACAAACAATAAAACTAATTTTGAGGTAAACATAACAAAGGAATTATCAAAAGATAAATTAGGGTTTCTTAGAAGCCTCATCAGGGAAACTAGATTAGGGTTTACAAATTATTCCCAACTTAGGTGTAAGGAAAGCACATACCTTTCTTAATGCGATCCAATTACTTCTCTTTCACTACTTTAATCAATTCTAAATCCCACTTTTCGTATTTTCAATATATAATCATGTATTTGGGTTTTACAAAAGTATAAAGGTAAGGAAACCCTAACTTTTGGACTTTGTGAACAAAACCTTAATTTAGACTATGAAATTATCACCATTGATCTTATTAGGTTCTCTTGATTAAGAAAACATATAATTTTGTCTATTTTGGAATTACGAGGTTAAACATGCATTTTTGGTGATTTTTATCTATGAAATTCATTTTTAGAAAACACCTTCTAATAAAACTAAAAACCAAGTCTTGAAAGCATTTTAATTAGAAATATTACATTTTTCTGATTCCAAAACATATTTTCTTTTAATTTTTGGACAAAGGAATAAAAAGATATTATTTTTCTTATTCTGACTAATCGGAGAGTGCCACATCATCAAAGCCATCACAGAGAGGCAAAGTGAGAGCGAAGAACGATCCTGCCTTGTTGACTTGGCTCAATCAGAGCCGGCCAAGTCAGGGGTCAAAGGCATGACTTTGACTCGCTCAAAGCAAAGAAAGCCGTGGCAAAAAGACAATACTACCCTCAAGTAGAAAATAAAGAGAAATAGAAAACAAGGAGGGTAGTAGAGGAAAAATACACAGGAGATTCATCTCCTTCATTGAGCCACTTCATGGCTGATGAACAAAGGCTTGAGTTTTGGGTGAATTCACAAGAGTTGGTCAAACTCGAAAGCAAGAACACAAAAAGAAAGAGGGAAGCACTACGAACCTGAGGAACTAGTTAATTTGAATTGAGGTGTCGAAGAGAACAAGCACGATCCTTCGCAAGCTCTGGATCAAAACCGAACACCAGCAAGCAAGGATGTGAGAGCACGAGCAATTGGAGGGTGAAAGGAGTTGCAAGGGGTTTGGGGAGGACTCGACTACTGATATTTATAGGTAAGGTTGAGTAAGAAAGTGAGAAGGAAGTGGCCCAAACTTGCTTGGAGAGTAAGGTTTGGGGCTTTCCTGGTTTCTCCTGGAAAACACGAAATCAAGGGGTCATTGGATGTAGCTTTTTTTTTATTTGGAAGTGTTTGCAAAAGATTTTGTACGAATTGATCGAGAAATGAACGAGAAATCAAGAAATACGATCCACATAAATCCTTCCCTATTTTTCGGTTGGCGTGATCTAGGAGACAATCTGTGATCCGTTGGACTGCGGATCCTATGGTCGAGATCACGTGGGTCAAAGGTCAAAGCGTGACATTTAAATCGAATTCCCAATCTTATTGGAATATAGTGTAATTTTGCATTAATTTTCCTTTTTTCCCTCTCCTTGTTTGAGGGGGAAAACATGCTCCAAATAAAATGAAAATTGACAACTAGCCTATTTTTGACATGAGAATCCGAATATGCAATTAGTTTTGCCCATTTATAACTTTTAATGTGTTAAATAAATCAAATCTTATTTTCTCTTTCTTCCTGCATTAATGGTTATAAGATTATCCAAATTTGATGAAACTTCACCCACAAGTCACATTAAGTGCCTAGGATACGAATTTGCCATCACTTTTACATGTTGGAGTTATTTGTTCAATTATTTAATATTTTGAA
This sequence comes from Alisma plantago-aquatica, assembly GCA_963693085.1. NCBI lineage: Eukaryota > Viridiplantae > Streptophyta > Magnoliopsida > Alismatales > Alismataceae > Alisma > Alisma plantago-aquatica. The sequence goes on from OY856409.1 coordinate 1,588,522,713, forward strand.
GGTTCTACACACTTTCTCTCTCCTAATTTCACCTTATAATCAAATATTCTCCAAATTAAGTGAAAACTTACCCAAAGGCATATTTTAATGTGTAGATCACGAATTTGGCATCAATTGTTACTTTTGGAGTAATTATTAATTTTATTTTGTATTTTTGAATTATCTCCTATTTTCCATTCAATTAATACAATTATACTTTACTAATTTTCAAAAAGTTGTGAAACTTACTACCCAAGCAAACTTGTACTCAAAGAAAATGGATTTGGACTTAGAATTATCTTTTGAGTTCCACTTTTATGATTTTTAGGCAATTTACTCTTATTTTCACTCAATGGGAAAACTAATTCGTTTAGTGTCACAATATCTTAGTTTTATGATTTTCTTTTCTTTTTCCCACACAAAAGGGCATAAAAACTTCTAGGTCGATTTTATTTTACCCTTATCCCTTTTAAGTGGATATTTTGCAAATTAAACCCGCTAGTAAACATTCACTAAGGTATTTGTGCTTAACTCCTTATAAAGTAAAAAATTGGGAACAAATGTACAACAAACCTTCAGAATTTCCTCTAATGCAACATTAAGGACATAAATGCAAGGAAAAGCTTTGGAAAAAGGCTAAACTAAGATTACACATGAATTTCAATTTGCTACATCAAATTTGAGAGTTTGGCTTTATTTGTCATCATTTAATCTTTCAATATCGAAATCAGTACATATCATGATGATTTGTCGAACCCTTGATTGAGATTTTGTGCCTATTGTCGTGCTTGTCCCTTAAAACCTCAACTACCTAGTTGTGCATTAAAACAACCAAGTAGACCTAGTTGGTTTCTGTGGGATGACATATGACTCTTATGCTAAGCCCAAACTATATATTGTTTAAATTAGTAGATTCATCACCCTTGTAGCACTAATACCAACTTGATATATCTAATGCTCTTAATGCTTGTATGACTTGGAAACATGACCATGTTGTATGAAATGGATCTAATGCAATGTGAATACACATATTGGATGTTTAACTCAAATCTTACATGAATGACCCTATAATAATTACCATGTATATTAAGACTTCAAATTAGTATAATTATCATCCTATCACTCTATAATCCTAACTCAATCTACTTACTGCCCTCATGGCTTGGAAATGTCCAATATTGCATTGAATGGATCTAATGTAGCTAATTATAAGCTTACTTGTCTAAACCTTGATGATAATCTAAATGCCATGTTTCCCCTATTGCTAAATCAGAACTTACACCTATCTTGTAGTACTCATAATGTGGATGGTTCGCTTAAACGTTTGGTTTAGTGTTAATGTTGATACTATGTCGAATCAATGTATGCATGTTTGACAAGATGGGACACACCTCAAACTAATTGAAACCTAGGAATACGTGAACATCCGCATGACTCTTATGATGTTTAGATTATCAACTCCCTATTGATTTAAGATGCCATTCTGTATCTTTTCTTTGTGAGGTTCCCTTGATTTGGATCGTCTCTAGGAATCTTATTCGAGAATCATAACTCTTAAGGTACACTTACTCTCTTGGCCCTACTATGGTATTGACTTGTTTGTATGTATGCTCATATGATGCTTGGCTAGTTAGTACTTATTTGAGCTACTTGTTCCCTATGACTAGTAAGTTTGTTTTGCTTGATATATGTTGAACCAACCTTGAACATAATTTAACTTGTCCATTATACAAACCTTGTGTACTTGCTTGTATTCTCGGGGTAAGAGACAAGGTTGGGCACCTTACTTGAGATGTCAAGATAAGGTGGACCATGCCGATAAAAGGATTATCTAATCTTGAGCACCCTTACAGACCCTTCCAATAGAAAATTGATCAATGGACATATTATATTGTTAAGTATAATGGAAATGCACTTAAAACACACTTTCTATAAAACAATGTTGTTAAGTGTTCTCACCTTGTTTCTAATTCTTGATTTGTATGATATATCTAGCCAATCAAATTTTACTATACTCTTAAACAGTTTATATGCCTTTTCATAACGTACTTAATGATTTATCATTTATATATTTTGTTTATTGAATTTGTAGTTGCGAAATGAAGATCACTATACTCAAGACTCTGAGCTCTGAAATGAAACACCAATGGGTAATACTTGAATCTATAAATGAGTACATACCTCTTATCCCCTTTTAGTATCTTGTTATCTCTTTAGTCTTGTTGTTATTGCATTTTTCATACATATTGCTTATGTGAAACTATGTGCCATTCTATGGACGATCGCCCAAACCCTGCTTCCATTGGTTCTGTAGTCAGTGGGGGTAGGATGAGGGTAACAAACAATTCTGTGACATTTAACCACTCACCTTTGTGTCAAAGTAGGTTATGGATCCCATCTTATTGTCGAACATCCAAGTACTCCAACAAGATCCACCAAATTTGACCATATCCCTCTCCCTCCCACTTCATCTATGCTAAACCTCATGGAAAAGAATGGGAAAGAGAAAAAATTAGGGGTTCTTTAAGGAAGAGAGATACTAGAATGGGCTCTAAATTTTTTGATTGAATAAACTAAAAGAACTAACCAAAAAAAGCTTATCTTTTCACTTGATTCCATATCCAAGAAAGCATGAACTTCATTTTTTCAAGACCTAACTCTTTCTATCCAAACACTAGATTATCCACTCTTCCTCTTATTTTAAATTTTTTATTGTATGGATGGCATAGTTAGATGCTTATCATCATAGTAGGTTCTGATAAGTTATCATAGGTTCTTAGTATATTCATATGTAGGTCCTTTGATCACTTTTTATTTATTTTGATCATCTGGGTTGAATGAATCATTTTCTTCTAGCAAACTATCCAATAACCCTTCATACTTGTACCAATTTCTATGATGAGCTAAATGTCAAAATCATTTGAAGATCTTTGTTGAGATTTAGCATGTCAGTCACCTAATTTTCACTAGGAAAAATCCATCCAACCAAAAATGTTAGAAACTCCCTATTTGGTTAAATAATTTTCTCAAAATTAAAAATCAACAGACGATTTTCAAGCAAAGCATGCTCATCACATCCCAAAAATTTCAACACATTCTATTTAACAACCATCGACCAATGAACTTATGTGAAGATTAAACAAGTAAAATACATAATTATCTAGGTAGATACCAATTACCCAGCTAAGCAGAATTTGTCTCTTGATAATGGACAAGGCTAGAACATCAAAGGAATTTTTTGAATGAAACTGAATAAGTACCGTATGATAGAATGGGTAACGAAACTCCACAATCTAATATATTGATTTTTTTGAAGGAACGAGAAACCTTTATAAAAGAGGTTTAATGAAATTACCTAGACACTTCCATGCACTTATAAAGGACTTTAGAGAGCTCCACTTGGGCATACACCTTTGGAGATTCACTAGCAACTGGAAGCAATGTAAGGGATTCTCAATGTTGTCTTTATCATCCTCCAACGGTAAGGAAAAATGGATGTCAGAGCCATTGAGGAAAAAGTCCTTAGAAGAAGGAGAAGGCTTCAAATACCCCCTCCCCCAAATACAGGATAATGTTGAGGTGTCTTCACAAAGAAAAATGATGATTCTATCTCAGACATATTACCAAATGAAACAATGGTCACTACTAAGGAGTCAAGATACAATATCTAGGCTCCCCCAACCCTTTTATATTTTTCTCCTTTTTATGCTTCTCTCTGTCCCCATTAATATTCTTTTACCATAACTTTGGGTGAAACCAAATATATATCCTATGCTAGAATGATAAAATCAACTATTAAAAGACTATTAGTCTACTAAAACACATTTAAGGAACAATAAATCAATTTGAGCAAGGACCAATAAAATTATCTAGCTACTCATATTCACATATATGGACTTTGGAAAACTAGACTCGAGCATCACCATGTCGAAGGGTAATTGGTTATGAGAAGCTCCTTTGGGATTCTTGATACTACTCTCTTAATCCTCCATCAAGATGCCAAAAGTTCCATTGGGCCGTTGGTATTTAGAAGAAGGAGAAGGCTTCAAAGACCCTCCAGAGAAGGGATGTGTGTCATTGCAAAGAATAAAGGTATCAAAAGAGACAAACATTTGCACTTGTCAATTGCTTCAACAAGTAAGTTTTGTCGAGTCGTTAACTGCATGTTGTGGGTTCGATACCTAGCTAGAGCACCTAGAGGGGAGGTTTGTAGTTTTTTGATAGGGTTATACCTCCTCTTTGCACACTAAAACATGTATAAAAAAGATACAAACATTCCATCTCAAGCACATTAACATCTGATGTGATGGCCTCCCTTAACTTGGGGAGGCAAAACTCTAGGAACATTCACTCTTTTAGGTTACCCACCAATGTACCTCTTTATATGGCCCCTCTCTCCCCCTTCTTTCTTTATTGGATATATATCTACACTAGTCTAGGTAGTCGTGGTGGTATGTCTTGCAAAACTTCTCTTGTTCAGTTTGGCCCTAGTTACATGTGTGCTAAGCTAGTGAATGATTTCGTGTTGCTTTGCCAATGCAAGGAACCCTTTTCAAGATAATTTATGATTCTTTACCTTCTTTATTACTAAGCATTTTCTATGCATTGCACATGTTTGAAGACTATTTGGTTACTTTAAAGACAATACACATCATATTGCATCACCATATTGAAATAAATAGAAAATTGAGATAATATTAGAGTTAATGAATATTTATGTTGCGAGTAAGGTATGCTAAAAGTAAAATGCAAGTGTTGGAAATTATTTTGGATAATCTTGTACAAGAAATAGTATATATGAAGAAAATCACTAAAAAGAGAAGCAAAATATAAAAAATGAGTGATGATTGCTTCCTGACGTCAACAAACGTCACCAAATGAATCCTTCTTGGTATCACGTCAGCACGAAAAAGTCCTCCACCTCCTTTGATGCAGTGCGAAGACTAGCAGGAGTCAACTCTCACTACGGCAATACATACGACCTCGAAAGTATGTTGACAACCCAGGTAGTAATTAAAAATAAAAATAAAGGTAATCTGGTATGCAATGTTCTCCAAGCTTTCATATATAGTAGATAAGGTCCAATTTATACTTAAAAAATTATACATAAGTTGCATTCTGATATCTTCTAAGGCCTTTCATAGAGCCTTATTAGAATACACAATTGCCAATTTATAATTTAAAAAGCTATAAATTTTGCATTTGAATCGTCCTATACTACCACGCGACAACCTTAATGGAATAAAAAACAAAGTTACAACTAAAATATAAAAAAATATCCATACAATGTACTCTTTCCTATATGATATCTATTGAAAATGAAGGACTCATTTGTAATTTAGGGCTAGTTTGGTTGGATGTACTGGGGTGCAGTTGTGTGAGTTTGCAATGTAAAAATGTACATTAAACACACACTTTGTCATCCGGCTACACCCTACCAAACATGCCCTTAGTTAAAATGAAAAAATTGCATAGAACACCCTCAACAAACTTTCTTATACTGTATAGATTATCTGATATCAAACATTAGGTAGGCAATCCATCTATGTTCTAATATGAGAAAGATCGTAATAGTTCTTCTATTATATCAGTTTTCAACCGTAGTATTTTTTAAATAAATATTTCTAAAGAGGATGGTGCCTCAACTCAACTAGAAGCCAAACAAAATTGAAACGGCTGTTTGAGCAGACGGCAAATGAACTTTTATCGCTGCATTTATGTTGCAGATACGCTGAAGAAGTAAATGGTCTTCGCGTTTTCAACCCGAATCGGGCAAAGGTCTTTGGATGGCTCTGCTGACTCTGCTCTACCTACGCCTCCGGTGGGCGTTAATAACTACGGTCTGCTGCACCACTACCAGTATGCACACCAGTCTGGCTGGTCGTCAAATCCGGACTATCCAATTGCGAACATTGATTAACACAAAATTCCAATCGGGACAGACCGTGTTTTACCATTCCTCCTCTTTTACCACCAGCCCGCCCTCGCTCCATTATTTAGCATCCCTCTCCACGGTAAAACCTCCTCTTTTGTCTTCTCTCTCTACTGGAGGCAGTGCCACTACCCATCTCGCTCTTGGTTCCCGTTGGAAATTATTTGCAATGTGGCACCGTACACTTGTTGTGGCAGTGGTGGTCTGTGCCGTTTATCGCTAAGCTTGAGCTATCCAGAGAGAGAACAGAGAGTGAGTGAGTGTGAGAGAGAAGGGTTGGCGTTGGCCACTGGCGGACTGTAGGGAGAGAACTGAGAAGGTGCTGTTTGCTTTACTACTTCCCCTGTTTGTTTCTGCTATCCTCCACCATTCTCCCGTTCTTATCATATGGCATTATTTTAAGCAGCTGCCTCTCGTTTCCTCATCTCTCCTCCGAGCGCACAAGAGTTCATTCCCTTCTGCTATCCTCGTGGGTGGTTGGTGGGATCTGTAGAGTTGGTGAGCCACATTCCGATCCCACGCCCTTCCTTTCGCTGTTTTCCAGGGTTTTTTTGGGGGTTCCTTTTATCGCTGCCAAGGCCAGGAACCTCACATTCTTCGTTTTCTACTCTTTCATGGAAGATCCGCTTTCCTGAGTGTGTCGGTGGAGTTCAGTGGCTGTTTTCAGTTCCTTTCTAGCAGCTTCAGTCACTTTCAGCTTTCGTGTAATCTTTTGTTTTGTGTGCATTTGGAGGTGCGGGTTGGTGCTTACTGCCTGCTTGTCTTTCTGGAGCCACACTGTTGGCCGCAACCCTCTCTTAACCTTTCTCCATCTTCATCTCCGTCTTACTATTTGGCTTCGATAGGTCTGAAAGGGGGACGCCCAGAAGGTCGGAATGGGAGGAGGTGGCGGAGGAGGTGCACCCAAGCAGGATGATTTGCAGCCTCACGCCGTCAAAGATCAGTTGCCGAATGTAGCTTACTGCATCACCAGCCCACCACCATGGCGTGAGTTGCTGTTTTCTCTGATGTTTCCGTTTAGTTAGAGTGACTACTATTTATACGGCACGGTTTCTCTAGATTCTCTTTAACCTTTTACTCGACTAAGTAGATGCTTATTCTTTGATCTTTCAAAAGTTGCTGATTGGCTTTTCCATCAGGAAAAAGTATTCCTCCTGCTTTTTCCTTTTTTTTTTCTTTTCTGAACAAGGTAACTATTTCTTCATTCTAACGTCCAAGCTGGAGTGACATCAGCAACCAGCATCAAAACTGATACAATTTTTTCCCTTAAGCTGGTCGAGGAACAGCCTCTAAATGCTTCAGTGACTTCCTATACAGCGTCAAAGTAATATAGCATTTTTTTTTAGTAACTAGGATCACTGCTCCCTTTTAGGATCCTGGGTGCATTTTGTTAAAAATATCATGCCAGCTGAAATCTGGGGGTAATATATATTGGCACTACTAATGCAGAATTGCAACTATGCATAAATCCTGGCAATGCACTACGGGTTTATCTCCTAAAGTGACACTGACCTATATTCTAGCATCCTTTTTGCCAAAATGACGACCGAAAACGCTCGTGCAAATATGCCAGTCAGTACTTAACATGATTAAGCTAGTCTGCATTTAGCCAATGTCAAATTTTCATTTCGTTTTGGTCCCGTCGGGCTCAGCAACACTTTTTATGTGATTGAGAGCCCTGCTTGGATTCTTTTGAGGATTGTCTTGATTGGGGTACATTAATATTATTTTCAGCTACCTTTGCATTTCCACACGATTGAACGGTGCTAGTATTATTTACATCTGCAGATTTCCCTACACCACCCCGGTTGTTTTGATTCAAGGGATACTGACCGTGCTGACCAAGTAGCCCGGCTTTGGTCTATGGAGGGGATGATGACTTTTTAGTTGCTTGACGACGGTCACTAATTCCTGGATATGTGCAATTCACAAAGTGTTGGCGTCGGGATAACATTTGAGTATCTTTTGAAGGACATTAAGGATATCAGGTGTCTCTTCACCAAACTCAAAAAGTGACATTCCGATAAGACAAAAAGGCCACAAATAGTCGCCAAGTGGGAACTCTGCAATTCATTGCAGCCCCAAGAGCTTTGCGTCATGGGAGTTTCTCTTGTTGTCGGGTGGTGAGGGTAAACTTGTCCAGATGAAAATTCTCTCAGGAAATGTTTGAAGCTTAAGGACGATGCAACTGGGGAGGAGGTATTGAGGCTCATGTGTATGTAGGAGCAAAGATAGACATTGTTTACAAGAAATCAAAATGGTAGGAAATGTATGAATGAAATGGGAAAGTAGCAACAACTTTAGGTGACTCGTTAAATAACAATTTGATGAGGGCTTTAGAAGGCATAGTGATTCTTTTGAAGAAAGCCAGGGGTGGGTGAAAGAGTGGTTGGGACATGTGAACATTCTAACATTATTAGTTCCCTTTTCAAAGCTAGGGCAACACATCTTCATTTTTTAAATGTTGCAAACCACAACATATCGATTCAAAAAGACCATTTAGATATAAATAACAAGTGGTAGGTCTGAGGACAAATTATCGTGGAGCACTAATGGTAGCAGAAGAAGGCTGGCTGAGCTCCGCGTAGAAATTTTGTTTCTTTTAAAATCGTGGGTCCATTAAATGGGCCCAGCTGGCCTTTCTCCTCTCAATAGGAAAAAATCTGGTCTAGGGTTTTTCAGTCACCAATGCAATCCCATTTAAACGTATATGATATTTTGTTTTGTGGATAAAGCCTACAATAATTATAGCGTCTTTGATCAACCTTATATTACTTTTAAGGGATCTTAATCTATAGGTAGACAAAATGCAAATTTAGATGTGAATTAGTCTCAAAGCTTGCTGGTAACTTCAAAATCGTAGCGCCTATACGTTGACTTCCCTTCATGAATGTTGTCAACAATCATCATCACCGATTCATCATCATCATCTAAGCCTCAATCCTAACCATGTTGGGGTCAGCTACATAGATCCTTCTTTTCCATCAACTCTGTAATGGGGCATATTTTAATCAAGATGTCAAGATTAAAATCTCTCTTTATGAGCTCATGGATGTTGCTAACGATGACAATTATATTAAGAAAACTTTGACACGTTGAAGGGAACATCAAGCAGAGAGATAGATCTTGACCAACTTATCATGGAAGAAAATGTTGCCTGCAGGTCATGAAATTATCATAGTAAAAAAGGTTCTCTTTCTATCTGGTGGACATCTTGCAGAAAGCCACAAACTATATAGTGAACATCTTCTTGGATAAGGAAATCATATGGAAACAAATATCTAGAGTAGGATTTCTCCATGAAGGGGATAAAAACACAACATTCTTGCACAGAATGACCCCTATAGTTCGAGATCCAACTAGATTGAAAACTCAAGATGGGAAATGTTTGGATAGGGGGAGGGTGCAAGGAATGAGGATTCGACAAAATTGGCGAAATTTTGGCAAAAAATTTCGATTTGGATGGGATCTGGTACTGAAACGTGCGAATGTGTCAATTTCGATGAATTTCACCAAAATTTTGATGATTTCAATGAATTTTGCCAAATTTCGATGAATTTTGCCAAATTTTGATGAATTTTGCAAAATTTTGATAGTTGCAATCCTTATTGTTATTGTTGTTTTTTTGAAGAGGAGCAAAGGTGAATTGGGGTTATTTCACCATTTATTACTCATACATAGTATATACTTATAGTATATCATAATTGCATTGCATTTCTCTAATATTTGCTATTCAAATTATTAAATACTTATGCAATGCATGCTTTTTTAGTTTTTGCAATGTGAACGACATGTATCGTAGTGGTGGTTTATTATACAATGAGGGTGCTAGAAGCCAACCACACCAACAAATAACGTTTTAGCTTAGAAACAATGCACCTAGGAAGCACGGACACGGACAACGGGACACTACATGGACACGGACACGGGATATGACAATTTTCAAAAATATAGGACACGAACATGGTGTTGCACACGACATACACACATACATATACATATACATTCATATATATATATAATTATATATATATATATCTATACATATACATAAATACATATATGTATAAGTATAAATATAGTTGTATACATATATAGAGAAATATATACATATACATATACATGTACACAAATATACATATACATGCAAAAAACATGGAGTTAATGCATATAATATCTGTCTATGCAAATCTGTAAAGCAACTGATTACGTGAGATATAAATCAAACCCAAAATTCACTTACGATATGAATGCAGACTTTATAAGAAAGCACTAGTATGTTTCCATTATGAGATCATAAATGATCAATGTAGATTAATCTAGAATACATTTGCATATCAAATCAAGTAAGTATGAATGAAGAATGATGAATATAATCAATTTGTATGTCAAATTCCTAGAACACTTGTTATATCATGCTAAATTATATATACAAGTATGATGTATAATAGATAAATATGTAATAATCATTAGGAAAATGATGGGGAGGAGAAGTATAGTAGTGTGTTGGAATAAGAGGGAGAGAGAAGATATATAATTTATATTTCTTTTATATAGGGGATTAGTTTGAGACTGCTATATCCACAGCGTGTCTAAGCCGTGTCCAGGCCTTAAAAAAAGTGGACACTTCTGAGCTGTGTCCAGCCGTGTCCACACCGTGTCCGTGTCCGACACGTGTCCAGGACGGCCACAATTGCCCTGAGGAAGTGTCTGTACTTCCTAGCAATGCACTAGTGTTCTTGGGACCAGTGAAATGATTGACTATTGAGTCAATATCAACAACAAATTATCAACCCAAGTAAAATGTGTGGGGATGCCCTACATATGCAATATTTGATATTATAACACAAATAAGTACATGCATGTATATAGCTCATACTTGCAAAATTGCATAACTTAATTCCTACATTTTCTCATCGAAACCCTTCATCGAAATCCTTAAGAAACGGGTCAGTTCCCTTACCTCCCACATGAAGGACCACCCCAACCTATCCCCACATTAAATTTTATTGCATAAAACGATGCATTTAGGTGTAGAGACCACACCTGTAAATTTTCATAAATTAATTCGTTCATTTTGGCGTCGAAACGGGCACAATTTCATCTATCAAAATTTTCCTCGAAATTTCAAATGATTTTGGTTTCCATGCCGTCAAATGACATCGAAATCGGATACCTCGTTCTTGGGAGGGTGCTGTAGTCAAGGAATTAAATGACCGATACTGATGCCGTTTCGACAGCTTGGATATAGATATTTACCGGTATACCGACGGAAATATCGATAGATGCAATCTTGGCTATATCGACGCCAAAATGAACGGATTAAATCATGAAATTTTACAGGTGTAATCTCTACACCTAAATGCATCGTTTTATGCAATAAAATTTTGTAAGGGGTATGTGGGGGGTTGTCCATCATGTGGGAGGTAGGGAACCTGTCCTGTTTGTTGTAGATTTTGATGAAGGATTTGGTGATAAAATATTGGAATTAAGATTTGGAATTTTACTAGCACAATCCATAACATAAATACACACACTTATGCAATAATATCCAATTTACAACACATGAATAGCATAGTAACTTACTAACTCATATCCGTTGCATGTCGAGTTACACACTGATTCTCCATACAATATTGAGTTGATATGGTTGACATATTGCTCCCATGACATGTACATTATGTAAGGTTGGTGGTATGAAGTTATGTGTTGCTAATACACGTCATGTACAATACTATATAAGAGTATAATGTTTTTCTTTATGTAATTAAACACAATATGTTTTAGAATTTTACATTACTATGTCTCCATATGCATCATATCAGATTCTGAAAGAAAATATACACCATGTCTTTCTTTGTATGATATACTAGTAAGAAGAACATATGTATACTAATCAGCTTACTACTAAAATGACACCAAATTATACTTCTATTTCGTGGATTATTTAGTTATATTACTATGATTATAATGTAGATTATGCGAAAGTGTTGTAGATCTAAGAACACACACAGATAGGAAGACATAAAAAAGCAAATGGCGGGATCTTTGCCAATTTAAGGCATTTTGGGATGAATTTACATTTTAATTGAGATAGATGAAGTGTAAATGAGAGAAATGGTAGAAAACATAAAGACATACTTTAGATTAGACTTATTTGAGCCCTAGTTGTCGAGATCCCTTTGCTCCAACATTTTCACCTCTCAAACAATAGAAACAGACTCAAGCACGTAAAAAATCGGTATTTCTGTCGGTATACCAGTATATTTCGTCGATATTTGGCAGTATTTGGCGATATTTGGTGGTATACCATCGGTTTACCGATATTTGCAATCCCAACGACATGTTAGTGTGAACCGATGGCCGATGTCGTTGATATCGGTATACCGGTCGGTATACCGACGACATCGTCGATATCTCTTTCTTTGGCTGTAGTAAGGGGGCATATTTTTCATTTTTACATAGTTTTCTTTTGGTATGATGGAGGTTAATGACTTTAAACATGAGAAACGATGTGTCTTTTGATGAAATGTACTGGTTTTTTTTTAATGAAAAATAAACAAACTATTTATGACATGGACAACTTGTCTACCATAGGGCTTGTACTTTATGTCACTCTTACCATTATCTACTTCTCAATAGAAGATCATCTGCTTCTCTGTAGGACTTTTACTAAAGCTATCCATGTTGTATGAGGTTGCCTAACTTGGACTCCACCATGTTCTCATACAATCTCAATATCTTTTGAACCTGCCCACGTCCATAGATTCTGAAGTTTTAAGGCGAATAATAAAGATCTTTACTCAGCTACTAAGGGATACATTGGGGCATTGTGGGGTATGGGTTCCTTAGTTTAAGGAAGTGTGATACCCTATTTTCCTTACTAAGATCCGATTCTTCATGTGGCATTTGTATTAAAGGAATCAAGAAGGGTAAGGATTGTGGATGCCGGTCAACACTTTTCTAGGAGTGCCAATGCTAGATGTATTTTTGCGCTAACTTTTAGATGTAGAATTGTATAAACTTCTTCTTTAAGAGCTTTATTTTGAAGTTGTGGTTTCTGCTCCTCAGGGTTCTTTAACCCCCAAGGGTGCTGGACCAAAGGATTTTGGTCCACTAACTTGGAAATGAAGGATGATGGCTGGCCCTCACACATGTAAGTATTATCATTGTTGTGAATATGAGGAATAGATTTCCAGGCTCCTTGCCTCTTGGTTATGTTGTGAGAATTGCCACTTTTAATTGTTTTTATTAAGGCAGAGGTGGTGAAGAGTGAAACCTGTGAACAATTAGGGTGCCACAATGCTACGTGCAATGCACCAGTCTGGTGAGGAGCAATGTGCTTCCTCTCCCTTTTATTAATAATAACACTTGGAAATATTACATAGAGGTCCAACAACAAATAGAAATTACAAAACATAATAAAGCTGAATATAAATAAAATATATTAACACTCCCCCTCAAGCTGGAGCGTACACATCGTGTATGCCTTACTTGTTGTAAAAGTTCTGAAAGGCTGCTGGACTCAATGGCTTTGTGAGAACATCGACAAGTTGATCTTCAGATTTGACATGAGGAGTCACATCCCATTCTTGATCGGATCTCTGATGAAGTGATAGTCAACCTCTATGTGCTTAGTGCATTAATGGAAGACTGGGTTCTTGGCAATATATATTGCAGCTTAATTGTCAAATCTGAGCTCTATGGGAGATAACACATGAATCTTTAATTAAGAAAGGCAGATTGAACCCACTGCAACTCGTAACAAGCATGAGGCATTGCTCTATACTCGGCCTCCGTGCTAGATCTTGCCACAACATTCTGCTTTTTGCTTTTCCAGGTGATAAGGTGATTTCTTAGAAAGGTACAATATCCAGAAGTAGACCTGTCAATCAGATTACCAGCCCAATCAACATCTGCATAACCAGTAAGAACTAGATTAGACACATAAGGTTATTTAGTTATTGTTTTTATTATTAGTTTGTAATATGGGCCTAACTGTTTTGGCCCATTAGGGTTGGTCTTATGTCTGTACGCTTCCCTGTACTCCTATATATAGGAGCAGGGTTTCTCTTATCTAATACAACTTGTAGCCGTCTTTTATTTTCTGAGATAGTATCAGAGCAACTGTCTTAGGGATCAAAACCCTACGTGAGAGAGAGAGAGAGAAAAGGAGGAGCGCTCCCTTGTGGGCGACTACCGCCCTTGGCGGTGCTTGGCTGCCCACAGGGAATTCCTTCCTAGTTCCTTGCCTTCTTCCTTGTTCCTCTACTCTCTTACTACTGGCCGCCACCCCCTTTTGATCATCTGCTGCTCCACGCTGCCTGCTGCAACCCCTTTCCATCGCCGCTGGCACTTGCTGCCTGACCGTGCCCACTTTGGTGGTGCTGCTGCCCTGCTGCTTGCTATCTAGACTCCAGCCGCCGCTGCCTGCCCCTGTGTCGCTGCTACTCTGTGCGCCGCCGCTACTGCTGCGCCCCGCTGACTCACCTACTACTACTCTACCCGTTGCCGCCCCCGACCCCTGTTGCAACTCCACTTCCTACTGCCAAGCCACACCGCCATCTACTACTGCCTGACGACCTCCACTGCCCTTGACCGCCGTAGCTATTGCTGCATTCTGCTGCTTGCATTGTAAAGGCTATCTTATCTTGACCACTACTCACTGCTGCCTTGCCACAACCGGTGGTCCTCCGTGCTGCCACTGCCTGCTGCTAAGTCGTCATGCCGCTGCAACACTTGTCATTGTCGCCATCTTACTGCTGCAACTATTGCCTACCGTCACCAATCACCTGCCTTTGTTGCTGCCTCGCCTACGCTCGCCTCGATGTTGCCTTCGCACTTTCAGATCTTGTTGCCTGCCTTGCCACATGTTGCTGCCCTTCCGTCTGTGCTCCAGTGCCGCTTGCTCTTCTTAGACGAGCCGCCACCGACTTGTTGCTGCTGTCCACCGCCCCCTACCGCCTCTAATCGAGCCACCAAACAACCCATTTTTTTATGCCCCTCAATATTTTCTACTGCCCCCCAAATACACTCTGCATATTTGTGCTATTCGGATCCAATTTTTAGCCTTATCGGATTTTTGCGGGGCTCCGCCCCCGCCCTCGGATTTGTTGCCCTACGGGCTAAATAAATCCCCTTTTCGGGTCGGAGAAAGATCCATTTATTTTCCTATCGACCTAATCGGGTCATTTTGCACCATTACTCACATTATCTACTACCTCCACATTTTTTTGCGTATACCAAAGCTTGCCTCTACAATTGTTTTTTGACTCTCGACGCCAACCACTCTTTGACTCCTTCGTGCTTGGGGTGAGGGGGAGAATAGAGGATGAAGTGTAGAGGGAAGAGATGAGATGGAGAGATGAAGAAAAAAAAGAAGAATTGTATTCTGCCGCTTCATGTCACATTTACTGCTGATATATGGATTCTTCTGCTACTATGTGATGCTTTCTGCTGATATTATTGCTTATCTGTCATCTACCTTGACTGTTGTTATGAAGTTACATACTAGGACATCAGTCTTGCTACTTGTGCTATGATTAGCACATTTTTCTTGCTGCTATTTGCTTTTGCACTTTCTACTGTCCATGCTTTTTTGCAAGTTGACTTTCTTCTGTGGACCAACACTCTCTGGACTTTGACGCCCACTACTGTGATGGATATTTTATGAAGAGGGAAGATGATGAAGACTTTTGTTGTGACTTTACATGGAGCTTTGTCTACATTCCATATTGGATCTATGTATTTGCCTGCTATTTTGTACACTGGTCTGCTATCTGCCTATGTCGTCGATCTTTGCTTCTGTGTGCCAACACTCTCTGGCTTGTCCGTGCTTTGTGCATGTTGACTCTCTGTTCGCCCGTGCTTTGTTTGCACGTTGACTGTTGCTGCTGCTTGTGACCTAGCACTCTTTAGGACTTGTAATCCAACACTCTCTGGCTACTACGACGACTGTGATGAAGACTTGGTGCTTATCTGCTATTCGTTCTTTTGCTCCAGATGCCACTATGATGATCAAGAAGCTTCCATGCCTACCAAGATATCTGCTGCTATGGAGTATCTACTTGAGGGGGAGTGTCTGAGAGTTTGAGTGCTTAATTGTAATATTGAGGGGGAGAAAATTCTTGTATGGGCTTGGTTAATATTTTATTTTTGTTTCTTTGTTTTTTAGTCCAACTCTCTGTTTGCAAGCTGATTTGGGATTCTCCCAACTTCAGCTTGAGGGGGAGTGTTGAGAGTTATTTAGTTATTGTTTTTATTATTAGTTTGTAATATGGGCCTAAGTGTTTTGGCCCATTAGGGTTGGTCTTATGTCTGTACGCTTCCCTGTCCTCCTATATATAGGAGCAGGGTTTCTCTTATCTAATACAACTTGTAGCCGTCTTTGATTCTCTAAGAGGTCTATAATAGGCGATCCCCTTACCAATGCACCTTACAAATATCTCAGAATACGAAAAACTGCTGTCCAATGTGACTACTGTGGTGAGCTCATATGCCGACTCACCACTCATGCAATAAAGGAAATGTTAGGGCGAGTAACTGTCACATATATCAGTTTACCGACAATTTTTCTTTAATATCCTGGATTTGGATAATCAGTATCATCAGTTGTCTCCTTCACATGATAGTCCATAGCAGTAGACACTGGCTTGGACTCACTCAACCTGCTTCATGCAGTAAATCCAACACGTATTTCCTCCATGACAAATTAGTACCTGCATGAGATCTAAGTACTTCAATGCCTAGAAAATACCTTAGTTTGCCCGGATCCTTTGTATGAAAATGCCCCTGCAATCCTTCTTTCACACGTGATATGCCTATAGAATCACTGCAGTCATAACTGTTAAAATATAAGATTGCTTGAATATGAATAGATTGTGATTGATACAAAGACTGGACACCCCTGTCCTATATATAGGAGCAAGGGAGAAACCCTGAGACTTGTGTCCCAAGTAATCTAAACTAGACGGGCCGGAATATAAAGGCCCACTAAACTAATTAGCCTATTTAACTAATAGACTAATATAGACACTTTAACACTCCCCCTCAAGCTGGAGCATGGGTGAAACACATGTCCAAGCTTGGAGAGTTACAAGACTCGATAAAAAGAAATGATAAATGAAAGATGAAGATAAATATCACTCCCATACAAAATATGTTACTCCCCCTGAATCAAATAGTAATGATGACTCTGCAGGCTGAAGATACTCGAGCTTTGAAGAAGGTCTTCCTTGAAGTGTATCTGAAATGAAGACATCTGAAGATACTCTGTAGGCTGAAGAATGCGCCACTGGAATACGTGCTGAACGCGGCACGAACGCGGATATAGTGTGGACGAATGGACCTGATACTACAACAAGTCGCCACTGGAATACGTGCTTAACGCGGCACGAACGCGGATGGACGATCTGCTGCTTGATACGATGCAGGAACCATGAAACTTGGGGGCTTGACGGGAAAGGAGATCATCCATCAAGGAAAGTCCCAAGAGGATCAGCTACAGGCGATGTCGATACAGCAGATGTGGCTCGGAGAAGACGTGATAAAGTAGCTCGGTGAAGATAAAACTCTGAGCTTCTGAAGAAGCACCCATCTGTCTCATGTGAATGCAGATGAAGGAATACATCATCAACAACGGATATGGTGTCAACGCTGGATCTTCACTGCTGGCTCAAGTAGAGAACCGGTGTGTTGAACAATGTGAAGCTTCATGAAGATAGCCTGGAATATATATAATCTGAATACATATATCATCATCTCATCTCATACTCTCTCTCTCATACATTCTCTTATATGCTCTCATGCTCGCATATGCTCTCATGCTCGCTCTTCTCATCTCATCTCATACTCTCTCTCTCATACATGCTCTCTCTCTCTTCTCATCTCTTTCTCTCCTCTCTATTCCCCCCGCACACCAAATACGACGAAAGTGAGTGTTTGGTGTGGAGAAATGGACATATGACCCCCCCCGTAATGTGAAAAAGGGATGCTCACAGAATATGGGTGGGTGGGAAAGAAAATGGTGGAAAAAAAGAGGAATATGTGAAATGGAGATGGATAATATGTGGAGAATGAAATCGATAGCCAAAGAGAGTATACTAAATGGGTCAACATGAGATCCGAGTAGAAAAATAAATGGATCTAGTCCCGACCCGAAAAGGGGATTTGTTATACTAAATGGGTCAACATGAGATCCGAGTAGAAAAATAAATGGATCTAGTCCCGACCCGAAAGGGTCAAAATAGGATCTGATTAGCAAAAGATAGAACCGATTAAGGATCCGAATAGAGACAGGGATAATGCATATGGGGGTAGTAAACATGGTTGTTTGGTAGCGGTGGAGAGTGATGGGTGATCGCCTACTGTAGATGGCAGCAGTAGCATGATGACGCACAACGCAGCAGCAACTTGCGGATGAAGATCGTTGGGATGATGATGAAGTGGAGGAACAACAACTTGCGGATGATGGCTGGATATGACCCTCGGCTGATGAAGCACTTTGTCGCAACATAGGAGATGACAAAGAGTCTCCTGTGTGACTCCGGAGATATTGCATGCCAAGAGGATGCATGCGGAGCCAAGGCGGACCCTCTCCAAAGCGGCGAGGAAGGCTGATTTGAAGACTTCATGAGATGGAGCGCCGATTAATAGGTGTATCCTTTTTATATCGCCACTGATCAACTGTCGATACCATCGACAGGACTGTCGATGGTATCGACAGACGCTTTTCTTGTTGCTGTGAAAAAATCGATAGTATCGACGCCGATACTTTTCCGTCGCTGTGATAAAGTCGATACTACCGACCTCCTGTTGATAGTATCGACGCCGGCGATGCAAGTCGCGTCACGGATGGTCGGCGGCTGTTCCTTTGGGATGGCGGCTTAGATGATTGTCGTTTGCTGGAGATGGCGACTGCTAGGGGCGGTGCTGCTCCTGTTGGCTGCGGCGGCGGCGCCCGCTGGTGGTGCTGCTAATAGAGGCCGCGGCTGGTGCTGCTGTTTTCGAATGGCGGATGGAGATTACCGCGGCGGATGCCTACGGCGGCGATTGTTGCGGATGATGATGGAGGACAGCTGCTATGATAGGCAGCGGAGGTGTTGTATGGAAAGAATGAAAGAATAGAGATGACCATGGAGGCCGGGATATGCCTAGCGGGCAGTCGGCCAAGCCATGGAGATGGCGGCTGCGGCCGCCCGCAGGCGGGCGCTCGCCCGGTTGTCCTCTTCGGAGAGAGGAGCGGCGGCGGCTGCAAGGGAGAAGGAAGTCGGCGGCTAGGAGGAGAGAGGGAAGCGGTGGCGCTAGGGTTCTCTCAGGATGGAACCCGCTCTGATACCATATTAAAATATAAGATTGCTTGAATATGAATAGATTGTGATTGATACAAAGACTGGACACCCCTGTCCTATATATAGGAGCAAGGGAGAAACCCTGAGACTTGTGTCCCAAGTAATCTAAACTAGACGGGCCGGAATATAAAGGCCCACTAAACTAATTAGCCTATTTAACTAATAGACTAATATAGACACTTTAACAATAACTATATCATCAACATATACTACAATAATAATAGATCCAACAAAAAAACTAGAATAGAATAAAGAGTGATCGGTCACAGAACGAGAAAAACCCATCTTTAGCACAACATCACTGAACTTATCAAACCAAACTCTACGAGATTGTTTCAACCCATAGATGGCTTTTTCAATCTACACACCTTCTGACACTCCCCTTGAGCAACAAAACGAGGAGGTTGCTCCATGTACACCTCTTCGTGTAGATCACCATGAAGAAAGACATTCTTGACATCAAGTTGAAATAGAGGCCAGTTAAAAGTAGTAACCAGAGAAATAAGAATCCAAATTGAATTTAGATGAGCCACATGTGAAAAGGTCTCAAAGAAATCAACCCCATATGTCTGAGTGTAACCTTTTGCCACCAGTCTGGCCTTCAACCTTTCAACTGAACCATATGGATTATGTTTCACTGTAAATAACCATCTGCAACCCACAACATTTTTATTTGGAGGTAAGTCAGTAAGTTCTCAGGTGTTGTTTTGTAGAAGAGTAGACATTTCCATTTGCATTGCCTACTTCCAACCAATATCCTTCATAGCATCAAGATGATTTCTTGGAATGACCACAAAATTAATCCCAAGAGCAAATTAACGGGCCTGCGTAGATAATTTTGACAAACAACACACACCCATAAATCCGCAATAGGATGTCGAACAGTACAGGAACAAGTACCTTTACGGACAACAATGGGAACATCAAGGTCAGATGGTTCTTCAGGAGTCTCTTGAGTGGAGGGAGATGGGGAAGGCTCAGGGACTGGAGTCACTACTTCCTCTGGATCCTATCTGCCTCGTTTGTTGTAAACATGTGAATATTGCTGAATTAAGGTACCATTTGTTGGCTGCTCTTCCTGAACTACAATATAGTTAGGAATGATAGGTGACACTCTCTCACTCTCATGTGGTGGTGGCACTCACTCACTGATGTATGATGGTGGCACTCTCTCACTCTCACACAATTTCTCCCCTTACTGGGAACACTAGAGAAATATGGAGTGGACTCATGAAAAGTTACATCCTTAGACACAAACATACGACGGAGACTGGGACAATAACACTTATACCCCTTGCTAGTGTTGGAGTACCCAAGAAAAAGAGTCCTAATCGACCTGGGGGTATTTTATCAGCTTAAGTATCAAAATTGTGGATAAAAGAAGTACAACCAAACACTCTGAGGGGAACAAGAAAAGGTTGATAACTAGGACGTTAGATAGAGAACAGAGTACGTCCTTGAAGCACAGAAGAGGGCTGCCTGTTAATAAGGAAACAGACAGTAAGTAAAGCATCAGACTAAAATCTCTTAAAAACATTGGATTGAAACGTAATTGTCCTGGCCAAGGTTGAAAAAGGCGTGAGGCGTAACGAGGCATTTTTGTCTTGGCGAGGCGAGGCGTAAGCCTCGAGGCGGTCGAGGCATAAGCCTCAAAATGTACCGAGGCGTTCCTATATTTATATATATTTATATGTATTAATATGTTTATATATATAAGAATATATATATACAATGTAAGTTAATACAATTGGACAACTACATAACAAAATCACATTACACTACCTATTTATAATCTAAATTTAAACAGCTGGAAAATAAAAGCAGTACAAGT
Organism: Alisma plantago-aquatica; assembly: GCA_963693085.1. NCBI lineage: Eukaryota > Viridiplantae > Streptophyta > Magnoliopsida > Alismatales > Alismataceae > Alisma > Alisma plantago-aquatica. The sequence goes on from OY856409.1 coordinate 1,588,543,804, forward strand.
TGTACCCAAACAGTAGTATTTTAACCACAATTTGTTTGTTTTTTCTTTTGAATCAAAGGGGCTAATGGAAAACCCATTGGGCCAGGCCCATATGTAGTTAAAATGAACCAGGAAACCTGTATTTTGGGTTGCAGCTTGAGGCTAGCGCCTCACTTGCGCCTCTTTGAGCCTTGAAAAAAATGAGGCGTCCGCCTCTTGGATCACAGGTGAGGCTTAAGCCTCAAGGCGCCCTGGGGTGCGCCTCGCCTCGAGGCGTACACCTCTAGCGCCTCAGGCGTACGCCTCTATCGGCTATCCCATTTTGTTGAGGAGTGTGAGGATAGGACGTACGATGTATCATCCCAACAAAACTACAAAAATAAGCCATAACACTTTGAACATATTCCAAGGCATTATCAGATTGAATAATTTTAATATTGCAATCAAATTGGACTTTTATTTCTTGATGAAAATGCTTGACAATGGATAACACAGACTCTCGCCTCTTCAACAAATAAATCCATGTCATGCGAGAAAAAATATCCACAGGAAACAAAATAGCGAAAACCATTATAGCTGTTGTCTTTTACAGGACCCCAAACATCACTGTGGACTAACTCAAAGGACAAGAAGCCCGTTTATTGACACAACTGGGATAAGACATTCTATGATGTTTCCCCAATTGACATGACTAACACTCTAGTGAAGACACCTATGATAACTCAGGTTCTAACTTTCTCAAGCTCTTCAGAGAAGGATGTCTATATCTGTAGTGCCACAGTAAGGGAGAACCGCTCAAAAGGATAGCATGAGCAGGAACAGATACTTGGCGAGGTAGACTTTCACCATGGAAGAGGTAGAGATCACCTTTCCTAGCCCCCCAACCAATCGTCCTGATACTCTTGAGATCTTGTAATACAAAACAAGAAGGTCCAAATGTCACCGCACATTTCATAGTATCAAACAATTTAGCAACAGAAAGAAGATTAAATGGAAATGTAGGCACATAATGTACACATTTAAGATCAATTCTAGGAGTCAGAGAAATAGATCCACTAGCTAACACTCTCCTTACTGAACCATCTGCTATTGTCACAAATTGGTGAGGAATATGTGAGTCAGTGGAATGAAGCAATCTCCTCATACCAGTCATATGTTGTGAAGCTCCAGAGTCAACCACCCATAAAGAAGTTGAACTAGAAGCCCGTAAAGAGATAACATGATTACCGATAGTAGATGCCAGGTTTGCTGAAGAAGATGATCCCAAACTCAGATGCTGAGTAGCCTGAATAAATCTATCATATTCCTCCTTAGTGAGTGTGATGTCAGAAGATCCATAACTCGAAGCAGGAAGCTCAGAAGACTCAGTAGTGCCAACATAGTTTGCTGCCCCAACATGTGGTGCTGGTCTTGCACCGGCTGCTGTTGCTACTGTCTTAGGCCTAGGACCAATCCTGCTCTATACCATGTGAAGAATAGGGTGCCACAATGCTACATGCAATGCATCGATCTGGTGAGGAGCAATGTGCTTTCTCTCCATTTTATTAATAAGAGCACTTGGAGAAATTACATAGAGGTCTAGCAGTAAATAGAAATTACAAAACATAATAAAGCTGAATATAAATAAGATATATTAACAAAACCTTTCAATAAATTATCTCTTTTTATACACTATTCTCTTAATTAATTTGAGGTCCATGGTCTCCTTCAATATATCAAGGTCAACGAACTGACACATAGGCTCTGAAAGGAAAAGCCTTCCTAGAGTAAAATCTTAGGTGACAGGGAGAGCAGAATGAGAAGGTGGACACATATACCTGGATATATTCATCTGAAAGACAAAATATTAAACTAAGCAAAGGAGAACAATGGATTTACTACACAAGAGTTAGTAATGATCCTGCGAAAGGAAAACAGGATTCAAACTGAAATTAAATAACTAGGGACAAGCAAGCAAAATTAGCTTCAAGTCAGGACATTGAAGTGCTGTAATATAGACTGAGCAATAGGAATGGTAGTATGCCATTCCTGTTAGTAAGCCTATACTATTGCAGTACATAAAATAATCACACAAGTACTCAACAAATTTGAGGTCTATGGCGACAAAAGCGAGCTAGAGGCCATCGGGACGGAGTTGTCTAGGTATTATATAAGTCTGCTACATATGAAGAAAAAAGAGCGGGAAGAAATCAGTGTGAAAGGTAAGAAAACTTGGCAATGGAGATGGATTGGAGTAATCCGGCAAGGATCTATGATGCTAGTTGACCTGACACTGTCCGGATTATGCATAGATCTAGCTGCTATATAAGCTGACACTAACAGATCAGCCATGAAGATTGATGCTAGCTGTGGAGCATAATAATCTGTGCAATGGTTAATGGCGTTCTTTGGCCCTTGTGAACCGACTCTTACAAGACTAGGGCCCCAAGGCGACACATGAAGTTGAAGATTCAGTTTGTGGATCCACCATAGAGAGTTGTAACGAGGTAAATAATGGAAGCGGAAGGGTGCTAGGTGGGGATAGAGATGATTGTAGGAGAGAGATATAGGGTGAAGTGATCAAGGGGGATTCCTTCCTGGGACTACAAGTCTACCACTGTAGCTGTTGGTGCTAGGAGGAAAGCGAAGTCAGATCTTAGGGAGGTTCTTAATATGCAACTTGATGTTTTAATGATCATAATAGTTTTTGCATGCCATGGTTGCCATTTTGGGATTATGATTCAGACTTTTATCCTTATTTTACGTGGTCTTCATTCTAGTTTCTAACCTTGTGTAACATGCACATTACATGTTTTCAGATTCCAACTTAAATCCTTCTTGATCTTCTGGCACTTTCGGATGATGTTCCTAGTGAAAGAACCTAATTCAGTATTTTTCGTATGTTTCGAAATTTTGGTTATTCAAAGTTGTAAACCAATAGAACCATTTAGAGACAGAACCAAATAATTAAGTACGGTGAGATGACCATGCACAGAAAAGAAGGATCTCGTGTTCTCAACCACATTAATAACTAAGGCCAGGGAGGTTGTTCTTCAATTATTAAATGAAGAAAATTTTAGATATAGCAATGTGGTGCTATCATACAATTCAGCTGGCACTTGATATTCAGATTCCTTTTAGATAATCATCTTATGCTTTTGCATATATAACTGTTACGTAAGGAGACTCGGAGCGTAACATCCAAAACAGATATGCTCCTATAGTTATGTTATTGAGAAAAGGAGAAATTATATAAAGAGTCCACCTAATACTATGGACTTAACAGAAAGTAAAAGACAAATAAAGAAATACTACTAACTCCTTTATTCTAACACTCCCCCTCAAGCTGGAGTATACACATCATGCATACTGTGGGCTCTGATCTCCAAACCACGATATAAACACGATTTAAACTTAGCGGAAGCGATTCGATTAGCAGCGGAATACCAAAAATCAGCGGAAATTAAAACTTTTTGAGATAAAGCATTGAAACCATAAAACTTCCTTCATAAAAGGAGATAAACTGTTTACATCTCAGATAATTACTTCTTGAGTAATTATAAACAACACGATACAAAATCTCAAGAACTCATAACCAAAATCTCAGACCAAAAGACTCCAAGACTTGAGAGTACAGAGGACACATAGGACTGACTCTAACTACACCACATGGCAGGCTAAATCTCCACCTGAGATTTTACTGCTGCTCCTGGTGCTGCTGCTGGGACTGGTCACCTGTAGACCTGTTCCTCCGTCCTCGACGTCCACCTAAAAAGTTGAAGTCTACGGGGTGAGACAATTTTACATAATTGTCCCAGCGAGAGTTATAACTCTCCGCCAGAAGCTTAATTATAGCACCTCAAAGAATAACTTAAGCAGTAAAAGCTTCAAAGTATTCAATATCAGATTTAATAATAAGCATGAGTTCAACAGTTATGAAACATGAAGACATTTGCACTATACAGTGTAACATCAATCAATCAACTCGTAGTTATCTCTAACAGGTATACTACGCTGTGGATTATGTTTTTCAAACATTACTTTTATGCCCTGTGGAGATGAGGTTTACCACTCATACTCCAACCAATCACTGCTAAGTGCCTCGGTATCATACTAGGTCATCGAAAGAGCCGGATTCTCATGACCTTCACCTTCCTCAGTCAGTAAGAGGATTACTTGTAGGACATCTTGTGTCTCTACTATAATAGCTTACCAGGGTAATCTGGTCCTTCGCTATTTTAGAGTTACAGTGGCGTTCTGTACTCTCTTCGTCATCAGGAGATTTCATGAATATCTTCCAGTGATACGGATATCTGTGCTTTCTTCATCATCAGGAGGTTTCATGTTTACCATCCACTGATACGGTATGGGATTGTAGTGAAGGATTGACGGATTACACATCTACATCAAACACCTACACTAGGATGTAAGGTTCTACACATCCATATACCCCACATACTCAAAAGTATGTGATCCAGGAGTTCCCTTAGGAAAACCTGTTTCACCATCATTTGATCTCTGACAATGATGGATCTATGATCAGGGCTCTACATTACACTTGATTAGTTAGGTACATTCAGTATTCTTTTAACATCATACATTGTTCTTCAAACAATAACATTAGCATAACAGCTATGAAAGGAGAATACTAAATGTAACAAGCCTAACTCTCATCAATCATCATTTCTCAATACATTCATCACAAGTCATCTCTAAAGCATGACCTCGATGGTATTTATGGCTCTCACAGCCCATTTAATTCATAGGTTGCCATTGACAAGGCATCAAGATATTTTACTATTCATAAAGCTAACAACATGCTTTCAATGAATATAGCATCATCATCCATACCTGGATATGATCATCTTTATATCAGAACCTGCAAGGTTAATTCAACTGATAAAAGCAATTCAAATCAAGAATTATACTTTCCACTCTTGCCATAAGAGCTAAGTTCCCTAATTCTCATCAATTAGGGTTTACTATTCACATTACATGCCATCACCCTAGAATTAGGGTTTATTATTCACATTATGGTAAAATGAACTCATAACATCATCATGTATGAGGAACATCATCAATGATGCTCTCAGATTAGGTTAAGATTCATCATCTATCATAATTAGGGTTTTCATGATCTCACATAGGTGGATCATACCCTAATTATGCACATTCATGTGTATTGAAGGTACTTTACTTGAGTTTCCACCATAAAAGGATACTTTCTCTCTCTTATGATACTTTCTCTCTCCTCATACTGGTAGATGGTGATAACACCACTTTAGATCAGGTTGGGTTAAGTCCACTTTGATTAACACAAGTCAACACATCACTTTCATGTGATTAGGGTTTGATTAAAACAAGGTTTCACTCAATTTGAACCTTTCAAGGGCATTTTGGTAAATTGCCCATTGATCATCATAATGGTTCACATCATTAGTCACTTAGTTCCTTTAATGACTTAGGTTACCATTATGGATTAAATGAGATCATCATTGAACCATTTAGGCCTTCAAGTGGTTAAGTATAATCATCCTTGAAATTCTTCAATTGGGTTAGGGTTGAACCTTCAACCTTCAACCCATTTGTTCCTTAAACGGGTATGGACCCACTTAGCCTCCAAACGAGTGTGTACACTCATGACCTCCAAACGGGTGTGAACCCATTTGAATCCAAACGAGTGTGGACCCGTTTGAGTCCAAACGAGTGTGAACCCGTTTGGATCTAAACGAGTGTCAACCCGTTTAGACCTAAACGAGTGTGTGAACCCGTTTGGGCTTAAACGAGTGTGCACTCGTTTGGGTCTAAACGAGTATGGACTCGTTTGGGTCTAAACGAGTGTGCACTCGTTTGGGCTTAAACGGGTGTGAACCCAATTGGGTCCAAACCGCATGGACATGAAAGTTGATACAAATGTCATAATTGAAAAGGGTTTCTTATGTTGAAACGTTCAATTGGCCCAAGCCATATTAACCACTTACAATTTCAGTCAAATAGGATGAGCCTCAATCAATTGGTCACCAATTTGATCTTCAATTGCAAGCCAATTAGGGTTAAATCTAATCCAATTAGGGTTTCCAATCGATCACTTATCAATTATCAACAATGTGACTCAAAACAAGGTTGAACCTATCAATTGAACTCCAATTGGGCCCAAACGGTCTTGAGATCGTTTGGATGAACTCCAAACGGTCTTGAGACCGTTTGGCCAAAGTTTGACCAAAAACTAAGTTGATTTGATAAGGGTTGAACCCTAATTATATTACAAATCAGCACTTTTCATCAATTATCAATATCTTGTGATTGGGCCCTCAATTCATCAAATTCCTTTAACCTTAGACCTCCAAACGATCATGGAGTGTCACTAAACGAGTGTGGGATCGTTTGGGAGGACCCCCAAACGGTTTGGAACCCGTTTGGGTCCTTCAACCCAAAACTCAACACAATCTATTCTTTAAATCAGTAATTTTGACCCGATTAGGGTTAGGGTATTAAAGTACCTTCAACTCTTAATTGGTTAGGAATTAGATGATGATTCTTGGTAGAAATGAAAATCAATATATTATGAACAGGAATCCCAAACGGTCAACGCTTGGTCAACGCCCTCAAACGGGTTGGGACCCGTTTGAGCAAAAGTTCAAGTTATTCAATTTGGTGAATCAGCAATTAATTCAAATCGATTGCTTAGTTGATTGGCCTTCAACTCATGACTCGTTTGGAATTAATCCATCAAATTTGGTGGGTCATTAACCAATGTCATTAGGAACAGTAATCCCAAATGGTCAACGCTTGGTCAACTCCTTCAAACGGGTTGGAACCCGTTTGCCCAAAAAGGTCCAATTAAACATGTTGAAAATCAGGACTTAATTCAATTAGATTTGCTAATTGGTTAGCCTATATTTCACGATTCCTTTGGAGTTAATCCCTCAAACTTGGTGGGTGATTAGCCTACATAATTATGAACAGGAACCCCAAACGGTCGTCGCTTGGTCAACGCCCTCAAATGGGTTGGAACCCGTTTGGGCAAACCGACCTTGGTGAACCCGTTTGGCCTCTAAACGAGTATGAACCCGTTTGGCCAAAGGTTCAAGGTCGTTTCATAAAGTAGAAAATCGTGGATAAGCATAGGAAATAACGCCCTCATCTTTTAGCTCGAGAACAGTAGTAGTTCCTCACGGATTTACTTGCAAGGATGCAAGGAAAGATGGGGAAGAAGAAGAACTAGCAACTAAATGCAAAGAGAGAGATGTATAATCAAAGCATAAGGTTTAGAGTTATAAAACCCGCCTAAAGATTGTTCCTTGAGCTCCAAGCTTTCAAGCTCCAAGCCTTTAATGGCGTCTTTGAGCTCCACAGGTCGGCCAAGGTATATTCTCCAAGGAAAGTTGAAAAGGAATGGCTAGAAAGATAAAGCTAGGTGAGCTAGCCATGAATTCAACCTTGAAATCGAGTTTCCTCCATGAATTCAAGCAAAAGGGATGATCCAAACTTACCTAGGATCCTTGGTTGTCCTTCTCTGCTCCAGAGCTTAGCCTTAGTCGGTTTTGAGCAAGGGGAAAAGAAATGAAAAGAAGAGGATCATTCCCTTGCTAAGTGGGGAAGGTAGTATATATACTTAGGTGAAATTTCAACATAAGAACATATGCTTTCCTCATTTCTCATCTAAGTCCTTCCTTTCTTCTTTGCACGTCCCCACATCTTATTTCTAAGGACAAACTCCTTCTAAGGTCAAGAATTGAAGGCAACGAGGATTAACCCATCACTAAAGCATACACATAAAAGGGCTATTATACATACACCTTGATTATTCAATCACAAAGGTGTTCTTTATTATATGATTATTCAAATGAAGTGACCTTTTCATCATTTCTCTTCTAAATGATGCCAAGAGTCATAAAAGATATTTTAGATGATGTATTTTACAAGTTGCACCCCTCAAATTGGGTAAATTGCACTTTACACCAATTTAGGGTTTTCAAGTACAGGGGTTGCTTCCACAGCTGCACCTTGGTGCTCAAGCTTGGGAAATCCCTCAAACTTCATCATAAACATCCTCATGATGTCTCAACATCAGAGGAACATCTCAACATGTGCAATTTGCAAGTTAATCCCTTAACTGGGTAATTTGCACATAGGTCTCTGCATTACAAAACAATGCTACAACTTTATATATATAAAGGAGCAAAATTGAAATATATGTTTCTGAGGAACTTAATTACATGCCCAAAGTTAATCACAAGGATTTAATTACATATTTAGGCAAAACACCTAGGGTTAGTTCATAACCCAGGTCAGGGATGTTACACATACCCAGCTTGCACATCTTATATTTAAATGCAGTAGGCAGAAGAGGTTTGGTGAAGAGATCTGTAATTTGCTCTTCAGTCCTCACATGAGGAGTCTTCACCCTTTCAGCCAATACTAAATCATGCATGAAATGACAATCCACTTCAATATGCTTTGTTCTCTCATGGAAAATGGGATTACTAGCAATATGAATAGCTGCTTGATTGTCACACATTAGAGTAGCATGATTATCAACGCTAATCCCCAACTCAGAGAGATAGAATGAACCCACTGTAGTTCACAACATGCATGGGCCATAGCCCGATATTCAACCTCAATACTAGAATGAGCTACAACACTTTGCTTTTTTACTCTTCCATGTAACAAGATGAGATCCCAGAAAAATACAATATCCAGAAGTAGACCGCCTGTCCTTTGCATCACCAGCCCAATCTGCATCAGTGTAACTAATAGCCTGAAGAGTAGAATTACGTTGATTGCTCACAGAATATGTAAGTCCCTTGCCAGGAGCTCCTTTTAAATACCTCAGAATACGACGTACTGCCGCCCAATGATTGCTCTTTGGTGTGCTCATGTATAAACCGACCACTCCAACTGCACAAGAAATATCATGACGTGCCACGATCAAATAAATTAATTTTCCAGCCACCCTCCTGTACAATGAAGGATCATGAAAATCATCATCATTGTTGGGAGTCACTTTAGAATGATAGTCCATGGGTGTAGACACAGGCTTGGACTCAAGCATACCAGTCTCACCCAATAAGTCTAAGGTATATTTCCTCTGAGAAAGATTAATTCCCTTCCTGGAACGCAAGACTTCTATTCCAAGAAAGTATCATAGCTTCCCGAGATCTTTTGTGCAAAACTGTGTTTGAAGCTAGACCTTGAGATTAGCCATACCCTCATTGTCATCTCCAATAAGAACAATGTCATCGACATACACAACAAGGATAATGATGCCCTTAGTACTTCACAAGTAAAATAAGGAGTGATCTGTAGAAGAGCAGCTACAACCAAAACAAGTGAGAGCATTACTAAATTTGTCGAAGCATGCACATGAGATTGTTTAAGACCATAAATAGCCTTTTTCAGTCTGCATACCTTCCGCTGACACTCCCCTTGAGCAACATACCCAGGTGATTGCTCCATGTAAACCTCCTATAATAAATCGCCATGAAGAAAGGCATTCTTCACATCGAGCTAATACAGGGGCCAATCAAAGTGAGTAGCAACAAAAATAATGATCCTCACAGAGTTCAAGCGAGCAACTGGTGAGAAAATTTCAAAGAAATCAACATCATATGTCTGTGTATGGTCTTTGGCAACAAGGCCCGCTTTCAGTCTGTCAATACTACCATCAGGTTTTGGTTTCACCGTATATACCCAACGACAACCAACAACACACTTACCAGGAGGCAAGTCAACCAACTCCCAAGTATCATTTTGACGTAAGGCTTCAATTTCATAATCCATAGAATTGGTCCATCCTTTATCTTGCAAAGCTGCATTACAAGACTTGGGAATATTGATAGAATCAAGAGCTAGAGCAAAAGTACGAGCAGAAGGAGACAAATTTTCCACACAACAAAAATTAGACACATGGCGTCAAATGGTACAAGAACGTACACCCTTACGAGCAGCAATAGAAAGACTAAGTCTGTAGCAAAATTATCATTAAGAGTCACAGAAGAAGAGTCAGGTACCTCTGGAGTATCAGAAGAAGATGGTACCACCATTGGGATTGATGTCGCTACTTCCTCTGGATCTCGTACAGCTCGTCTGGAGTAAACCTGGAGAAAGGTTTGGATAGTGGAATTGGAATGCAGTTCTGAGTCTCTCTTGGAAAAACATGCTCTCTTCGCTCACAATGGGTAAGGGTGGCTCTTTAGATAAGGAAAACTCTCTCTTCACTCTTGGTGGCAGCTGGTGTCTCCCCCTGACATGTGGCATCATCACAAAAGGGGTAGACTTATGAAAGGTGACATCCGCTGAGACAAACACGACGTAAGGAGGGTGAATAATATTTGTACCCTTTTTGGGTATTGAAGTAACCCCAAAAGAGAGTTTTAATAGACCTAGGAGATAACTAATCTGCTTTAGGACCGAAATTATGAACAAAAGCGGTGCATCCAAAAATCTTTAAAGGAATATGAAAAGGAACATCATGAGGACGCAAAATAGAGAAAGGTGTGATACCTTGAAGAACATATAAAGGTTTACGATTAATTAAAAAACATGCAATAAGAACTGCATCAGACCAAAACCTTTTAGGAACGTGAGATTGAAACATCAATGTCCTAGCAACATCAAGAAGATGGCAATTCTTACACTCAGCCACCCCATTTTGTTATGGCGTGTGAGCACAAGAAGTTTGGTGAACTATGCCGGTCAAATTATAGAAATGAGTAACAACCTTTTGAGCATACTCTAAAGCATTGTCAGAACGAAACACTTTAATGGAGCAATCAAACTGAACTTTTGTTAATTGATAGAAAATTTTCAAGATGGATACAACCTCTTCTCCGGACTTCAAGAGATACACCCATGTCATCCTAGAGAAATCATCAACGAAAGACACAAAATACCGATATCCATTATAACTGGATTCTTTGACTGGACCCCAAACATCATTATGAATAATTTGAAAAGGGCGCGCATCACATTTAATGACACGACCAGGATGGGACACCCTATGGTGCTTTCTCAACTGACATGACTGACACTCAATTGACGAAAGAGAAGAGAAATTGAGCTCCAACTTCTTGTGAGTCTCTAGAGACGGATGACCATAATGACAATGCCACTGCAAAGGGGAGATACCAAGGAAGGTTGTAGGTATCTGACGAGTTGGACGATCACCGTGGAAAAAGTAGAGATCACCTTTCCTAGGCCCCCCACCAATCGTCTGCAAACTCTTGAGATCCTGTAGAACAAAACATGAAGGACCAAACATTATACAACAATGTAAAGAATCAACCAATTTCAAAACAGACATAAGGTTGAACGGAAAATCAGGAACATAATGAACAGATTCCAGAGTAAAGGAAGAGGATGGACGAATAGACCCACATGCCTATACGTGTCTAATGGAGCCATCGACAAGTGTAACAGAGGTATGTGGTATATGGGTATCATAAGTTTGCAACAAAGACTTCATACCCATCATATATTGTGAAGCTCTAGAATCTACCACCCAAGGGGTTGAGGAGTGCGTTGTCAGGAAGGAAGTGGCATGATTACCTTCAGTATACACTAACTTGGCAACCCCACTTGAAGAAAGAGAAGAAGAATGAACTAATACACTCCGAGCCGCCTGAACAAGACGATCATATTCTTCCTTTGATACAGTCACATCATTTGTGTCTTTGCAGCAGTAACATCAAATGACTCAGCATAATGTGCAACACCAGAAGAGCCTATAGCAGTAAAAGGATGACCATGTTTCTGATAGCACATGTCTACGGTGTACCCCAATCGACCATAGAAAGTACACTTGTATCGACTTCCTCGTCCACGACCTGTACCACGTCCACCTCCTTGAGCAACAACTGCTAGTGATGTATGAGCTTCAGAAATGACTGATGATCCTGTAACAGCAGGAATAGGCTCAAAAAAGGCTTGCTGTATCCGTGCAATGCCTCCTCAAGACTAGGAAGTTTGTCAGTGGCAAGGATCACACTCCTTGCTGCATTGAACACATGATCTAATCCAGAAAGAAAACGTGTCGTCACTAAGTCATCTCCCTCTTTCATCTGGTCATCTATTTTTAAAGGTTGATAAAAATTCAACTCCTGCGCAATAGATTGAATGGAGCCGAAGTAGTTATCAAGAGATTTGTCGTCCAGCTTTTCTGCAAACAACCTATCATAAACTTTGTACAAGCAAAGGGCATTCTTTTCGTGTGAAAAATGCTTCTTTGCAGCGTCCCAAACTTGTTTGGTAAAAGAATAAAACATGAATCTTGTAGCAATAGATGCATCCATACTGTTCCATAACCAGGACTTTACAAGGCCGTTGTTCTTCCCCCATTCAGCATATGAAGGATCGGTTTGTCCCGTGACTCTAAAAGAGTATATGTTTGGGCCAAGTGGAGTGTTGGCTGGTTTGCAGCCCAGCATACCAGTTTCCTACAAGAGATCAAGTACATATTTTCTTTGAAAGAGACACAACCCTGCGGATGATCTGGAAACCTCAATACCTAAGAAATGCCTCAGCTTTCTGAGATCTTTAGTGACAAAATGTTTTTCTAAGTAGGTTTTAGTTGCCTGTATACCCACAGTTCACTGCCTGATAAGATAATATCACCAACATAAACAATAAGAATGACAAGTCCAACCACTATTTTGCAGATAAAGACTGAATGATCAGAGTGAGAGCGACGAAAGCCAAAGGTGACTAAGATCTGACTGAACTTTTCAAATCAAGCACGTGGGCTCTATTTGAGACCGTAGATGGCTTTTTTCAGCTTACAGACTTTAAAAGCAGACTCCCCCTGAGCAACAAACCCGGGTGGTTGCTCCATGTATACTTCCTCCTGTAGATCTCCATAAAGGAATGCATTTTTAACATCTAATTGAAAGAGAGACAATGTTTATTAACAACAATAGAAATCATAATTCTAACAGAGTTTAATCGTGTAACAGGAGAGAAGGTCTCAATAATCAACACCATGTCTGTGTGTAGCCTTTTGCAACAAGGCGAGCTTTCAGGCGTTCAATAGTCCCATAAGGCTGATATTTAATGGTAAAAACCCAGCGGCAGCCAACAGTAGGGAAAGAAGAAGGACGATCCACAATTTTCCATGTCTTGCGATCACAGAGTGCCTGCATTTCCTGATCCATTGCCTGTTTCCATGCAAGAATAACTAGAGCCTCTGCAGTAGTCTTTGGAATGGTGATGGCAGAAATTGCAGAAGTAAAGCAGGCAAAGTTGTTATGCAGATTGGCAGAAGTGCAGTAATTACTGATAGGATGTTTAGTACAGGAGCGAACACCTTTGCGCAGACTGATAGGAAGGTGCAAGTCAGAAGTCACCTCAGTGTTTATTTGATCATCTGCAAACGGAGGAATTGGTTGGGGAGGTGCCATGGAAGGAGTGCTTGTCTTCGGTCGGCGTTTGTACACTTGCAACGGACGATCTTCAGGCTGGTTAGAAGAAGGCAAGTCTTCAACAATATCTGGTAGAGGTGTGGGGGCCAACATATCACTGGATAGAGCTGCTCCATCATTAGAAAAATAAGGCATATGCTCGAAGATCACATCCGTACTGATAAACCATTGTTTGAGAACGAGATCAAAGCAGCGGTAACCTTTTTGGGTTCTAGAATAATCCAAAAAGATGCATTTAGTGGATCGATGATCAAGTTTCGTCATTCCTGGGTGTAAATTTTTAACAAAGCATGTACACCTAAAAATGCGAGGAGGAACAGAGAACAGAGGTGCATCAGGAAACAAAATGGAGTAAGGTATACAATTTTGTAAAACAGAAGACGGCATACGGTTTATAAGATAGCATGCCGTAGAAAGTGCCTTAGGCCAAAAACGGTGAGGAACTTTATAATTAATAAGAAGAGTGCGAGCAACCTCTAATAAGTGGCGATTTTTCCGTTCAGCAACACCCGTCTGCTGTAGAGTATAAGGACAAGTGGTTTGATGGATAGTGCCACAATTAGAACAAAAAGATGTGACAAACTTCTGCATAAATTCCAGGGCATTATCAGTACGGAAAATTTTAATGGATTTGTTGAACTGGGTCTGTATTTCAGGAAAAAAAATACAGATGTTGTCCAAAACATTGCCACGATCTTTTACCAAAAACAACCAGGTAGTACGGGAATAATAATCAATAAAAGTAAAAAAATATTTAACACCAGTTTGACTCAGAACAGAGCATGGACCCCAGATGTCCGGATGAACAATATCAAAAATTGCTTTAGAACCGAGTTCCTTTTTAGTAGGAAAAACAGACCGTGTTTGTTTGCCCAAAACACATGATGCACAAGAAAAATTGTTTTCAAATAATGCAGGAAATAAATGCTTCAACTTTGCAGCAGACGAATGACCCAGCCGGAAGTGCCACTGAAGTCCTGTGAGTCTGTGACTGATGTAGACAGAAAGGCAAAAACTGCATGCGGTCCATCCAAATAGTATAGTCCATCTGGTCCTTCATGGCCTGAACCAATCCTCGTCTTGGTGCGGAGATCCTTCAAAACACAACCAGAGGGATCAATTTAATGGAACACTGAAGTTGTTTTACAGTTTTACTGACAGATAATAAATTAACAGGAAATTGTGGTATGTATAAAACATATTGGAGGTTCAGCTTGCGAGATAAAGGAACGGTGCCAATGCCATGAACATGAGTCTTAGAGCCATTTGCAACAGTGACAAATGGAATATTCGAGGTTTAAACAGAGTAAAAAATAATTGGATGTCGCCTATCTTATGGACAGACACACCAAAATCAATGCACCATTTGTTGTTACCAGCAGAAAGAGAAGCAAGCATGGTAGAAGAACCAACAACAAATGTCGAAGGTAGCTGAGTCATGCGCTCCTGGAAAAACTTCTCAAATTCAGAGTGAAGCCATTCAGTAGTCGGAGTAGCAGCTGGTGGGTCGGATGCATCATCTGTAGCAGAGTCTGAAGAGGCCTGGTTAGCCCAGGCTGGCTTGTTGTGCTTGATCCAACACCTATCTTCAGTGTGATTATCCCGACCACACCAGTTGCAGTAGCGAGGACCGGTAGCTTGACCTCGTTCAGGGGCAGTAGAGGAGCCTCGTCCGCCAGTGGGGGGCATGCGTCCGCTACAACCGCGGCTACATCCAGAATCAACAACACGAGCAACTAGAGCAGGATGCTCAATAACATGCGTGGAGGTCACAGATGGTAGCCGTTGGACTCGCTTGAGGACGTCGTGAAGAGTAGGCAGAGGGTGACTTGACAGAATTTGATCGACCACGTCAGAGAAGGAAGCATGTAGGGCAGTTAGAAATTGAACCAGTTGTTGTTGATTGCGCTGTTTCTGGGCTTCTTTGATATCAGGTGTCAACGGATGGTAGATTTCGTACTCATTCCAGAGAGCAGAGCACTGATTGTAGAAGTCCTTGATGGAAGCATCAGAAGAAAACTCCTTGGCCAGGTTTTTGAAAATTTCAAACACACGTTTAGGATTTTGCTGATGGGAGTAAACATGGGAAAGCTGGTCCCACATTGCCTTAGCATCATGGAGACATAGCAAGAACTGACTGATCTGCGACTTGGTGCTATTAAGAAGCCAGGACATAACACCAGAGTCGTCTTTGGACCATTGGGCATAAGCTTGTTTGCTTTTTTCATCAGCAGTAGCAGCAGGGGCAGCAGGAGGATCAATAGTAAGGTGTGAGTACCGGCCTTGGGCCTTGACATAGAGCATGGTTTAAAACTTCGATTTCGACACCCTTTCCGATGGCTAAGAAACAGAAATGTACAAAAATTTCGATGGGAATTTCGAGATTTTACGCTTATTTCGACACAAGATTTTGACGACCAAATAAAGGAATTAAGTCACAAAATTTTATCAGGATGATGTACATACATAAATACACCTATTTATGCAATAACATCATATATTGATCTTAGTGAGGGGTCCTACATGTGTGAAAAGATAAAAAACTATTTCGAACGAGATTTCGATGACTTTCTAATATAATGAAGGAATTAGTTTATAGGTCATCACGTTAATAATCGATTTCAATTGATACTTTCTAGCTTACACTATGGATCATCAAAGAGTAAAAGTACTAAAAGTATTCTCAATCTAGGCCTAAAATTATTCATAAAATTGGAACAAATTACTAAAATTTGTTGATACTAATAGTCTAATGTATTGAATATATCAATTGAATACATTTAACTATATATTATTCCCAGTAGTAGTTGAAATTTGATGTATGTATCAAAACATTATACACAACAATTCTAAATTGTTTTAGTTTTTTTTTCATTCAAAAGTCTAAATTATAGATAATTAATATTCAAAGTATTGCATAGTTGTAAATTATTGTTACAAAATTCATCTTTAATATAAGATATTTATTTATAAATTGAACATTTGTTAAGTGTTACATAATATATATGAATATAACATTACAAAAACTTCAAAAAAAGCTCATTTGAAAACTATTTTATCCATTGTTATGACAAATAGGATATATATATATATATATATATATAACACATTAAGTTAGCTTTTGCAAAATCATTGTAGTTATATGTAATTTATAGCATAATTTCATAAACCATCAAGTATAAGTTGGAGACTATCACTTGTAACTTGCAATTCGGGAGTAATCTTTTGATCAAACTGGGGTAAAAGTGGAAGAAATAGATGTAGATGGGAAGGAGAAAGTAAACTTACCTTAGATCCAAAGAACAAAGCCTTTAAGAGCAAGAGAATGCAAAAAAATCACCAAAACGTAACCCTCCAAGTACAACAGGCTTTGGATCGTTGATTTTCGAAATTGTAAACCAATTTCGGTTGTATTTCGTGAAATGCATGCCCAAATTGGCCTTTTTGCAACGAAATTGTTGTATTTTGTCGAAATTTCGCCCCCCTTTGTGAAATTTCTATCGAAATTTTGAAATTTTACTTAACTATTCTGAACCGTTGCATTTCTATGTCTGATTCCTGTCAAAACCGAAATTTTGAGATTTCGACCGAAAATTTGAACCATGACATAGAGAACAAAAGGCGCCGACCACATGATAATTTTAACCGTCGAGCTTGACGGTGGTAACACAGTGAGCGAGGAGGCTCAACCGAGGCCATGATGAGCAGAAGTAGGGCAGAAGCAGGGCAACAGTGAAGTGGCGGCGCAACAGCAACAAACAATGAATAAATCGCCGTCGAGCTTGACGGTGGTAACACAATGAGCGAGGAGACTCAACCGAGGCCATGATGAGCAGAAGTAGGGCAGAAGCAGGGCAACAGTGAAATGGCGGCGCAACAACAAGCAGTTAATAAATAACCCACTATGGGGCAGTAGCAACAATAGGGATCTGACGCGTCAGATCAGAGAAAACCTGTAGCGGGCAGATAGATTGATAAATGAACCTACGCCGTCATGAGGAAGATCAGTATCCCATCATGAGGTGCAGGTAGAAAAATAACTGGAGAGTTAGAATACTCTCAACGTGGGATGGCTATGGCTGTCCGGAAGATTGTATGTGCAAAAAAGGAAGAAGGAAGCCCGAGAGGTGGGCAACAGTGGGTTGATGGAGGGAGGAGGGATGACGGTTGGTGTAGAGAGGAGGGGCGACGGTTTTGGAGGAGAAAGGAGGGGAGGGGCAACGCCGGGTGGAGGAGCGGGGGGGGGGGGAGGGAGGAGCGGTGGCGGGGGTGGGGGAAGGGAGGAGAGAGTGGAGGGGAGGCGGCTGGTGGTGGAAGTGGGAGAGGGCAACGACGGGTGGGTGGGAGCCGGCGACGACGGGTGGAGGGGCTGCTGGCGGTGGGGGTTGGAGGGGGCAGGCAGCAGCGACCGGGGGGTGGGTGGGGCTGAAGGTTTAGGGCATAGGGGCCGGGTGGGAAAGAAACACTCGGGGAACCGGACCTGCTCTTGATACCATATAGAGAAACTGGGAATTTCTTATTGAATGAATAAACCAGTGTACCATACAATCTCTTATATAACAGAAGGGAATAGAGACTAAAGCAGAGATGAGCAATATGGGACTAAACTACAAAAGTGAAAGCATAAGTGAGGCACATGCTATGCACATGACACTCAACAAAACACAACATTACACAACATATCTCTATATAGACTACAGTTGTGGAATAACATTGCTTGATTAACTCTTCTTCTCCATAGTGCAAAGCCTGAATAAATAGGATCAACAAGTAAATTGGACGGGTATAAGTGTCGTCACAAAGAAACAAGGACGGGAATCAACACCGTCGTAAGAGAAATTCGAGGCAAAAACTGATGCATCAGCAGTCCCCTAGGAACATATGCACTCAACCACACATAGGGGAGGTGTGTGGTGAGGGAGACCGAAGACGAGGGGGGGCTGTTCCAATAAAAGTTGATGCATCAACAGTCCCCTAGGCCACTGCTTGACCTAGCCACTGCTCCGCTTAGCCGCTAAGTCCGCTTGGCCGCAGAGCCTGGCCCGGAGCTTGGAGGAGATCACTAGCCGCTGGCCTAAGGGGAGCCGTAGCCCCCGCTCTTGGGATTTCCTACGACAGCCGTCGAAAAGCGCTCTGGTACCTTGTTATGTAAGGAAACTTGGAGTGTAAGATCCAAAACAGATCTGCTCCTATAGTTATATTATTGAGAAAAGGAGAAATTACATAAAGAGTCCACCTAATAATATCGACTTAATAGAAAGTAAAAGACAAATAAAGAAATACTACTAACTCCTTTATTCTAACAATAACATTTCCAGCTTAGCAAGGAACACATGAAAATAGACAGAAAGATATCGAATTAACAAGGAGTTAATGATTATTATTGAAACTGCCTAATTTTTCTATTTAATTAAAGCAAACAAAATTTCATTCAGATATTTTACTCGACAAGTCAGCCTTCAAAAGAAGGGTGCCTCTATACATTGAGGTCTATGGCCCAACCGACTTGAGTGGCAGCCAATATGGGACTAAACAACAATGCTTAACAAAAGCTCCAATAAAATCAAATAGGTAAATACCACCTAACACAACAAAATAACAAAGATGGCCAGTCTCAGTATTCCTAGATTGTTTTCTTGAGACTAAAAAGTATCGAATATTTTTTTGATCAGTAGTAGCTGATAACACAGAGTTTTCCAGAAACCTCACTGTTAAAGTGTCTATATTAGTCTATTAGTTAAATAGGCTAAGTAGTTTAGTGGGCCTTTATATTCTGGCCCGTCTACTTTAGATTACTTGGGTCCCAAGTAATAGGGCGTCTCTCCTCCTTCTATATAAAGGAGAGGCCGTCAGTCTTTGTATCAATCTATTCCTATTCAATCAATCTTATATTTTAACATGGTATCAGAGCCGTCGCTCCTGAGGGAACCCTAATCCGCCGCCCCGCTTCCCTCTTTCTCCAAGCCGCCGACTTCTCCCTTGCAGCCGCCGCCGCTCCTCTCTCCGAAGAGAGCAACCGCGAGCTCTCTCCGCCTGCGGGCGGCCGTTGCCATGGCCTAGGCCGGCTGCCCGCTAGGCATATCCCGACCTCCATGGTCATCTATTCTTTATTCTTTCATTCTTTCCATACAACACCTCCGCTGTCTATCATAACAACTGTCCTCCATCATCATCCGCAATAGTCGCCGCCGTAGGCATCCGCCGCGGTAATCTGCTTCCGCCATCCGAAACCAGAAACTCCGCACGATAGCAGCGCCGTCGCCATCATCAACAGCAGTAGCCGCCAACAGCCATCTCCACAGTGTCGCCAGCCATCAGAAATCGCTTCTAATCCGCAAGGAGCAGCCATCTCCATCTGCTGCAGCAGCCCAGCCGCCGCCGCGTCGATACTATCGACCCGAGCGTCGATAGTATTGACGTTAGTCAAGACGCAAAGTGCATTCCGTCGATACTCCATCTGCCACAGCAGCCCAGCCGCCGCCGTGTCGATACTATCGACCCGAGCGTCGATAGTATCGAGATCAGTCCAGAAGCAACATGCTGCATTCCCGTCGATACTATCGACAGGAAGTCGATGGTATCGACTTTATCACAGCGACAGAAGAGTGTCTGTCGATACCATCGACAGCCCTGTCGATGGTATCGACAGTTGATCAGTGACGATGTGAAACAGATACACCTATCTCATGACGTCTTCAGATCAGCCTTCATCACCGCTTTGGAGAGGGTCCGCCTTGGCTCCGCATGCATTCTCTTGGCATGCAATATCTCTGGAGTCACGCAGGAGACCCTTTGTCATCTCCTATGTTGCGACAAAGAGCTTCATCAGCCGAACGTCATATCCAGCCATCATCCGCAAGCTGCTGCTCCTCCACTTCATCATCATCCCGACGATCTTCATCTTCCGTTTGCTGCTATCAGCATCATCATGCTACTGCTGTCCCTACGCCATCACCTGCTGTCTTCATCATCATCACTCCATCATCATCACTCCATCGTCACCTCCCATCTATGTCTACACCCATATTCATGATGCCCTCTATGGCTATTCAGATCATTAATCGATCCTATCTTTTGCTAATCGAATCCTATTATGACCCTAATCGGATTTTCGCGAGGGCTCTACCCCCGCACCCCCGGATTTGTTGCCCCAACGGGCCAACAAACCCCCTTTTCGGGTCGGGACTAGATCCATTTATTTTTCTACCCGGATCTCATGTTGACCCATTTAATATACTCTCTTTGGTTATCGGTTTCATTCTCCACACATTACCCATCTCCATTTCATATATTCCTCTCTTTTTCCACCATTTTCTTTCCCACCCACCCATATTATGTGAGCATCCCTTTTCCACATTACGGGGGGGGGTCATATATCCAGTTCTCCACACCAAACACTCACTCTTGTCGTATTTGGTGTGCGGGGGGATAGAGAGGAGAGAAAGAGATGAGAAGAGAGAGCGAGCATGAGAGCATATGAGAGAATGTATGAGAGAGTATGAGATGAGATGAGATGATGATATATGTATTCAGATTATATATATATTCCAGGCTATCTTCATGGAGCTTCACATTGTTCAGCACACCGATTCTCTACTTGAGCCAGCAGTGAAGATCCAACGTCGACACCATATTCGTTGTTGATGATGTATTCCTTCAGCTGCATTCACATGAGACAGATGGGTGCTTCTTCAGAAGCTCAGTTTATCTTCACCGAGCTGCTTCATCACGTCTTCTCCGAGCCACATCTGTTGTATCGACATCGCCTGTAGCTGATCCTCTTGGGACTTTCCTTGATGGATATCTACTTTCCTGTCAAGCCCCCATGGTTCCTGCATCGTATCAAGCAGCAGATCGTCCGTCCGCGTTCGTGCCGCGTTAAGCATGTATTCCAGAGGCGACTTGCTGTAGTATTAGGTCCATTCGTCCACACTATATCCGCGTTCGTGCCGCGTTTAGCACGTATTCCAGTGGCGCATTCTTCAGCCTGCAGAGTATCTTCAGATGTCTTCATTTCAGATACACTTCAAGGAAGACCTTCTTCAAAGCTCGAGTATCTTCAGCCTGCAAAGTCATCATCACTATTTTATTCAGGGGGAGTATTGATTAAGGGGGAGTAACATATTTTGTATGGGAGTGATATTTATCTTCATCTTTCATTTATCATTTCTTTTTATCGAGTCCTGTAACTCTCCAAGCTTGGACATGTGTTTCACCCATGCTATAGCTTGAGGGGGAGTGTTAAAGTGTCTATATTAGTCTATTAGTTAAATAGGCTAATTAGTTTAGTGGCCTTTATATTCCGGCCCGTCTAGTTTAGATTACTTGGGTCCCAAGTAATAGGGTGTCTCTCCTCCTTCTATATAAAGGAGAGGTCGTCAGTCTTTGTATCAATCTATTCCTATTCAATCAATCTTATATTTTAACACTCACGATGACCAAGACGTGTACGGCTGTAAGCTGTCACCATTTTGTGTTGTACTGGTAGGAAATGTGTTTGTAGGATAGAAATGATTATCTAGACATGGTTATAAGGTTTTCTAACTCATAAAGAAACCTCACAGGACAATATACTGTTAAAATCTAAAAACATGATGCAAATTCGTATTGAGCCACGACACTAATCTGTACTCTCTTCATATCATTTATAAGGTATTCTTTAGAGTTTAGACCTATGGCAAAGAAAAGTGTGTTTAGGATCCTGTACCCATTTTTGACATATATCATATCTTGTGTATAAGTGTCAAATTACCCATATTAGTAATTTATTGTGCTGTTTTGGTTTGTACTGGCATTAGTTAGTTTTTAGTTCCTTTCCAACATTTTAGAATTCATCATATTTAATGTTTTTTGCTCTTTTGATGCAGCTGAAGCTGTTCTACTTGGCTTTCAACATTTTATAGTCATGCTAGGCACAACTGTTATCATACCTTCTGCCCTTGTTCCACAGATGGGAGGAGGAAATGTAAGAAATATATGTATATATATGTTGATTTATGGAATATTTAGGTACATGATTAATTTCAGATGAATACTTGTATTCTTTTTACTAGGGTGAGAAAGCTAGGGTCATACAGACATCACTGTTTGTTGCTGGACTGAACACCCTGTTACAAACCCTGTTTGGCACTCGACTACCAGCTGTCATTGGAGGATCATACACATTCGTTGTGCCAACTATTTCAATAATTTTAGCTGGTCGATACAGTGACATTGCTGATCCACATGAGGTTAAACTCTGTTTCTAATAGCAATTTTCTTGTGGATAACGACTGTAACTAATATTTGACTTCAAATTTCTACAGAAATTTCTGCGTATAATGCGTGGTACCCAAGGGGCCCTTATTGTTGGATCCACTCTTCAAATTATCCTTGGATTTAGTGGGCTTTGGGCAAATGTTACCAGGTTTCAATCTATAATAAAGAAAAAATGTTTGACATTCATTAACATATCGGCCTTCTGCTCTTATGTTGTGGTTTCTTATATCAGGTTCTTGAGTCCTCTTTCTGCTGCCCCATTAATCAGCTTAGTTGGTTTTGGCCTTTATGAGCTTGGTTTTCCAGGAGTAAGTTACTTTTCCTATACATCATAAGTCAAATAAGATGTTTTATACTATGACACATGGCATGGTTGGTATATGTTGTATTCCTTTCCTTATAAAGAGTTAAATGACGCTTGCTAGCTATTGATATATATGTGCTATATATATGCTTCATGCTTCTATGCCTTTATGCTTTTATGCTTTAGACTTGTCTTTTGTCTTTAGCCTTTCTTTTATCATTTACTGTTTCTGTTTTCCACGCACTCTCTTGTCTTATAAAAGAGAGGGACTGGTAATTGTTTTAGACACATCAAATAAAGACTATTTGTTTCTATATGTTATCAAACAGTTATGACCCCCCCTAGCCCTTTCATCCTTTCCCTCCCTTAACCTAACCCTATGCTTCCCCACCTTTCCTCTTCCAATTGCCACCCCATCCTCTCCTTCATTTTCCCTACCTGCCCGTCACCGCCCTCCCCTCCCCTTCCCCAGACAGCCCTACCTGCCGTCCCATCACCCCCTCACCTGTCCCACTGCTGCTGGCCCCTTCCCTTGCACGCCTACAACCATTCCTCCACCCCCGTCCACCCAAGCAGCTGCCACCTCCATCCCTTCTTGCTGCTGCCTCCTCCCCTCCATGCCTCCCAGTTGCCACTTGCAACCACCAATTCCTCCTTCCCTCCTTCCCTCCCTCTCGCTCCATCTTCCCCTCTCTATTTTAAAAGCACTTCTCATAATAGCCCCTTGACGAGTTAACAACACCTCTTCTTCTCTGCCTACGCCACATGATGGAGTAAAACTCATATTGTGTAGTTCTCCTTTCTGTTTTCTACTGCCCCTATGTGGGTTTCTATGATCCTGTGATCCGAATCGTCTACTACTATTGCTTAGTGTGTGTATCGCACAGTCGCTCTGTCTTCTTCGTTTGTGAGCATCACCACCTTGTACCTCATGCCATCTACTAATCCTCCTCGCTTGCTTTGTGTTACAATCATAAAACTTGACGACTTCAACTACCATTTTTGGTCGTCTTCGTTTGAGCTTTATGTAAAAGCCCAAGGATGATACTCCCTACTTGTGAAGCATCAACCCCTCCTGCTACTACGCCTGATGAAAAAGCCAAACAAGCTTATGCTCAGTGGACTAAAGATAATTGGGGCGTGATGAGGTGGATGGTTAACAATGTCAAACCAAAGATTAGTTAGTCTATAATGTGCCTCCAAACTACTAAAGCCATGTGTGATATGTGATTAGAATAGTACTCTATTAATCAAATAACAAATACAAGCCATAGACACCCTCATATAGGATAGGAGTCAGTAAACACAGAGTTTACCAATGTGGGACAAAAGACAAGATGCTAAAGAGAGCACAAAATAAATAAATATATATTAACACTCCCCCTCAAGCTGGAGAATGGATATCTTGCATGCCCAGCTTGTCCACCATAGAATGGAATCTTGCCTTTGGCTATGATTTTGTAAAGATGTCAATGAGCTCAGTCTTGATGTATGGAGTAGCTATGTAGCTGGATAAGATACTCTCTAACAAAGCGTCAGTCTACCTCAATATGTTTTATACGCTCATATATTGTGAGATTACTTGCAAAGTTGCAATAAAGGTAGCTGCTTTATTATCACAGTACAATAGGAAGAGGGGAAGAATCATAGACTCCAAAATATTTTAATAGTCCTTGAACCCACATCAGCTCACAAGTGGTATGTGCCATGACGCGATACTCAACTTCAATACTGGACCTTGCGACAATAACTGTAACGACCCTGGATTTTGCCGTCTCTAGACTTAAAAGGCCCGAGAGGACAAATCCAAAAATGCTAGGAATTGTATCAAAGAGCGATGCAGAAGCATAATACACATACATGAAAATTCAACCATAACATACACCATAAAATTTCTCATCATTCAACATGTACATAATTATAACGTGAATTATTACAATTTTACAGTACATATTGAAAGGATTATTTTACAGGTTTGAACATGTATGCTAACTAGGATCTCACACAATAGGTACCGCCTAAACACTGCTCACATCCTGTTTTTTCTCCCATGCTAGCTCTGAACCTAGAAAATACGTGAAACAAACGAATCAACAAAAGTTGTGTATGTAGGTGAAATACTTGTATAGTAACTGGCATAATGAAAGATTTGAAGAAAAGAAAGTAAAAGAAAACATTATTTAAGGTGAGAATCAGGTAAACCATTCTTTTATACATGTCTTCAGATGCGGTTGTACTACTAAGTGGGTCAACACCTTATCTTACATATATGCTGGGCCCTCCCCGCCCCTTGGGGCTATAGGGGTGTGCTGACCTTAGTATTTAGTAGAGGGGATATGTTTTGGCAAAGCATATACTACTAATATGCATCCAAGAACTTATATACAAATAAAGCATCCAAAGTATTCCATATCTTATGCATCCATGAAAACTAGTCTTATACTTATAAAACCCACGAACCTGAGTTCAGAGATCCACATTTATATTCTGGACTATCTACATTCTGGCCATCACCTGGTTAATTATAGGATAATTATTTAACTTGATATTTAGGTCCAAACTAGGGTTTATCCAAATTGAGGTTGAAAGTATCCTAAACTTGCTATTAAATATTTTTATACTGATCAGAGGGTCATAATTAGGGTCTGGTTCAATTTTCATAATTTTCTGATGTTTGCAATATTTTTTGGAATTAATTTGAGGTTTAAAGCATCTAAATATGCATCAATTGGGAAAGACCTAATATTTTGATAATAATCAATTAGAGTCCATAAATCGTTTTCAATCATCACTAGACTTCTAAAAGAATTTTCGGAGAATTTATTTCGATTGGATACAATTTATTTTATTTAATGAACCCTAAAGGAAGCATTATCTAGTAATTCAAAAACCATGACTACTACTAGTTCAAGGTCTGATCTAGTTGGCTTATAATAAACTAGACAATTTTATGAGTCCACGGATATTTTTGGGGCAGAGCTATTTATTAGGCATTTTCTAAGAACATGTCATTTTTTGGATATTAAAAGAGTTTTACCTTTCCATTGCCTGAGGTGGCGGCCGTTGATTGGGCCAAGCTGGCAGGCTCAACTCGGCTGCTTTGGTTCAGTGAACTTGGACCACATAATATGCCGATTTCATTGATTGGACCACACAATCTTCTCCTCCCTCTCGTGTTCCTCCAGTCGCCGCCTGCTGCGCCAGAACCCGACATGTTCTTTGCGAGCGTGCCTTTGCATCTTCATCTATCGGTGAGCTCTACTCTACCTGCGCCGCCATGAGGGATTGGCTCCGAAAAAAAATCTGGACGAGCACAAATCATGCCTTTGCATCTTCATCTGTCGGTGAGCTCTACTCTACCTGCGCCGCCATGAGGGATTGGCTCCGAAAAAAAATCTGGACAAGCACAAGTCCTTGCCGTTCGCTTAGTCTCCCTCTCCTTTCTCCTTTCTGCACCCGGACAAGAAACCCTACAACCTCGATCAACGCCATAAACTCCAATCCTTGTTTCACAGGGACCTCGAATCTTCTAAGGATATGCCATGGCCGGAAGCTTGTCCTAGAAAATTTCAGAGCCGCTGAAGCTCACAGGTTCCGAGTCCGTCCGCTGCTTGAACCTGACAACGCAGATTGCAGGGCTAGGAGAAGGGGTATCTCCTTACTGATTTGGCCTTCTCCCTTTCCTCTCCTCACATCTCTTCGTCCTACTGACTCTGCAACGAACACCACCTCAGAACCAAACCATGTTGAGTGATTCCACAGGCTTGCTATAGTTATGGCGATGAAAGATGCCCCATGCCGGTGGTGATTTGGTGGTGGGATGGACTCTAAAGCAGAAACCTGGGCTTGACGCTGACAATGAACTCATCAATAAGCTTCACCATTGGATTCCGCTTCATGCTCAGGTAGCTCCAGTCATCCTCCACAATCCTTCTTCTCGGGTAGGGAGTGGCTTTGGTGGCTTGCTCACACCATCTTTGCCACCAACAGATCGCATGAGGATTCTGAGGTTGAAGAGGACTATTAGTTTCCGTTGGGAAGATCAGAGTGGCGCTTCCTAGTCTGCCTACCCTACTGCAACTTGAGTGGAGAAACGACTCAAGGAGAGGGGTTTGTTCTCTCCACACAAGAATGTAACCCTCACTGTATGTGTTGCTATGATCCAATATGTGCGGTGGGTTCAACCACTCCATTCAACGATCCCAAAACCTCGCATCTAACTCCTTCATCAGTGATTGGATGGAGGCCACCTCCTCCTAAACTCTCGGAGCTAGGGGGTGTATGATGGATTCTCATCCCATTGAGCCCCGCGTGACACACCTCCAAGATAGACTTATAGAGATATGTTGTGTTTTGTTGAGTGTCATGTGCATAGCATGTGCCTCACTTATGTTTTAATTCAGTAGTTTAGTCCCATATTGCTCATCTCTAGTTTAGTCTCTAATCCCTTATGTTATATAAGGCCTTCAGCCCCCCCCCCCCCCAGCCCGCCGTCGCCCCTCCCCTCCACCACCCGCCGCTGCAACTCCTCTCCCCTCCCTTTTCGCCGCCGCCTCCCACCCCACCACCTCAACCTGCCACCGCCCCTCCTTCCTCCACCAGTTGCCGCCCCTCGCCTGCTCTTGCCCTCTTCTCCTCCTCTGTCCTCCTCTCTTATTTCCTCCTGCTCATTTCTGCACGTGCAACCTTGCGGACAGCCATAGCCATCACACGTTGAGAGTCTCCTCTCTCTCTGGTTGGTTTTCTGCCTGCGCCTCATGATGGAATATTGATCTTCCTCATGACGACATAGGTTCCTTTATCAGTCCATCTGCCCGATACATGTCTCTTCTGATCTGATGTGTCTGATCTCTGCTGCTGCTACTGCCCCATAGCAGGTTCTTTATCCACTGCCTGTTGCTGTTGCGCCGCCTCTTCACTACTGCCCTGCCTCTTCTCATCATGGCTTCGGTTGAGCCTCCTCATTCTCTGTGTGTTACCACCGTCAAGCTTGATGGCTCTAATTACCGTATGTGGTCGACGTCCTTCGTCCTCTATGTCAAGGCCCAAGGCCGGTACTCACATCTTACTACGGATCCTCCTGCTGCTACTGTTGATCAAAAAAGTAAGCAAACTTATACACAATGGTCCAAAGACGACTCTAGTGTTATGTCCGGGCTTCTTAATTGCACCGAGCCGCGGATCAGTCAATCCATGTTATGCCTTCATGATGCTAATGCAATGTGGGACCAGCTCGCCCATGTCTACTCCTATCAGCAAAATCCTAAACGTGTTTTTGAAAATTTCAAAAACCTGGCCAAGGAGTTTTCTTCTGATACTTCCATCTAGGACTTCTACAACCAGTGCTCTGCTCTCTGGAATGAGTATAATATCTACCATCCTTTGACGACCGGCATAAAAGAAGTCCAGAAGCAACGCAATGAATTACAACTAGTCCAATTTCTGGCTGCCCTTCCTGCTTCCTTCTCCGGCGGTGGTCGATTAGATTCTGTCGAGTGACCCTCTGCCTACTCTTCGAGACGTCCTTAAGCGAGTTCAAAGACTACCATCGGTGACCTCCAATCCTTCTATTGAGCATCTTGCTCTAGTTGTTCGCACTACTGACTCTGGATGTGGCCGCGGTCGTGGCAGACGTCTACCTCCCACTAGTGGATATGGCTCCTCTACCGCTCCTGGACGAGGTCAAGCTACTGACCCTCGCTTCTGCAACTGGTATAGTCATGATAATCACAATGAAGATAGGTGCTGGATCAAGCACGGTAAGCAAGCCTGGGCTAACCAGGCCTCTGTAGAAACCGCCACTGATAGTGCATCCGACCAACCGTCTGCTCTGTCATCTACTGAATGGCTTCGCTCAGAGTTTGAGAAGTTTTTCCAGGAGCGCATGACTCAGCTACCTTCGACATCTGCTGCTGGTTCCTCCGCCATGCTTGCCTCTCCTTCTGCTGGTAACAATAAATGGTGCATTGATTCTGGTGCGTCTGTCCATATGGCTGACGACATCCAATTATTTTCTGCTCTGACGAAAACCTCTAACATTCCATCTGTCACTGTTGCAAATGGCTCTAAGACTCCTGTTCATGGCATTGGCACTGTTCCTCTATCTCGAAAGCTGCATCGTCAATCTGTTTTATACTTACCACAATTTCCTATTAATTTATTATCTGTCGGTAAAACTGTAAAGTAACTTCAGTGCTCTATTAAATTTGATCCCTCTGGTTGTGTTTTGAAGGATCTCCGCACGAAGTCGAGGATTGGTTCGGGCCATGAAGGACCAGATGGACTGTACTATTTGGATGGACCGCCTACAACATCTGCTCTTCTGTATCAGTCACATGACTTTAGTGGCACATTCGGCTGGGTCATTTGCCTGCTACAAAATTAATGCATTTATTTCTTGCATTATTTGAAAACACTTTTTCTTGTGCATCTTGTGTTTTGGGAAAACAAACACGGTCTGTATTTCCCGCTACACTCTGGTGTTAAATATTTTTTGGGTTTTATTGATGATTATTCCCGTACTAGGCTGTTTTTGCTCAAAGATCCTGGCACTGTTTTGGACAATATCCGTGTCTTCTTTTCTAAAATACAGACCCAGTTCAATAAACCCATTAAAATTTTCCGTACTGATAATGTCCTAGAATTTATGCAAAAGTCTGTCACATCTTTTTGTTCTGATTGTGGCACTATCCATCAAACCACTTGTCGTTATATTCCACAACAAAATGGTGTTGCTGAACGGAAATATCGTCACTTATTAGAGGTTGCTCGCACTCTTCTTATTCATTATAAAGTCCATCACCGTTTTTGGCCTGAGGCGGTTTCTACTGCATGATATCTTATAAACCGTATGCCATGCTCTGTTTTACAGAATCGTATCCCTTACTCCATTCTGTTTCCTGATGCACCCATGTTCTCTATCTCTCCTTGTCTTTTTGGGTGTACCTGCTTTGTTAAAAATTTATGCTCAGGAATGACGAAACTTGATCCTCGCTCCACTAAATTCATCTTTTTGGGATATTCTAGAACCGAGAAAGGTTACCGCTGCTTTGATCCGGTACTCAAACAATGGTTTGTCAGTGCGGATGTGATCTATTTTGAGCATACGCCCTATTTTTCTGATGATGGAGCAACGCTATCCAGTGATATGTTGTCACCCACCCCTCTACCAGATATTGTTGAGGACTTGCCTTCTTCTAACCAGCCTAAAGGTCGCCCTTTGCAAGTATACAAACGCCGGCCAACGACAAGCGCTCCTATGGCCCCTCCACAACCAATTCCTCTGTCTGTGGAAGATCAAACAGACAATGAGGTAACTTCTGACTTGCACCTTCCTATCAGCCTACGCAAAGGTGTTCACTCCTGCACTAAACATCCTATCAGTCATTACTGCTCTTCTACCAATCTACATAACAGTTTTGCATGCTTTACTTCTGCGCTTTCTGTTGTCACTATTCCAAAGACTGCTGCAGAGGCTCTCTAGTTATTCCTACATGGAAACATGCAATGGATTAGGAAATGCAGACGCTCTGTGATCACAAGACATGGGAACTTGTGGATCGTCTTCACCATTAAAGTATCAATCTGATGGGACAATTGAACGCCTGAAAGCTCGACTTGTTGCAAAAGGCTACACGCAGACATATGGTGTTGACTATTTTGAGACCTCTCCTGTTGCATGATTAAATTCTGTTCGAATTTTGATTTCTGTTCGAATTTTATTTTCTGTTGCTGTTAATAAAGACTGGTCTCTCTTTCAGTTAGATGTTAAAAATTCATTTCTTTATGGAGATTTACAGGAGGAAGTATACATGGAGCAACCACTCGGTTTTTTTGCTCAGGGGGAGGCTCCCTTTAAAGTCTGTAAACTGAAAAAGGCCATCTACGGTCTCAAACAGAGCCCACATGCTTGTTTCGACAAGCTCAGTTAGATCTTAGTCACTTTTGGCTTCCGTCGTTCTCACTCTGATCATTTAGTCTTTATCCGCAAAACAGTGGCTGGACTTGTCATTTTATTGTTTATGTTGACGATATTATTTTATCGGGGAGTGATACCGTGGGTATACAGGCAGCTAAAACCTACTTAGAAAAACATTTTGTCACTAAAGATCTTGGAAAGCTGAGATATTTATTAGGCATTGAGGTTTCCAGATCATCTGCAGGGTTGTGTCTCTCTCAACGGAAATATGTACTTGTTCTCT
This sequence comes from Alisma plantago-aquatica, assembly GCA_963693085.1. Lineage (NCBI taxonomy): Eukaryota > Viridiplantae > Streptophyta > Magnoliopsida > Alismatales > Alismataceae > Alisma > Alisma plantago-aquatica. The sequence goes on from OY856409.1 coordinate 1,588,574,943, forward strand.
TGCTGGAAACTGGTATGCTGGGTTGCAAACCAGCCAACACTCCCCTTGACCCAAATATGGATTGGGATGATGAAAATTCTCCTCCTTATGCTGATCATCACAGTTCAGAAGGCTGGTAGGCAAGCTTATTTATCTGACGGTCACAATAGCTAACCTCACTACTATTGTAGGATTCGTCAACAGGTACCTTGATAAACCCCGATAGTGTCACTGGGATGCTATGTCACATTGTGAGGTATCTTAAAAGCTCTCCAGGAAAAGGCTTGTTATATAAGAAGCATGGCCACTGTAATCTATCTGGCTTCTCAGACTCTGACTATGCAAGAAGTCATTCAGATCGTAAGTCAACCTCAGGATATTGTACATTTATGGGCAAAAATCTTGTTACCTGGTGAAGTAAAAAGCAGACTGTTGTAGCCAGATCTAGTGCAGATGCAGAATACCGAGCTATGGCTCGTACTGCATGTGAAATACTGTGGGTTTAGAATCTCCTTCAGGAGTTCGATATCTCCTATTCCAACCCTATATCGATGCTTTGTGACAACAAGGCCTCCATTTTTATTGCCAACAATCCCACTTTTCATAAGCAGACTAAACATATTGAGGTCGACTGTCACTTCGTTTGAGAAACAATCCTTTCTGGTCGGATTTGCACTCCATATCTTAGCACTGAAAAGCAAGTTGTGGACATCTTCACCAAGATACTTCCTAAAGCTCGTTTTTAGACTCTAGTAGACAAGCTGGGCATGTTTGACATCTATGCTCCAACTTGAGGGGGAGTATAGAGATATGTTGTGCTTTGTTGAGTGTCATGTGCATAGCATGTGCCTCACTTATGTTTTACTTCAGTAGTTTAGTCCCATATTGCTCATCTCTAGTTTAGTCTCTAATCCCTTCTGTTATTTAAGAGACAGTATTGTACATTGGTTTATTCATTCAATAAGCAATTCCCAATTTATCTATACGACTATAGTCCGTAATGCATCAATTTGTCAGTTACTTATAATATCAAGCCCTAATAACTTATCATAGAGCATCATTTCTTCGTCTAATTTCCACTATAGGTTTCCCATCATATAATCTATCTTATACCAAATATTTTGGACAAAACTTAATATTTGACCAACATGATGTTGGTTCTTCATAAAGGCTCATGTATAGGCATATTGAGTTCCAGTACATCTCAAATCACTTCCAACATTAGCAAAATTATGGAGCGAACTTTATTTTACCAAGTCATACTTCGTGATCCACCCTTAGACTATTTTCTACTCATATGTACCACTGGTTGAGAACTTAAATTCATGAGTACTTCCATGCCCATTAATAAGTGGTATTGATAGTCAACGGGTGCAACTAATCTTCATCAAATGCTTTATCTTATATAACCCCTTAAATATACTTTAGGATCAAAAGAATCCTTCACGGAAAACCAATTCCTCAATTTGAGTATCAATCATCCAAATTACCTTCTTAGGCGCTAAGATACTACTTTGTGTATGAGAATCCTGAAATTCTGGATCATCACAACAACTTGCTTTTTGCTTCTCCAAGTGACAAGCTTACCACCTACAAAGTGCAGTAACCTGAAGTAGATATAATACTAGCCCTGCTGCCAAAATAGTCTGAGTCAGAGAAACCAAAAATCTTGCAGTGCCCATTGTTCCTATATACTAGACCAGTAGACCCCTTTCTAGGGGAACTTTTCAAGTATTTGAGAATGGGGCATACATCATTAAAATGACATTGTCTGAGGTTTATTGAAATACCTACTAACAAGTCCAACAACTGAAGTGATATCAGCTCCTGTAACTGTCATATAAATGAGTTTACCCATAAGTCTTGTATATTGCTTGCCATCAGGGCAAGAATGAGAAGAGTCATCATCCCAATTAGTATTTGGATTCAAAGGTGTGTTGACTGGCTTGATACCCAACATGCAAGTCTCTACAGTAGATTAAGGACATGCTTGCTCTGAGATAGACATACTCTAAAGGAAGAATGTGATACTTCTAAGGAACAAGGTGACCGATACCGACGCCGTTTCGACAGCTTGGAAATAGGTATTTATCGGTATACCGATGGAAAAACCGACGTATGACATCCTGTCCGTTTCGACGCCAAAATGAACGAATTAATTCATGAAACTTTACATGTGTAATCTCTACACCTAAATGCAACGTTTTATGCAATAAAATTCTATATTGGGTGTGTAGTTTGGGGTTCCATCATGTGGGAGGTAAGGAATCTGCCCTGTTTTGTTGAGATTTCGATGGCAAAATGTAGGAATTAAGATATGAAATTTTACTAGCACAAACGACAAACTTAAATACACACAATTATGCAATAGTATACCATTTAACACATACAAATAACACATTTACTTACAATTCACATCAGCTGTATGTTGAGTGGCGCGTTGGTTCTCCATACAGTAATGAGTTGATATTACTGAGATATTGCGGCCATGACATGTGCATCCTATAAAGGTGGTTGTATGTAGTCACATGCTCCTCATACACATCATTATTGGAAAATTGTATGAAGTTCCGTGTTGCTCATTTATATGCAATACTGTATAAGTGTAAATTACTCCTTTGTATTATATTCACATTGCTCTTCAGTAAAACATCTTCTACTAAACATAAATAACTAAATATATCAATACTAATTGTAATATGCTTAGATATATGATAATAGTAATTAATAATGTTGTGAGTAGGTAGATCTAGTGATAATATTGCATATCTACATAATATACTTATAGATGTATGTATAGTTTGTGTAAACATATAAAAATTGGAGTCATACTAGGCTTTGGCGGTAAAAAAAACTTTGTTTAGGTGGAAGTGGAAGAAAAAAGTAGGAAAAAGAGATGGAGAGGTTGTTAATGGTAGAAATGAAAGAGATTAGTTAGAATTACCTTGAGTTGGGTTGGTATTAGCTCCAATCGACAAAAATCATCCAAATGTGCCTTCTGTTCTCCTCCCAACAAGTAACAACAATCATTCTCGCAAAAAACGGTATACCTGTCGGTATACCGCCGGTTTCGATCAGTATAGTGAAGTTCGTAGTGCATTTTGCACCGAAACCATCAAAACATGGCGGCATTGGCAGTATACACGTCGGTATTATCGGTATTTGCGATCCTATCGGTACGCACACATGTTTCTGTGTCGGTACTCGTCGGTATCGGTATTTCGGTCGAAATACCGCCGATACCGGCAAAACCTCATTCCTTGGATACTTCAATCCCCAAAAAATAGTGCAATTTTCCTAGATCTTTAGTAATGAAGTGTTTTGTAAAATATTCCTTGGTATCTTGAAGACCATGATGGTCATTCCCAGAAATGACGATATCATCCACATACACGATCAAAATAACAAGTCTCACAATATTTTTTTAACGAAAAAAGAGTGATCAGAATGTGAGTGTCGAAAGTCAAATTTAGCAAGAATTTGACTTATTTATCAAACCACGTGTTGGGCTCTGTTTTAGTCCATAAATGGCTTTCATAAGACGACAAACTTTAGAAAACTCTCCCTGAGCAACAAATCCTAGAGGTTCCCCCATATACACCTCATGCAGATCACCATGTAAAAAGCATTTAACATCCAACTGAAACAGAGGCTAACATTTATTGACAACAACAACAATACGAATCAGAACAAAGTTTAGCCGCGCACCAGGCGAGAAAGTCTCAAAATAATCTACACTATAAGTTTGAGTGTAGCCCTTAGCAACATGATGAGCTTTAAGGCGTTCAACCGTGCCATATGGTTAATACTTCACAGTGAAGATCTAGCGGCAACCTACAAGTGAAATATACGCGGGAGCATCCACTAAGTCCCAAGTCTGTTGTGTAAGTAGACTTTCCATTTTCACTTCCACTTCCATGGCACTACGCCAGGCAGGATGTGTTAGGTCCACAACAGCAGTTTTGGGAACACATAGTTGAAAGAGCAGCAGTTAGTTTGCAAAACTTGAACAAGATTAGCATCAGAAAAAAAAATGCTGACATGATAGAAAGTACAAGATCGCACCCCTTTCTTATGCTAATCGGAATATCCAAGGCAGATTATACTTGAGTGGTCTCGCGACCTGCCGACGAAGATGAGGGAGCAACAGTAGAGTTTGCAAAACTTGAACCAAGATTAGCATTAGAACAAAAATTGTCGAAAGGATGGTAAGTACAAGAGTGCATCCCTTTCTTACGCTAATTGGAGTATCCAAGTCAGATTATCCCTGAGTAGTGTCGCGACCAGCCGACGAAGATGATGGATTGGTTGGGGCCATATAGAGGGAATTGTAGTCTGCGGCGTTTTTGACACACTTTGAGAGGGACCTCAGGAACAATAGTATCTGAAGATTCTGGTTCAACAGGAACAGGACGAGGAGTGTCAACAAGGAGATCCGTCAAAAGAGTTGAACCCATAGTAGCATGGAACAAAATTTCGATCGAAATTGCGAAATTTCGCTCAAAATTTCATTTTTTTTTCAATCGGACATCGAAACGTCAGTTTGCATGAACTGGTCAGCAATTTCATTACAATTTCGCAGCTACAGTCGAAATTTCGCAAAACAGGGGGTATGTTAGTGCAAAACAGCCCAGTTTGGGCCTTGATATTGCGAAATCAGTGCGAAATGCAGCACCTATTTCGCAAAATAGTGTTCCATCGACTGAGTATGTTGGGACTTTGATCTTTTAGCAATTTTTTTGTGATATCTTGCTCTCGAAGGCTGCTTTACTTGATTCTAAGGTATGTAAACCCCCTCCCTAGCCCATCTACTACTTTTTTTTACTCCCTTTTAGACATATCTTAATAAATACTCCAAAAATCCTAAATTTCTAAGTGACATTTCTCTTAAAATTCTCAAGATCTTGAAGTGAACTTGTAAATCTAAGAAATAATAGTGTGAAATGCGTATATCTATACTTATTTTGAGAATCTAATCAATATATTTCATATTTATACACAAAATGGCTACAAAAGCTTTTTTAATGGAAGTTCTTATATTTTTGTATTTTTCACTTATGTAACCCTATATATATTATAATTGTAGCCTTATACAAAATGATGTGTAAGTTGTAACTTGTAACCCTAATTTTTTTTATTATTCACTTATGTAACCCTAAATATATTATAATAGTCTTATACAATAAATATACTGACCTACAATATTGTAACTTGTAAGTTATAACTCTGTTATGAAGTCTATTATTCTAGTTGTTTTAACTTGAAGTTTGCAAGTTTGTAACAGTCTAACTGTCTAACATACTTGACATTTCTATTCATTTGTGCACTCACTCATCAAGACATGGATCCCACCCTAACCTCTAAACATATAAATTTATTATACACTCTAGTGTGTCTATGTTCAAACATTGTGTTTGCAAAATTCCTTAACTTAATTCCTTCATTTCGTCATTGAAATTGCCATCGAAATTCTGTCGAAATTGTTCAGCTTCCTTTACTTACAAATGTGGGAGACCCCACCCCCCACATATCCAATATGAAATATTATTGCATATTTGGGTAGATCTTGGCGATTAGAACGTCCTGGTAAATTTTCATGATTTAATTCGCTTATTTGGTCGTTGAAATCGTTAGGGCTGTAAATATCAAAATTTCGGCCGAAATTTTGAAAATTTTTGTTTTCTGGGCCATCGGACACGGCATCGAAATCGGACATTTAATTCTATGCATAGTAGAAAAATGTGGAGTCTCTTCAAAAGAAGACGATGTTTGCACTAACAAACCATTTCTTGGTATTAGGATTGTAACATCTGTACCCTTTCTGAGCGCAGGAGTACCCCAAGAAGATGCACTTCATAGATCTTGGATCAAGTTTGCTTAAACCAGTCTGAATATTTCATATAAAACAAGTGCTACCTAGAATTCTAGGTGGCACAGAAAACAGGGGAGCTCTGGGGTACAAAATATTAAATGGGACTTGGTTGTTTAAGATAGATGCAAACATTCTATTGTTCTAGAAAATAGGCAATGGAGACAGCGTCGGCCCCAAAAAAACTTAGGTACATGATAGTGAAACATAAGAGTTCTGCAACTTCAAGGAGATGACAATTCTTACGCCGAGAAACACCATTTTGTTTAGGAGTGTAAGAACATGAGGTTTGATGAATGGTGCCAAATCGTTTACAAAAATGACTGACAAACTATCGCATTGTTTGTCCTAAGATTTTTTATGATCTTATTATATTTAGTCTTAATCTCAACCACGAATGCAATGGTAGAGTCAAGAACATGTGCCCAATCTTTAACTTAAAACAACTAAGTAGTTCTAGAAAAGTCATTGATAAAGGTCATAAAGTAACAAAAGGCTAGTTACAGTTGTGATAGAACACGACCAATGCAGTAATAGCGTCACGAACATGTACCCAGTCTTTAGCTAAAAACAACCAAATAGTTCTAAAAAAGTCATCAATAAAGGTCATAAGGTAACGGAAGCCAGTTACACTTGTGAAAAACACGACCCCCTATATTAGCATGAACAATATCAATTTTTTTTAAAGACTGTCATTTTTCTAGGAAACATACATTGATGCTATCCAAATTGGCAAGCTTCACAAGTAAACAAACTTTAAAAAACATCACGAATCAAATGTTTGAGCTTGGATGCTGAAGTATGTCTCAATCTGTTGTGCCACTGAAGTCTTGAAACTGTTGAAGAGAGACGAGCAACATTTTGTGGAGCATTAAGATAGTATAAGCCGTCTGGTCCCTCATGGCCCAAAGCAATCCTCATCCGCGTGCGGAGATCCTGAAAGACACATCCATCAGGGACAAATGTAATAGAACACTAAAGTTGCTTGGCAGTTTTACTAATTGAAAGAAAATTCAGCGGATTGTGAGGAACATATAAATGCAGAATTGAGCAAGAAGTTATTTGTTGTTCGAATATTACCAACCCCATGAACTGGGGCTTGAGTGCCATCAACAACAATTATAGGTAGGATAGTAGGAGTTCCAAATTGCAATAAATATGAGTAGAGGCACCAGAGTTGACGACCCATTTGTTTTTACCATAAGGTGTTGGGAAAGCTAAAAAAACAGAATCACCATTCGATGGTGGAACTGACGTCTGAGTCTAGAGTAGTTCTTGGAAAAGCTTTTCAAATTCTGCTTGGACCCCATCTGTAGAAGCAGTGGAGGTTCGGGCCGGGTCGTCCTCGGTGTATTCAGTTGAAGCCTGATTGGCCCATGTGCTGTGCTACTTTCTTTGCTGAAATTCAAACTCGCTTTGATAAACCTATCGAAATTTTATGCAAAAGTCCGTCGACTCGTCTAAGTCTAGAGTCGTTCTTGGAAAAGCTTTTCAAATTCAGCTTGCACCCAATCTGTAGAAGTGGAGGTTCGGGCCGGGTCGTCCTCGGTGTATTCAGTTGAAGCCTGATTGGCCCATGTGCTGGGTAGCCACGTTTCACCAACAATATTGCTACTTTCTTTGCTGAAACTGAAACTCGCTTTGATAAACTTATCAAAATTTTATGCAAAAGTCCATTGGCTCATTTTGTACTTCTGGAGGCACTACCCATCAGACTTCCTGCTCTTGTAAACCACAACAAAATGGGCGGCGGAGAGGAAAAATTGCCATCTTTTTGAAATGGTGCGTACCATCCTTCTTTACTATCATGCCCCAAAAAGTTTTTGTCCCGAGGCGGCCTCTACTGCATGCTACTTGATTAACCAAATGCCCTCGTTGATTTTGAAAAATTAGGTTCCCTACACTCTAGTCTATCTAGGTTCACCCCTTTCTTTGGTATCTCCTCGCATCTTTGGTAGCACCTGATTAGTTAAAAATCTTTGCCCAGGGCTAACTAAACTTGACCCCCAATCTCCTAAGTGTGTTTTTCTGGGGTACTCTAGAACTTCGAAAGGATATTGGTGTTATGATCCTTCCTATTGACAATGGTTTCAATGCTGACGTGATATTTTTTTGTACACATGCCATACTACTATGAAAAAGGTATGTTTTACCTAGTGATCTACTAGATCTTACTCCACTTGCCCAAGTTGTGGAAGATGTTTGTAATAAGGAAATTTAGGTCTTGCTTCACCCCTAACGTATAGTCGTATACAAGAGAAGACCCAAGGTTACAATTCCCTCCATCGCCCTCAACAACACATACTCCTTCGTCGGCAGTACACAACACCCTCAGGTAACTTCTGACCTGCACCTTCCCATAAGTAAGGAAAAATGTTTGTTCCCGTACTCAACATCCTACTGGTAATTTCTGTTCTACTACTAATCTTGGTGCTAGCTTTGCCTGCTTTACTTCTTCCATCTCTGTTGTCCTATACGAAAGGATGTGATTCAAGCATTACTACATCCTACCTTGCGTCAAGCTATGAAATTGAGATGGATGCTCTCCACAATCAACATACATGGGACCTTGTTAATCATCCTCAAGATTGCTCTACAGTTGGATGTCATTGGATATTCACTGTCAAATACCATCCTGATGGTATGATTGAACGGTTGAAAGAACACTTATTTGTAAAAGGTTATACTCATGCCTATGGGGTGGAGTATTTTAAAACTTTTTCTCCTGTTGCAAATCTCAATTTTGTTCGGGTGCTTATCTCAGTTGTTGTGAATCATGATTGAGTACTTTTCAACTTGATATTAAAAGTGCTTTTCTATATCGAGATTTGCATAAGGAAGTATATATGCAACAACCACCTGGGTTTGTTACTCATAGGGAGTATTCCAAAGTCTATAGACTCTGGAAAGCATTTATGGCCTGAAACAAAGCCCATGAGCATGGTTTGACAAATTAAGCCAGATTGTCCTTAGATTTAATTTTTGACTCTTATATTCTAATCACTATGTGTTCATAAAAAAATCACATTTAGGCTTGTTATTCTTATTGTATGTGAATGACAATTCTTTTTGTTAATGATAAAGAAGGCCTTCAAGCTACTAAAAGATACCTTGAACAACATTTTGTTACACAAGATCTAGGCAAACTTAGATTCTTCTTGGGGATTGAAGTTTCCCAATCTTCTTCTGGCATGTGTCCTTCACAACACAATATGTTCTAGATCTTTAAAGAAACGAGCATGCTTGGAACTAAGATAGCTAGCACCTCTCTGGATCTCAATACAAATTGAGACGATGAGTCTTCTCCAACCTAATGTTGATAACCACCAGTACAAAAGATTGGTTTGGTAAGCTGATCTATCTCACTATCACTAGAGATGACGTTACTTCTACTATTGAATTTATCACTAGGAATTTGGATAAACGTCGCCAATGTCGCTGGGATGTGTCTGTCACATTCTTCAATATCTGAAAAATTCTCCAGGTAAAGGATTGTTGTACCGGTGGCATGGACACTTCAAACTCGGTGGTTATTTTGACTCTGGGTATGCTGGTAGTAGAGGTGATAGAAAATCAACCTCTGGCTATTGCACTTTTGTTAGAGGAATCTGGTCACATGGCACAGTAAAAAACAGACTGTGCTAGCTCGGTCTAGCGTTGATGCAGAATATAGAGCTATGGCTCATACTATTTGTAAGTTGATGTGGATCCACAGACTCCTCAAAGAATTTGATATAAGTGATCAGTATACTATTCCTATGTTCTCTGACAACAAAGCCTCAATTTTTATTGCTAGCAACCCTACTTTTCAATGAGTGCACCAAACACATAGAGGTGGATTGCCAACTTTGTCTGGAAATCTGTTATGTCTGGTCGCATTTCCACTCCTTATATCCGGACAGAAGATCATCAGATTGCTGATATCTTCACAAAGCTGCTTCCGAAATCTCAATTTGCTACATTGATGGATGGGCATGCACTACATCTCTGCTCCAGCTTGAGGGGGAGTTTTGATATATATGTGCTTTATATATATATGCTTCACGCTTTTATGCTTTAGACTTGTCTTTGGCCTTTCATTTAACCCATATCTACTATTTCTGTTTTCCACTTACTCTCTTGTCTTATAAAAGAGAGTGCCTTGTAATTGTTTTAAAACATCATATAGAGATTCTTTGTTTCTATACTAGTTATCGACTATTTGATTTCCGAAAGTTTCATCATGTTGCAATTTTGTATTACCTTTAATTCGTATTAAATGATGGATTGATAGGTTGCAAAGTGCATTGAGATTGGCCTTCTGCAGCTCTTACTTTTGATAGCTTTCTCACAGGTATTCTGCTCTATTACATTGCTTATTTGTTTGATACTTCGATAAATATAGTTTAACACGACAGGCAAAAATGTAGCCTCATCTTCATTGAAATATCACAAATTATGAGGAAAACCCTTACACTTTTCTTGTTTTCAGTATTTGCCACACGTATTTCATTCTGGAAAGCCTATATTTGAAAGATGTGCCGTCCTAGTTTCGGTGACGATAGCCTGGTTGTTTGCATATTTGCTTACTGTCGGAGGAGCTTACAGGCATGCAGCTCCAAAAACTCAGCTGCATTGTCGTACCGACCGATCTGGAATTGTTGGGGGCTCTCCTTGGTTTGTAAAAGCTTTTGCAGTTGTTTCATGCAACTCATACTATTTCATAATATATTCTTCTTGCTTTTTCTGGAAAAGTAATTGTCTTTACAAATTTAACTTTTCAGCATAATGGTGTTTGTTTGATTAATTTCTGCTTACACACAGTTGGCTAGTGAGTTTTCTAGTTATCTTTCGTTTCTGTGTATGTCGATAGCTCTTAATCTTTTTTGGCGGTACTCCTAAAAATGTATTAGATACGATGCCTAAATTTCTCATGTTGTTGCTGAACCCAATATCCATAACCCTAGTGACTAGCAAAGCATCTTTTTCTTTACAATAAGCAACTACAAACTGCTTATAACACAAAATACAAGTGTCAACTTCGTTTCAGTTGTAGACATTCAATGTGCGTTTGAATTGATCCTTCACATGCTTGAATAATCTCCTGTACAGATATATTCTTTAGGAATAGTTTTCATGCAATTTTCCATAAGCTTTAACATGAAATGGGGTCTAAAAACCTGAAAAGCAAATCCTGCTTTTAGCATTATTTTTCTGTTACTGTTTTGTTTGCAGACATGTTTGTGTATAGTTTTGGTACATGGGCATTGACCCTTCACATGCTCGAGTCATTTCCCTTATACTCTAATTGATTCTAGGAACAGGTCGCATGCAAATTTTAATAAGCTTTAACATGAAATGGCAATCTAAAATTTGAGAAGCGAATCCTATCTTCACATGCTTGACTCGTCTCCTTTACAGATATACTCTTATTTTATTCTAGGAATAGGTTGCTTGCAAATTCTAATAAGCTTTAACTTGAAATGGCGGTCTAAAGCGGCATTATGTTTCTTTTACTGTTCTAATTTCAGACATCATGTTCGTTTTCGATACATGGGAATTGACCCTTCTCATGCTTGAACCCATCTCCTTAAACCTTGTTAAAATATGCTCTTTATTTTATTCTAGGAACAGGCTGCATGCAACTTTTTGATAATCTTTGACATGATATGGTGGTCCAAAAAATCGAGAATCCAATCCTAGCATTATGTTTTTGATACTCTTAGATATAACTTAGACACACATTATCTAAATCCATTTTCTATATTATATGTTATGTTTATTATCTTTGCTTTTAAGGAAACAAAAGCTTCCAGAGATGAATGATGTATATTGAATGATTTCAGGATTAGAGTACCTTATCCTTTTCAATGGGGGGCACCAACATTTGATGCGGGTGAAGCTTTTGCTATGATGGTTGCTTCTTTTGTGGCTCTTGTAGAGGTATACTAACACGGAAAATTTCAAGAACAACAATGCATCTCTATTAAGAATTTATATCTCTGAACTTTGAATTTGATTATGCAGTCAACAGGTGGCTTTATTGCCGTTTCTAGGTATGCAAGTGCTACTCCAGTGCCACCTTCTATTCTGGGTCGAGGAATTGGATGGCAGGTACAATGCCATGTCCTTTACTCGCCTAAGCTTATAGAAGAGTCACAAAAAGGCTTATTTTGTTTCGATCACTTAGAGAAACTCATTATTTTCCAGATAGGTTCACCTATCTACAGAGGATCCCTTTTGGGTACATCTTGGATATGACCCATTATTCTAATATAGGATCATTGGACCATTCAGCTGGTGACCACCTTCTTAAAAAATATTTAGTAGCATTGTTTGATTATTATCTAATATAATATACAATCCAATGTTTGATCTATAGTGCATTTAAAGAAGCAGTGTAGCTTTTTAAAATCTTCTTGATCTTTACTAGATTCATGCCATCAATTTCTCTTGCATTTGTATATGTATGTGCATATGTACTTATATCCCAATTTTTTGTAATTGGGATTTAACTGTTGTCTTATTGTTAGACCATACCTACTTACGCGTACCCATATCCACTTATGTGGTTGATTATTCCAATAGATCCTCAATGCACATTCGAAGGGTTCATTGTCCCTATTATCTTGTAGCACTTTCCCTTGAATAAATGCTTTTATGTCTTTATTCAATATTTCTCCACATGGTCTAATTTTCAACTTTCCTTGATTCATGCTATAATTACCTTATATCATTGTGATCATTCTTCTTATCAGTTGTTTAATTGTAGATGCCTGTCATTTTAAAAGATTAAACCATGATTTAATCCCATTTGTGCTCATTAGACGTAATTGCTCACCGCCACCAGGTCCACCACCACCACCACCACCATTGCCCACTGTAACATTTTCATTTTGCCATGCGTATTATGTGAATGCCTTGTTTCTTCACAACCTAACACACACTATCATGCAATATGGTGTGACATATTCTATGAAAATTACCTTAAATGTGAGTTGATTTTTTTGTTCACATAGTCTTCTCATTGCTTTCCTTTATGACTTCATGTTGTGTGCCTATGAGAGAGATCTTGTTGCACTTCATCTTCCTTATGAAAAATGGCGTACTTAATCTATAATGAAGATTTGCCTCACTCCCAAGTTTTCATGGGTCCTTGTTTCCATGTGTATGTCGTCATCCACTTAGGCTCCTTGGGCGCGCCTGAGGAACGCCTAGCCGCCTAACCGTCTAGACTGTTGAGGTTTTGACATATTATGTGTCAATTTTTCTGCTAGTATTGGTAAAAGGTCATTATCATTCTTGAAAAGTCAAAATTTTAGAAAGACAACTTTCCATGCAATCATTATCATTCAACCCATGTTGTGCTTTAATTAAGACTGAGGGGAAAATATAAGAGAGGAGGTGAAGGAAAAGCATTAGCAAAATTGTTAGAAAGTCTATTTAGTTAAATTGTTTATTCAATTTTGTAATATGGGCCCAAGTGTGTCTTGACCCGTTAGGCTTTGTCTTGAGTCTGTATGCTTCGTGTTTATCCTATATATCGGAGAAGGGGGCTGTCCTTCTATCAATAAGAAAAACTACACAAAGGGGATTCCCCCATCATATCGTTTTTCCACAGAAATGAAAATAGACTTCACATTATGCATCATCATGGAAGTTCATAAACTTCTTGCAACCAAGCTTGTTTAGTGCTTCAAGACTTTCTCGTCTTCTATTTTTGTGTTGTTGAGAGCCTTGTGTAACAATAGAGGCTTTTACATGATCATGAAACTCTATGTACCTTACTTTAACTTTTCATTGTTTGAGGTGTTTTTGTTTGCATTGCCTTTTGCATTGGTAATGTGTTAACATATATGTATTGCTGGTCCATGCTAGACTTTTTTATTATTATTTTGGTTGCTTCCACTGGTGCAAAGCAAGGCTCCCTATTAATGACATGGATATGAGATAATCACTAGGTGATTGATCTATCTAGTTCTTAGGCTTTTTAAGAAAGCTAATAAGGTTTTGTCATTATCCAATTCTTTCAATTTAAAACTTGTCGCTTCATAGAGAAATGTTTTATTTTCTATCTGTCTATTATCTTATTTATACAATTAGGCTTATGTGTCTAATTTAATCTTGGTTTTCTCTCATGCATGTGTGGTGTGCTTGAGTTTAGGTTTGCACTTGATGATTCCTCTTTGCATGCAGGTGGGAGACAAATGATGTATGTGTAATTAGTATTTGTCACTCTTCTTGTAGTAATGTGTATTTGACCATGTTTCTATGGTACACTTGTCCGTGAGATGTCCTTGTATGTCTTATGTAAGTTCAGTTGAAACTTGCACTTATCCTCACCCAATGCAGTGTTAGGTTTTACATCATCGTCATCCGATCCTCAATCCCAACCGTGTTGGGGTTGGCTACATGGACCCTTCTTTTCCATTTTGCTCCATTTTGAATTGTATTCTCATTTAGTTGTAACAAATCCTGACCTCTCCACATCAACTTCATAGTTGATCTAGGATCTACCTCTTTCTCTTGTAATTTTGTCTTGACTCAATAACATAAATTTTAGTTGGTGCATTTGTCAATGCATATGTATAAACCACATATGGAATTCCTACTATTATCAGCCAGAACCAGGCTGCCTTTATTAAAGGCAGGAAGATTACTAATGCCCTGCTTCTAGCGAATGAGCTGATTAGTGATTTTAATTACTGCAGTGGTAGTGGTAAAATGTGCATTAAAGCTGATTTGACGAAAGCATATGATTCTATGAAATGGGAGTTTCTTTTCAAAGTTCTGATTAATATGAAGTTTCCCTATTGTTTCATTGATTGGATTAAAACTATCCTGCATACTACAAGTTTACATGTTCTCGTTAATGGGAGACCCTCGGATGTTATTTTTCCTTCTAATGGTATACGTCAGGGTGATCCCTTGGCCCCTTCCCTCTTTGTTATTGCTATGCAGGGGTTCAGTGCTATGATGGAGAATGCTGTGGAAAGTGGAAATCTTATTCCGTTAAGTACTGGAAATATGAGAATTTCGCACACTCTGTTTGCAGATGACGTGATGATTTATGCGAACGCTAGCAAGGACAATGCTGTTTCTCTTAAAAATCGGCTGGATCAATTTGGAAGTGCTTCAGGCTTAGTGATGAATCCTAAGAAGAGCCATGTTTTCTGCAGTAAAAATGCTGATGATGATCTTATTGCTAATACTTTAAATATTAATAAAGGCATCTTTCCTATGAGATATCTTGGGCTTCCCTTGTTCTGTGGAAAACTGAAAAGGTCTTTTTGCCTACCCTTGATTGATAAGATGAACCAAAAGCTGGAAAGTTGGAAGATGAGGACTTTGTCATTTGGTGGTAGAGTTGAGTTGGTAACTTCAACTCTAAATGCCTTGCACTTATTCTGGTCGGCTACCTTTCCTCTACCTGCAAGTATTATGAAAGAGGTTAACAGTATTTGTAAGTCGTTTATATGGGGAGGTCCTGCTCTGGAGAAGAAAGTACATTTTGTTAAATGGGACCTAGTGTGCAGACCCAAGAAAGAAGGGGGTCTAGGAATCAGACGTATTGAAGAGTCTAATAATAATGCAGGGGGCTTTGTCAATGCTTGGAATGTTGCTTCGAAGAAGGATTCTCTTTGGGTTAAGTGGTTAAATGAGAAATACTTAAAATCTGATACATTCTGGTCTTGTAAAATTAAAGCGAATAGCTCATGGATGTGGAAACAAATCTGTAGTTATAGAACCTTGATGCTATCGATGACTGAGTTCTATATTGGAAATGGGACCAGTTTCAAAATTTGGAAGGACCCCTGGCTGCCGGGAAGGAAGTTTCTGGATGAGTGCATTGATCCCAAAAACAAGCTAAGAATTGGTTTCGGTAGTGAGGGCATGTTAAGTAATATTATACATGAGAATTAATGGAACATCCCAGATAAAAGATGTTTTAATGAGCTCAGATGCTGTGTTGAGAAGTCTGAAATCAGGTTCCATGTTGAAGATAAGATTAGCATAAAGGGCCTAACTGTCTTGAGGATAAAGGATGCCTGGAGCCTGATAAGAAGGAAGTATACTGAGATGAATTGGGCTAAATGGTTATGGAGGTTCGATCATCCAAGAAGACTTATTTTTACTGCCTGGAAAGTCTTATTGGGAAAACTCCCTACTCTGGGTTTTCTGCAGAAAATTGGGGTTCACTTAGCCCCTCAATGTGTTCTATGTAAAGTGGATGGTGAAAGCATCGATCACTTGTTCTTCAAGTGTAGCTTTGCACATGATATCTGGGAAAAGGCTGACAGTGGTAGCTATATTGACAAGATTCCTGACGATATTAATGAATGCCTTTGGTACAGAACGAAGAGGCAGCAGCTGACTTGTCTTTCCATCCTACACTATATATGGATTGAGAGGAACACAAGGATTTTCAGGGGCTGCTCGTCTGATAACAGCAATTGCTGGAATAACATAATGAATACAGTTGCTCTTTATGATTAGGATCTTCCCCTTTTTCTCTAGCCTCTGTATAGCTGGTGTCCTTCTTTTGGTTCTGTTTCTGCTTGTTTGTACGTAGTACACAAGCTACCATATGTATATAAAACTTCTTTTTACCATAGCAATAAAAAGGAAGACGCTGACCGAGCAAAAAAAAAATGTAGAAACCATATAAAACAACCATCTCATATTTTGCACTGGACACTTGGCAGTGCAAATTGTTTTATATTAAAATTTTGACAGTCTTTTCTAATCTTTCCACACACCCTCAACCCCTGTTTGGAAATGGACCGGGATGGTATTTAGGCTTGTCTTATTAGGCCACGTCTGCGCCACATCAGCAGATCCAGTCCCGATCCAGTTCGGTTCTGCACTTGCGCGTTTGGTTGAAAACCGTGAAACGGCTCCGTTTCGAGATTCCGTAATCCCAAAAGCTGGACTATCTCAGTCTTGCCAGCAGCAGGATTAGGAATCCCAGTCTGGATTTTGCTCTGTCTTTTGTGTATTTTGTTTTATATATCAGACTGAAAAACACAAGTTACGAGGTCAACCGAATTGGTTTGCCAAACAGGGCCAAGTGGGGAACCCCAATCCCAATGATCCGGATGACTGGACTAATCCCAGTCCGGATTTCATAATCCCAGTCCATTGCCAAACAAGCCCTCAATATTCTCATTTCAGCAATGTCCATCTTCTGAATGCATTGTATCTTTGCAACCATAGTGACGAATTTGGGATTGGGCAGCTTTTCAGTTGGCTGGAAAAAATCGGAGTTCGAAAAAAATCGGAAAACTTTGTGAAAAAATCGATATATTTCGGTCAAAGTTCGGTCAACTATTTAGAAATAATCAAGAATAAGTCACCTATATATATGTATATCTACCTATATATACTTTTATACACATATATTAAGTGTATGTATATATACACAAATATATATATATATATATATATATATATATATATAGAGAGAGAGAGAGAGAGAGAGAGAGAGAGAGAGAGTCAGGCTAGAATACACTCGTGTACAGATCACGCTGTACACCCCAATGGTATTTGCCTATCGAGATCATGTTTTTTCAAAATCTAATCCATTGATCTTCGAAGCTACAATAATAATAGGCGACATACAAAATTTGAGCTCATTTGGATGAGTGTAAGTCACTCATCCAAGGACCACAAAATCGACGCACAAAACTAATTTGAAATGCATGGTTTTTACCTCATTTAGATGCTCGCCCTATAAGTGTCCAAATGAGCTGAAATTTATTATAATAGTACATTCTTAAGATATTTAAGAAGATCAAAGATTAAGAGTTTTCAAAAAGTTTTTGCATCTTTAAAAATGACTGTGGTGTACGGTGACTCCGGTACACTTGAGTGTACACTAGCCTGACTCTCTCCCTCCCTCTCTCTCTCTCTATATATATATATATATAGAGAGAGAGAGAGAGAGAATCAGGCTGGAATACACTCGAGTGTATTCGGAGCAGAATACACTCAAGTAGTTTTTCATGATGCAACATTTTTTTCAAAAATCTAATCCGTTGATCTTCTTAAACATCTTGTTAATAGCTCATATACAAAATTTGAGCACATTTGAACATTTACAGGTCATGTTATAAAGACCGCAAAAATTATACATTTCAAATTAGTTTTGCGCGTCGATTTTGTTGCCCTCAGATGAGTGACTTACACTCATCCAAATGGGCTCAAAATTTGTACGTGGCCTAGATATAGTATGAAAGTGAAGATCAATGGTTTACATTTTGCAAAAAAATAGTTTTAATATGCAAACACACTTGAGTATATTCGTGCGATATTTTCACTCGAGTGTATTCTAGCCTGACTCTCTCTCTCTCTGTATATATATATATATATATATATATATATATATATATATATATATATATATATATATTCACTACCCGTGCGGGTAGATAAGGTTAGTTACCCGTGGATCATTTTTGTAATAGGGAGACATATTTGTAACTAGACAATCAAAATTGTAATGAGATGACCAAAATTGTAATACGAAGAGTTGTTTTGTATTACAACGTTGTTTTTGTTACAAATATCATTTTTACTGTAATCAGATGTGTAATACAAAAGGAGTGTTTGTATTATAAATTTGGTCATCTCATTACAAACGATGTCTGCCTCATTACAGATAGGTACCTTTCTACTACAAAATAGATCCATAGGTAACTAAAATTAGTTACCCGCGCGGGTAATGAATATATACCATATGTATATATATATATACATACACACGTCATATACCAATGTAATAAAATAAGGTCACTAAGTATACAATCTTATTAAGTGAATAAAGTAGGGAAAGATTAAGGAATAGTTGAATAATAACAATGGATTGTCGGGAGAGTGGGGGGTTGGAGGCTTAGTGTATATCAGGATTTTTGTACATGGTTTGGTACAAAAAGAACAAACGACTTAAAAGAGGAAAAATGTGAAAAAAAATGTAAAGTCATGGAGAATCGTGAAAATCGTTAAAATTGCAAAAAGTGAGAAAAATCGTGAAAAGTTGTGAAAAATCAGTGACCGGCGTATAAAACGTGGTGAATATTCGAGAGCCTATAAAATCGCAAAAAATCAGAGACTTTTGTTGCTATGTTTGCATCTCAACATTCACTACCTTACACTGTCATAAATTTGGTATTTGGAATTACATTCGGTTGAACGGAAAAATTTGGATTTAGGAATTATGCAAGAAATTTGGGTACAAAGAATCATGACCACGTACCATGTGACCGGTCAATGATTTGAAAAAAAGTAAGGAAAATAGTGGAGGATATACATATAGATATATACATTGATATGTGTGCCCGTGTGTGTGTATTGCACATATATATGTATATATATGTACATATGTATCACATACAGAAATATATATATATATATATATATATATATATATATATATATATATATATAAAGTCAGGCTAGAATACACTCGAGTGTATTCAGAGCAGAATACACTCCAATAGTTTTTCATTATGCAATATTTTTTTTTCAAAAATCTAATCCGTTGATCTTCTTAAACATCTTGTGAATAGCTCATATACAAAATTTGAACACATTTGGACATTTATAGGTCATGTTATAAAGACCGTAAAAATTATGCATTTCAAATTAGTTTTGCACGTCGATTTTGTTGCCCTTGGATGAGTGACTTACACTCATCCAAATGGGCTAAAAATTTGCATGTAGCTTAGTTATAGTACGACAATGAAGATCCATGGATTACATTTTGCAAAAAATGGTCTTGATATGCAAATACACTTGAGTGTATTCATGCGATCTGTACACTCAAGTGTATTCTAGCCTGACTCTCTCTCTCTCTCTATATATATATATATATAGATATATACACATTTATACACTTAAGTCAAAATCTTAAATAGTATAAAACGGGAAAAATGCATGAAAAAGGGGGGGGGGAGACATAGATCATCACAGTTAACAAATAAATATGGACTAAAATTTAATGTTATGGTGTCGGTAGTTCTTCTTCTGTCCTTACATACAACTGTGAGAAAACTCTATATTTATATATAATTATATATATATATATATATATTTGAAGTAACTCTATATTTATAAATAATTATATATATATATAATTATATATATTTATATATAATTATATATATATATATATATATATATATATATATATTTGAAGTATATGTGTAGATATATACACATTTATACACTTAAGTCAAAATCTTAAATAGTATAAAACGGGAAAAATACATGAAAAAGGGGGGGGGAGACATAGATCATCACAGTTAACAAATAAATATGGACTAAAATTTAATGTTATGGTGTCGGTAGTTCTTCTTCTGTCCTTACATACAGCTGTGAGAAAATTAGCATTTCAAACCCAAAGTTTGCAAAAATACAGAGATTACCATGACAATGCTACCTAATTTCATGAAAGGCATGTCGTTGTTTTTACTAAAAGTCACGTCTATATATGTGCATAACATTCATGTGCACTCCATTCCATATACCTTAAATTGCTTCAGCGAGGATCATCCTCTTGTTTTCACTTGCCATACGAATATCAACTAAGAAACAAAGCTTATCACATTTTTGGATATCTATACCATCCAACTTGGCTCCAACGAATATCAACTAAGCAACAGAGCTTATCACATTTTTGGATATCAATACTATCCAACTTGGCTCCAATTTTATCTAGACCTTTATTTGCAATGCATATACTATATACCAATACTCATATGAAAATCTTTAGATTCCAAAGAAGTCTTCATAGATCCAATTTTTGGTCAACTCCATCTTTAATTTTTGTAATCCACACCATACCATCTGATAGCATGCATCACGGGATATTGTCAGGACTATATTACAACTTATCATAAATAAAATAAATAAATTAGAATTCAAAGTTGATCCTTGATGTACGCCAACATTTATTGGAATCTTGGTGTCTCCTCTCTTGAAAACCTGATCATACATTTTTGGTTTTGTCAATACATTAGAAAGGAGCCTCCTTTCTCCTAAACCCAAAATCACTTTTCTCGATTCTCACTTCTCAGTTTTAGGCATTTTTCAAATCAAAATTGGTTACTTGGTATATGTGTTAGAGATCTCAGTTTCAATTAAAAATCCTCCCCTGGAGCTTAGTTTGACTCACGAGCTTTAGATACTCTGAAGTTTTGGAGCTTTATGTCTCGTGTTTTAGTAAATGGAAACATTGCACTGTTTTTAATCGATTAAGCCTTTTTCTCGTTCTTATAATTTTCAAAGGGGGTTTGAATACTATTACAAACATCAGTAGGTTTTTTTTTCACATTGATGGAATATATACGTGATCACACCATCTCTTTTATTATAATTTTTGCCTCTACCTTTGTAGTATTATTGTCATATATATTCAAAATGTCGTTCCTAATTCTTCGTTTTTGCTACTAGCAAGGCAACAAGAACAAGTACCCTTTGACTTGGCAGGTCACCAATAGCTCAGTGAAGTGGACTGGATGATAATCATACCATAAAAATGCACTTAGCCTGTAGGGCGTTAGGACAATAGCAGAAAATACATGACTACTCCATCGTTCTTTTCTGCCCATTCTGATTGTCATATAAATTCATAAATTACTTCCTGGCTCTCCATTTTGTTTGACTAGAACTCTAGCTGGGCAAGGGACGTCTACTCTTTGACTTTGTGGACAACATACTCTAGTTCAAATTGACTTGATGTGCATTTCACTTCTTCTTTAAAACAAGGCATACAATGTTGTTATTTTGGTAAAATTCCATAAGATTCATCATCAGGTTACTTGAATAGTAGTATCCTCTCTCAGAACAACAAAGATTTTTTCCTCGTACACAATTGTGGTCCAATATTGATCTTTCTTTTTAATTTTGTTCCAGGGACTGGGTATTTTGTTGGATGGAATGTTTGGAACAGGAAATGGTTCCACTGTCTCTGTGTAAGCCACTGCTTGGCATGCTTTAAAAGGATGCTACATTTTATGTTGAGTTGATCCTTGTATTGTCGCTTCACAGTGAAAATGCAGGCTTGTTAGCATTGACACGTGTCGGGAGTAGAAGAGTAGTGCAAATAGCAGCAGGATTCATGATATTCTTTTCAGTTCTTGGTGAGCTATTTTGAATTTACATTTTTGTAACCGGTTGACTGTCTGTTTAACTTTTTTTTGTATATGGTAGGGAGTTGGTATTACTGGATATTGTCTAATTCTGCCATTATATTTCTTCCCAATCAGTACTTTTGCTTTCTGAATGATTCCAGTGCAGTACTGTGTTCGAAGGATTAAGTTGTTTCTTAGGCACATCCAATTCTGCAAAGAAGCACTGATATAAGTTTAGGTGTAGCTTGTCTTTAAAGTATGACAATTTCTACAAAAGAGGGAGTCCCACCCACTTGAGAGTTGTTCCTTCCCTTGAAGTGTATCCCATGCCCACCTATGCAGTAGATACTCCAAGATGTGATTCCCTTCAAGTGGCATATCCCCTCAAATCTATCAAAAGTCTTCTTGTATCAACGAAGATAATGCGACATAGTCCTCAATATATATGTGTTAAGAGAATTGTCCACTAGTAGCTAAACATAGGAGGCATTGGATCTCCTCCATAGTCCATACATACTAGTCACTTATGTGTCTCATAGCCTCCCCACTAAATAGGAAGAAGGATATAAAAGCGACGCAACTTGAGAAGTGTCCACTAATAGCTAAACATAGGAGGCATTGGATCTCTTCATAGTCCATACATACTAGTCACTTATGTGTCTCATAACCTCCCCACTAAATAGGAAGAAGGATAAAAAAACGACGCAACTTGAGAAGTGTCTAATACGCATCTAATATCCAAAACAATAAAAAAATGTTAGGCATGTCTAGGAAGCATCCCATATGTATTCAAAAGCGTCCAAGACATTTCAGAGTCGAACACATGTCCAGAATGTGTGCTGTACCCAAAAACATAATAGGACAAAGTAATAAGATCAACGAGTCAAGAATCCATTATCTTTTATGACTATATAATGAAAAAGAAGCAAAATATGGGTATATTATATCTCTATCAGTCCCACGAGCAAGGCATGATATACACATTTCTTATCGGGTTGTCGTGTTTGCTTATCATATATTTAGAAATCAATGTGTCTCCTTTCTGTCCATGTATACACTATAAAATTGTATTCATGCTTCCTAGGTGAAATGTACACCATCAACCTCCAATGTGTCAGCTAGAGGCTCCCTGCAAATCACACATTTATTCAACATAAATGTCAATCTCGGGGTCATTACCCAACATTATCTCTCTGTATGACTCAAGCCTGCTCATGGTCTCTTTTTCATTTACATATTCTTTCTTAGATTCTGATTATTTTATATAACACAGAAAATGCAAATGTGTGAGATTTCATTTTTATATTTGTACAATGGATTCACAGTCCCTTTGCATCATTGTCTAGCTTGTTATGTTTCCATTTAACATTTTGCAATACTGCCAACGGTAACAAGTTGGAAGTGGAAGGCGCTAAGACATTGTTTTGGATGTTAGATATGTATTGGACACTTCTCAAGATGTGTCCTTTAATATCTTGCTTCCTATGTAGTGGGGAGGTCATAAGGCACATAGGCGACTAGTATGTATGGATTGTAGAGGAAATCCATTGCCCCCTCTGTTTAGCTATTAGTGGGCGATGCTCCTAATGCATATATATAGAGGATGATGTTGCATTATCTTCTTCCATTGGTACGAGAAGACTTTTGATAGCTTTGAGGGGAGATGCCACTTGAAGGGAGTCACATCTTGGAGTATATACTGCTTAGGTGGACATGGGATACACTTCAAGGGAAGGCACAACTCTCAAATGGGTGTAACTCCCTCTTTTGCAGAAATCGCCGTACTTCGACCATGTTTTTATATTTGGGATTTCCCATCTGAACATCTTATTCCCCTATCTTTGTTCCCTTTTTACTTGAAAGTTGCTTATGGTCTCTTTTTCATTTTACATATTGTTATTTTGTATAAAACAAAGAAATTGTTAATGTGTGAGATTTCAAATTTATTTTTGTACAATGGATTCAGAATCCCTTTGCATCGTTCTCTAACTAGTTATATTTTCACCTAACATTTGACAATTACCCTTTGCAACATTCTCTAACTTATGTCTCCATTCAACATTTGGCAATGAATATCAGCGATGCAAAGTTGAAGTGGAAGGCGCTAGATACATATGTTTATAGTTGTATAATTTTCCTATTATGGTGCCATCTGCGTATCCTTTAAAATATAGTTATATCTCATTTTTGTATCATTATCCGTGTTAGTGCCTATAAAAGTGTCCATGTTTCCTAGGTCACCCCCCCCCCCCCCCCCCCACAACAAAAAAAAAGGTCTGCAGATCATTGTCCAAATTAACAAACAATAGGTACCAACGTTTTATAACATTGCCATGTTTGTCTAGATCAAATGTTCCTTAGTTCATACATTCTAGCTGTGAAATCGGTGAAGCTATGCTACATTTATTTTCCTATAGTTTCTCTTACACCTAGTAAGTATTGAAGAGTGATTAACAATCTAAAGATTTGCAATTAAGACTAAGGTCAAGCTATGCTACTATTTCTCTTCACTAATATCTCTTAAACTTAGTAAGTAAATTAGAGGAATCAATAGTCAGGAGATTTACAATGAAGTCTGACAACTTTTTCACAGTTTGCCATTTTCCATACAATATGACATACCTAGACACAACACGATTACATCTAGGCGTGTATAATACATACAAAGATGTGTCTTGTGAGTGTGAACTCGTATGCCAGACCTGTCTAATACATGCTTGGAAGCTTCAGGGAAGCCTTTGGGTTTCCTAGTTGCTCTTATTTAAGAAGGCGACATAGACCTTCACATGTTGGAGCGATAATCTATCACCATCTAGAGGAGAGAGATTGAGGATACATGGACTCCCTCTTCATAGGCAAAAGTGTTGGATGTTAGATATATTATTACTTAATAGGTTCATAGGCCTAATTGTCTTGGCCCATTAGGGCTAAGTTTACTTCCCTGTACTTGCCTCCTCTCCTATATATAAGAGGGGAGTGTGCCTTCTATCAATAAGAAATACATCACATCTTATTTTCAACATGGTATTAGAGTAGCACGCTTTTGGAAAACCCTGGAGAGAAGAAAAAAAGTGAGAGCCGCATGCGAGCTAAGAAATACATCACATCTCTTCTTGGCTTGACTACCCGCCGGGTATCATTCCAGCCTCCATGGTCGTCTCCTCCCTTCTTCCTCCACAAAAATTCCTTGTGTCGATGCTTGTTTTCCAGGCCATCACCAACATTATCTGCCTACCCTGAGTCACGTTTAATTATCTGCCTACCCTGAGTCACGTTTAATTATCCCTTTCTAGAGTCCTCCCTAGCTCTAGCCACATTTCCGGCCAACAACAACAGTTGAGCACCTTGCATCGTCGCGGCCACCAACTACCCTTAGCAACTTCTGCAGACCTAGGCACCGTAGCTGGCTGCGGATAGCTGACAATAGCAACCTCTAGCCAGATTGTTGCTCATAGACAGTAGTAGTTGCTAGCCGAGCAAGCAAAGCCGCATCCCACCCCCACTAATACCAACAAAAAGTAGCCACTTGCCGCCAAGAAGGTAGATCATCACCTCCCTGCCATCCATGGTGCCACTGGCTTCCTGACGCATAGTGTTGTTGTAAGCCATATATCTTTATTAGCCTCCAACACCCCACACACACCGCCATGAGCAACCTCTACCGTCTCCAGCTTTCAGACACCCACAACACCACCAACCCAATGTGTTACCTCCTTGCGGCCCTCTTCTATCAAGCTATCAAAACCTATTGTTGCATGCAAACTCGTCATTGGTTGGGCTCTCTACCGGATCCATTGCTCCAGCCGACCAAAATCCCTTGCTCCCACCTAATGAAAATGCAAATTTTTGCTTAATCTCGCATTTAAAATCGTTGTAGACCTTTTTTTGCGGGCTGCACCCCTTGACGCCTAGTAGTACGACGTTCATCTATCGAGGAGGCCCTACAATGATTCTTCCTTGACGATTTTATTCCCCTACCACCCCTCGTGTGCATCCCTTTCCACATGCACGGGTATTGTCTTTTCCACACCAACTACTCATTCACTTTGTAATTGGTGTGTGGGGGGAGGTAAAGGGGAGAGAGAGGACGAGGAATGAGACAGAAAGTATGAAGAGGGAGTATGAGAAGAATGTGAAAGATGATATGTATATTCTAGCCTATTTTGATTTTCATGACGGTCCATATTCTTCAGCACATCCATCTTCCGATGTCTTTGTGGCGTCTCGTTCCCACTAAGCATTGTGTATCTAGTGCATTATTGGTGTATCTCTTTCCTAAAGACATTGCGCCTCTCATGTTTGTACCACAATATGCACGGGGTTGCCTATTCATGCTTATTCCAGTTGTAACATCGTCACATTGGGACATAACTTGTTGCACTTATTCCGACCTCTTCTTCCCTTTGGTGTTAGTGATGTGACAATTTTATTGCATTCCTAAGAGATGGATGGTTGCTTTGCAGACTTTTCAAAAACTCTTCAAAATGTAGTCTATAAATATTACACCTGTATAGTTGATGTTCGTCAGTTCGACTAGATTTCATCTTAACCGATCTACTTCACTCATGTATTCTCTAACATTGGGACATGAGTTTGTTGTGCTTATTCCAACAAATCTTGTCCTTCTGGTGTTAGTGTTGTGGCAATCTTGTTGCATTTTCAAGAGATGGATGATTGCTTTCTAGACTTTTCAGAAACTCATCAATATCTAGCCTAGAGATATTACACCTACAAGGTTGATGCTCATCCATAAATTATCTTTGCTGAACTACTATACTCATGTCTTTCCAGGTTGCATCTTTTGTTTCTCAAGGGTTAAGATGGTACTTCTGGTGATCTACCTTGCACTGTTCTTCATAGCGTCTTTAATGGAAAAAAACCTAAATAGCACACTTCTCAATAAAAATTTACCTAAACAACACATTTTCTAATTTATTTCTCGATATAGAACACTTTTAGAGAAAAACACCACATACATTGGCGTTTTACACGTGATGCACCTGAAAACGCCCGAGAAACTAGCGTTTTTCTGAAAATGCCAAATTGACAAATGCCAATTGCTCTGGCGTATTCTACAGGCATGGTACCTCGAACGCCCGAAGAGGGCTCCACGCCTCGCTCAGCGGCTTGGCTAGATTGGGATCATCACCGGTGCCGACACTGTGCCTGGTCTGATATTGCAGAGTTCACTAAGGATAGGAAGGGTTGCTATCTACGTTGCCGATGTCGTGAAAGGCTCGCTGCTGTTCGTGGGGCAACAACCCATCAACAACATCGGTCGTCCTTCTCAAGTGCCCAGCGGGCACTACCACGACTCTGACAAAAGCGGAAAGATGAAGTTGTATGCAGACTCCATATAGATGCATGTAGAACACGCCAAAGCAGTTGGCACTTTTGTTGGCTGTCTCTAGAAAAGCGCCAAATTCTTCGACATTTTCAGGAGTGGCATCTGTAAAACGCCAATACATGTGGCGTTTTCCTCTAAAAGTGTGTTATATTGAGAAATAAGTTAGAAGAGGCACTATTTAGGTAAATTTTTATACAGAAGTGTGCTATTTTAGTTTTTTTTCCGTCTTTAATTCCTATCAAGCCCCCAAGATTCACACTCCAGATCTATGGATCCAACACAACAACCACCATCACCTCGTGTCCATGTTCGTTCCACCTTATGCATGCCTGTAGTCTTTCGTATATTGGTCCAGTTGGCTACACTTCCTGAACGATTTGAAGATACCTCTACTACTACATCGACATCGTGGGACGTGTTGATTGTGCTTATTCCAATCACACATTCCTTTCAAGTGAAGATGTCATAATCGTGGTACTTTGATCGTCTGCTCCAAATTGATGGCGATGACTTCTTACCATGCTGCTTGGGTTCTGTCTACGTTCTTCACTCCAGATGCACTTCAGAATATCTTCTCCAAAGCTTGAGTATATCCAGCCTACGGAACACAACTTCAAAGGAGGCGTCATCATATGCTTTTATTAGTTGGAGAGTATTGTTAAGGGGGAGGGAAAAATCTTGTATGGGGAGTGACAATTTTGTGTCTTGTTTGTCATCATCTAATTGAGTGTTGTATGTCCAAAATGGATGTGTTTCACCCATACTCCAGCTTGAGGGGGAGTGTGTTAGAAGTTATTAGTTAATAGATTTACAGGCTTAATTGTCGTGACCCATTAGGGTT
The DNA here is from genome assembly GCA_963693085.1 of Alisma plantago-aquatica. Taxonomy (NCBI): domain Eukaryota; kingdom Viridiplantae; phylum Streptophyta; class Magnoliopsida; order Alismatales; family Alismataceae; genus Alisma; species Alisma plantago-aquatica. The sequence continues at coordinate 1,588,603,091 of OY856409.1, forward strand.
AAGTTTGCTCCTTGTACTTGCCGCCTCTCCTAGATATAGGAGAGTTTGCTGTCTATTTATAAGAAATGCATCACACATCTTATTTTTAACAAAGAGGATGCGTCGACTCCCCTTTTCCTGCATGGGAATATCAGTAGGATACCGAGTCATTCAAAATAATGATAGGAGTTAATCGCATGATGACGATGAAAGTTTACAGAAGAAAATCTCATGAATTGATGGAATTGCAAAATTACATTTGTGACATATTTTAGTAGAACTCAAGCCATATTTACTCTGCCTATGATCTTATCTTCTTGTGGTTACAGAAGTTTTACCTTTAGAACTAGAGCTAGGTAAGACGAACTAAGCTGTAGTGATATGATTATTTTTGCAGACACAAGTTATACCTATTACCTTTAAACTGGTTATTAAATAAGCATGAAACAAGATTTTTCAATCAAATGCTTTAGATCTAGTTATCAATTGTGAGCTAATCACTAATTGGTCGAATTAGCCTCATTTATAGAAGAACTATAGCTGATCATATTCATGTTATCTGAATAAATATTCACTTAGTTGAAACATGATCCAGAAGCGCTTTTTAAATTAATTGTTGTACTAATGTAATTCTCTTTTGAATTTCAGGAAAATTCGGTGCAGTATTTGCGTCCATTCCTCTACCTATATTTGCTGCTTTGTATTGCCTTTTCTTTGCATATGTTGGTATGTTTCAGAGGACATTAGTTGTCCCTATTTAGGCTTCTGCTGTCTGCTCAGTTTTTCCTTTCTAAAGCTTGCATGCCGTTTTCATATGCTGTGATCATTTCAATCAAAATAAACAGGCGTGGCAGGCCTCAGCTTCCTTCAGTTCTGCAATCTTAACAGTTTCAGAACCAAGTTCATCCTAGGTTTCTCTGTTTTCATGGGACTGTCTGTTCCTCAATACTTCAATGAATACACTTCGGTTGCTGGCTATGGCCCAGTTCATTATGCCCGTGCACGATGGGTAAAGATTAAATACTGTTTTATAGTTGATGTATATGATGTCTTTTATGCAACCAGAAAGTGAAAAAAAAGTTTCTTTGGGTTTTATCTTGCAGTTCAATGACATGGTAACTGTGCTATGCTCTTCAGAAGCATTTATTGCGGGTTTAGCTGCATTTTTCTTGGATGTCACCTTGCATAGACATGATGGTGGCGTGAAGAGGGACCGTGGTTGGGTATGGTGGAAAAAGTTTAGGTCCTTTAGAACTGACACCAGAAGCGAGGAATTCTACTCCCTGCCCTTCAACCTCAACAAATTCTTTCCTTCCATGTGAACTACGATGTCATGCACAGTCTCTGTCCAAGATAGAATTGTTGAAGCTGCTTTCACTGGTCCATCCTGACAGCGAACTTGATCTGAAGCAGTACGTAGATGGTTGATAGGAACATGGTACGGTGGAAAGCATATCTTATTGATACCATGATATGGTCCTGAATGCAGGAACCAAACAGTACATTTCGCCTGGCACGTCAGATTCTAGCTTATGGACAATATTAATAATCTGAACGTAGTACTAGTATATTGATAACTATATCAATGTTAAAATGTTAGTTCTGAAAAATGTGTTATGTAGTAGTCTTGTAGATTACTTTTGTACACATTAATCATTTCAAAATCTTTACTGAGGCTTTTGATAGTTATTGCTGCTGGTGAATGGACCTTTTCATTTTTTAGGTTAGGTGCGGAAACACTTGGTTCTTAAGCATTGTATTGTTTAGTTAAGAAATTTATTTTGCATAGTGGCAACAAATATATTTACTGGGTGTGCAATCAAAGGATCTGAGCAACAAATCATCATATACTGATATACATGACGAGTATGAGAACTGGAGATATTATGCAGATCATGTTTCTATCATCACGGCCCGTGTTCTTCGCCAAGGATCTGAGCAAAATTCCTGTATCCCTCTTCTTCGAGAGCGGTAGGCTTGTGGAGGTTAACTACGAAATGAACCCTGGCAGAGGGTAGGATTGTTGTCTCCTGTATTAATGTACTCTTTATTTACACTTTTCTGTTGCGATTGGATGTGGTCTGTCTTGTAGTTGACATCCTCGTGTCTCTAAGTTAATCGGATATCCCCTGTTGAACTGTGTGATGATTGATAGAGGCTCAATCTCGTCAAGGTCTTCTATCCCGTCTCCTTTTTCTACCACCGACGTGAATGCCTTGAATTTTGGTGAGTGACACTCCTTGCTTGAATATATTACCTAAATAACATCACCGAAATTGTTTTTATTAAACATTCTTTTTTGGTAATTGCCGTTTCGAATGGTGTGCTTAATATATGTTAGACGTTTGATATCTATTTGAACTTGGCATTCGTTCACCTGTACCGATCTTTTCATGGGCTTCACTATGTTTGCATTCGTTAGGCTAGCACTATTTCTCACTTTCAGGGTGCTCTTCTTTGGATCTGGTGTTGTGCCCGATATATGTTATTTGGCAAACGTCTAACATATGTTAGACGTTTGATATCTATTTGAACTTGGCATTCGTCCACCTGTACCGATCTTTTCATGGGCTTCACTATGTTTGCATTCGTTAGGCTAGCACTATTTCACACTTTCAGGGTGCTCTTTTTTGGATCTGGTGTTGTGCCCGATATATGTTATTTGGCATACAGTGATGGGGTCTTTCCTTGCTTTCGTTTCATCATGACTTTTTTCCATCACATGAGAATAGGTCCTCAGATTGATTTCATGTGAATTATTTTGAAATAAAATGTCATGTAAGGGGAATCTGACTTTGCTCTTGTTTTTTTCCACTGAGTTATGATCATTTGGTTTGGCGTATTTGCCATTCGTACCCCCGATTCGAACTGAAGTTTGATGGCTATTACTCCTTCCAAACTGTTGTATTGTTGGTACACCCGTTTATGTTGCATATAGTTAATTTCTGCCAAATTTTATCTGAAGCGTATATGAATGAAGACATATAACCGTTCGACGGCATATTATAAAGGGTTAAAACTAAGTAGGTAGTTGGTGAATTTTTATTTAATGAACCCGTGACATTTTTGGTTGGTAAAGGAAATGGCCAAAGAAGGTACTACACGCATTCCTCAGTTTGATTTCATGTGCACCGTTTTGGAATGAAATGCCATGTATTGGGAATCTGAATTTGCTCTTGTTTTCTTTTTCACTGAATCGTAAGGAATGATTTGGTTTGATGTATTTGCCATTTGTACATGACTCCAACTGAATTATGATGGCAACTTCTTGCAAACTATTGTATTGTTAGTACGCAATTATGTTGCTTGTAGTTATTTTCTTCCTTTATGTTTAGTTGTATATTTTTCAAGATGTGTAACCGTTTGGTGGCATATCATGAAGGGTCGAAACTACCGAAGTTAGTAGTTGGTGAATCCTTTATTAAATGTACACTGATATTGGTGGTTAGTAGAGGAAATGGTCAAATATGGGTACTTCACGTATGTAGCCATGTAGCTACGCATTCCTCAAATTGATTTCACGTGCATTGTTTTGAAATGAAATTTCATGTTTTGTGAATCATATTTTGCTCTCGATTTCTAAACTCAGTTACAGGCAATCATTTGGTGTGGCATATTTTCCATAACTGATTCCAACTGAAAAATGATGTCAACTGCTTGCAAACTGTTATGTTGTTTGTACGCAAATTTGTGTTGCATGTAGTTATTTTCTTCCAAATTTCCAAACCGTCGTATTGTTGGTATGCAAATTTATGTTGCATGTAGTTTCCAATCTATATCGAGTTGTATATGTTTGAAGATGTATAACAGCACAGTGGCATATTATGAAGGGTCGAGAGACTTCGACCGTAGTTGGTGAATTATAGTTGGTGAATGATGTATTAGTAAATGGGCACCGTGGCTTTGTTGGTTAGTAGAGAAAATGGCCGAAGATAATAATAGGCACATATTCATATATAACATATTCATATATAACATGATCAAGTATGCGATATGCCAGCATACGACACTGGTGATAGTTTTTGCCACTTACACACAAACATATAGGCGCACACACAAACATGCGCTCGGAGACACACAAACATAGGCACACACACACAAACATGCGCTGAGAGACGCACACACATACGTATATTACAGACGACACTTTACATATCCTTTTAACAATCCTCTCTTCACACATATGCTTTCCTTCATACATGCATTGATTCCTTTCTGCATATGTTTTCCTTTGTACAAGCATTAATTCCTTTCTGCCCATATATGTAGGGGTGAGCCTCGGTTATGGTTAATTAAATTTAGTTAAATGATTATTGTTAGGTTTGAGATTTTAACCATTAATTTAACTGAATTAGTATCAATTCATTTGACTATGTTAATTGGATAATAGTGAATTTGGTCGATTAATTCAGGTAACCAAATAATTTCAGTTAATTTGGTTGGTTATGGTAATTAAGTCTAGTTAAATGATTGTTGTTGGGTTTAGGCCTGGCACAAGAACCGGGACCCGACCTGACCCGACCCGACCCGACCCGAAATTTGGGTCTTTTGAACTAAAAGAATGGCCTGGGTCTACATCGGGCAGACCCGAATCAGGTCTTTTTCCTGTGGGTAGGGCCAACTCGGGCGTAGCTGCACCTTAAGACCCGAGATGGACCCAGGCGAGAGACTCGCTGACTAGGGGTGACAATCGGGTTCGGGTTGAGCGAGTTTTATTTTGGGTCAACACTTTTTGGCTAGACCCTAAACTTACAAAAGATGGATTTTCAGGTCAAAATCCTTGACCCTAACTCGACTCACAAATAATTTTGGGTCTATCAGGTTTGACCCGTAAATCCAACACCAAGACAATAGTTTAAAAAAAATGTTATGATTTGTCTAATCATTGATAATTCCCAAGTGTAATTAACAAATTTCATTGTGATAAACTTACAATGTGATTGAGAAACACATATAAAGCCTATTGTAGTTTGTTCGAGACTTTTAAACACAAATTCCTAGTATAATTAGTATAATAAATCATACAAATCAATACAAACCTATGTAGAATTGCCAAAATAAACTTCATGATTGATGGATTAGTAAATTAATGGGCCTCGAGATGTCCTAAAGTATAAAATCTGTAATTTTATTTGAAAATATAATTTTGAATTTCAGGTCAATCACGTCAATTTGGGTCTAAAGTCCAAACTCGAATCCGATCCTAAATTAATTTTGGGTTCTTCGGATTCGGGTCAATTTCGGGTCGGGTCGAAAAATCTTAGACTCTAAACTTGTTTAAAATTTTGGATTCGGGCCGAGTCCATCGGGTCGGGTCTTGTTTTGCCAACCCTACCACTGACACATAGAGGGGGGAAATAGAGGAAGGAAGTGTGAATCCTGGACCAGGTTTACCTGGTTCTTCCCCCTTTGGCTGCGTTTGGCACATGACTGAGATTCTAAAATCTAGACTGGGTTAGTCGGGGTTAGTCTGGATTCTGGGGCTGGGGTAGTCAGGATGCAGTCTGATTTTGTTTGGCAACCCAGTCTGATTCTGGTCAGCTGGTCAGATTTGAGTCTGGTTTCAGTCTGATTCTGTTTGGCTGCCTGTCAGGATTCAGTCTAATTCTAATTGGCAAACACATCCGTTTTTGTGAACTGATTTCAACACATATTATAAAAATTTATTATATTATATTGATTACACAACAAAAATTAACTTTAATATTATAAAATTTAGGCTTACAATTAGTTTGTTTTCGTAATACAAAGAAAAATATTGTAACCACAAATTCAGTTTACATAAATTGAAAATCTATATATAGTATCGACTTCTGGATCAAGTCAGATTTCTTTATGGTTAAACTGTTATCAGCAGGTCATGGAAAGCGGAATAAAAGAGATTGAAGGAAAACAAGTGTCAGCTTAACAACAGAATGAGTGTATTAAAAAAGTGACTTGACTTGAGCCAAAGTATGAGACGGGGCACAAGCAAGCATTTTTAAATAAATTAACTGCCCAGTATAGCATTCATGATCACGATATTTATATATGACCACTTCATAAAATGAATTTCCACTGTTATCTCAAAACAAAATCGGCGAGTCGTCCGACTAAAGTAAACATTCTAGTGTCAATGCCCTTTGGCATTCAGTAAAAGAGTTAGCATTAACAATTTAACCAGAGAGTTTCATGTTACATATATCTCTCAACCGTCCAAAGAGATCCCTCAATCCGATTGAAACCTTGCAAGGTCACTTGAGAGAAAGAAACCTACAAGCCGCAAAAGCCTGCTGCTTTGCTTCACTTGGATCGGTGTGTGAACGCTTGGAACTACTAACTACACCTGCTTAGATTCGGCATGGATGTATGTATCCTTGAGCCGGAGCTGCCGTCACTGAGCCACCAGTATCAGTATCTGCAAGGCGAGGAGCGGTGTCCACCCAATCCTTGGCGCCGCCCCGGTCACTGTTTCCGTCGTCTTCGACTTGCCTTCGCGGCCGCGATCCTTGCTGACCTTAGGCGGACGCACGAACGTCGACGATGAACCTGCGCCAGGACGTGGAAACCCACCACAGGTGCGAAAGAGGTTGGCAACGCGGTCGGTGAGGAGGGGAGCAGGAAGGTGAGGGACGAAGAGGAGAGTCTGGAAGGAAAGAGGGGAAGAGGAGAGCAGGAAGGAGAGAGACGAAGAGGAGAGTTGGTTTGAGAAAGCGACTCGGGGTCACGGGAGGGGTAAAGGCAGGAAAGATGGTAAATCCGGATCGAAAATGAAATCCCGCCTCTGGCGGGACTGACCTAGTCCGGATTAAGTGATTCCGTTATCCTAAAACATGTAAGATTGGGATTTGCAACCAAATACAAATCAGTCCTAATCCGTTGATTGTTTGGCAGGATTGACACTAAAGACAAGCTAAAATCCGGATCCAGTCACGTACAAAACAGGAGTTTCGTCTTCGAGATCTCTCTCCCCCACTTTCCACGCCAGCCGGACCATCCCCTGTCCGATCTCGTCCCACTTTCCACGCCGGCCTGACCATCCCCCGTCCGATCTCGTCGCTTGCGTTGGTTCGCAAAAAGGTACGATCTTTATCACTGTCTTCTCCGGCCACACACCCTCAGCTAGCCCCGTCCGCGGCCGGGGGTGCATCCAGACTTGACTCTCAAAGCTCCCCTGTTCTCTGAATCACTCGCTTCTTCCCCACTATCCTTAAGAGTATTTCCGCGGCACTCGACGACGAGCGTATGTGCAATAGTCTCCTGCGCGGCTACTCTCCCAGGATCCAACAACATTTGCCGACGTAAAGCGCACACACACAGTCACGACGACGAGCAAAAGATAACCGACCGTCCTTCCAGTGGACAGACTGAAGGCGGAGAAGCGAGGAAGAAGAGAACGAGAGACGTTTTTCAAATGTTCCGAACGACAACGAAGGACAAAGTATAAGTAACAACAAAAAGGTGCATGGAGAGTTGTGTTGTGGTTGCAAACCGGGCCACCGTTTGGAAGCATCCAAACAAAGAGGTGCGACAAAAAAAATTGCAGCACATGTCTCAATTTGATTCAGTGAACCGAAGAGCAAAATCAAGCCGGGGTCGCGCCCCCACAAGGGGCTCCGGGAGGTCGGATTTGCACCCCTACACACGGGATGCGACGTGCGCTGACGCACCCGATTAAAGGGTTTCTAGACCAGGCCGGTCCAAACCCCGTTGGCAAGGCCCACCATGCACATGCGTATGGCTTGTCCCCTTTCATTCCTCAATTGTACTATGGATAAAAGTCCATATATAAGGAGGAGGAAAGTCTCCAATACAAGTAATATGTGACTAAATCTTTTTGCCTTTTTGTTTGAAATACAACAAAGAAGTATACCAATCCCCCACTATTTCAAAATAAAACAATATTAAAAACCGAGTTGACCACTGGAAGAACTTAAACAAATGACATACATAGGATTTGGTAGAACTGAGTTCTTTGAACTAAAGTATAGAGTAGATGTACGTAATCTGTGGAAGATTGGTTGAACTATGTTCTTAAACCAATTCCTCCTTTATCTGATTAGAGGTACATTACTCACATGACATTCATAAAATCAATTACTTTTCTTACGGATTGGCGCCTATAGGCCATGCGCCTACTGGGAAAATTCATGAATGCTCTAGAGATCTGCCCAAATCTCAACAGGAGCAACCCCACTCCACACTCATATAGTTTGACTTTCATCAAGAATATATTGTAGTATATACACCACCATTAATAGCTATGAAATCTATTAAGAAATATATTCAACTGAATCATTGCAAATTGTTATTTATATCATAAGAATGAGATACATTTATTACAACACATTGAGTCATCCAGTGACTTCATTTTTCCCATTGAACCTTCTTCCCGGGATCACCGTTCATGAAGGTTGGGTATCCATAATTTCGGCATCTGGTATGTGCATAATCCCATTCTCCTCGATGTATCGCTCACTAGTCTTTGACTTAATAGCTTTGTCAGAGGATCGTCTAAATTTAATTTTGACTTTACATAATCCATAGAGATTATGCTATCACATACAACCTGCCTCACAATATTGTGACGTAGATGAATATGTCTACTCTTCCCATTGTAAACTTTATTTTTAGCCCTTGCTATGGCAGCTTGATTATCACAGTACATAAACACTGATGGAGAAGGTTTCTCCAAAATGGGAAGATCCAATAGAACATGTCTTAGCCATTCGGCTTTAGTTCCAGCCTTTTCTAAGGTAATAAACTCAGATTCCATAGTGGAACGAGCTATAAAAGTTTGCTTGGAAGATTTCCAAGACACATCACCTCCACCCATAGTGAAGATGTAACCACTTGTAGATTGATACAATTACCTTATCAAATTTCTCATGCCACTGTTTAGGTGTTTGTTTCAAGTCATAGAGAGATTTGATTAGTCTACATACCATATGTTCTTTTCCCAGAACTACATAACCTTTGGGTTGATCTATATACATTTCTTCATCCAAATCTCCATTCAAGAAAGCAATTTTAACATCCATTTGATGTATAATTCATTTCTTAATAGATGCCAAAGCAATTAAAATCCTGATTGAAGAGATTCTAGTTACAGGAGTAAAAGTATCAAAATTGTCAATATCCTTTTGTTGTTTATATCCTTTGGCAACCAAACGAGCTTTGCATTTATCTACAGTCCCATCTATTTTCAATTTTCTTTTAAATATCCATTTACATCCTATGGGTTTAATACCTGGTGGAAGTTCCACTAGTTCCCATGTATTATTAGATAATGTAGATTCAATCTCACTATTAATTGCTTCCTTCAATAAAGATGAATCATTTGAACTAATAGCATCAATGTAAGATTGATGGTCATTATCCACTATAAAGGAATAGAAATTATCACCAAGATTCTTTTCCTTCCTCATCCCAGTGGATGTTCTAGGTTCTATATCATCAGGTTCTAAAACATCATTAGAATTGGATGTACTTGGGATATTCTCTAAAATTTTATTTCAAGGATTAGATAAGTTTTCTAAGGGAGTTTTCATAGGAAAGATATGCTAAAAAAATTCAACATTTTTAGATTCAACAATTGTATAGGTTCTACAACATTGTTGCCACTTTTAATAACCAAGAATCGAAATACGGCACTGTTTTGAACATAACCTATAAAAACACCATCTAGGGTTCTAGATCCCAATTTTCGTTTCTTAGGCTCAGTTAATAAGACTTTAGCTAGACACCCCCACACTTTGAGATATTTCAAATTAGGAGGATATCCTTTCCATAATTCATATAGTGTCTTATTTGTCTTCCTACTGGGGATGTGATTTTGAAGAAAACAAGATGACAAAATCGCTCCCCCCCACAAATTTTAGGTGCGCCTGAATTGATTAAAATAGAATTCATCATTTCTTTTAGAGTTCTATTTTTACGTTAAGCAATTCCATTTGATTGAGGTGAATATGGAGGTGTGTATTCATGTATAATACCATGGTTTATACAAAAATCATTAAAAGGAGAACAATCATATTCACCACCCCTATCTGAGCGAAGACGTTTTATTTTCTTATTATCTACTTCTATTTTATATTTAACAAACATTCCAAAAGCTTCATCCTTTGAATGTAGTAAATATAATTTTGTATATCATGAGAAATCATATATAAAAATGATGTAGAAATGCTTCCCACCTCTAGATAGATTTCCTTTTAAATCTCCAAAATCAGTGTGAATTAAATCTAGCAATTCATAATTTCTATGTGAAATTTGAGGACACGGTTTCTTGGTAGATTTAGTTTCAATACATATTTGACATTTATTATTTAAATTAACAACACCATTGATATCCTTTAGTAAACCTAAAGATTTCATGCGCTGTAAATATTTAAAATTGACATATCCTAATCTATTATGCCATATATAAAAAGAATCAATGATATAAGCAGAATGACTTATTTCATTAGCAGAAGAGTTTGGTACATTCAGCACAAATAGCCCATTAGAGCAGTAACCCATGCCTAGGTAGTCCCCAAACTTGGTGAGAATGACCTTGTTTGATTCAAAGGACACTTTCACCCCAAACTCAATAAGTTGAGAAACATAAATTAAATTAACACAGATATCTGGGACAAACAACACATCTTTGATCAACATAATTTTTCCAGAAGTCATCTTGATCATGAAATTGCCCTTTCCTGTCACAGGAGAAGCACTAGAGTTGCCCATGAAAACCCGATGTTCCTCCTGCCCTACCTCAGTGTAGGTCACAAAAGCATCTCTATTGCCACTGATGTGGCGACTAGCCCCCGAGTCAATGATCCAATCGTTCTGGTGGAATGATCCCATGCTGACAATGCTAACAAATGCCACAAATACGTCCTCCGTGACAAGGTTGGTTGACGTATCCTTCAAATCATGGACTGCTTGTTTCTTCCTATGCCTGCATTTAGGAGAAGTATGAACAGGTTTGCCACAAACATAGCAAAACATTCTTTTTATTAATATCTTTGTTTCCTTTATATTTATTCTTTTCTCGTTTCCCTTTCTTATTTTTCCAATTATTTTTAGACTGATTAGTATAAACTTTATTTTCTTTAACTTCACTATTAACAAAGTTAGCAGTACATGCCAAATCTTTATTTAGTTCAGATTTTTCTCTAGCACGATTTTGATCTTCAACTCGGATATGTATTATTACATCATCTAGTGACATAGTCTTCCTTTTGTGCTTTAAATTGTTCTTGTAATGTTTCCAAGAACCAAATAGTTTATCAATTAAAGAACCCATAACGAAAGACTCAGGAAGATTAATTTTTTATTTTTTAAATCATCAAGTAAAATCTAAAATTCATGAATTTGAGTTGTTATATCTCTATCTTCAGTCATATGAAAATTTAGAAAATTTACAACAGTAAATTTTTGGGTAGAAGCCTCTTCCAGAATATATTTCTTGTTCAGACTTTCCCAAAATTTGGATGCAATTTTAATTGGAAAGTAGGCGTCAAACAGTTGGTTAGATAATGTACTTAGATCACATGTCAACAAATACAATTTACTTTTTCCCAATCAACAGAATCATTTTCAGGTTTGAGTTTAGTTAAAGAAAACGAGACATTAGAAACTTCTAAAGTAGTAATATTTTTTTCTTGCCAACGCCTATACTGTTGTCCATTAAACTATTCAATTTTCGTAACATCAGGGATTGGTGTTTGCGAAACAGTAGAAACAGTGACAATTTAGTTGTTATTACTTGATGGCATCACATGTGTAAAGGGGGTTTCAAAACCTTTCATATTAGTACCCATCATAGAAACAAAATACTCTTAAGATTGTAATTCGTAATAGGGTACAAACCGTGGTGTAAGCCATTAACAGTAAAGCTTTTACTAGAGATACAATGAGGCATGTAGAGAGCACTGTCCATAAAAATATTTCCGCGGTACTCAACGACAAGCGCCTGTGTGATAGTCTCCTGCGTGGCTACTCTCCATGGATCCAACAATGTTTGCAGACGTGAAGTGCGCACACGCAGTCACGATGACAAGAGAAAGGCAACTGATCGTCCTTCCAGTGGATAGACTAAAGGCGGAGAAGCGAGGAAGAAGAGAACGAGAGACGTTTTTCAAGCGTACCGAACGACAACGAAGGACAAAGTATAAGTAACAACGAAAAGGTGCGTGAAGAGTTGCGTTGCGGTTGCAAACCAGGCCGCCGTTTGGAAGCATCCAAACGATGAGGTGCGATAAAAAAAATTGCGGCACATGTCTCAATTTGGTTCAGTGAACCAAAGAGCAAAACCAAGCCGGGGCCGCGCCCACACAAGGAGCTCCAGGAGGCCAGATTTGCACCCTTCCTGCGTGTGGGATGCGACGTGTACCGACGCGCCCGATTAAAGGGTTTCCGGACCAGGCCGGTCCAAACCCCGTTGGCAAGGCCCACCATACGCGTACGTAGGGGTTGTCCCCTTTCATTCCTCAATTATACTATGGATAAGAGTCCATATATAAGGAGGAGGGAAGTCTCCAATATAAGCAATATGGGACTAAAACTTTTTGCCTTTTGGTTTGAAATACAACAAAGAAGAATAACATCTCAGACTTCATCACAGCTCCATTCGAGCTGCGCTTCTACATCCTTTATGAGACTGGATGTGGCCGATGCGCGACGCTAAGGTGCCGCCGTAGATCGTCTCCAGCAGCCGCCACGTCCATTCTGAACCTGGCTGCAGTGACGATGGTTGAAACAATCTTGCCGTGGGAATCGTCTCGGACCCTGTCCAACACCACCTCGTCATCCTCCACGAGCTTGGCTCCCTCTCTGGCGACGCCAACCACCGACTTGCCGAATACGGGCTCCGAGCCATCTGGTCTTGTCCAACTTCCTGGTTGGGCAAAAAATGGGCCAGGTAGACACATGGCCAAAAATAAAATTTGGGTATTACGGGTAGGGTCGGGTCCAACCTTAAGGGCCGGCTAAAAAACAGGTCGGGTATTTTTGGGTCTTGAAATCTATTTTTTTCGTGTCTTGAAATCTATTTTTTTTCAGGCCGGGCCGGATCCGGACCCAAAGACAACCGAGTCGGGTCGGATCTTGGGTGGGGTCTGAGAAAGCTGACCCATTTCCAGGCCTAGTTAGGTTTGAGATTTTAACCATAAATTTAATAGAGTTAGTGTCAATTCATTTGACTATGTTAATTGGTTAATAGTTAATTCGGTCGATTAATTCGGTTAACCAAATAAAACTCTACTAATATTGTAATATTCACAAAATTTGAACAAGTGTTATCTTGTAGTAGTATTGTATACGGATATAATGTTATATAGTTCATTAAAACCTGGTTTAGTATATAAATGTAAAAGTTTTCTGAAATAAAAGTAAAATTATGTATGCATATTGTTGGGTTTTTAGGGGAGACAGAGAAGGTAGCAGAAATAAAATTTTTCTCCCCAAACCCAGTAAAAAAGAATCGCATCAACGTCTATACAATAGGAATGATGGTTTGTAGAGACATACCTTGTCCCGAGGCTTGCTCAGCGACGTTACCTCGCGGCTTGCAAGGTCTTCACCTCTGGGCTTGGACGGTGTCTGTGCAGCTCCTGGTCTCACCGGGACTGTCAGGATTGACAGCTGTCCTCCGAGCGGCAGAAATCTCCCGCCTTTGAAGTAGTCCACATGGACCACCTGGAACTCCGATCGCCTTGTCACATAAGGCACCGGAAGGAGTCATACCCTCCTGTCGACATACTAGTCATCGACACATTCTCCTGCAACCAGTCACTTTTCTGCAGTTATCTTTCCCTCACTACGCCTCCCTAATAGGGTAGCACTTGCTCGGGCTCTCTCGGTTACCACAACCAGAGAGAACGACAACATTGCAGAGCAACTGATGTTTTGAGTTGTTCCTGAGAAGCCCCCAATACCCCTATATATATAGGAGGGTCATGGGACAGAGTTCTCTACCCTGGGAAATGCATGATTAAAGCAGGAGTAGAAGGGTTTGAAGTTTCTACAAAAACTGACACACTGCGGGATTGAATCGATCCGTTCACCACCTGAATTGATCATTTGGGGCCCTGAGCCAATCGGTTCGTGGTCCTGGTCCAACTCAAATTGACTTTCATGTTCATTTCCAACTAATCAAATATTAGTCCTTGTCCAAATCAAATTTATACAAGTCATGAAACAAATTTGTATTTGCAAAATAGTTTTCTGACTTTCCAAATGATCTCGGTTGGTCATACGAATCGATCGGTTCAACAATTGAGCCGATCGTTTCATGACACATGAGCCGATCATCTTACCACTTTGAGCCGATCAGTTCATCAACCTGAGCCGATCGGTTCATCACTATGAGCCGATCGGTTGGGGCAACAGACTGTGCAAATTAGTCAATTGCAGTTCCAATCACTTTGATACTCTTAATCATCTGGTCCAACACCTTGAACACTATTATTTTGAGCTATCAATTAATTGAGTGTTTAATTGAACTACTAGACTCCTTTAGCAATCAATCTAAACATCGTTTGTGGATAAACTCCTCTTTCAGGTTAAATCCTATGTGTGTGACCCTACAGACCCATTTCACGTTGGCAGTGAAAATCCATAACACTTATGACTTCACAAGCAAAGAGCGGTGCCTAGTCGCACAACAGTGCTACCCAAGTGAAATAGAAAGTTGGAGAACAACTTTCAATCCTACAATCCGTGAATGGTGTTACAGTGAATGTATAATTCCTTTGTCACTGATATCCCGAATGAACTCAAGGCATGGAACAATCATCCTGTCAACGTTCATTCACTTTCTTGATCTCGGAGTAGATTGGAGGAGATATGTATGACATCAATATCACATACTGATTCACACATGCGTGTGCACGCCTATCTCAATCCTACTCATCAAGTGGCCATGGATATCAAACTCCCTCAGGAGGGACAAATCCCATATCTATCACTCACCCCTCAAAAGCCCCATGTGTCAAAGCCACCCAATCATCACCTTTATAACAACCCATGTTTCAAGACTGCATTTGATGATGGCAAAGTGTACCCAATGACATGTGTTGAGTGTAGTGATTTTAGGTCAAAGAATCACACTCACCACCATCACTGTGAGAACTAACTGTGACTACCATGTCATGGTTCCATGTGTCAAACTCACAGTGGGTCTGTCTGATATACTTGTTCTCTAACAAGTACCTATGTGTTTGGTTTGATATCTCCATATCATGACTAACGAGATTTTGTCATCAACCAACACCACAATCTAGTCTTGTGTGTCATTGTTGTCTATCTACCTTCCATAATGACATCTGACTAGGGACATAATAAGATTGTACAAATTCTTAGCATCCGTATGATCTCATCATTCAGGTGCTGAACCTGAAAGCATACGTCATTGAGTACTGTCATTCTCTAGACATTCAATATGTTATATCATTATCTCATATGAATGAACCAGAAAGAATTTGAAGCTTGCCTTTGATGTTTATCAAATCAATCTTAATGTATCACACCGATCATCCCATGATTGGCTCTCAGGGCATACATACCAACAGACTCCCACTTGCAATGCGAGCCAATCACCCTTGAATCATATTCATAGTGATCTTCAAACATGTCCCACATGTTACTATGCTCTAGTGCTTACGCAGTGAGTTATAGCAACACCTTGCCAGAGTCGGTATTAACTGCATGTATCTCATCTCTTCGTTGTACGTCACACGTATGAGATGGAGTTGCCGTAATACGTGATCTAGTATTCCTTTGCTAACCTTTAGCTACATTGCATGACCAAGCACTCCTTACTTGTCATAAAAGATCAGAATATCTATAAGTTCATCTCATGAACTTCCAGATCCATATAGTATCCACTAATGTTCTCTAACACACATATACTCAGCTTTTCCTTTTAAACGACTTTATTGGAACATTTCCATTTATCAACAAACATTCACTTTTATATATCCCATATATATTTTGCGATTAATTTTTTGTCCTTTTTGGAAGTTCACATCAGTGTAACTCTTTACAGTGAATCCTTCCTTATTTCCATAGAACTAGTACTTCTCAAGTACTTATCAAGTTCTTATGGTATTCTAGTAACCCTTACTGGAACTAGACATGCATCCACTCATCATGTCCCGCATACGAGTTATTACAATGATCATATCATATTGTCATGTCCTACATACAAGATGAATGCCTTTTATTCTTGCCATGTCCATACATGCAAGATAATGGGATTATTACATACATGATAGATCCATATCGATTCTTAGTATTCCCATTCTTCATAAGAATTGGACACTTGGCCTTGGGATACTAACTCCATGTAACATGGACAAGTTTTCTCCCACTGAATCTGTGCACACTGAACCCTTCAGTATAGATTGCCAATGTATGCTTTTTCTTTTCAGGTCAAGAGGTTTTTGAGAACTATCTCTATAGATCTCTATTCCTATTACATAGGAAACGTCTATTTCTCCCCTAAAGATAATTTCCACTTTGGATTTCCATTCTAGAACATTTCCATTTCACATCAACATGTGGAATGTGAATATGCTCCCACTAAATCACAGATCCCTTATTTATCTTTGACATATCAGTCAAACCCTTTGACTATATTATCAAAGTAAAGATCACAGTTCTGAGTTGCTTGTACTCAATCAATCACATTGATTAGTCCGTTGTAACTTATAGACTTCATTTGCATTAAAGGATTCATAAACCTTATAGGTTGTGTCACATACACATCCTTATTTTATTCCTCATAGGAATGCAATTTTAGTAGATGTATGCCAAATATCTTAGTCATTAAGTTACAATCAACAAGCATCATCCTTCTCAAAATGTTATCCATGTATCTTAACGCTTAAGACTCATTCACACTTATGGATTTCATCCAATAGGTGCTACCATCAAGGTCATACCTTATGGTTCACATGGAAGTCATTTAGAATGTAATGGTCATAAACCATAACTCAAAATCCGGTTCCTCATATTCATCTAGATAGTTGACTCATCACATGACCAACTCATCACATAGATAATCGAGGTGTATCTGTCAAGGATATAAGAACTCACAACTCCTTGTGATTCTTAACGTCCTTTATTAGTGTGGGGTATTCTTTATTTAAGAAGAAATTAGTTATTTGATAATCATTCTCTACCCCTTAGAGTATGACTCCTTATTGATTTAGACATCACCATGCCTTAATCATGAGTTCACTATGATACACAATCATAATCACTCATAAGGATCTCAAACATTTGGTCCAAGTATTTCATTCATTGATCTCATCAAGAATTAACACTTTACCAAATTCGTACTTCATCTATGATATTCTTGAACACTTCAAGATATTCATATTGGTATTTCTCTAAACACTGTTTGAAGTACTAGCATTAACTCTAATAGGTATGTAAATACATCATATGTATTATACCTAATAGGATAATCATTCTCCCACTACCACTAGTGAAGATTGATTAATCATGTCTAAGAGATTCATGTCTCTTACTGGTTCTCTAACCAAAAGAGTCTAGACTTATCCATCATATGGAAACTAGAAATGAATTTCTCATGATTTATGCTAATTTGATTGTTTGAGTTATCAATAACTTTTAGGTATCATTTTATCTTATGCATACCAAGTACCACAAGATAAACAAGACATTGCCACAAGGAAACATCAACTTTATTAATTAATTGCCATTATTGTCATACAATATGCGAAATAAGGTGTTTCTATCCATTGGCAAATACGAAATAGCAGTTTATAACCTATTACATGCCTTCAAGGATGAAAATAAACTAAAGTACTCCTATCTATGGAGGCAACACTTGCCCCATTTATTGGGTACTTTACACTTTATATCTTGATATCATATACCTTAAAAGTGTTATAAGTTTATTTCATGACACCTTCAAGTGGAGACGTCTGTTGCCTCCTTCTTCTTTAGTTCTTCTAGATAGAGTGGACAATTCCTTTTCCAATGTCCTAACTTTTGATAATGGTGGCAATTGCCTCTCTTGGTCATGCCTCCCTTGGATTTGACAGTTGAAGACAACTTGGGCTGCTGGCTAGCATCAGAACCTTTCTTAGCCTTGCCCTTGCCCTTGCGCTTGGACTTGCCTTTCTTGTTGCTGATCATCATCACAGACTTAAGCTTGTCCTTTTTCATCTGTGCCTTGACTGTCCTCAACATGCCCAACAACTCTATCAATGGCCTATCAAAGTTGTTCATGTTGTAGTTCATCACAAACTGACTATAGGATTCTGGCAATGATTGTAGTATCACGTCAGTAGCCAACTCTTGGCTCAAGGGAAATCCCAGTCTTGTCAGGTTCTCCACATACCCAATCATTTGGAGCGTGTGTGGACCAACTGGATCTCCTTCTTTCATGACACACTTGAACAATTCCCTAGAGACATCATATCTCTCTCTTATCGTGCTTGATCTTCATACATGTTCTTGAGATGCTGAATCACCTCAATGACACCCATGTTCTCATGTTGTCTCTACAACTCATGGTTCATGGAGCACAACATCAAGCAATTTGCATCAATGACATCTTCAGAATGCTTCTTATAAACATCCCTTTGTGCCTTTGGTGCGGTAGGAGCAGGTTCCTCTGGAGCTGGAGTATCCATGACATAGAGCTTTTGCTCTTGAGTGAGAACAATTCTCAATGTCCTAAACCAGTCATGGAAGTTAGTCCCATTCAGCTTGTCCTTTTCAAGGACCGATCGCAATGAAAAGTGATTGTTGTTTGTTGTCATTTTTACTACAAAAAGGAAATATATGCAATTTAGTCCAAAACTCAATTTTGACTTATTTGATTGATTTGAAAGGTTGACGATATAATTATGACTTTAATTAATTATCGCTCTCACTATTTTTGTTCAAATTGATAGCCCTCACCATCAATTTGGAAGATTGCATCGTACAACCTTCTAGTGGGTCAAGATCCTGAAATCCTCTGAGTCATGGACCAAGTAGGGCTGTCACCCACAACTTAGATCTTCCAGGTAGGCAACTTTTGCCAATTGCATCATATGCAACTCTTGAAAGATATCATATGCAACTCCTTGCCATGATCACCTCCATGCCTTAAGGTGCTAGATCCTATCTAGGTCACCTAGTTAAGTCCAACCCAAAGCCAACATGATGAATATGCACCCTGCTAGGGCAGACCCACATATTCATCCTTCACGCTTCCACGAGATAGACGATGAACCACACTAGGGCGTACCCACACTTGGCCGATCAAGATTTTCACGTGTGTCACATTTGGAAGGCATCTAAAACTTTAATAATTAATGAGGGATTTGGTTTTTATATGTACATATAAATATCCAATCACCACAATATATAGTACGTATCATATACATGCTATATCCCATAGAAAACATGCGAAATGATAAAAGCGATGATTATGGCCATCCTAATGTGATTCCTCGAGCCAAGAGGAATCACAATCATCTAGGTCCATATCACATGCAATCTGTACAAGATGAACTCTGTGTTTTGCCATTCTGGTTTTGATCAACTCATATCCATGATTGATCAGCTCGCAATTAGACCGGTTGGTTGGGTGCCACCAGCCGATCGATTGGCTCCTCTAGCCGATCGGTTGACTAGTCATCGTGCATCTCCTCATGGACGCCACCCGCTCATCTCACTCCTTGAACCGGTCGTCTGGAACACCAACCAATCGGTTCACACCTTGAACTGATCGTCTTAGTTGTCGTCAGGTTGTCCTCCGTTCATTGACATAACATGAAATAAAAAATTCTATCCTATTTACATTTGAATTGAGAAACCCCAAGTTACATTCGGGGAGAGCAAAGGTAGGAAAGAAACATCAAGTTACATCAAGAAAAAGAGGTAGGGAATCGGTGCACAGACCGAGATGCAATCTAACACATTCAACCACACACATATGTAGGGTTTATTGGCCATAACCACACTATACATCCACCACAAAACTCATTTAAGGGTGACGCGTATCAAGTGCATTCTTATTACATATCATTTATATATATTGGGATTTGTGGATTTAGGATTGGACATGCATAAAGCCAATTATTGACATCGTATGCAATAAATAAAGGTGACAAAACAAAATCGATCACATTGATAATCCTAAAGTATAGAGCAGTTGACCTGGCTCTGATACCACTGTTGAGTTTTTAGGGGAGGCAGAGAAGGCAGCAAAAACAAAACTGTTCTCCCCAAACCCAGTAAAAAGGAATCGCGTCAACGTCTATACAATAGGAAAGATGGTTTGTAGAGACATACCTTGTCCCGATGCTTTCTCGGCGATGTTACCTCGCGGCTTGCACGGTCTTCACCTCTGGTCTTGGACGGTGTCTATGCAACTCCTGGTCTCACTGGGACTGCCGGGATTGACAACTGTCCTCCGAGTGGCAAAAATCTCCCGCCTCTGAAGTAGTCCACACGGACCACCTGGAACTCCGATCGCCTTGTCACACAAGGCACCGGAAGGAGTCATACCCTCCTGTCGGCATACTAGTCACCAACACACTCTCCTGCAACCAGTCACTTTTCTGCAGTTGTCTTTCCCTCGTTGTGCCTCCCTAATCGGGTAGCACTTGCTTGGGCTCTCTCGGTTACCACAACCAGAGAGAACGACAACTTTGTAGAGCAACTGTTATTTTGAGTTGTTCCTGAGAATCCCCCAATACCCCTATATATAGGAGGGTCATGGGATAAAGTTCTCTACCCCGAGCAATGCAAGATTAAAGCAGGAGTAGAAGGGTTCGAAGTTTCTACAAAAACGGACACACTGTGTCAGTTGAACCGATCAGTTCACCACCTGAACCGATCGTTTGGGGCCCTAAGCCGATCGGTTTGTGGTCCTGGTCCAACTCAAATTGACTTTCATGTTCATTTTCAACTAATCAAATATTAGTCTTTGTCCAAATCGAATTTGTACAAGTGAAACAAATTTGTATTTACAAAATAGTCTTCTGACTTTCCAAACGATCTCGGTTGGTCATATGAATCGACCGGTTCAACAATTGAGCCGATCGTTTCATGACACATGAGCCGATCGTCTCACCACTTTGAGATGATCGGTTCATCAACCTGAGCCGATTGGTTCATCACTATGAGCCAATCGGTTGGAGCAGCAAACTGTGCAAATCAGTCAATTGCAGTTCCAATCACTTTGATACTCTTAATCATCTGGTCCAACACCTTGAACACTATGATTTCGAGCTATCAATTAATTGAGTGTTTAATTGAACTACTAAATTCCTTTAACAATCAATATAAACATCATTTGTGGATAAACTCCTCTTCTAGGTTAAATCCTATGTGTGTGACCCTGCATGCCCATTTCACGTTGGCAGTGAAAATCTATAACACTTATGACTTCACAAGCAAAGAGCGGTGCCTAGTCGCACATCAGTGCTACCCAAGTGAAATAGAAAGTTGGAGAACAATTTCAATCCTACAATCTATGAATGGTGTTACAATGAATGTATAATTCCTTTGTCACTGATATTCTGAATAAACTCAAGGAATGGAACAGTCATCCTGTCAACGTTCATTCACTTTCTTGATCTCAGAGTAGATTGGAGGAGATATGTATGACATCAATATCACATACTGATTCACACATGCGTGCGCACGCCTATCTCAATCCCACTCATCAAGTGGCCATGGATATCAAACTCCCTCAGGAGGGACAAATCCCATATCTATCACTCACCCCTCAAAAGCCCCATATATCAAAGCCACCCAATCATCACCTTTATAACAACCCATGTTTTAGGACTGCGTTTGATGATGTCAAAGTGTACCCAATGACATGTGTTGAGTGTAGTGATTTCAGGTCAAAGAATCACACTCACCACCATCACTGTGAGAACTAACTGTGACTACCATGTCATGGTTCCATGTGTCAAACTCACGGTTTGTCTGTCCGGTATACTTGTTCTCTTACAAGTACCTATGTGTTTGGTTTGATATCTCCATATCATGACTAACGAGATTCTGTCATCAACCAACACCACAATCTAGTCTTGTGTGTCATTGTTGTCTATCTACCTTCTATAATGACATCTGACTAGGGACATAATAAGAATGTACAAACTCTTAGCATCCGTATGATCTCATCGTTCAGGTCTTGAACCTGAAAGCATACGTCATTGAGTACTGTCATTCTCTAGACATTCAATCTGTTCTATCATTATCTCATATGACTGAACCAGAAAGAATTGGAAGCTTGTCTTTGATGTTTAACAAATCAATCTTAATGTATCCCACCAATCATCTCATGATTGGCTCTCAGGGCATACATACCAACACATATGTGTAAGACATTTTTTTTGAAATAATTTGTGACTTCAATTAATCCAATTAATCAAAAATATATTTTTGACCAACAAGTTAACCATTTAACCAATTAAGTGAAATAAAGTAAGCAAATTAACCGAAATAATCAAATTGTCCAAAAAAATAATTATTTAGAATTGCCCATTCGGTTAATCAGTTCCCCTACATATATAATATCACAAACTCAAATATACCAACATTCCCTTTCCTTTTGTATGTATGTATGTATGTATGTATGTATGAGATTCAGAGTAATTTTTTGTGTCTCCCCTATCTCAACGCGAGTGGAGACTAGTCGTCCGGAAAGGTAGTAATTCAAGAAATGATTGTTTTTTCATATGAACATGCACCCGTTGCGTACATATGTACATATGTATTTATGTATATATGTGAGTTTCAAACATATGTCTACACTAGTATGTACAAATTAATGCAGTGCACATTCCTACTAATTATTCTTTCATATGGGAGTACTACTCTTTCGTAATACGAAATATGTTAACTTCCTTGTTTAAGAGAGAGAGAATTCAAATTTGGTAAGGCGGAATCAAGAATATATCATAGTACATAAATAAGTGCTTAGCATGTTTTTGTTAAAGATATGTTACTCATAATCTGTATAGGTAAATTTTCTTATCATCACGTGACCTTAATGATATGTAATATTTGCATCTTCAATATATCTCAAACAAACAATACTTGTTAATTGCATATGCTTTCAAAGTTTGAAATATTAATATTTTACTAAAATGTATTAGGTAAGGGGGCGAGGGAGTAGTCTAGCGGTGCGGCTCGATAATCCTCAATGGAGAGACTCGAGTTCGACTGTGGTTGTTTCCCTTGGGGTACAACAAGACCCCACGTTATTGAGCGCATTGCGGTGTCTTCAAAGTACACGACTGATTCAACAATATGTTTGCATGTGCATTGGTCCAACCTGTTATGTATGCAGTTTGCTCGGTCGGTTATTCACTGCTTTTTTGACAATTCAGATTTTGAGTTATTTTTTTACTGCCATGTCAAACAAGGAGAATGGGAGTATTATAGAAGCGTCACGTTTTGAGTATGTGTGGTTACAACTTCAGCCCATGCCCGTGTTCCAACAGTCAGGTTGTGTGCTCATCGGTCCAATTAATATGCATATTCAAACACTCTATTTACGTGCCAATCAATCTATATTGTCTCCGTGTTTATGAGTTGGAGTGAGTTAACTTAGAGTTAAGCGAGGTGCTTTATGTCAGTGAGTTGTATATAGTTTTCTGTATATGATAGTGTAGTACGAATTGTGCCGAAGAGAAAATCAGTTTTACATTCGGAGGGAGTTTAAAAAATGCATTTGTGTGATCATTTGTCCAGCTTGTAAATTCAGCACTATACGATGTACAGTCAACTATATCTGTATTTCAGGTTTGTGTGGTTACTGGTCTAGCCTATGTTTGTGTTCCATCAGTCTGGCAGTGCGCTCATCATTCCAAATAGTATGCATATTCCAACACCCTGTCTACATGCTAATTCATCCAGATCCTCTATGTTTATAGGTTGGAGTGAGTTAACTAGTAGTTATGCGAGGTATCCTTTCTCATTGGGTTGTATATACCTTTTTGTATGTGCCAGCTTAGTACAAATTGTGCTGACGACAAAACCAATTTTACATATGGAGGGAGTTTCAAGATTGTGTTTTTGTGCTCATCGGTCCAACATGTAAATTTATCACCATGTGATATAGGGAGCCATATGGATGTTTCTATATCCCTATAAATAAACACATATGTCCTTCTATCAACCTACTTGCTTGGTTGCTTCTCATTTTTATTTTTTGTTTACCTTTTTTTGAGTTATTTGTTTGCTGTGATGCCAAATAAGGAGGCTGGAGGCACTACTACAAATATGACATATTTTGTCGATTTTTTTTCTCCAAGAGAAGTCAATGGTGTACTCTTTAGCATCAGTTCCTTAAAGACAACCGCCATGATTGAACAATTGAGAAAACATAGACTACATTTTATTTATATTGTCGGTTGATTCTCAAAGCAATCAACACGATATATCACCCGCAAAAATATAATTTTGCACAAATTTTTTGAAAGACATTTCATTTGCCTCCAATTATTTCGTTGATTTGTTGTTATATAACCGATGGGATAAAGGGCTACACACCAAAGGTCTCCAGATAATTCTTATGTATATATGTCATCAGTTGTATGTACATGGATCGATAAGAAAGGGGTACACGTCATGTGTCCCATGAAAATCCTCCCCCTTATAAATTGATTTTTCTCATCGGATGTTGTCACCTCAATCGACAACGTAGGTATCACTGGGTTGCAAAGTTAGTTGTCAATTTTGTCTAACCAACCGACGACATAGTTAATGTCAGACAACTATTTTGTTAGCGGTGTTTTAGTTGCAACTGATGACCTAGGTTGTACATCATCAAATTTTAAAATAACCGACTAGGAATGTACCTGTTAATTTACCACGTGAAAAACCTTTTCCCCTCTTTTCCTCCTCGCGATATTATCTGATTGCCCTCTTGCGATACCAGGGGTGATTGCTTCCGCTCCTCCTCCTCCTCTGAGCTCCAAAACTTCTCTCCTCCTCCAAACTCTACCAATTGCTCCTCCTCCATCTCACCTTCCCCTAGCCTGCTTGTCCTCCAACCTTATCCATCGGCCTGCGTTGTTCTTCGACCTTCTTCGCTAACCTACTCGTCCTCCTTCGCGAGCTTCATCACTGCTCTCCTCCTCTGAGCTCTTCTGATTGCTCCTCCTCCTTCGCCACCGACGCCTATACTCCTCCTTATCTGCCATCCTTCTCATCCTCTTTGGCACCTCCCTTACTAGTTCTTTCGGCCGACGCCTCTTTGCTGCTGATCGAGCGTGCAAGTTGCTAGCTACCTCCTCCTCTTCCAACGATGGATACTCACTGCCTCCTATTCCATCCTCATCCAGTGAGGTATGATTTCACATACAATTAAGATTTTGAAACAAATTTTATTGTGTACTTATGTATTTATATGTGTGTGTTTAATCATTTTATATGGTGTAATCAATATGGGTTAGTAAATGGATATGGTAACCTGGTTGTGGATAACATAGGTTTTGGTTATATTGGAAACATGTTGATAGTAACATGATGTAAAATTGAATGACATGCTAGCCCTAATGTGTTTGAAAATCTTATTTCTGTGTAGTCCACCTAACCATAGAAATAGGATTTGAGATAACTCTCAGCTTCGCTTGTTGTTAGAGGATATTAGAGTTATATTTTTTCAGGGGAAAATGGTATACACAATGGTTTTCTGATTTATGACTTCTTATCACAAATTTCATTCTCTCTTTATCCATAAACCCTCAGACTTCTCTCTCTTCATGGAAATATAGTATTTTAAGATTATTACTTGCTTTCTATTGATATATGACTTTGTTAGGTCTCTAAGTTGTACTTGTGTATTTAACTAGAATTGAAAATTATTTCTAAACCCTAATATGTGAATGCTAATCTATAAACTCTTATGATAATTTAATGTATGTTGAAATGTTGAAAATTATGTTGAATGCAGAGGTGTATCTTGTGACAATTGAATGTATGTTGAAATGTTGAATACAATGGTTATCTCTTAAACTTACTAATCATGAACCTTTTATGCACTATTATGAGACTTTGGACCCTAAATTGTACATATATGAATTAAACCTTAAAATAATCATAAGAAATTAATTAAACCTTGAAATGTCTTGAAACTTGAAACAAACATTCATGACGAACCCTAAATCAATAAATGATCATCAAATATGCTAATAACCAACTTGAACCTAACTTGAAAACCTCCCCTAAAATGGATCTAGCTAGGGCGAGTGATGAAGATCTAATACACACATGTGATCTTATTTTAATGGGGTGTTTCTTATGATCTAGATGGTCAAATTTTAACCCTAATTTCTAAACAATGTTGTTGGCCTAGAAACCCATCCAAGATTTACTCATTTGGAGTAAACCTTGGGTATTACCTCATTTAGGATAGTTCTTGAGTAATTCATCTCACTTAGGATGTAAGTGTATAATGCACGTTCAATTTCAATAAATTTCTACAACATTTCCCCTTTTGTTCTCTGGGTACATATGTAGATGGATATTTTCCCATCTATATTGGTATACTTAGAGAGCTGTGGGAAAATGCTACCAAAATTTATCAAAATAGAACATGCATTATACTCTTATTAGTGAGATGAAGTGCTCAAGAATAGGATAGGTGATACACATTCATGAATGTGAATGCTAATAGATGATTATGGCTTAATTCAAACATATTTATTTCTATAATTAACTTATTAGATAACACCTAATGAGCTACTCGTCTCCCATCTGATTATTATATAATGGACCAGTCATGGTGTCTAACATAAAACAATGCACTCCAGAGTTTGTTAATGGTCTCAATGAGTTTGTGAGATTTGTTAAGGAACATAGTAAAAATCTGGAGATATGTTCTATTGCCCATGTAGGAATTGTTGTAACAACTTGAAAGTTGACACCGTTGACATGATCAAAGATCATGTCATGTGTATTGGGATTGTACATGTCTATACAAAATGGTACTGGAATGGAGATATTCCTAGTATGAAATCAAAAGATGTCGGTTGTGGTAGTTGTGTTGAAGAAGAAGAAATGGATGACGATGTTGGTGACAACAAACCAATTCCAACATACATGGTTGATGCGATGCGAGATAGTTGCAGGGTAAATGTTACAGATCCACCTCCCTTATTTAGATTGATATACTTTGGTTTTACTAAATTTACAATGTTGAACTCTGTGTTGAGATTGTATACTCTGAAATATAACAATAGATGGAGCCACAAAAGCTTCACTTTTTTGTTGTCTTTGTTGAAAGAAATTCTCCCTGAAGGCATTGAGCTTCCAATCTGAACAAATAAAACTAAAAATATGTTGTGCCCAATGGGAATGGAGGCTAAGAAGATACATGCGTGCCCAGATATCTGTGTTTTATTTTAAAAGGACTATATCGATATGAAAAAATGTCCGAAATGTGGGGCATCTAGGTACAAAAGGACGACATCGGGTAAGACCAAAACCGAGTCTCCTGCTAAGGTGATGTGGTATCTTCTTATAATTCCATAATTTCAACGCTTGTTTGCTAATACTATAGATGAACAAAATTTATCTTTGCATGCAGAGGTAAAGAAAAAAAATGATGGTATGCTATAACATGCTTCTGATTCCTCGGAGAAGTAGATTGATTTATTGTATCCTGTTGGAGAAGGAGCCATGCATTTAAGAGTTGGACTTTATACTGACGAGATAAATCCATATGGAATATAAAAAAACCAACATAGCACTTGTCCTGTCATGATTGTTATATACAATCTTCCTCCATGGTTGTGTATGAAGAATAAATATGTCATGCTGTCCTTGCTTGTTTGGGGTCCCAAACAACCTGGAAATGATATTGATGTACCTTAAACCTTTGAGTGATGATCTAAAGAAACTATGGGGATAAGGTGTGATGACTTATGATGATTTGCATGGAGATATGTTTACTTTATGTTCTATGTTGTTTTACACTATTAATGACTTTCCAGCTTATGGGACCTTATCTGGATAAAACGTCAAAGGAACCAAGGCATGTCTTGTATGTAAGGAAAATAGTGATTCAATCTGACTAAAATATGGTGACAAGACTGTATATCTTGGTCATCGAAGGTTTCTGCCAAAGGTACATCCTTACTAAAAGTTGCACAAAACATTCAATGGCTCAACTAAGGAACATAACTCCCCTAAACCTATGTTAGGTGACGATGTTTATGCAAGAGTAAACAACATTGTAAATCATTTTTGTAAGAAACCATGTGCTACTCCCATATGTGAAAAGTCTTCATTAAAAAAGAAGTCTATATTTTGGGATCTTCCTTATTGGAGTTTGTTAATAATTCACATTGTATTGATCATGCATTTTGAGAAAAATATTTATGATAACATTATTGGTACTCTTTTGAATATATATCTGGAAAGACTAAAGATGGCATCAAATCAAGAATGGATGTACATGAAATGGGTATAAGGAAACAATTAACAAAAGAAGTTATTGAGGATTTCCACACATATTTACCTCCTGCTTATTACACCTTGTCTATATAAGAGAAGAGACCATTTTGTGAGTGTTTGGTAATGTTAAGGTATCATAGGGATACTCAGTCAATATCCATAGATAGATATCAATGAAGACCTGAAGTTGATAGATCTTAAATCTCATGATTGTCACACTCTAATGCAACATATATTGCATGTGTCTATTCGATATATCCTTCCTAAGAATGTAAGATTTGAATCACTAGGCTTTGTTTCTTCTTCAACACTATATGCAACAAAGTAATTGACTCTGAGATTCTAGATAAGTTGCAAAGAGAAGTGGCCATAACCCTGTGCCAACTTGATTAATATCCCCCCCCCTTCATTCTTTTATATCATGGTACATCTGTCCATTTGAATAGGGAAGTGAAAATGTTGGGTCCAATTTTGTTGCATTAGATGTATCCTTTTGAGCGATGTATGGGTGTTTTTAAAAGTGATGTTCAGAACCGTTGTTGACCCGAACAGAGTATCATTGAGGGCTATGTTGCTTGGGAGATTATGGACTTTTGTAATGAATTTTTGAGTTGCAACGAAACTCCTGATAATATTGTGAATCCTAACGTTTATTCTGAAAAGGGTATTTTGAGAGAACGACAGATAAATATCAGCGGTGAGCAGTGGGAACAAGCACACTTGTATGTTTTACACAACATTGACGACGTGGGTATTTATATCACCGAACACACCACCAAGCTCAAGACAAGTTATCCCCAAGTTAGTTTAATGTGTTTTTCTAGAGAGCATAATTGGACATTTATTAGGTGGTTTAAAGAGAAGGTATTCAATCAACTATCTCAAACACCAAATAATGTCACAAAAACTATCAAATAGCTCGCATATAAGCCAAAGGTGCACGTCACATCTTACAAAGGGTTTGACATTAATGGATTTTCATACTACTCAAAATGTCAAGATGATATGAGTGTCATCTAAAATAGTGGGGTCACCCTTCAGGCATCGTCATTGTATTTTCCTAATGCTAAGGATAAGATTCCACATGAAGGAAAGATGTATAATTATAGTGTCATTGAAGACATGGGAAATTGACTAGATAGAGTCTAGAGTTCTCTTATTTAGGTGTAACTGGGTTGATAACAACAACGAAGTTGTAGTTGATGAACTCAATTTCACAATAGTGAATTTTGAGTGGACATGTGAGAAAAATGAACCATTCATCATGGCATCACAACAAAAAGTAGACATTCTATATCGAGAATCCTATAAAAGAGAACTAGTATGTAATTCTTCATGAGAAAAGACAATTCATTTCGGATCCTATTGATAAAGAAGAGTACTATGACAAGTATGATGACTCTAGTCCATTCTCTATTGGCTTACCGAGTGTAAATGTTGAATCTAACACCTATGACTATATATGTGAAGACCACATAGAAGGGATATTAGTTTAAGGTATACTACATGAATATTTCATATGTTATTTGCATTGTATATCACGTTAATTTTTTCACATGTGATCTGAATTTTTCATATGTTATTTGACTTTTTATATGTGATCTGACTTTTTTAGATGTTTACTATTGATTTTATAGATGCCATCTGTCGAGGAGTATGATGATCTCGAGCATTAGGATCCTAAGCATGAGGATCCTACTGGTTATCCTAACTAGGGTGATGGCAACAATGATAAATCTAAATGTAAGAGAGGGATAACTTTGATGAAAATGATTGCAAATAGGAAAGGGAAGAAGGGAATATTTGAAGTAAATGAAGCAAACATTCCAATTACTAAAGAGTTTTTCAGCTACTGTGGGGTCCTTACTCGAAGACAAGTGCCTCTCCATGTTGAGGATTGAAGACAAGTGGGTAAGTCCCGTAAAGACCTCATCTAAAGGGAGTTAGTGGTGAGATATATGCATTTACATTTTTATATTCTTTTCCTAATCTTTCTTTTCATATTTCTAAAAAATAGTGAATGTTGAACCTTTTTAGGGCCTATATGAGCTTGATGGAAAGATGCATCACAAGTCTATTATGCAGCTCATCGGGAGAAGAAATAAACATTGGCAGACAATCCTCACAAGAGACAATGTCTTTAGAGTCAAGAAGGATAAGGACCCCTCTCTGCTATGTCCCTATCTTGATAAAAAAGATTGGTTGGAGTTTGTTGAGAAGAGAAGAATAGATGCGTTCACTGTATTTAAGTAATTATATTTTTATGATTACTTAACAATATTTCTTATTGAATTAATCAGGCCATTCATGATGCTAAAAAGAAAGACATGACAAGAATGTGCACAACCACCGGTTAGGTTCAAGTGGTTATATTAAACATCACCAGTTGAGAGAGAAAGAGCAAGGGCCTTCTACTTCTACTTCTACTTCTTCTACTATTGAGTCTTCTAGTGATTTTGGACGATTGCCTTGCTATATTGAGTGGATAGATGCAAGGAAAAACAAAGCTAGAGAAATCCCCATCCAAGAAACCCAAGAGGTGGCTTCAAAAATGGTAAATTTTTTGGTCTCATAATATGTCCATGTTCTTTTTTCATTGGATTGTTAAGTTTTACTAATTAGTCGGTTTTGATGATGAAAAGTTGTAGTTGGATGAGCAAACAAAATAGGGAAAGTTCACCCCTCAAGACACGTATGATGAATTGACGGTTGCTCTAGGGATTGAAGAGCACCCTGAATGTGTTAGGGCCACTGAAGTGGGATTTGGGATAATTTTTTGGCACATCCCAACAAAAGCGCAAATATGATAAGAAAGGGGGAATGGGCCAGGAGGTTTTGCAAAGATTGATAGTTGTAACCTTGGAGGAGTTTAAGGATTCTCAAGAAGTACAAGATCCTATAGTAGTCACAAAACCTATATAGTGTCACACGCCCATAGAATGTATTGGGAGTAGTCCTTCATACCTGCATGACACATATATGGTGGATTCAATTTAAATCAATTCATATATATATATATATTGTGATAAAATAATCCCTCAAGTCAATATATATGTGTGTCAATTTAAATTTTATCTTTCATAAAATTGTAGGTGGTCAGAAAATATCATCTTTCCATCGATGTTCCATCATAAACCATCGTGGTAGATGTTGAGGCTTATTCAGTCATTGATTGTGATAAGCTGAGCTTTTCTCTCTCCTCATGTGTGTGCTTTGCACTTTATATTTGTACTAATTTCTCAATCTAACCCTCAATTTCATGTTTTGAGTTGTTTTGATGCCTTTTGAGGTAATCTTATGTCGACATGAGAAGGGGTAACACTCTTTTTGATATTAAATCTTGTTGCACCAATATTATATGCACCATCCTTGGTCATCTCCATTTGAACTCATAAATGTGTCTTATTTTACACTGATTTTGTGATCATTGTGTTTAGAAACTCTAATGTTTCCAACACATCCAATTTAGTTCAATTTAGAGCTCGGACGAGAGAGATATGCACGTTTGAAATTTCATAGAATTAACTTGATTTCTGGCTTTTTTGAAACGAATTTAAGCTAAAAGGGCCCAATTTGGGAACGCTGGCTCAACTAAATTGGGCACGTCACTTAACTTGATAGGTCCACAATCCATTGATGTCTCTACTTGTCCAATCCACAAATGCCTCGTTGGATCAACGTGGACCTTTGGATTTGAGTCCACAGATCAAACCCTCCGATCGAATGGTTCTCGACCCCTATCCTACCTCCATATGTATATCGGCCAAAGTGGCATTGTGCCACCACATAACACCTCTGATGGTGCCAAATCAGCCCTTCTTTCGTGCCTCATCTTCTCCCT
The DNA here is from genome assembly GCA_963693085.1 of Alisma plantago-aquatica. NCBI lineage: Eukaryota > Viridiplantae > Streptophyta > Magnoliopsida > Alismatales > Alismataceae > Alisma > Alisma plantago-aquatica. The sequence continues at coordinate 1,588,635,330 of OY856409.1, forward strand.
TTTCAATTCCATACATCCCGCCATCCTCCTCTCTATCATTTAAGCCCCTTTTCCCCTTCTGTTGCGCCTCTTTTCTCTTGGTTGTGTGCTCGTCACAACCACGACTCCCCCTACTCTGGCGAGATCTCTCTCCATCCTCAGACATCAATGCGTTGTTCCAAGCATGGTACCAAGTCCGCAAGGTAAGGGCGCTTCACCATGACCAACTAGAGTCACTCGAGGACCCATCCCCTTCTTGATCCTCTTTCCCCTATCAGCGACAGCCGATGCAGACTGAGCGGTCCTCGTGAGTCTTGGCTCAGCGAGGAGGATGATCCGGGAACCACTAAATTTCAATCAAACGGTGGTCGTGCAGGATCCACCTAACCCCTAGCACCAACCTACAAGTTCCACATCACCCACATATCCCTCTCCCTCATGGGATACCTCCCTCTCAACTCAAGGAACAGTAGATCTCGACCGTCAGATCGTGAATCGATGGCCAGATCTTGGTAAGTTTCTTCTCCTTTATCTAAATCTATTCTTGAACTTGAAATGAGCATATATCTTCATTCCTTGGGCCATTTTGTCCATATAATATATGAATTTATATCTAGAGATCGAGGTCTTTGCAATGGTACTAGTTTCAAGACCTAATTATGCTTGTGTCTCCTCTGATATGTTAAAGATGATGTCTTTTGAATTCCTTTATACATGTTTTATGCCATCTAATGCTCGAGCTTGCTCCTTTATGCCCTAAAATTTGATGTTACCCTTATATCATTAACTTGATAAACGTTTGGTTCTATGATTCGAAATTTGCTTATGTATTGGCTATAAAATGATCTAATGTTTCCTAAATAGCTAAAATGGACCTATATGCAAAATACCTCTTCTTGTATGTTATAACTTGTCCAAGTGTGGTTCAAAAGTCTATGAATAATCAGTAGAGTTCACCCTCAAATGCAATCTTTTTGTTTTATGATCTCTCTTGGACCCCAATAATGACACTTCAGGTGTCTTGATTCAGCCGTGTATGTACTTTTGTGTGTAGTGTTAAACCTTATGCTTTTATTGATACAAAGTTACCCAAGATAATTATGTGAACTCACATATAGTAATATTACATGCCTTGTATCCTTTTCCCTCCTAAATCATTAATGAACCCTAATAAGACTAAAATCCCTAATGTTGACTTGATATATGATCTAGTATAAATGTTGATAACCAAGTTGCTAATACTATCTAAACCTTACTCTTGTTTTTTATCATCCATGTTATATAATGATCCGAAGTAAGTATCTTGATGATGTTTTAGAACACCTAACACACATGGACCCTATCTATATTCTAATGGTGACAATCTTGCATGATTATGACTCAATATGACTAGTATGACAATGTTGATGCTTTTATTGACTAAGCATGCTCAAATATAAAGATAGCCATATTTAATGATCTAATAAACCTTATCTTAATACCTCGTCTCAGTTGTGATGAGTCACCCTACGTTATAAATGAATCCAAGGTGTATACAGTAACTTGATAATGAACTCGCATGACTAGTTAAAATGTAGAAACCTATGTTGAAGATATGATACCTGGATCTAGGTGTCACTTCCAACCACCATGATTATGAATAATGAGGCCTAATATTGCTAATATTAATAAAATTACACTCATTTGTAATGTTAGGATATTCATGATGACTCAATTGCCAAGATCTACTCAAGCATGCGATTTATGTGTTTCTAATCAATGGTTAATCATGTACTCTACTTGCAAGGTATGTTTTCGTCTTGACCTTACTATGATATTGGCTTGCTTGTATGTATGCTCATATGTGTGCTTGACTACTTATTTACTTGGTTGATCTATTGTTCCTATGATTACTACTTTCATGTTTGAGTATTCTATGTTGACAAACCATGAATATAGTGTACAAAAATCCACTATGCAACCTAATGTTGACACAATGGATAAAGGAACCTAAAACATGATTTGTATAAAATGATATTGTTAAGTGTTCTCACTTGTTCCTCTTCTTGACTATGATCATGTTTATAGCCAAGCAAGTTTGTATTATTCTTAAACTGTTTACATGCCTTTCATAGCATACTTAATGCTCTAGCATTAATATGTTTTGTTTATCAATTTTGTAGTTGCCAAAGATCTGGTGCACTTTGGATTCAAACAAAACACCAATGGGGTATCTTGAATATAGAATTGGGTACATGTTTCTCTATCCCCTTCTAGTATCTTGTTATTTATTGTTGTTACTTCTTTTACATATATACTTCCCATGTGATACATGTGATGAAATCCATTCTAGGGATGGATGCCACAGTCCACTTGCCTTTGGCTGTGTATCCATTAGGAATGTGGACTTAGGGTAACAAATAGTTCTGTGACAAATGGTATCAGAGCCAAACACACATGCCTTTATATGTTTAAGGTATACCACATCTTCTACTAAAGCTTAGAGAGTCTCCTAGCATCTCACCTCTTCTTTCGGGACTACCTAAGCCACCCAAGTAGATGATGAATAGTTAGTCTTCTCATCTCCTTATGTGATTCTTCTCTCATGACTATTAATCACATGATTTCTCAATTATGGATAGCTTATGCATGGGAAAATTAAAATTGATTTGAACTCATGAAAGTTGATCTAATGATAATGCCATGATCTGATCTTGAATGAAAGACCCTATCTGATAAATGAAATTACTCATGAAAGTAAATGTACGCATGTGTAAAGTTCATGCAAACTCAATATTACCAATTGGATATAAGTGCATTCTGTCTTTGAGGTAAATCCTTATTGTTGGTGATTTAAGATGGAACTTATGTTCTATACCCCATGTTTGATATAGTCCCTATCGATTAAATCTATGTTGCCCCTATTTTGATCAAACCTCAAACATACTAAGTAAAGCTCATCCTATTGATATGTATCACATCACATACTCTGATTTGACTATACATGATGCATTTCCCTATTGACTTCCATGTCTCTTTTGCAAGTTCAATTTTGAATAAACATGATGTACACAAATATCACTCCAACACTATTATGATCAAACTCTTGAGTCCTCAATTTGTCTTCTCGGCTTCCAAAATCTACCATTACCTTGATCTTGAAAGGAAGGGAATGAAATTATGACTTTGATCTTGTAAAATGTTGAAGTGTGGTTTCCACATTGCGATCTTGATGTTTGAGTCATGACCTTGTGAAATACGATTTGATCGTTGATGATCGCCCTATTCTGATATGCTTGATAATTCATGACTAAACATTTGGAGGGTTAAGTATACAAAGCATGAAATTATATATATATATATATATATATATATATATATATATATATATATATATATATATATATATATATATATATATATAGTATAATTCTTTAAAACCCAACTATGCCATATCTAAGGGATGTGAGGAGAAGTCACTGAGGAAGTGACTGGCAGTAGGTGACCAAGCCTAGGAGGGAAGTTCACCAAGAGGCCAAGCCCAGGAGGGAAGAACAACATGAAGACGAAGTCCAGGAGGGAAGGACACTAAGAGGCCAATCCCAGGAAGGAAGACCAACATGAAGACCAAGCCTAGGCGGGAAGGTCACCAAGAGGTCAAGCCCAGGAGGGAAGACTAATGTGAAGACCCAACCCAAGAGGGAAGGTCTCCACGAGCCCACTGCTGGGACATAAAGTAAACAAGGTGCACCCTAAAAGATGGAGAAAATCTGGGTTAGAGAATTATACAAAAAATTATGTGCTTGAGTGTTGTTGGAGAAACCCCAAGAAAAGCTGGAATGACATCAAAAAAAATCCTAGGAAGGGTAGAACCCTAAGTCACACATAAGGTCTAAAATAATAATCTAAACCCTAGCTTCAAAATGTTTAGACTGTGACTTTGAAGTCCAAACTTGACTCTTGATACTGAATAATGAAATCTTGACTCTTGATCATTAATCTTGATATTGACTTGAGTCCTATGATCACCCTGTTTGGATCTTGCTATCACCCTTGACATATGATTAATGACTTTCATGTTCCCAAATGTTTTTTTTTTAAATTTTGACTATGTTTATTCGCTTGATTTATGACTTAAGGGTGAGATCCATGTGGACTAGGGTGGGACCTTCCATTGATTTTGATCACAAAATTACGACATTGAAATATGATGTATGTCTTGAATTGTAAAAATATGAATTCTCAATCATGGATACATAACCCCACCTATACCAATGTAGAAGCTAGTACCCTAAATGTTGGGAAAGAAAGGCATGCCTTACTCTTGAACTCTATATATTGACTTGAAATGTGATCTCTCCAAATTTGGTGATACACAATATGATCTCTCCAACATTGTGACTCATGTGATGATACTCCCAATTTGATGATCTATGTGACTGTGTGTTGACCAAGATGCTCAATTTCTCTTATTCAGAATGAGATGGATATTGTAAGTGGTAATTATGCCTTATGAAAATAATATGACGATCTTGATGTTGAAAGGGAAAACTCAATGTTGATTGATGCCTTGATTAAATTTTGGGGACAAAATTTCTTTTGAAATGGGGAGGATGTGATAACCTGAACTTTTCTCTCTCCTCATCTGTGTGCTTTGCACTTTATATTTGCACTAATTTCTCAATATAACCCTTAATTTCATGTTTTAGTTGTTTTGATGCCTTGTGAGGTAATCTTATGTTGGCATGAGAAGTGGTAACACTCTTTTTGATATAAAATTGTGTTGCACCAATATTATATGCATCATCCTTGGTCATCTCCTTTTGATATCATATACATGTATCATTTTAAATTGATTTTGTGATCATTATGTAGAGGACACTCTAGGGTTTCCAACACATCCAATTTTGTTCAGTTTCGAGCTCAGACCAGAGATATATGCCCGTTTGAAATTTCATAGAATTAACTTGATTTTTGGCTATTTTGAAAATGAATTTAGGCTAAATGGGCTCGATTTGGGAATGCCGACCAAACTAAGTTGGGCACCCCACTTAACTTGATCTGTTAGTGATCCATTGATGTCTCTACTTGTCCAATGCACGCATGCCTCATTGGATCAACATGGACGTTTGGATTCGAGTCCTTGGATCACACCCTCTGATCGAATGGTTCTCGACCCCTCTCCTACCTCCATATAATTATCGGCAAAAGTGGCATTGTGCCACCACCTAATGCCTCCCTTTTCATCCATCCATCCCACCATCCTCCTCTCTATCATTTATGCCTATTTTCCCCTTTAGTTTCACCTCTTTGATCTCGGTTGCGTGCTCATCACAACCACGGCTCCACCTACTCCGGTGATATCTCTCTCCATCCTCAGACATCATCATGTCGTTCCAAGCATGGTGCCGACCCCGAAAGGCAAGGGTACATCACCACAGCCAACTGGAGTCACCCAAGGGCCCCTCCCCTTCTCGGTCCTCTTTCCCCCCATCAGCGGGAGCCAATGCAGACTGGGCGGTCCTCATGAGTCTTGGCTCAACGAGGAGGATGATTTAGAACCATTTGATTTTGATCAAACGGTGGTCACGAAGGATCCACCTAACCCCTAGAACCAACCCAAAAGTGCCACATCACCGACATCTCCCTCTCCCTCATGGGATCCCTCCCTCGCGACTCAAGGAAGTGTATATTTTTTTAACAAAGCCAGGGGGTTCTCTTATTCACCCCACCCCCTCGTGTGGGAAAAGTCAATCATAAAATCATATACATCTCCTGCTTATACTCGTGCTGGTACTCACCACCATAGAAACAAAATAGCTAACTCTACACAACAACATGCCCAACCCACCAACAGATCAACATCACCATCCGTCTCACATGTGAGACCACTCAACAGACCAGCATAAGCATAAACCCATGCACCTATAGAGCATACCACACCAAGAGGAGAACTAAGAACGATCACTCAGCTGGCTGCCTCCAAAAAAAGGTATCAATATATGGGATACCTCTCTTCTCCAGATTTATGAAGCCTCTTACCCGCAACAGGAGCAATCTATGTTCAGTACATACGAACATACTAGATAAGGATGAACCCCAAATCCCCAGCTCTTTAACAGCAGAATTAATGACCTTCGAAACACAATGTCCAATGATACCTAGCTCATACATCTCTCTTATCAAATCTCTGATGAGAGGGATGGTATTCCATGGTGTCGGCGTGTTATTCCATAATATGTTATAAGTGTATAGATCATCAATCTCGATCACTGATATGTTCAAATTTTGCTCGTCCGCAAGTTTAAGAGAAACAACGCACGCTGCAATGTATGCCTCAGTGAAATCATCATCTCTAAGCCATGCCCTAAAGGCTAATCGTGTTCGACATTGCGAATCCTGAACAAGACCAGCAGCCCACCTTCTCTTCTGACCAAAGGAGTTCTCGCTTCGTCCAATGGTGACGTTCAATTTGAGATTGGCAATGTCTGGAGGGGACCATTTCACTAACTCGATCCGCCTGATACTAATATTTGGTTCAAGGATGCTGTGCTCAACTAGATTAGTGTAAAAGGTGATGCTCCCCAACCTCCTAAACTTGACATTCTTGAGAAAATGATTCAAAGTATATATGATGTTATGCCATCACGATTGGAGGATGATTGCCTTGCCCTCAAACCTGTGGAAACATCTACAACACCAGATAGTCCATATGGCTAAAGTGCAAAGCATCGCATGGATCCACACCTTCGCAGATATGTGCGAGCATGCATGTGTGGAGGAAGTGTATCTTTTGGCCGTCAGATCATGAATCAATGACCATATCTTTGTAAGTTTTTTCTCCTTTTTCTAAATCTATTGTTGAACTTGAAATGAGAATATCTTTTCATTCCTTGGGCCATTTTGGCCATATAATATATGAATTTATATTTAGAGATCGAGGTTTTTGAAATGGTCCTAGTTTTAAGACCTTATTATGTTTGTGTCTCCTCTGATATGTTAAAGATTATGTGTTTTGAATTCCTTTCTACATGTTCTATGCCATCTAATGCTTGAGCTTGCTCCTTTATGCCCTAAAATTTGATGTTAGCCTTATATCATTAACTTGAGAAACTTTTGGTTCTATGATTCAAAATTTTCTTATGTATGGGCTCTAAAATTATCTCATGTTTCCTAAATAGATAAAATGGACCTATATGCAAAATACCTCTTCTTGTATGTTATAACTTGTCCAAGCGTGGTTCAAATATCTACGAATGCTTTAAATCAGTAGAGTTCACCCTCAATTACAATATTTTTGTATCATGATCTCTCTTGGATCCCAATAATGACACTTACGGTGTCTTAATTCAGCTATGTATGTACTTTTGTGTGTAGTGCTAAACCTTATGTTTTTATTCATACAAAGTTACCCAAGATAATTATGTCAACTCACAATGAGTAATATTACATGCCTTGTATCCTTTTTCCCTCATAAATCATTAATGTGATCTAACATGACTAAAATCCCTAATGTTGACTTGATATATGATCTAGTATGAATGTTGATAACCAAGTTGCTAATCATATGTAAACCTTACTCTTTTTTTTTATCATCCATGTTGTATAATGATCCCAAGTTAGTAGCTTGATGATGTATTAGAATACGTAACACGCATGGACCCTATCTAAACTCTAATGGTGAAAATCTTGCATGATTATGACTCAATATGACTAGTATGGCAATGTTGATGCATTTGTCAACTAAGCTTTCTCAAATCTAAAGATATCCCTATTTAATGATCTAATAACCCTTATCTTGATACCTCATCTCAGTTGTGATGTGTCACCCTACATTCTAAATGAATCCAAGGTGTATACGGTAACTTGATAATGAACTCGCATGACTAGTTAAAATGTGGAAACCTATGTTGAAGATATGATACATGGATCTAGGTGACACATCCAACCACCATGATTATGAACAATGATGCCTAATATTTATGATATTAATACAATTACACTCTTGTGTGATGTTAGGATCTATATGATGACTCTTGCCAAGATTTACTCAAGCATGCAACTTATGGGTTTCTAATCAATGGTTAATCATGTAATCTACATGCAAGGTACATTTTCTTCTTGACCTTACTATGATATTGGCTTTCTTGTATGTATGCTTGTATGTGTTCTTGGCTACTTACTTACTTGGTTGAGATATTTCTCCTATGCTTACTACTTTCATGTTTGAGTATTCTACATTGACAATCCTTGAATATAATGTACATAAATCCTCTATGCAACCTAATGTTGACACAATGGATAAAGGAACCTACAACATACTTTGTATAAAATGATATCGTTAAGTTTCCTTGCTTGTTTCCTCTTCTTAACTATGATCATGTTTCTAGCCAAGCAAGTTTGTATTATTCTTAAACTGTTTGCATGCTTTTCATAGCGTACTTAATTCTCTAGCGTTTATATGTTTTGTTTATCAATTTTGTAGTTGCCAAAGATCTGATGTACTCTAGATTCAAACGAAACAATAATGGGGTTCTTGAATATAGAATTGGGTACATGTTTCTCTACCCCCTCTAGTATCTTGTTATTTCTTGTTGTTACCGCTGTTACATATATACTTCCTGTGTGATACATGTGATGAGATCCATTCTAGGGATGGACGCCCTGGTCCACTCACCTTTGGCTGTGTAGCCATTGGGAGTGTGGACTTAGGGTAACAAACAATTCTCTAACACTGATACAGTTCATGATATTTCCCTTCCTGCTAATCATGTTTGTCTAAATGTCATAAATGTTGTTTTGACATGGAGAGACACACCTCTCACATACTAGGACCCATATGTCACCATAGTCGGAGAGGTAAAAGGCGTCTTTACTGGATGGCCCAAATGACTCATAGTATTTCTAGAGGTATAACAAATGTATATTGAAATTTATATGAATAATAAAAAAATAATATGATAATACATGCATGCCACCCACAACAACTAAGAAACCCCATAGGGTTCCGAAGCCTCTATCCCCATATTTTATTCCACATGAGTTATTCAACTCCTTAGGCCCTAACTGCAAGGTGTTAACAATATGGTTAGACAATATAGAGAAATTAGATACCATGGTGATCAACCTTTGGGAGTAGGTCATATGTATTTACCATGACACTATTATAGTGTTGACATATATTTATGAGCTATTTCAATATCAATGGCTTAACACAATAGTGATAGAACTTTAGATACAATGAGTCTGAATACCTCATCATATGTGAAGAATATATATTTTATAATTGTTTCTATATATTAGTTGAATATTACATATATATATGTTCCGTCTTTTATACTATGCGACTGTTGAGTTCGAAATATCAAATGTGGCATCCTAATGCAATCAATAATTAGTGATGTAGTTAGAGATCTGAGTGGCATCAAATATTACCTGACTACCACAATGAACGTTTTTAGTGCTTCTAGGACTGTGATGATAGCTCCATTCAACGTTGTGTAAGTTTTGGGTTTGTTGTTTATATTCCTAACTTAAGAATACAATTGTTATTGAATTCAAATTTTATTTTATTTGCCTTCTATTCACTCAGAAAAAAGCATTGACAGTTGTTAGTGATTTTTCCTGAGTATTGTACTGTGTATTTCTTTGATCCTTTGGGTATAAAACTAATACCAAATGAGGGACACCCAATAAAATTGACGATTTATGTGTAATTATAGTTTTTCCATGTTGAACATATTTGTTATTGTTTACATCATATGATAGTTTAATAGTGCAACATATTTGTTAATTTAACTTATAGGGATGTGAAAGCATTCAATAGAGGTGGAGGGAAAGTAGATAAAAAAGGAATCAATGGCTTGGAGGAGTGTTGATGTAGTCTTATCATTCCAATGCATATATATTAACAACTTTTCTTAATTATCTTTATTAACATAATTGTAAATTTATAGTTCCATGTACAAGATAATAATTGGACATACACATATTACATGATGATGTATATGCATACGATTGCCACACATGTGACATAGATCAAATGTATAGAGAAGGTAATGTTATTAGTCTTGGATCATAAATTAATGAAGCAGTCTCATTTGATAATACAAACAATCCAATCTAATTAGAATTACATCTCATTCTCTTTGTAGTTTTTTGAGACTACTGAAGCCTATACATTGGAGCAGGCAAATGACCTACACAAACAATGGATAAACTGCTTAATCAAACTTGTAGACTTGTTCGATAATTGGGTGATATTTTTATAATTTAGACTTTGATGTTAGATTTTTTTTGTTATATTATAATACATTTGTGGCTTAAACTCTGTGGTAGCTGATGTTGATATGTTTTCATGCATGTGTGTGTGAGTCGAATGTGAAGTGCATGAACAATAGAATGATGTCTATTTGTGCTTATGTATGAAATTGAATGTGTTGCTGAGAATTGAATCAATTGAGCCTTGAGTTCATGCATATGTGTGTGCATTTGAAGTGAAAAATGGATAGAATATTGAGGTTTTATGTCCTTTTGTTCATATTGTATCAAATACATATGTATTTGTATTATATCTCTTTCTTCTTATAGGTTCTCTGACTTGTTATTAAGCTACAATGCCTACAGAGGCCTGCAGTTCTAATGAACTTTTAGTTCTTATGAACTATAGACAGTAGGCAGGTTAGAAGCCAAACAATAGATCTGTAGGTCTACTATATAAATTTTTTTTGACATTTCTTGCCAATTACTCTAAAATAACCGACTACATACACGTACTACGTTGGTTACTTATAGTAAGACAATGATATATACCTTACATTTCATTGTTCATTCACTGATAAAGCCAACATCATGCTATTAATCGTCAGTTATTTCTAATTAATTAACCAACAAGGAATTGTCAAGGGAAACCAATTTTGCTACATAATTAGTATTAATTCGTCTGTTCTTATTTAAATAACCAATAAAGCAAGGTTAGTGGAAACTACAATTTCATCACATGCCGCGTGTTATGTCGTCTACTTAGTTGTAAAGTAGAACTGACAGTATACACTAATGTCATTGGTTTCTCTAACCGACGACGCATGTCCTGAGTTTTTGCATCTCCTAATTAGCCGTTGGTTGTAAAATGATGACGTACATCTCAAATGATCGATGAGATATACTTTTCTATAGTAGTGAGGTGAGGTGTTGTACAAGTACCTTGCTTCGAGTATGTGTGGTCATTGATCTAGTCTATGTATGTGTTTTGGTAGCCTGACTGTGTGTTTCTTTGGTCCAATCAATTTGTGCTTTCTATCAATCTATTTGTATACTAAAAACTCTAGATTATCTATGTGCTTACAAGTTGATGGGAGTTAGATCACTGTTAGTTGTTTTTTCTTCTTAATCTTTTATATATATATTATTATCTATGGAAGTATAATACAAATTGTGTTGACAAAAAAATCCAATTTTGGGTTTGAAAGGTATTTCAATGTGTTTGTGTGTGCATTTGTCCTACACATTAATTATGTAATTTGATTGATTGGTTATTTGCTATTTTTTAGCAATTAATTTTTTGAATTAGTTCTTTTTCATGCTAAACAAGGAGGATGCATGTGTTATAGAAGCGTCACATTTTGTGTTTGTATGGTCACTGGTCCAACCAATGTTTGTGTTCTAATAGTCTAGTTGTGTGCTCATTGGTCCAATTAGTGCCCATATTTGAGCACCCTGTCTATGGGACAATTCATCTTGATTGTTTGTGTGTTTACAAGTTGGAGCGAGTTAAATCACAAATAAGATAGGTGCTCACTCTCAGTGGGTTGTATATATAATTTTATATATGACAACACAATACAAATTGTGCCGATGAGAAAATCAATTTTATGTCTAGAGGGAGTTTCAAGAATGTGTTTGTATGCTCATTGGTCCAACCCATAAATTAAGCACCATATGATGGAGGGAGTCAGCTAAATGCTATTTGAATTCTTCTATCTCATACAAAAAAATCAACTTTGGGTTTAAATTTAGTCGAACTAAATCCACAAATAGTTTCTCAACATGCTTAGTCTGTTTGTCTTTTATCACATTGTATTTCATGTTACTTATTTGCATTTCTTGCTAATTTTCAATAGTCAACATGCACATGACAAAGAATAGGAGATATAAATTTAGTAATTGCATGCTAAAGGAGACTGGAGGTGTTATACAAATGCCACATTTCAGTTATGTGTGGTCATTGGTAAAGTGTGTGTATGTGTTCTAGTAGCTTGACTGTATGTTCTTTGGTTCAACCAGTCTAATAGTCTATATGTGTTTGAATAAATCTAGGCTGTCTATGTGGATACTAGTTGGATGCATTCAACTCATTATTAACTGATTTTCTCTCTGATAATGTGTTATATATAAATGATTATTTATGGAAGTATAGTACAAATTGCGTTCAGAAAAAAACCAATTTTGGGTTTGAAAGGATTTCCACAATATGCTTTTCTACACATTGGCCCTACCTAGTAATTGTGTAATTTTCTTGGCTAGTTATTCACTATTGTTTTTTCTAAATTCATTTTTTGAATTAGTATCTTGTTTCCATGCCAGATAAGGTGTGGAAGTGTTATAGAAGCATCAATTTAGGTCTGTATGGTTAGTGGTCCAAATGATGTCTATGTAACATCAACAAATTTAAGAAAAAAGAACTCAATTTAATATACGGTTCAAGTATGTTCTTAAATGCAAATTTATATACCTACATGTACTTTATGCAATTCTTCCATACCAAATGGATGAAAATATTATTATTCTTGAATATGATATAATAAGGTATATCAGACTTATTATGATACTATGAGATAGTGCTTCGTCTTGCAAGAGATTTAGTTTTGTTTTACTACTTAATCCAATGAGTGATAAATCAAAATATAGAGGCTAAGAATTAAGGATCCTTTTTAGTAATATATTGAGATACAAAGGTGTGATTACTCTCAAACTTGTACATTGTATGGATGATGGTAATTTATGCTTAATTTCTAACTTTTAGAGTCTAATGAGATTCCTACAATATATAATGAATTGTGAAAGTTTAAAGACCAAAAATTAGTTTTAGGGTTTGTGATGCTCAAATGGAGAATATAAGGAATTATAAATTATCTAGATGAGAAGATAGGCCTATGGTTAAATTTGGGTATTGTTTGAACTATAATTGAACACCTAAATCAATTAAGAAAGATTCTATAAGGCTATGAATTGGTTCTAGTGAAAAATATAATTGATGTGTTGATTTAAGCTATATACCTGATATTTTCTTCACTGTCACGTATTACCCTCCCATTTTTAGTTTAAGAGGACCTACATCTAACAGTCAGATGAGGATCAGAGGGACATGCCTCATCTCCCACCTCTCATAGCTGGTTGGACTCCGATGGAGTTGTAGACTCCCAATCCTCCCCAAATTACCTCACAATAATGACTGAGGTTTTGTGAATCACAGGGTCCATTGGACTCAAGACTCCATTATGATCCTTATAAACCCAAACAAGAACCCTAGATCACATTTTTGGAAAAAGTTCTCAATTTTATCTCTCTATCCTCACCGGGGCAAGTTGTAGATGAACACTTAGAGAGCTTCAATTGTCTCCAAGGAAGTATCTTCCACCATCAATTTTAGAAGATACCCTTCAAGCCATCACAATAGGGTCAATTTTCTCCTCCACCGACATGTGATTGTGAAGCACCTCTACATCATCTTCGTCAATTTCCACTCACCTACACCATCCTTAAGCCTCTAGAAATCCCACATATCCACAATTTTTAGTGTAGTTCATCATGATGGTCTACCGGCAAACCCACCGTCGACAACTGGTGTGGAACTTACCATTGGAGAGCTTCGGTCATGCGTGGTGTTTGGGAAGTTGATGTGAAACCTTAGAACAATGAAATGAAGCTTTCCAGACCCCTATCCGTGCTCCTCATGAGGTATATCTCCTTGTCTTTCCATCCATTTCCCTCTAGTTCAGTAGACCGCTGATGGCCACATAACTCCCTTTTTGTTAGCTTTGACCATTTGAATCATTTATGGGTTTTGGTTCAAATTGGTAATGGTTTGTGGGTGGTTTTAAGGACACAAGTCCCCCTCCTCTCCCCTCATCTAGTCCCATCCTAGTTCCCCTAATCCCCCCTATGTTTATTTGTTGAGACAATGCCTTCTCGGGTTGGATACCATAACAAGATCTGTGAATAGGCTCATTGTCATTCAACCTTTGTTGGGGGAGCCCATTCATGACGAGAAGAGGATCATAAGATCCACGTGAAAATTTCACCTAAAAGTGGGATCTCGTTCAGTTATCTCTCTCAAAGATGACGAGATGAGTTTTCATGATTTTTCCCTCGGAGCATTTATGATTTTCACACTTTTTTATGGACAAGTTAGGTTTTTGACATGCGTTATTTGATTTATGTGGTGCTATATTTTAATGGCATGGATTATGATTTTACCCTATCAAGTGGCCTAGCTAGCTTTGATGGTAATGAAAGAGAAATCATTCCTTTGTCCTAAGACATCATCAAATAACACACGTCTGCATTGTTATTTGCATTATCATATCTAAGTAAAAGTTGATAATTGGACCCTATCTCATGAACATGTTATGGAAGGCTGGTTCCTCATGACCCCCTTCAATTCTAGGTTCAAGCCCAAGCCTACATACCATGAGTGTGTTAAGTAATGTTTATGTTTATAGATTCAAGCCCAAGCCTGCACACCTGTGTTTATTAAGAACTGATCAAATAAGGTTCATTGAGTAGATACCCTAATAATAATGCTTAATCAAGTTAAGATTGCATCCTAAAGCCATTATTAACATGCTCATATTAGTTTTAAGCTTTATATTAAGTTATGTTTATATTGTTGCTTAAACCCAACCACTTATAGAGGTTTGTTAAATGTGTGGATATGTGTGGATGCACATAGGTTTCTACAACATGGGATAGCTCTCAGGAGATGTATGTACTATGAATTGAAGACATGTTGGGATGCCATTGATAAGACCCAATGAGGTTTAACTAATTCACCAGTTATATCATGTATCATGTTCCTTGTTGTAAGTTTTTCGAAAAGAATGTGCATGAGAACCAATGTATCTATATCACATGTAAAATTACTTCTATTATTGCAATGAATGATATATGCTATTTTTGAAGTTCTCTGAGTATGATTTTGTTGGTCCATGCTTCTATATTGTTATATATGGATCACACTTGGGGGATGCTACAAAAGTGGTACCAGAGCAATAATATCGATGGCCACCAGGAAATATTTGTTGGTACGGTACGCCTAGAGAGACAATCATATGATGATTGACATGACATATAACATAAAATATTTAATTAATAATAATTAAGGCAAGCTTCCAATTCATTCTATTTCACTCAGTTATGAGATAATGAGGAAACATAATGAATGTCTAAAGAATGACAATACTCAATGACGTATGTCTTCAAGTACATGACTTGAACAACAACATCATACAGATGATAAGAGTATGCACATTCTTATTATGTCCCTAGTAGGTTGTTAATGTGGAAGACATGTAGACACCAATAACATTTAAGACTAGTCATCAGTCATGATATGTGATATCAAACCAAACACATAGATGCTTGTTAGAGAACAATGTAATAGATAGACCAACCTTGAGAATGATACATGGAAACCATACTTGGTGGTCATAGTCATCTCTCATAATAAAGGTGTTGATTGTGGTTCATAGACCTGAAGTTACTACACTCATCACATGTCATTCAATATACTTTGACATCATCCAAATTAACCCTAAATAAGGATTGCCATAACGGTGATGATTGAGTTTATCTAACACATGAGGATTGACTGTGAGTGATGTAGATAGGATTTGTCCCTCTACTAGAGTTTGATATCCTAGCCACTTGATAAGTGAGACTAAGAAATGCATGCGCATGCACATGTGAACCAATATATGATATTTAGGTCACATATATCTCAGACAGTCTGCTCTAGGTTCAAGGAACATGGATTGAACATTGAGAGAATGACGATTCCATGCCTCAAGTGCATTCTAGATATCAGAGAAAAAGGAATTATATAATCACTGTAACACCTTACAGAGATTGTAGGTTGAAGTTGTTCTCCAACTTTCCATTCATTTGGGTAGCACTGATGTGTGACTAGGCACCACTCTTTTCTCGTGATGTCATAAACTAGTTATGGACATTCACTTCCAACGTGACATGGGACCTATAGGGTCACACACATAGGAGTTCACCTAGAAGAGGAGTTTAATCATGAATAATGATTTAATTGATTGCCAAAGTGATTTGGGTATTCAATTCAAGCAACAAATCGGCTGATTGATCTCCCAACTGAATGGTTCAAGTGTTGACACATTTGATTGGAGTGTCAATGGTTTGACTGGTTATTGAATTTCCTGAGTTATGCCTAAACTGGGGATCAAACCAACCGATTCACATAGTGAACTGATCGACTCGTCTCACCAAATGACCGGTTGGGGTTGTGAGATGAGCGACCTGTAAGGGCGAGACACCCAATTTGTGGATAAATTCGGTTGCGTCAAGGATTAGTGTTGACGTCAAGTTGTGCAATATTTGGATTCAAATTGCCAATTCATAGGCGATTGGAAAATATGGAGAAATGACCGGTTCACTGAGTGAACTGATCGGCTTGCATGTTGTTTGGTTGCAAACTGACCAGTTCGACGCTCACAGGTTGAAAAATTCATAATCTTCCTGACCCTTCCACTCCCACACAAATTGGGAACCCAAACCCTAACCCCTCCTATAAATAGAGGGGTACTGGGGGCTTCTCAGAATACAACTTAATTTCCTCGGACAATTGTTGTCCTCTTTGGTTGTGATAACCAATAGAGATATCAAGCAAGTCCTACCCACTAAAGGGAGGGATAGCACGGAGGAACAATTGTGGGAGAGCTAGTTGGTGACTAGTACACCAACGCGGTGGACAACTCCTTTCTGTATGTTCTAATTGAACAAAAGGAGTTTTAGGTGGTCTGTGTGGACTGCTATAAAGGCAAGGAGGTTGTTGTGTACTTCTAAGAGGACTACATCAACATGTAATCTGAGGTGGAGCTACTACAGATGCTGTTTGAATCTATTGTCTGTGGCGAAGACCAGGAGCTACGTAGATATCGTCCAAGTGAAACTAGGAGTGATACACCACTACAACAACTTGTAGTCACTGGACTTTCTCCAGAACCACATATGAAGTCGTTAAACTATCCTTCCCATTACATAGTTGTTGATGTGATCTTGCTATTATGGGAAATAAGGATACACCGTTTTTGTTTCCACTGCCTACTACGTGGCCATATTTCCCTACAATATTCTCACATTCTTATAGTCTTCACCACTTAGATGAGTCCCAAGAGTAAGGAAAGTCAGACCAAGTAGAATTAATAAGATTATTGCTAAGATAGATGTGTGTTAACATAATCCCAACTCAATAAAACAAGGGATTTGTGGACATAGAATATCTTAGCTCATGGAGTTGCTATACCCTAGAATAAGGTATACCCTTCTAAGAAGACGATTAAATATAGAACAAGAATGATATAATTTCCAACAAGTTAGAATTGTTGATGATCGAATTATGAGTGAATTGATGATGTTCACATAATTTTGTTTAGAAAAGACCCCTCACCTTTGATACATGGCTAGAATTAATTTACAACCATCGATTTATGTTTCCCAAAAAATGATTTTGGATTCAAGTTTTATCATTGTTTTAGAATTTCTCTTAAGTGCTTTAGTTATAATTGAACAAAAATATTTCTTGTTTTCATTGTACCATAAAATGTTCGATTTTTATTGAAACTTTCAATTCTCAAATCCTATTGAAAGAAGGAATGAAAGAAATGCTTTATTTGGTTTACATGTTTTAGCAATTGAAGTTGTTATATATAGAATACAAGAGACAAAGAGGGATAACCAAACTTAGGTGTAAGTGTCTTTTGTTATAAGTTTGAAGTCTTGATTCCCTAGATCATAGCATGACTCTTTATTTGTAAATAGTTTGTGGTATGGGCCACAAATGAATTGGGAACCTTAAAGGATATTTTACGAGACATGTAATTTTATTATTCTACTCTCCTTCCTCTTGGTGCTTGTGATATGGGAAACTTGTACTAGGGGATGTTGAAGATGGGTATATTATGATCTATCATCTCCAGATTCATATATTCACGAGTATGAATCAAGTGATGACATAAAGTGTTAATGTTAGGAACCCATACATGTGATCACTTGATCTCGTTGGTACTAAAACAATGTAGAAGTTCACAATCATGGTTTATAGTGGACTCTTTGGCATAAAGAATACAATAATTGGCTTAGTGTAATAACTTGCTTGGGTATTTTTGGTGTATATTACCTAGAATCCAGTCACTAGATGATGTCTATAAGGATATTTTGTACTTATGATTTGATTAATAAAAACAATTCTAATTTATTGATGCACATTTAATTACTACAATATTAGTATACACAATAAATTTCCTTAGAACGACTTCAAGTTCATGACTCTAACATGTGATCCTAATGGGTGCTTAGAATAACATTATTAAATGTCCCTAGACAACTATAATAACATATGAGACTAGTATCTATGGCAACTGACGACCATGTCTCATTATTCATATTTATTAGATACCAAGTCAGACACATAAGTACTTGTTAATACTGGATAGAACTTCCTTGAGAGTGATCCATGGAATTTTATATGGTAGTCATAATTGACTCTCAAATGCAACAATTTTGTTGTGGTCCTTTGACCTGAAGTCACTACCATGGTGATATGAAAATCATCATGCTTTGACACTACCCAACACGATCTTGAAGAATGTTGCTATAAAGGTAGTGATTAGGTGTGATGAGAATCATGCTACACATTGTGAGCGATGTTAGGCAGAATTTGTCCCTCAGAGTGATATCCAAGGCCTCTTGATAAGTGATTCTAGAGAATTGCATGACCATGCTAATGCGAATATGTATATGATACTGGGATCATATGTATCTTGCAAGTGTACTTGGAGATCAAGGAACTTAGATTGTATGTAATGGGGATGATGTATCCATGCCTCTAGTTCAATATGGATATTCGTGATAAAAGAATCATACAACATGGTAGCACTAATCATTGTTAGTTTTGTCTTGTCCGAATAATCCTACCACTTGGGTAGAAAAGATTGGTAGCTATACACTACTCATTGCTTATGGATCTTCCTATTGATTAGTGAATCCATTGCAAATGTAGTATACATGCTCACATGCATAGAGATAGCTTGAAGAAAGGTTGAATTAAACCTTATTGCAATTTTTATAAAAAATATAGGGACCTAAAGTAAGTTTTTAGGATCTTAATAAAATATGGATCTGGATTTAAGAAATAAGTTTCCATAAAACATGGAGTCCATAACCTGGCCAAATAGGGATTAGGAAACCCTAGATCTCCACTCCTCTAAATATATGATATGAGAGGAGGCCTTCAGGGCATGCACTCAGATTATCTCATTGTTTCCTTAAAGGTTTAAAAAACCCTAAGAGTGATTTGGAGAGAGAAAGAGGGAGAGGAAGAGACTAGCAACTCTGACTGTCTTTGAGTACTCAAGAGGATACCATGGACACAAGTTCACACAATGGATTCATCCCGTCATGATGGTGGAAGGATGCAATCCAACATAGGCATGGATGGAAGAATGATGTGATCCTCCATGCATACAAGTTAAGGAAGGGCATCACTAGTGTAATGCTATGATCTTCCACCTAGGACATGCATATCGAGACAAAGAACCTCTATGAAATAACACTACGATTTGCCACACAAGTGCACAATGGAATGGTGCAATCTTCTAAAGGTGACTTCAGGGTCAAATCTGGGGTCAATAGAGCTAGCTCTGTGACCTTGGGATCTGTGCAAACCACTGGCAGATTCCAATGATCCTCCACTTACAACCTCCAGAGGATAGCCCTTATTAGACAACAGAAAAATAGTTTTTTGCACACATCCTGAGGCAACTCCTAGAGTGCCAAAAACCTCAGATTGGAGGTTTGATTACTGATCTGATGAGATTTAAGTGAGGAATAAATTAGAGGGTCTAGTTCTATAGTGAGCATTACAAATTGAATTGTTGGAACCTCTTCCACCATAAGATATAAAATTGTAAACCCTAATTGGGTTTTGTTGCATTAGATGGATTTTAATTGAAGGATTCTCAGGAATCTTTTTGATTTGCTACATTTTCCACTCTCAAGATTCCAACAATGGTATCAAAGCTAGGATTTTACAATTAAGAATCGAGTTTTTGTCATTGGACAATGATAACACGTATATTTCATATGATGAAATTGATTAATGTGCACATCCACTTAATGAGAATGTCACGATTAATATCACCATGATCAGATTATTATATAATAATATATATGTATATATATGCAAATAAAAACGCCTCAAAATGGTTTCGTTTAGTGTGTGATGCATGATTATGGCCAAACCCTAGTTGTGATTGTTTTTATTAGATGTGGTTGATTATTTGTAATTCTTAACACAACTTTCATGTCATACCTTCTCTATTTACTCCACATGTAAGGCTTCCACCTTATTCCCCTCAAACATAAATTGAGGTTTCTCTTACATATGATGTAATAGTTTTAGGAAATTGTAGGATATATGACATCCAACATGGCATACATGAAGAAGGATTAATGCTAAACAATCATCAACAATGATGGATCGTCCATGGTAGCGGCTCGTGATTGAAAAATCCAAGAGGGTTCATTATCTTTTATTTATGCATGTGATGAATGAAATCTTAGATGACCTCAATCTTTCTATTATATTTGAAAATTTGTGTTAGGAGTCCATAATCATCATATTTTAAATTAATTACTTGTGGTTCTTGTTTATATATATGATATATTATATATACATATGTGGTGAGTGAATATGTATATGTATCATATAAAATCCCTTCCAAAAATATGCCTAAGATGCTTTCCAACATGCGATACACATAAAGGCCTCGATTGATTTATGTGGGATCACCAAAGAGAGGTGCATTGCTCATCTTCGTGAGGTGTGAGGTAAACATATGGGTCTTTCAAAGCAGGATATGCAATCTTATTGGCATCGTTGGTTGGGTTTGGCTTAACTAGGTAACCTTAATAGGATTAAGTGCCCAGAGGCATACATATGGGTGTTTTGTATGATGGAATTTAACAATGGCTGTTCCCCATCCATCCAAGGGTTGCATGTAATGCAAATGGAAAAAGTTTCCTACCTAAATAATAGAGTTGTGAGAGATCAGCCAAAGTTGACTCATGATTCAATGAAATATGGACCTTGGCCTACTAAAAAATTATCCTTTATAACTTTTTGGATTAATAACGAGGGATATTAATTTGAAGAAAATATTGGGAGTGGATGTTTAATTAAAAGAAAAATTAAATTACAAAGTTTTCAAATCAAAGTTTAAATTCCTATAATATAGTAGAAATAAAACATGAACCACTTGTCATTGCGATCAGTCCTTGAGAATACATACATGATAAAGTGTGGGCTCAATGTATTGGAATAAGCTTCCCTCTTGATCCCATTTCCATTAGATCCTTATATAATCATAACAAGTAGAGTAACATAGAGGACCTAGAGAGTATGTGATTTCCATTGGCAAAACGTTGACCATGAACTTTAAATATACAAATGTTGAAAATATCTTATAGCCAGCCATT
The DNA here is from genome assembly GCA_963693085.1 of Alisma plantago-aquatica. Lineage (NCBI taxonomy): Eukaryota > Viridiplantae > Streptophyta > Magnoliopsida > Alismatales > Alismataceae > Alisma > Alisma plantago-aquatica. Next base: position 1,588,657,068 of record OY856409.1, read on the forward strand.
ACGAATGACATGCTTAGATAAATGCCAGCATGTCTCATGATGTTATGAAAAACTGATATCAACATTTAAAGGTTGTTCCCATGTTTTTCTTTTGAAGGTTAAAATGAGAAGATGGGGTATATCTTGAAAGGATAAGATTAAGATGGGTAAGTCAAATTTAAGTCAGGTCCTTTTGTAAAGAAGGCAAAGGAAATTATGGGCACACAAGAAAAATTCATCGATGTTGGAAATTGGATAATTCCCATCTTACCTAGAGGAATTGGGAGGTACATGGAGATAGAGATCTCCACCTCAAGAAATTATGTTATCGAGATAAATTCAGCCTTTTCTTAATCATGTCTATTAGATACAACATGATAGTCTTACATTAATCTAAGATAATAAGAGAAGTGTATCCTTAGAGAAAGAATATGTGTCATCCAAAGTGGTGAGTATGAATAGTGTTGTCATTGCTACTATAGAGACACACATTTTATCTCAACAAATTGGGAATATAATATAGTTAGAGAATCACTATTGCTCATATGCCATTTAGTTCTTGTTTGGACAAGAAACACTTCATCATTCATTATAAAAGAACAATTATTGTTAAATTTACTTGAATGAGTTCCTATATTGAATTTACTAATATCTACATAGATCGGGGACTGTAATAAAATTGTAGAATTGCTATTACTTGTATGCCATTAAGTTCTTGTTTAGACAAGAAGAGTACTTATTCCTTGTAACAGACAAATGTTGTTTGATTTAGTTGGATGAATTCCTATATTGTATTTCCTAATGTCTTGTGATATTACATCCTATGCCACATGTATATAATGTAAACACCGATTGACATAAACTACATGACTCAAACATGACTTGCCTTTAGCATTGTCGCTTGATTGTACATATGTGATATACATCATGAACTCCATATGGATGGATACTTAGAATCATTTGCTTTTGAATCTCTCAATACATGTAAATCATGTTAGTTGGATAAGATGGAAAAGGTTCCTTTTATTGGAAATATTGAGAAGGAAACTAAACTTTTAGAGCTAGTATATATTGATGTATGTCATCCTTTTAGTTCAATGACTAAAGGAAGGTTCAAATACTTCATCCTGTTGATTGATGGAATCAATAGATGTGTAATTGTATGAGATACAAATTAGTAACCCTTGAAATCTTCAAGGAATTTAAGAATGAAGTATGGAAACAAGTTGTCAAGAATATTAAGACTCCTCTATTATAATGATGTGTAAATATTTGTGCCAAGTGTTTGAGGACCTTCTCGGGGAGTGTGATAGTGTATGAAAATTGAATATCTCTAGAATACCATAATAATAGTGGGATTTTAAAGAGAAAGAATCACACATTATTAGATATGGTACAGTCCATGATGAGCAAAGTGGGAGTTCATGATTCCTCCTGAGGACATGCTCTCGAAACCATTGCGTTTACACTTAACCACGTTCCCTCTAAATTGGTTCCAAAGACACCATATGAGGTATAGTGTAACGAACTGAAATATGGATATATTCTCCTTTTGATTCTTTTCTAAGATTTTCCTTTCTTATATATCCCTTTTATCTTTGATGTTCAATTTGTGGAAATAATAGTGGTTTGATGAACATTTGTTCACTATTTATGCCAATGTATGGGTTTATGCACAAATACCTCAGTTAATTTGTCAATCATGGTCTAATATGCAAATTTACCACTAAAGTGAGATAATGATAAAATAACTCATTCTATAACATTACTTAGCCTTATGGAGCAAGGAAGAGAAAAAGGAATGAATAATAATGCTTTAAACATGTTAATGTGATTTTGAATTAGTTAATATGAGAAATAGTTGTAATATTGGACAATGGTCTAAAATAAATAAAAGGAAGACTAATTGGTTAAAAATAACTTGAGATTCATTTTCTTTGGCTTGAAGGCCACATTTCATAATTTTAGAATAATAATAATTATATCTCTTTTATCTTGAAAAGAAAAGGTGAGTTTTCCTAAAAATATGGAATAAAATACTTAATGAGTCCAAAGTGGAAAATAGTATTGGATTCATAATCTACACATTATAAGTATTCTTTTGGTAAATTTTTATGTAATTTGGATAATATTTAATATCCATGTGTAGATTGGGATAGAGAAAGTCCAAAATATTAAATAATGAGCAAAATAATTCCAAAGGATAAAATTAATGGTAACTTTGTGTACCATGTGGTTAAGTTAGGGTGAAGTTTCACTTTAATTGGGTAATTATAGAAGTCTCTCATGCACTATGAAAGAGAAAATAGGAATTACTTTAAAAGAATTAAATAAAATACTCAAACTCTTCAAAATAGAAAACTAATTCCAAATTCAAATTCCTCATGTCCAAAATAGGCTAGGTGCAAAATTTCATTTAATTTGGAGTTCATTTGCACCCTCAAATGAAGAGAGAGAGAAAGAAAAATAAATGTAACTACACTTTAGTTGAATTTGATTAGGAATATCATTTAATGTTGTCATGCGCCGATTTCCCTTTTTATATTCCCTTTCCGCCCCGACGGATGGCTGGGATCTTCTGTAGACCCATGTCCACCAGATTGAATGGCTCAAAAGCTATCCTCTACCTCTTTCCAAGTAAGGAAAGAGGCCGCCGAGTTGGATGGTCTAAAAAATCCAAATTTCTCTCACCATATCCAATCTCTTTGTGAGATTTCTTCAGATATGGATTCCCCATCCATAGACGCACCCAATCATGCCCTACTCGCACCCTAACTCTAAAGAATCAAGAAATGCCCAATTTTTCATAGCTGAGCTTCTTGAAGCTCCTACCCCGTTGGCCCTATAAACACCCACACCTATAAATAACACCATCTATAACTTCGTCTCCCTTCACCCGATTCTTCTCTCACACTAGTTTCTCTATTGGTCACGTGTTTTTCCATCGATGGTCTTGTTTTGAACCCAGGCTTGTGACAGTTTGTGCGTAGCCTCCTCGACATCTCTAATCAATCAAACTTAGTGGTGAGTTTGTCTATTGCTTCTTTGTCTTCTTATACTCTTGGACTTTCAAATTGTTGTGAAACAAGGAACCACCCAATTTTCCCTTAGCCTCGGCCTATTGCACGAGAAGTCATGGCACATGAAGGATGAAGGGGAAATTCCCCCTTGCCTTTTCCCAATCTTACCTCCTATTTTCTTCTTTTGCTTTGTTTTTCCACCATCGACATTTTCATCATTTGTCCTGTGTTTCCTTTTGAGATGTGCAAGTCTTGCTGGTGCTGATCGGGCGACTTGGCTTCACCTAATTGGGCCAATTCATCCAGGTCCAACCCCCGACTCACCCTCTCTTTTGCTTTTTCTTGATTATTTGATATTTGGACAATACTAATTGGTCGATTTTAGAAAAAATTATATCTTTTAATTTGCTTGCCCAAAAAAAAAAAATATGTCTTGGAATAAAAAAATGTGATCTTCTAATAAAAATACTTTTGAGGTTTGGTTTATAGTTTTGTCGAAAGGTGTTTGCTAGAAAATGATTTTAACATATAAAAATCACCAAAAATACACTTTAATAATCATTACTCCAAAATCGACAAAATTATATGTTTTCTTAATCAGGAGAATCTAATAAGATAAATGGTGATGATTTTAGAGTTTAAATCAAAGACTTGTTCAAAAAGTCCAAAAATTAGGATTTCTTTACATTAATGCATATGAAATACCCTAATACATGACTATACATTAAAAATAGGAAAAGTGAACCTTGGACTTAGTTAAAGTGGTGAAAGTGAATAATTGAAATCAGTAAGAGAGGTATGTGCAAATCTTACCCTTAAGTTGGGATATTTGTGAACCAACCCTATTTTCCATAATGAGGCATGAAATGAATCCTATTTCCTTTATTTTTATTTCTCTTGTTCTAATTGCCTCAAAATCATACTTAATATATTATTTCTTGGGTCTTGGAACCCCACTGCCATGTTGCAACTATTTGATGATATTTCTTGCCACTTTACTATTCCTTGAGCATGATGGTTTATTTAACTATTTAGCTATATTAGTGGTACTTATGTACAACCACCCATAGTTTGAGCATGTGTTATTTTTCCCTGGGAAATGTGCTTACTCCCTCCCTGGGTAATGTGTTATTTCTCCCCAATGTAAAATATTTGATAGGTGACTAGGAATGTGATTACTCTCCCCTCATCTATAGGTTGGGGTTCGGTAGGTGCCTCAACCCTGCTTAGTTAATTAAGTCCAATATTAATCATTCATACAGTTCATTATTATTTATTTGTTTATGGCAATAATCTTTTGTTATATGCCTCGTTCTCTTGACCATCTTCATCTTTTGATAAATCTTAGCCTTTATTTCCATGTTATTTCTTTATCTTTTGACCTTGTTCAATATTTGACACATACCTTGCTTCTTTCTTTTGTTGGGTGTCTTCCCAACCACCCATGGTTTGATCAAGGTGTCGAGTAAGGCCTAGGATCAGAGTGCGTAGCAGGTGCATGCAGAACTAACCTAGGATTTGGATACGGCATACATGGATTTTAGCATGGACCTAACTCATGAAGTTGTTGTTTGGAGACAAAGTTGGTGTAGTTTGGATTTCCCTCTATCTAGATCCTTATGTTGTATCTTTTATGTAAACCCCATATGAGAGAATGATGTACTCTTGTAAAATTGATTATAGTCATAAAAATTATATTTTGCTACTATACTCTTTGGTCTTTTGTATAACATTATATAAAGATTTGAAAAGTTTACACCTGTTCCAGCATACCTTTTGAGTATGTTTGGGATGGATGTTTTATTCTTCAATTTTTTAGTAAAGGGGTGATTTTACTCTCTTACATCATGGTATCAGATCCCATGGTAATTGAAATCTGACTATTTAAATTTTGTCTCCCTAATTAGAACCCTTGCCTTAAATAGTATCCCTTTTAAGTTACATGTACACCCTATAATTGACCTATGTTTTTCATGTAATGATGAAAGGTTGTTTTAGGATCATAAGAGTTCCACATTAGAAATATGTTTAGCTAAACTTTATGTGATGAGCGTGTTAGGTAGCTTCTAGGGCATAAGTTGAAAGCAAAGGTGTCTAGAAAGGATCAGGGTTTGGGGGTTGGCAATATTTTCCTCCGTGCCACTAGCTTGGTTTATGAGGACCCCCAGATCTATATGATACCTTCCTAGCTTGAGTTGATACTAATTGTATGAAATAGCATACCTATAGGCCATAGTATCCTTAGATATTTATGTTGGATACTCTTGGGAACCTTATATGTTGACTTATGACTTGTTTGAGGATGGATACCAATATAGTTCCTTTATGTCCCATATAACCATATGTTTGGGTAGTCTATCCTTAAAACCTATACCTTGAGGTTGAAGTGATAGATCTTATACATGGCTTAGTTATATTAACCTTTTATCTCTAGTTTTAGTTTGACTTGGTAGGCCAAACCTTTTTAAGTGGTGGAAAGTAGTTGGTTGTTGATGCTTGGGTGGTTGGATTTTGAGGAAGAAATCCTTTTTAAGGGGATGGAACCATGTGACATTTTGAAATCTAGATACTATGACTCTAGAAACCCTAACTCCATGAATGGGAGGATAGTGTGTTTGGATCCTTAGTTTTAACCAAACAAGTTACAGTTACAACCTAACATGCTTGTTAATATACTAATGAACATATAATGGTCAACTAATGAATAGTTCATATGCTTGAACTCTAATAAATATTTAAATGAGTAACTCACATAATAATACTAATTATGGATGCACATGATGTTGATCATGTCATCAACCAGTAAACCCTAATGTTATGATGACTAAGATAATTGTAACCTAATATTGAACTTAATATATGCTAAGAAGGTATAAGTAAAATAGAATGATCATGTTAACCTAAACCCTAAGTTGTAATCATCTAACCTTAACCTACACATCCTTAATGACTTTCATGATAAATTAGTGACATTAGGTGTCATAATAAGATAATATACTTTGATACACATAAATATTATATAATCACCTAATCATAGATTAATCAAGTTAAAAATATGTAATGCATATCACCTTGTTCTCTAATACATATCTAATTAATCACATAGTTAGGTATGTGAATAAATTCATTAATATGTAATATGGTTTACCTTGTTCACTAATATCCACCTAATGACTCAAATATGGTTAATGAGTATTTTGATTCACATAAAAATGTATAAATGACTAATATGATGTTAAATGTGCATAATCAATAATAAGAAGTGTGAGACCCTCCCTCTCTTCCCCCACTCCGTTCCCTCTCTAGGGCTCGGGGCCTCCCATGGTGGATGGGGCTAATGGCCCCCTCTGGCACGTCTTTCCAGGTCATTGATACCAGGCCAGTGACTGTGGAACCTTGGAGCAAGCCGGATGCATATGTTATGGTTGCTCAGAATTGGGTCAAGGCTGTCGAAGCCCCCCCCGTTTCCACGGTGCCAGGACAGAGGATCCCAGAAATACCTTCTACAAGGAGGGAGATGAGAGAAGGTGGACTAAGATGATGGAAATAATCATGGTGGAGATGGATGATTACTGTCGTCACTCTGCCATTGTCCAGGTTCTGGGGAAAGATGTCAATGTTTCCCAATTCAAGGGCTGGATGATCCAGTTCTGGAGACCCAGAGGCGAGCTGGAGGTTTTTTCTCTAACTGATGGCCTCATTCTTGCACGCTTTGCCAGCAACACTGAGTTGAATGCCTCCATGAGAAGAGGCCCCTAGTTCTTTGATGACCAGATGGTGTTGGTCAGGAAGTGGACTCCTGAAGCAGACATCTGTAGGGATGCTTTCTCCACAACTCCGGTGTGGGTTTCCCTATAGGATGTGGGGAAGCACTAGATGCCCCATGCCATCAATGTCATTGCTAGTGCCATTGGTGAGCCGAGGTCCTTTGACAAGAAGGAGGACGGGACCATCATGGGATGTGCACGCTTCTACATGGATATCACGGCAGATGAGGAACCCCCACCAGTTATCACTATTGAACTGCCCAACGGTGATGATTGGGAGATCAAGGTCAGGTATGAGGCCCTCCCAGACCACTGCAACACCTATAAGGTCTTCAGACACAACACTGGTCACTATCCCAGAGCCAGATGTGCCAAGGTGTGCCTCACACCCCCGATCATGGCCCCTGAGAATCCGACGAGGCACAAACGTAGATCCCCCTCTAAAGGCCCTCGTTGGGGTGGACAAAAATGGTGGAGGTCCACTAGGATGCCAATGAGGAGCGTGAAACCATTACTGCCAACACAAGCGGGGTGGAAATAGAGGAAGGGGAGGTGATTACCACTACTGCAATGGAGGTGATCACCATTGTCACCAATGACACGTAAAGGGAGATGGGTGAAAGCTCGGCACAAGGTGCTCGTGAAAATGCCCAGGAGAAGGTTGTCCCTGTAGACAACCCATTCTCAATCCTAGAGGAATTATAAGATGACCAAGAGGCACCACTAGGCAACAACAGAAGCAGGAGTCTGTGCCACACACGCAGCTCCACAACAAAAGGAAAGAAGAAGAAGAGGCCCAACTCCAACAGTGGAGAAGGGTCAAACAATACCTCCTGATGTCCATACTCGCATGGAATGTGAGAGGAGCTTCATTTCCCATAGCGCAGATGAAGCTGAGGAAGATCTTAACAAGTATGCAGGCTGATTTGGTTTTTTTCTTGGAAACCAGAATAAAACATAACAATGCGGAGAGGATGGACACCTTATTCTCTGAGTCATGGTTGTCCATTTCGAACCTAGAGTAGGTGGACAGCGGCCGCATCGCTGTGGGTTAGGACCCTAATCGATGGAATGTGGATTTGATCTTGAGCTCTGACCAAATGGTGACAATGAGCTATTTCAACCATGGAGGGTTCGGTGGCCTCATCTCCAGCATCTACGGTGAAAATTGCAAAGCCGACAGAGACAAGTTGTGGAAATAGATTCAAGAGACGGCCCAACAAGAGATCCCATGGCTCATCTTGGGATACTTCAACAATGTGTGAAAGTCTAACGAGAAGCATGGTGCCCGATAGGATCATGGAGATCTTCAACAACACCATGGTGACAACTAATCTTCATGAGCTATGTTGTGTGGGGGGGCATTACGGCCTGGTCCAACAAACAAAAGGTCAGTAGAAGAATTGTGAGTCTCCTCGACAGGGGATGCGTCAACGAGGCCTGGCTGGACCTCTTCCCCAATGCAGTGGTCAAGATGGGAGCTAATCCCTTCAGTGACCACTCATGGATGAGGGTCGATCTGATCAATAAGAAACAAAACCCAAGACCCTTTCATTTCCTCAACTTCTAGTCTAATTGGGAGGGGTCTAGGAAGCTAATCGAGGAGAGTTGGGAAGTCAACATTGAAGGCAACCCCCTCTTCAGATTCCTGAAGAAGCTACAATACACTAAAGTAGCACTCAAGAAATGGGCTAATGATAGGGTAAACCTTCGGAACCTCCTGCATGAGGTGAGGGTTGACTATGAGAAGGCTATGGAGGAGGTGAGGTATCACCCTTTGAAGGAGGAGGCTATAAAAAATGAGGAGCAGACTGAGAAAAGGATATGCCTGCTTGAGAAAGCTAAAGAACAATACATGTGGCAGAGAGCCCCATGAAGTGGATCCAGGATGGGGATCACAACAAAAAAATCTACCATTTTGCCATTAAGAAGAGAGAGATGAGAGACATCATCCATGAACTTGTTAATGAAGAAGGACAAAATGTGGATGGCAGAGATGCACTTTCTCGCCATGCCATTAACTTCATCACCAACCTTTATAACTAGAATCATAATTGCGTGGGTAGCTTCCCCAACTACCTCAATAACATAGTGACCTATGCCATGAATGAGAACCTCATTAGAGGGGTCACGATGAAGGAGATAAAAGACGCTTTGGACTCCATCCATTCTATGAAGGCTCCTGGACCGAACAAATTCAATAGTAAATTTTTCAAGTTCATGTGGATAACTATAAAAGATGACATGTTCGATGTAGTAAACTGGTTTATGAAAGGAGGTAGCATGGCCGGGGCTGTGAACCATGCATTCATAAGGTTGATCCCTAAGAGCCTTGATGCCAAAGAAATCACTGATTATCGGCCCATTGCCTGCTACTCTACTGTGTACAAAATCATAGATAAAGTCCTCGCTAGTAGACTAAAGGGGGTTCTGCCTCACATCATTTCTAAAGAGAAAAATGTCTTTGTTAAAGGCAGACGCATAGCGGACTACACCATGTTAGCAGCAAATTCTTATTAAATTTCAATGTCAGTAAAACTAATGTCAAGGCCTGCATGAAGATTGACATCAGAAAAGCTTATGACTTCATAGATTGGTCTACTCTTTGGCGTTTCATGGCGGCCTTAGGCTTCTCTGATCAATGGGTCATGCTCATGAAACAATGCGTGGAGACATGCTCCTTCTCAATCATGTTAAATGGCTCACCTGGAGGCATGTTCAGATCTAGCAATGGGCTTCATCAGTGTGATCCCCTATCACCCCTACTTTTCACCATCATCATGGAAGGTTTGACTAGCAACATTCATGAAGTCGAGGATCAAGGTAGAATTAGAACTTATCAGATTATGGGGATGAATGTCCTTTCTCACCTTATTTTCACCGACGATGTCCTCCTCTTCTCCACGGGACATGCTAGTAGACTCAGACAAGACAAGAAGATCCTAATGAGCTTCGGCAAGCTAACATGCCTCTATATTAGCACCATCAAGTCTAAAATCTTTCTCTCCAAGTCGTGTGAATGTAGGAGAGGGAGACTTAAGAGGGTTGCAAGTATGAAAAGAGGAAGCTTCCCCACGAGATACTTGGGGGTTCCTATCACTGGAGGAAGGGGATATGCCAAGGATTTTAACATGTACATTGATGCAGTTCGGTCAAAGATCGAGGCATGGAGTGGTCTCAAGATCTCCATGGAAGGCAGGCTGGTCTTAAATAGATTGGTGATATAGAGAAAAATCAATTATTGGGCAGAACTGTGTGAGTTTCCTAACCTTGTCATTAACTCGTTACGTTCCCTAGTAGTGAGTTTTACTTGGGGTGGGCGGTCACATGGTATAGCTTGGGAAACTATCAGTCAACCTTTTAATAGAGGTGGTCTCAATCTGAAGGACCCGATGGAGATCCAAAGAAGGTGCACGACGAAGAGAACTTGTCTGTTCCTTTGCAACCCATCCAACATCTGGTCAGATTGGATGAGAAGAAGATATGGAGACAACCTAGTACTAATTGAGAATAGAAAAACGTCTAGAGTATGGGGAAATTTATGCAAGGACTTTTAGACCAGTCAACACCTATATGTTGTTAATGTGAATGGTAGCTGGTGTCGTGTGGTAAACCAGCCACCTACGATCAACAACAGTATAGGGAACGCCTCGAGCCACTGGTAGTTCATTTGGGGGAAATACCATATCCCTAAATGGAGCACGCTCCTCTATGGAATTCTACACCAAAAATTACCGACAGTAGCAAGAATTAGAAGTTGGGCCAACGATAATAACCCATCTTGTAGGTTGTGTAATAGGGAGGAGGAAATGGAGGCTCATCTATTCTTCAACTGCTCCTATTCCAAAAGAGTGTGGGAGATATGCTGCTTGAAGAATGGGTGGGGGAGCGCTACTCCTAGCAACATGGAGGAGATCATCAGTTGGATGCATGGAAGGGCGGGGCACAATAAGCACTTAATTGGGTTTGCTGGCATGTGCTTAGCGTGTTCGTGCTACCACATATGGAATGAATGCAACAGAAGAAAACACACTTTGAAATGTCTTGAAGTTCCCACACTTGTGGACATGATTGCTAGGGACCCCTTTTAATGTAATGACTAAAAATTACTGGGGTAACCCCTTTGTGGAATACTAAAGCACACTAGAAGATCCTTGATAACCTTAATGTAATGACTAAAAATTACTGGGGTTTTGTAGATAGTACCCCTTTTAGTCTATTTAGCCTTTTAGTCTTTTGACTATACAGACCTTTGGGTGCCATGTTTTGTTGAGTATAGCTTACTATATGCCCCTTATTTGGCAATACGATTTACCTTTTCCAAAAAAAAGTGAATAAATAGGAGAAATTGGTTAATGATGACATTAATGTGAGTAAGAAAGGTAACATGACAACAAATAGATGTTTAATATAGATATAAGTAACTAATGTGACATATGTAGTTGAAATGGCTTCTCCTGAGTCCCCGACTGCCGTGAGAGAGAAGGCTACAGAGTCGACGACCGGAGCAATCTTGTCACCGATCTATGATCTAAAGAGGCAAGGACCTGGAATTGAAGTTAATAACAAGAGTTTGGAAGGGGCGGACACAGATCTTAACATACCGAAAGGTCCGAAAATCTGGGAGAGCTATAAGCCTATCTCCGCGGGAGGAGCACTCGACTTGAGGAAAGAAGAGGTCAAGGTAGTGGATGGGAAGATTATCTATCCGAAGAAAGAGGCGGAGGAGAATGCCAACAGATGGAAGATGTGCCTCATTGGCTATGTGGTGGATTTCCAGCCCCATCTGCCCACGCTAGCCAATCACTTCGAGACTGTCTGGAGAACTTAAGGTCCATTTTTGATATTTGACAAGGGTGAAGGATTCTTCGTCATAAGATTTGCGAAGTAGGTAGATCTGGATAATGTGATCAAAGGAGAATGGTATGTGCTCGACAGACCAGTCATTCTGAGGAAGTGGAATCTGGGAGACAGACAGGAGAAGCTTTCGTTTTCGAGTATCCTAGTTTGGGTGAACATTAGAAATCTTCCTATCAAGCTATGGGATACCAGATCATTTGAGAGGATAGGGTCGTATCTGGGAGTCCCTCTGAAGATGGATGAGGCAACTCTGAATTGGAGGAGGATGGATTTGGCCAGAATCCAGGTGCTTATGAAGCACGATGCATCCTATCCGAGAAGACTAATTCTTAGAAATGACGACGGAGAAGATAAACCTATCTTTCTTGATTATGACTGGGTTCCATATAAATGTAGGTGTTGCGGCTACTTGGGGCATGACAACTGTAAATCGCAGAAGGCAAAAGGTTTACAGAGGAATAGTAGAGGAACTGGAGCGAAACAAGTCTGGGAAGTCAAGAAACCTATCGCTGACAACCTGTTTGAGGAAATGCCAACGATGTTAAGGGAGGATGACGATGGGAATTTCTTCCTGGAGGAAATAGGAGTTCCTGGTGAAGAGAAGGAGCAGTCTACTTCAGCGGTTGTGGATGATCAGGTATTTGAAGATGAAAGATTGTCAAGAGAAGTAAATGAAGGGTTCATTGATTCTCAAATAGACCTAAATGGTGTTTTGGTGAAGGCTGTTGAGAAAGCAATCTCAAGCGGACCTAATGGAGTTATCCCTGCTACCCCCAGTGCCATTATAGCGACGCTCAAGGGTTCTCCAGATAGTGAACAGATCTATGAAGCTTTATCTAATTTAGTAAAGTTATTCCCAGGTGAAAAGACTAGGAAAGACCATCCAAAATGTCAATCGAAGTTGAAATTGGGTGCTAGCCAAAGTTTGAATTATTCCGGATTCTCACCATGTCAGAGAGAGCTTGAACTTATTTCTGAAAACACTGAGGCTGTCAGTTCAACAGCCCCAAGTGATAGATGAATTCTACGATCTCCATCACCTCTTAGAACGTTAGGGGTATCAACAATAAGATCATTGGCGTCCAAGAGGAAATAAGGAGGGCTAACTGCGATGTGGTTATCCTCAATGAAACCAAGCTTAGAGGTAAGAAGGCAGAAAAGCTTATGAGAAAGTATTTTGAAGGGTACTCTTGGGTCTCGAATTTGGCTTCGCATCCCCTTGGCAGGGTGTTTGTTTTCTGGAAGGAGGAGTCGTGTCAAGTAGACGCTCTGGAAGAATGTGATCAAGATGTTAATGTCAAGGTGATTAGAGAAGATAAGAGTTTCTATTTGTCTACTGTGTATGGGCACAATGGCGATTATGATAGGGAAGGTCTGTGGTTAAATATGGATCAGTTTTCTAACATGATTGATGGTCCTTGGATTATTATGGGTGATTTCAACGCTGTTAGGAAGGCGGGGGAGAAGTTTGGTATTGATCCTCCCTCCCCGAAATTGATGTTAGACTTTAACAATTTTGTCCTTGATCATGGTCTTTTTGAGCTAAATTTAAATGGTCCTTTCTATACTTGGGACAACAAACATGATGGTGACAGGTTCATTGCTTCCAAGATTGATAAGGTTTTATATAATTCTGACTTTCAATTGAAGTTTGAAGAGTTTCATGGAGAAAGTATTTCTAATATTGTTAGTGACCATAGGAGAGTGTGCCTCTTCTTGGGGAAGAAAAGAAGTAGGAAGACTCCGTTCAGATTTTTCAATGGGTGGATGAAACACAAAGACTTTTCCAGTGTTATGGAGGATAGTTGGAAGCTTGAGGTGTCTGGATTTGCTATGTTTAGACTTTATAGAAAGTTGGATTGCTTGAAGAACAACTTACGCAAATGGAATAAGGATGTGTTTGGGGATGTCCATGAGAACTATACTATCCTTAAGAACCTCGCTATTGAAGTTCAACATTTAGCTGACATGAATCCTCTTGATTCTAATCTCAGACACGAAGCTAATACTAGGAGGAAAGAAGCTAAATCTGCTGCTGACTTAGAAGAGGTTTTTATCGTCAGAAATTGAGGGTGCAATGGCTGAAAGAAGGGAACTCTAATTCTAATTTTTTCTACTCTTCTTTGAGGTCCAGGAGGATGAGAAACTCGATCAAATGTCTTAATATCAACGGGAAAGTGTCTAAAAATCCGAATGAAATCAAAGATGCTATTGCTGATTTCTACAAAGATTTATTCTGTAAGGAGAGCCAGAGGAGGTTTGGAAGAATGAATGGAAAGGTGCCAATCTTTCTATCACCCACAAGCAGTTACTTACCAAAGACATTACTAGAAAGGAAGTTGAGGACATTATTAAGGAGCTGAATATGGACAAATATCCTGGTCTAGATGGGTTTAACCATTTCTTTTTCAAGAATGCTTGGCCTATCATTGGTAATGATGTATATGATGTGGTTAAAGAGTTTTTTAGTAATGGTTCTCTTTTGAGAGAAGCCAACAGGACCTTCATTACTGTTCTTCCTAAAGGCAATGACTCTTCTCTTGTTAAGAATTGGCGCCCCATTGCTCTTTGCAACGTCTTTTATAAGATTATCTCGAAGGTTCTTGCCAATAGGTTGCAGGTGGTTCTTCCCGATATCATTGATATCAATCAATGTGCTTTTGTCGAAGGAAGGAGTCTTAAGGATGCAGTTTTATTGATCAATGAGATTCTTAGTGATTTTAATAAGAGTGGGTGTCTCAACATGTGCATTCAAGCTGATATTTCTAAAGCCTACGACTCTGTCAGTTGGAAATATTTGTTTTCCATTATGTACAAGATGGGGTTTCCTTCTAAATGGATTAGTTCGGTTGATGCTATTTTCAGATCCACATCTTATCAGGTGCTTGTTAATGGAGAGCCGTCTCAAATGATTTTCCCTTCAAATGGAGTGAGGTAGGGAGACCCTCTTGCGCCTTACTTATTTGTCATTGCAATGCAAGGGTTTTCTGAATTGATTAAGAAGTTTGTGAATGATAGAATCATTACTCCTATTGCTATATCTAAAACTACTCACTGTTCACATTTAGTCTTTGCTGATGACCTGATGATTTTTTTGAAGATTTCTGAAGATAATGCTGTTGGCATTAGAAAGCTATTGGATGAGTTTGGTAATATGTCGGGGCTGCAAATCAATCGAGAGAAGAGTGTTATTTTTTCTAATAGTAAGAATCATAACAAAGTCATGGCTGAAAAACTTGATATTAGTTTGGGAAGTTTGAAGATACTAAATACTTGGGCATCCCTTTGTTTTCTAGAAAGATTAGGAAGAAGCAATGCGAAATTCTTATTGATAGGATCAAAAAGAAACTTGAAAGTTGGAAGTCGAAGATGCTTTCTTTAGCTGGGAGAGTGGAATTGGTTAAGTCTACTCTTTCCTCTATGCACTTGTTTTGGGTCATGGCCTTTCCGATTCCTAAATCTGTTTTGGAGGAAATTGATAAGCTGAGCAGAGATTTTATTTGGGGTTTTTCTGACAATAAGAGGAACCTTCATCTTGTTAGTTGGGATATTGTCACTCGACCTAAGGATAAGGGTGGTTTAGGCATCAGGGACAGTAAGGAGGTCACAGATGCTTGCCTTATTCAAAATATTTGGGATGTGGCGAGAAAGAAAGACTCCCTTTGGGTGAAATGGGTTAATGAAAAATACTTGAAGAAGGACACTTTTTGGAGTAGCGAAGTCTCGCCCAATCATTCTTATATGTTTAATTCTATGGTAAGAAGAAAGTCTAAGTTGAGAAATTTCATTTCTTTGAAGGTTGGGTCTGGGCAGAACATTTTCATATGGAAGGATCCTTGGGTTAATGGCAAGTTCTTTCACGAAGTTGTCAATAAGAATTTGGTGATTAGGGCTGGCCTTCCAGTTGATGCTAGTCTTAGCAACATCATTAGAGACAGAAAGTGGTGTGTGAGCGACTCTAGATGTTCTGATTTACTGCTTAACAAGCTCAAAGATGTTCCTATATGTAGGGATAATGAGGATGATCATTGGCTCTTTATGGGGATGAAGGAAGTGCGCTTTAAGTCCATTTGGGATAGTATTAGAATGAAAAGGGATGTTAGTCCTATGTTTTCCTGGTTGTGGAAGAGTAAAGCTCATTTGAATAGTATTTTTCACACTTGGAAAGCGATGCATAATAAGTTGCCTACTAATGACTACTCGAGGAGAAGAGGCATTACAATGGTGTCTGTTTGCATTTTATGCATGAATGGCTATGAGGATTCCAAGCATATCTGTTTTGAGTGTAGTTATATTAAGGACCTTTGGAGTATGGCTTTTACTAAAGGTATTTGTTCTAAATCTCCTTCGGGATGGAATGATATTATTTCTCTCATCCAGGAGAAGGAAGGTATTCTCTGCCCTATTTTGCTTTACCATACGTGGTTGGAAAGGAATAGGAGGATCCATGATAACACCCATAAAGATGTCTCTAGCTTGTGGATTAGTATTGAAAATGATTTTAATATCATGGTTGGTGGTTCTGGCATTTCCTTCTGCCATTGTAGGGTGTGAGGTATTCATGCTTGTAGTTTGTTGGATCTGGACTATTTCTGGTTGTTTGGATGCCTTCTAGTCTGTTCTCTCTTGCTGGATGGTGTCCTTGCTAGTTTTATTTTTCTGAGCTGCTGTTGTCATGCTGCTGCTCCCCTCTTGCTGCTCTCTCTACTGAGGTTTTGTGTAGTTGCAGAGGAAGGTTGTCAGCTTCTGGATGGTGTTTATGATGTTGGTGTGTCATCTGGTCAGCTGGATCCTCTTGGTTGGGTTGTTGGCTACTGGGGGAGGCTGTTGTTTGTTGTTCTCCATGGTGAAGCTGTTGTTGTCTTCTCTGCTTGTTACATCTGGTGATGGTTTATGGTTAGGACCTTCTGGATGTTTTTTTGTTGTTCTGAAGGATGAAGGCTTCTTGTTTCTTGGGTTGGTTCTGCTATTTTCTGAAGTGGTGGGCTCTTTGCTGCTGTGTTTTATCTGTGCGGTTGTTGAGGTGGAAGCTTAGGATCTGTGGTTTTTCCCTTCTATTCTTGAGAGCTGCTCTTTTCACATCATCTTGAAGAACTATATGTTGATTACTCATGTTCTGGTGATGGTCGAGTCCCCATCCTTCATTGGATGTCGACGCTCCCCTCTCACCTTTTCTTTGATGGCTGCTGAGAGGGTCGAGTCCCCATCCTGTGTGGATGTCGACACTCCCCTCCTACTCCATCTTCATGTGATGGCCTTGCTGTTGATGATTTTGCTGTTGGGTGCTGCTGTTTGGTTGAGGTTGTTGCTTTGGTTGATAGGCTGCTCTTCCAGTGCCTTGTGAGCTTGATGTGTTTGTGATGTGATGGTTTGTAGATGTTGATTATGTTGTTGAGTTCCCAACCTTTTTGGAGCTTCGTCTTCTGCCTGGTTTATATCTTGGTTCGCACCTGAGTTTGACTGAAGTTTATGTTCTGCTAGGGAGCTTATCTTGGACTTGTGACGGTTCCTGAAGAGTAGCACCTCGATGTCCGGGATTCCTCCTGCTCTATTATCTTTTGGTCTTAGTGTCTATTCTTTGAAGGTTTCCTAGAGGTTCTGTCCCTTTTGCTCTTTTTCGTTGTTCTCTAGACAAGAGTCTTTGTATAGTCTGTTCCTTTTCTTCATTTCCATTTTGGGAATGAACGCATTGTAAATACCACCTTTACAAAAGAAAAATGAAAAAAAAGCAAGACGGGTTTTAGCTGACCAAAAAAAAGTAACTAATGTGACATTAATTGGAATAATTGAAGATTTAACAACAAATTGGATAAAATGTCTTATTTCATACGAGATAATCTAATATAATTCAATATGCTGATAATATGAGGATAATGAAATAAAAATCCAAGTTATTAAGGATAATGATCTAATATATTAATGATATTGAAATAATTGTTTATAACTCTAATGTTGCTTAAAATTCTCTCTCTCTCTCTCTATATATATATATATATACTTATTTTTTTACCAGATCAAAATATTTTATTTCCAAAATTGAAATTTATAGATAATGTGATATCTTAATAAATATAATAAGCCAAAACTATTAATTGTGTTATATCTGATAAAAGGAAATCTTAATAGTGGAACCTTTAGTGACTGTGAGAACCTGACCTTTGAGGAGTTGTTTGTGAAGTTTTTTGAACTTCCAAGTTAAGTAGTTGAAAAACAAGGAGTTGAGTTAGTGAAAGATTTGATGGAATTTTTATGGTTTGTTTAGAGATGAGATGTTGCATACTCACCCTTTTCCTCTTTTCTTGAGATTTTGGGGATGAAATCCTTTTTAAGGGGTGGAGTGTTGTAACAAACTAAAATCTAGATATATTCTCATTTTGATCCTTTTCCAAGTTTTTCCTTTCTTATCTATCCTTTTTGTCTTTGATGTTCAATTTGTGGAAATAATAGTGGTTTGGTGAACATTTGATCACTATTTATGCCAATGTATGGGCTTATGCACAAACACCTCAGTTAATTTGTCAATTAGGGTCTAATATGCAAATTTATCACTTGAGTGAGATAATTATAAAATAATTCATTCTAGAACATTCCTTAGCCTTATGGAGCAAGGAAGAGAAAAGGGAATGAATAATAATGCTTTAAACATGTTACTGTGATATTGAATTATTTAATATGAGAAATAGTGGTAATATTGGACAATGGGCTAAAATTAATAAAAGGAAGACTAATTGGTTAAAAATAACTTGAGATTCATTTTCTTTGGTTTAGGTTTGGCTTGAAGGAAAAGTTTCATATTTTTAGAATAATAATAACTATATCTCTTTTATCTTGAAAAAAAGGTGAGTTTTCCTCAAAATATTAAATAAAATACTTAATGACTCCAAAAGTGGAAAATAATCTTAGATTTGTAATCTACATATTAGAATATTCTTTGGGTGAATTTTCATGTAATTTGGATTTTAATATCCATGTGTAGATTAGGAGAGATAAAATCCAAAATATTAAATAATGAGAAAATAATTCCAAAGGATAGAAATAATGGTCAATTCATGTTTCATATGGTTAAGTTTGCTTGAGGGTGAAGTTTCACTTTAATTGGGTAATTCTAGAAGTCTCTAATGCACAAAAAAAGAGAAAATATGAATTACATTAAAAGAATTAAATAAAATACTTAAAGTATTCAATAGAGAGAACTAAGGCCAAATTTGGATTGCTCATGTCCAAAATAGGCTAGGTGCAAAATTTCATTTAATTTGGAGTTCGTTTGCACCCTCAAATGAAGAGAGAGAAAAAGAGAAATAAATGTAACTACACTTTAGTCGAATTTGATTAGGAATATCATTTAATGTTGTCACATGCCAATTTTCCTTTTTATTTTCCCTTTCCGCACCAAATGACGACTAGGGTCTTTTGTGGATCCATGCCTACTAGATCGAACAGCTCAGAAGTCATCCTCTACCTCTCGCCAAGTAAGGAAAGCGACCGCCGAGCTGGGTGGTCTGAAAAATCCAAATTTCTCACCCTACCCAATCTCTTCATGAGATTTCTTCAGCTATGGATTCCCCATCCACATATTCACCAAATCATGCCTTACTCACACCCTAACTCTAAAGAATCAAGAAACACCTGATTTTTGTATCTGAGCTTCTCGAAGCTCCTACCACGTTGGCCCTATATACACCCACACCTATAAATAACACAATCTATAACTCCGTCTACCTTCACCCAACTCTCCTCTCACACCACTTTCTCTATTGGTAGCATGTTTTTTCCACAAGTGCCTCTTGTTTTGGACCCAAGCTTGCGACGGTCTGTGCGTCGCCTCCTCGACATCTCTGATAAATCAAACTTAGCGGTGAGTTTGTCTATTGCTGCCCTTTCTTCCCATACTCTTGGAATTTTGAATTGTTGAAAAATGAGGAATCACCCAATTTTCCCATAGCCTCATCCTACTACATGAGCAGTCATGGCATGGGTAGGAGGAAGGGGATGATTCCCCCTTGTCTTTTCCCAAACTTACCCCCTATTTTCTTCTTTTGCTTTGTTTTTCCACCATGGGCATTTTCGTCATTTTGCTCGAGTTTCCTTTTGAGATGTGTGGGTCTTGCTAACACTGATAGGGTGACTTGGACACACATGATTTTGCCAAGTCATCTCCAGCCCCTCACTCACCCTCTCTTTCACTTTTTCTCGATTATTTGATATTTGGAAATTCTAGATTAGTCAATTTAAAAAAAACATATCTTTTAATCCGCTTGCCTAAAAATTGAATATAAATATGTTTTGGAATAAAAAAATGTGATATTTCTAATATAAATACTTTTGAGGTTTGGTTTTGAATTTTTTCAAAAGGTGTTTTCTAGAAAATAATTTTAATACATAAAAACCACCAAAAATACACTTTAATCATCAAAACTCCAAAATTGAAAAAAATATATGTTTTAGTAATCAAGAGAACCTAATAAGATCAATGGTGATGTTTTCAGAGTCTAAATTGAAGATTTGTTCAAAAAGTCCAAAAATTAGGGTTTCTTTACATTAATGCATATGAAATACCCTAATACATGATTATACATTGAAAATAGGAAAAGTGGACCTTGGACTCAGTTAAAGTGGTGAAAGTGAATGATTAAAATCAGTAAGAGAGGTATATGCAAATCTTACCCTTAAGTTGAAATATTTGTGAACCAACCCTATTTTCCATAATGAGGCATGAGATGAATCCTATTTCCTTTATTATTGTTTCTCTTGTTCTAATTGCCTCAAAATCAGACTTGATATATTATTTCTTGGGTCTTGGAACCCCACTAGCATGTTGCAACTATTTGATGATACTTATTTCCACTTTAATATTCCTTGAGAATGCTGGTTTATTTGACTATTTAGCTATATTAGTGGTACTTATGTACAACCACCCATAGTTTGGTCATGTGTTATTTCACCCTGGAGAATGTGCTTACTCTCCCCCGAGGAATGTGTTATTTCTCCCAATATAAAATATTTGATAGGTGACTAGGAATGTGATTACACTCTCCTCATATATAGGTTGGAGTCTGGTAGGTGCCTCAACCCTGCTTAGTTAATTTAGTCCAATATTAATCATTCATGCAAGTTTATTATTATTTATTTGTTTATGGTGAGAATCTTTTGTTATATGGTTCATTTCTCTTTATCATCTTCATCTTTTGATGAATCTTAGCCTTTATTTCCATGTTATCTCTTTATCTTTTGACCTTGTTCAATATTTGACACATACCTTGCTTCTTTCTCTTACTGAGCGTCTTCCCAACCATCCAGGGTTTGATCAAGGTGTTGAGCAAGGCCTAAATCAAAGTGAGTAGTGGGAGCATGGAGGACCAGCCTAGGATTTGGATATGGCGTACATGACTTTTAGCATGGACCTAACTCATGAAGTTTTTGTTTGGTGACAAAGTTGGTGTAGTTTATATTTCCCTCTATCTAGATCCTTATGTTGTATCTTTTATGTAAACCCCATATGGGAAATGATGATGTACTCTTGTAAAATTGATTAAAGTCAAGAAAATTATATTTCACTGCTATACTATTTGGTCTTTTGTGTACCATTATATAAAGATTTGACAATTTTACACTTGTTCAATCATACCTTTTAATTATGTTTGGGATGGATGTTTCATTCTTCAAATTTTTAGTAAAGGGGTGACCTCACTCTTTTACATATGGACTAGGAAGCATCTCAACATGTATTTTATGAAGGTTTGGGGTTGTGAAGCTTATGTGAAACATTCATTCTTGAGAAATTGGGACCCAAATATGAAAAATGTTGTTGTTTTGTGGGGTATCCTAAGGAAACCAAATGATACTATTTTTATATTCCTTCCCAAAACTAAGTATTTGTTGCTAGAACTGGTACGTTCTTAGAGAAGGAGTTCATATATATATAAATACCAGTAGGAGGAAAATATAATTTGAAGAAGTTTGAGGTACACAAAATGACAATGAACTTGAAGAGGAACATGAGGAGGCACCTCAAGTTGTTGTGGCACCACCTCCCCCTAAAAAAAAAGGAACCTCATAGATCCAGTAGGACTTACCATGAGCTAGATATTTGGATTTCTTAAAAATCAAGATGGTGAGGTGTTGGTCATGGATTAAGATGAGATAACCACCTACAAGGAATCTATTGAGGGACCTAAATATGTAAAATGGATTGAGTCCATGAGATATGAAATCGACTCCATGTATACCAATAGGGTGGGGACCTTAGTTGAACCACCTGAAGGGGTAAAACCCATTAGGTGTAAGTGGGTCTTCAAGAAGAAGAAGATGTACATGGATGGAAATGTCCATGCCTACAAAGGGTGACTAGTGGATAAAGGTTTCAAACAAGTTCAAGGTGTATATTATGATGAAACTTTCTCACCAGTCACTATGGTCAAGTCTATTAGGACCATGCTTGCCATTGAAACATACCATGACTATAAGATCTGACAGATGGATGTCAAAACCACATTCCATAACAAAAATCTTCACGAGGATGTGTATATGACATGACCTGAGGGTTTTGAATCTCCAAAGGATGCTAGTAAGGCATGCAAGCTACAAAGGTCAATCTATGGATTGAAGCAAGAATATAAAAGTTGGAATCTTCACTTTATGAATTAGTCAAAGAGTTTGGCTTCATAAAGAGAAAAGATGAACCTTGTGTTTATAAGAAGGTTAGTGTGAGCATTGTATTATTATTCTTATTGTATGTGGATGATACACTACTCATGGGAAATGATATTCAAACTCTACAATGTAGAACTAGATGGCTTCTTGGCTTAAGTTGAAGTACATACATTGACAAAGTGTTGAAATGGTTCATCATGCAAGAGTCTAAGAAAGAGAACTTACCCATGTCCATGTAGTAAGTTTTCTAAGGCCAAATTTTCCAAATATTCAGATGAAAGGGACCACACGAGTAAGATTCCAAATGCCTCCATAATTGGATCTATCATGATGTAATGTTATTCCCACGTCTAGACGTCTCATGTGTCTTGAAAATGGCAAGCATGTCCAACAAATTCAAATGAAGGTCACTAAATTTTAGTATAGAACATCCTGAAGTACTTATGAAGAACTTAATATGAAGAGGTGATGAATAACTAGTTGTAAAGAGTTACACAAATTCAATATTCCAAACCCACAAGGATGATTACTGATCACAATATGGTTCGATGTTTTTCCTCAATTATGGTATTGTCAGTTGGAAGAGTCCCAATTTAGAGACAATGACTAGTTCTACAATATAAATTTGATATGATGTTGCATTATATTCTACAAAGGAGGTTGTATAGATCAGGAATTTCATTTGATGAACTTAGAGTGGTTTATAGGATTGATGATGCATCATGTCTTACATTGACAACAATGGTTATCACACTAGCTAATGAACCTAGATGATATACATATTCCAGACATATTCTTTGATGCTTCTATCTCATACAATAAACCATTTAGTGAGGAGATGAGAAGATCCATAGGATATCGTCAGAGATAAAGTTTGTTGATCCCTATTCTAAGGCACCTCCAAAGTTAGAAGTCTGATGGTCATGCTATATTACTTGGTATAAGATAAGTGAGTGATTAGCTTTAGTGCAAGTGGGAGATTGTTACTGTATATTCCCTATAAGACAATCATTAGATGATGGCTCTAAGGAGTTTTGTACTTTTGATTTGATTGATAAAGGTATTTCCAATTTATTGATGCACATTTAATTACTGTAATATTTATATACATAATAAATGTCCTTAGAATGATTGGTTCAAAGTCATGGGACTTCAAGTAAGTGACTTGAACACGAGATCCTAATGTATGATAAGAATAATATTCTTAAATGTCCTATTAATGTATTATTGAGTATTGGGAAACAATAATACACGTGAGCTAGTTTTTGTGATGATTGATGATCATGTCTCATGGGCCATATGTAATGGATACCAAGTCAGACTCATAGGTACTTCTTAGAGAACAAGTCACTGGACAAAACCACATTGAGAGTGATTCATGAACTGTTATGTGATAGTCATAATTGAATCTCAAATGCGATAGTGGTGTTTTGATCCTTCGACCTAAAGTCACTACAATGGTGATATGACAATCATCATGCTTTAACGCTACCCAACATGATCTTGAAGAATGTTTCCATAACGGTAGTGATTGGATGTGATGAGAGTCATGCAATGCATTGTGAGTGATGTAGAAGCATTTTGTCCCTCCCACACAATACGAGTGATATCCAAGGCCTCTTGATAAGTGAAACTAGACAATGCATGGCCATTCTCATGTGAGTCAATATATGATATTAGGGTCATATATATCTTGTTAATATACTTGGAGATCAAGGAACTTAGATTGAATGTAACGAGGATGATGTGTCCATGCCTCTAGTTCAATCTAGATATCTGTGAAAAAAGGATTATACAACATGGTAACAAAGATCATTGTTGGTTTAATCTTGTTTGACTAATCATACTACTGGGGTAGCAATGATGTGTATCTAGACACTGCTCATTGGTTATAGATCTCAATATTGATTCGTGAATCCATTTCCAATGTAGTATGGTTCCTACATGGTCACACACATAGAGATCGCTTGAAGAAAGTTTAAGTTGGACCTTATTGTAATTGTTATAAAAAATCTAGGGACCTCAAAGTATGTTTTGAGGACCTAAATAAATTATGAACCCAGATTTAGGATATAACTTTTCATAAGTTAGGGAGTCCACAGCCTGGACAAATATAGATTAGGAAAACTTGGCTCTCCACTCCTCTACATATGATATGAGAAGAGGTCTAACCCTAAGAGAAAGTTAGAGATAAAGAGGGAGAGGCAGAGACTAGCAAACCTGACTGCCTTCAAGCAATAATGTGGATGTCGTGGAGATGAGTTTGCACAACAGATCCATTTTGGAAAAAGATTGTCATCGATAGCATGTGAATTGAGGTGACAGAAGAACGACATGATCCACCACAGGCGTGGATGGTAGAATGACATGATCCACCACAAGCGTGGATGGTAGAATTAAATGATCCGCTAGGCATGCAAATTGAGGAAGATCTCCCTGATGCAATGTTATGATCCACCATCTAGGGCACATAGATCACGATGGAGAACCTCTATGTCTGAACAATGTAATCTGTCGCACATGTACACAATGGAATAGGGTGGTCCTCTAGCAGTGACTTCAGGGTCAGATATGAGGTCAACAATGCGATCTATGTGACCTTGGGATCTTTGCAAATTGACGACAGGTTCCCTCAATCTACCACTGACAATCACTGATAGATTTCTTTAATTACACAATAGGAAAATAGTTTTTTGCATGCATACCAAGGTGACTCCTAGTGTTCCAGAAATCTCAAAAAGAAGTTCAAATTGTTGATATGGAGAGATTTAAGTGAGGCATAAATTTGAGGATCCAAATTTCACCAAGCATTAAAAGTTGAATTGTTGGAACCTTTCCCATGAGAAGGTATAAACGTGTAAACTGTAACCTAATTTTGTTGCATTAGATGGATCCTACTCGAAGGATTCTCAAGACTTTTTTTGTTCCTTTGCATTGAGATTCTAACAAGGATACCCCAAAGTGCAATAGTGAGACTACTTAGTATATATGTTCATCTAGTAATGCATGCTCTATGTTATTGACAAATGGTTGAGGAATTTTGAGAATTAAGTAATTCATCAAGAAAAAAATGTAAAATATAGTTCTTAAAAATAGTGATGTGTGTATGTATACAAATAAATGATCTTCTCCTAAGGGTTTCTTGTTGAATGAGATGTTAAGATTTGAAATCCATAAGTACACTAAGGAATTATAGTTAATACCTAGGAAGCCTAACCTTGAAAGAAATGATGTGATGTTTCTAAAGGAGGAATGCCCTAATTGAAGAGATCTAGAGGGGGTAAATAGATCCTTATAAAAAAATTAAAGAAATAATAGAATGAAAATGCAAGGAACCAAATGAATATGGTATTTAGAGTGGTATCATTTAAGATGTCGGTCCACTACCTAGTTGTTTCCAACTAGGATTTTGCAACAAATAATTTCTTAACTTATATGTTAGGACAAATTACAAAAGTAATTTTGCAACTAAACTCTCTTCTTTTATTGTCCATGGAAGAACACCACACAAATCTCTTTTTTGACAGATAATAGAAGAGCATTGATATCCTCTTCTTTGTTGGACAATGGAAGAGCGCCACAATAGTCCTTCTTATTTAACGAACGACGGAAGAGCACCACAACACTTCCTCTTCTTTTACGGCTATGGAAAAGCACTTGTGTGAAGACTCCTTCTTCACATGAATCCTCCTCTCCTTGGAGTAGTTCCACCACAATTCACAAACAAAGAAAGAAGATTGGAGAAAGGAAAGCACCAATGAAACTCACAATGTCCTAAATCAAGCTTATGAGCCAATACCACTATAGATTAGGCAATGATGAATGGTGGTGTTGGAGAACTATGATTTTGACACAAATTTGGCAGATGTAGAAGATTGCAAATGGAAAACTATGGCTCAACATTGCTCAAGTATTGTATCACAAGTATGCAAGTTGTGTGTAGGGTGTCCTATGACCACTACTATTTATAGTAATGGATTTTGAGTGGCTAGGGCAACATAGAGTAGTGCCTAGAGTGTTCTTGGATGAGAAATAGTCTCTATAGTTGGGTCATGTAGATGCAATGGCTAATTTATTTTTTAATAAAGTTTGCATTCTAGAACCCATCTCGGTGGATAAAAAATTTAATCGGAAGCTCCTAGGTCGATAAGTTCTTCAACTGGGTTTGATCTAAGTGTCAAACTTCATTCTAATGGCTGATCGTCATTCTAACTTCTTGGTAAAATGTTTTAACAGTCTTTCCTCAGTCCACAAATCCTCAACTGAGCCTGTCTTGATCGATAATATTTTTGACTGAGAATGACTCAGATCTAGGTAATTGTAAAGGTTCTTTCGGTGCTCTAAGTCTTCAAATGAGGGGGTTCTCAGTCAAAAAATTCTTCGACTGAGGGAGTCTCGATTGACAACTTACTTGATCAAAAAATCCCTATAATTTGGTTTTGTAAATGTTATAAAACCTATTTAATAATTTTTTCTAATGTGACCAACCTACTCTAGACACTTGGTTTAGATATATGAATATGTTTGGCATAGGTGGGTTTTTCCATAGCTTGATTTTACATGAGTTATAAGAACTTATACATTTGTATTACAAATAGTACATATACACAATAATTCAAGTATATGATACTCCAATCTTGATCAATTTTTCTCATCATGCACTTCTTACCTAAAACACTTGAATAGCATGTTAGATCTACAAATAAGAAATGTTTGTCATCATCAGAAGATTAGATGAACTAATGTCCAATTTAGCCAACAATCTCCCCCTTTTTGAAGATGACAAAACATTTCGACAAAAAAAACTTGAAATGAAATTTTCATACCTTGGTGAGATATTCCTTGAGTGTCACAAAAATGTGTGCACACTTAGAATAGAGAGTTATGGAATATGTCATCCAACTCTCAAAGTAAAGTGCAACAATTTCTTTATGGTAGTGTGTTTCTCAACTCAAAAACTCAATTAAAAACCATAAAAGCGCAAGGAATTAATTTTTTCATTTTAGATTATTTCTTCCCCTTTGTCATTTAAAAAAAATAAATGAATACCCCCCCTGAATATGATGCTTAAAATAATGTCAAATTTAGCCATAATAATCATGAATCAATACTCAAGCAAGATCAATTCATTGATGGAAGGAACCATTACATAAATTTCTTAAAAGAAAGATACATAAGGATTGCACAAAGGAAATATACGTAATGATAGTTAAATGATTACAAAAAGATATCACTTGAGTGATTCAAGGATGACATACACCTCTGGATCCTTCCCATAGAAAGGTGCAATGCCATAATATTTCATAACAATACCCCAATCCAATGCACCAGTCTTGGTAAGAGCATAAGCCTCAAGAAATGTGGGTGCTTTGTCAACATGGAAATGGGTTACAATGTCCTGGAGTTGCATGAGTGAGTATTGGGTATGGGTAAGTTCAGTGGATGGTGGAGGTGGGACTTCAGTGTATTTACTGTATGGATTGAATGGATAGATACTCCCAGGGTATGGCGCATAGAGATAGTTATCAGGAGTGTTTGGGGTCATAGATTGCATTTTTTGGTTAAGATAGGTCATGGCATTGTGGTAGTAATCAAAGTGTATACCAATTTGATATGCTACACCTTTGAGATAGGAGACATAATTGGCAAGGATTTCCATAGAGTAGTAAGAAAATAGAGAATAAGGTGGAGGGATGTCTTTATGGGATGTGCCTTCTTCAGTTCTAGCCCTTTTGTGTCCAAAGTCTATGCCCATTTTGTCAACAATGTTTTGGGTAATCCTTTGAGGGCACCTATCATGGGGATAGACTAAGTCACCTAAGTCTTTTCCAATGGAGTGCCGAATGATTTGGCAAACAAAATTAGCATATGGTGGATTGTTAGAGAAATCAAGCATGTTTGGAATGATAATGCAAATGAAATTGACAGGGATGTGTTCAAGAATTGCATATATGAGGTATATCCTAAACTGGGGAATTTCTATCTTGTTGGCTCTAGGATAGATATTGCGGCTAATAATAAAGTTCACTATCCTAGCTTCAGGGGTTAGAGATGTGGCATAGTAGGCACCCCTTTGTTCTTGAGCAGAGGTATTTGGGACAAAGTTGGCTCTTTTCATGCCACTTAGGTAAGTGTATTTTGTTGATTTGTGGAGACTTTGTTTAGGGGATTTACATTGGTAAGGTAGGCAAAGTCAGCAAACTCATAAACATCAATTTCTAGCATTTCTAGGATATCGGTTTTAGAAAAGCTAAAGGATAGCCCATTTACCATGGTGGTGAAGGAATAATAGCTGTTGGTGTCCCTAGTAGCGTTGGCATAAAATTCATGGACATCCTATGTTGACTAGAAAAGGAAGGAATGGGTAAGAAATTCTTGTACTTTTTGGACTTTGAAGAGATGAGGAAGATTGAGGAGCTCGAAGAAATTGTAACAACGTCGTTGAAGGGTATCTCATTGACGACCGTCAGTGTCAGAGTCACCGAACGCCCCCTCTTGGATGCTACTTGCTTCTTGCCATTGAGAGCTGAAGAGGATGCCATATTGAGAAAAACTATGGTGGAAGAAGATGTAGAGAGGACATGGGGATGAAAGTTTCTTTAGGAGAGCTCTAAGGAATGCTAGAAGGGTGCTAGAGAAGAGTGCTCTTTGATATGTGAAGAGAATGGCCGAATTGGGGGGGGGTATTTATAGAAAAATAGACTTGTGCTCAGTCGACAAACTCGTCGACCGATCCCTCAACAACTCTTTTCCAATGTCTCTATAATGGCTCATCAGTCGACCTTTAATTTGAAAATTTTGCAATGGTTGAGGCCTCGGTCGAGAATTTTGTCGATCGCGGGGTTAAAAAAAATTGGTTGGGGAATGTCTAGAACCTTCTCTAACCAAGGTGCACAAATTCAAACAAGGGTCGCACCTAGAAAAACTCGGTCGAGGAATTTTTCGATCGAGGTTCTTCTTGGTCCATTATTTTTTTGACCAAGTTTGACACTTTGAACAATAATTTGTAATGAGGATAAATTGACCATGACTAAGTTTCTTGTTCATGATACTAAATCATTTTAGATATTTTTTTGAAAAGGTAATACCATTAGTGTATGCAATAAAATCATTGAGCAAAGAGATCAAAGTATAGATGTTCAAGAGGAACGTTAAGCATTTTTGTCAAATTACTCTAAATTGTTCTAAACCAAAGGGTTTTTTAAAAATATCAAGTAACTGATTTTTAGTATCAACATGGTGAAGACAAATGTTATTTTTAGAAATATGATCATGAAGAAAAGGGTGCCTTACTTCAATATGTTTAGTACGACTATGTAAAATTGGATTATGAGATAAATTGATTGCACTTGTGTTATCACAGAAAATTGGAGTTGAAGATATTAACAATCTATAATCATTTAAGACTTGTTGCATCCATAAAACCTATGCGCAATATGATCCAACTACCATATATTCTGCTTCAGTGGTAGATAAAGCAACAATATTTTTTTCTTACTAAACCAAGATACAAGCAATTTTCTGAGAAAGAAAGAAACACCACTAGTGCTTTTACGATCAAGGGGACAACCATGTAGTTGGCATCAGTATAAGCTTTAAGATCAAATGGTTGTTGTTATTTTAAAATCTTGAAAGTTTCTCAGTCGAATAGTACTTCAGCTAAGGAATTACTCAGTCGAAGTTTTTGTTGACCGAGTTCAATTCTAGACTTTATTTTTACAATATATTGAAATGATTCAAATAGATATTTGTTTACTAAGAGATATGTAAATGAATATCAAGATGTGTTGATATTAGACATAAATGTGTTTATCAAGATAAACATAAGTCAAATCTCAACAATTTCTCCTTTTTGATTCAAGTTGGTAGTTTGGGAACCCAAACCATGTCAGTTTCTCCTTTCTTTCCACATTCACATGAGAAAGAATAATGACCTAAACATTGATAGTAATGGCATGAGATAGAAGATATTTCATTCCTCTTTTGAGCATTTTGAGAATTTACAACTTTAGTTTTAAGGTACATATATAGTTCTAGTCTTAGGAACATATACCTTTCTAGTTTGGTTTTTAGGCACATATCTTATACCTCTTCTTCCCACTTGTTTAAACAAGATTTCTAGAATAGTGTCAAGAGTTTATTTCCTTGCATTAATCTAGAAACTTTTTTTATAGTTCAAAATTTTCAGCAAGCTTTTTAGTTATATCTAAATTTACTTGAGCAAGGTTTGAGAGTAAAGTGTCTCTTTATTTTACTAAAACATCATAATTTGAATGTGTACATAGAACAAGTTGATTTTGATCATCATTTAATTTAGCAAGCATATCAATTTTTTCTTGAGATATAAGATTATTGTCATTTTTTGGAACAAGTAATTGTGTCTTATAATTTTAAATAGATTCTTTTAATGCATTGTTTAAGTATTTTATAGTATCATTTTCAGAACTAAGGTTATTAAGATTAATGTGAAGTTCATCCATAACTTTAGTAAGTTTCTTCTTTTGTTTCTTGCATTCAATATGTTTTGCATGAATTTCTTCAAGACTAGTAACTAATTCTTCTTTAGATAATTCAAAAATATCTACCTCATCGGTTTCTTTATCTTCTCTTTCCATGAGACATTCTATTTCCTCTTCTATGCTGCTTCCACTTTTATCACTTGATTGATCCAAAGAGGCATTGTAGGATTTTTCTTCATTTTCTTTCTTCTTGAGATATGGGCATTCATTCTTCAAGTGACCCTTCTTTCCACATTCAAAATACATGGAAGAATGAAAATGTTTGTATTTCTTATCATTCACAATTAGAGTGTTTTTATCGTCGCTACTTGTGTCATTGTTTTCTTGAATTATGTTTCTTGATGGTGTCTTGGAGATGGCTTTAAGCGTAAGTTCCTTCTTTCTTTTCCTTTGTTGCTCTGCCTCGATATTTTTTCCCTCTTCTAATGTGACTTTGTGTCTCTCCAAGTTCTCGATGAGCTGCTCCATCTTAAGTGTTGTGAGATCATTTGCTTCATCGATAGAAATTACCTTTGACTTGTACCTAGGAGGCAATGACCTAAGTATCTTAGATACTTGATCTTTCGCACTAATGTTTTTCCCAAGCACGCTTAGGATGTTAACAACATTAGAGAATCTGGCATACATTTCTACAATGGTTTCTTCAGGTTACATACAAAATGATTTGAATTTATGCTTTAACATATGAATTTTAGTATTTTTAACTTGAGTGGTTCCTTCATGTGTTATAGATAGTTTGTGACATGTTCATGACCTGTTTCACACGAGGATATGTGATTGAAATCACTAATAGATAAAGAACAATAAAGGATACTTACTCCCTTTTCATAGAGAGTGGTTTATTTACTGTATCGGTGTTCCATGTTTATAACTCTTTTGTTGGAAGTACATATGTACGAGAAATCATCTTCCACAAATCAAAGTTGATACTTTGAAAGTAGAACTACATCCTCTTCTTCCAGTAGGTGTAGTTAGACTCGTCGAACACTAGAGGCATGCTCATGTGCAACCCTTCCAAATTGAGGTTGCCAATAATGTTGTCTCCCATGCTTCAAAGCCAGTTATGGCTCCTTGAAGACCTGCTATGATACCAAATGAAGAGATCTAGAGGGGGGGTGAATAGATCCTTATTAAAATATAAAGCAATAATAGAATTAAAAATGCAAGCAGCCAAATGAAGATAGGATTTAGAGTGGTTCCATCTAAGACATCAATCCACTACCTAGTTGTTTCCAATCAGGATTTTACAACAAATAATTTTATTAACTTATTAGTTATGACAAATTACAAAAATACTTATTGCAACTAAACTCTCTTCAAACCTCTTCTTTGAAGGACAACAGAATACTACCAATATCCTCTTCTTTAACGGATGATGGAAGAGCACTGCAACAGTCCCTCTTTCTTTAACAAAGGATAGAAGAGAACCACAACACTTCCTCTTCTTTTATGGCCATGAAAAAACACCTACATGAAGACTCCTTCTTCACATGCACGATCTTGGACAGCCTCCTCTCCTTGGAGTAGTCCCATCACAATTCACAAACAAAGAAAGAATATTGGAGAAAGGAAAACACCAATGTAGCTTACAATATCCTAGATCAAACTTATGGAGCAATGATGAATGGTGGTGTTGCAGAACGACACAAATTTGGAGGATGTAGAAGGTTATAAATGGAAAACTATGGTTCAAGATCACTCAATTGTTGCTCAAGTATTGTATCACAAGTATGCAAGTTGTGTGTGGAGTGTCCTATGACCACAATTATTTATAGGAATGGGTTATGAGTGGTTAGGGAAACTTAGGGTAGTGTCTAGAGTGTTCTAGGACAAGAAATAGCCATTATAGTTGGGTCAATGTAGGTGCAATGACTAATTTATTCATTAATAAAGTTAGCATTCAATCTCAGTCAATGGAAATTTTGACTGGAAGATCCTCAGTCCAGAAGTTCTTCGACCAGGTTTGGTCTAAGTGTCAAACTCCATTCTAACTTCTTGTGCAAATCGTTTAATGGTATTTCCTCAGCCCACAAATCCTCGATCGAGCATGTCTCGTTCGATAATGTTTTCAACTGAGAATGACTCAGAGCTAGGTAATTGTAAAGGTTCTTCTGATGTTCTGAGTATTTGACCAAGGGGTTTCTCAGTTGACAATTTCTTCGACCGAGGGAGTCTCGTTTGACAACTTACTCGACTGAAAAATCCCTAGAAATTGGTTTGATAAATGTTGGAAATCCTATCTAATGATTTTCTAATGTGACCAACCTACCATAGACACTTGGTTTAGACATATGAATAGGTTTGGAATAGGTGGGGTTGGTCCATATCTTGATTATACATGAGTTCTAAGAAATTATACATTTTTATTACAAATAGGTACATATACACAATAATTCAAGTATTTGATACTCCAATCTTGATCAAATTTTCTCATCGTGCACTTTGTACCTAATACACTTAGATAGCATGTTAGATCCACATATAAGAAATGTTTGTCATCATCAAAAGATAAGATGAGCTAATGCCCAATTTAGCCAACACTAATATGTTTGTGTATGGAGTTTTGAGGTGTGTGATGGATTATGAAAATCTTGACGTAATGGTTGAGTTCATTTCAAACAAGATTATGTTTCTTGCTTTTGGAAAATATGTGTATTTGTAGCATGGGACATGTTCAGGTAATTAACATTTGAAGTATAGGAATATATATGTTTATGATTAAATGAATATGTTTCAATACACTAAAGTTTAACATCAGATAAGTGAAGCATGCATCTACATCTTGATTCATGAACATAAATGGTTATGTGGATGAAAATCCTAAATCATAAGTAAATGAAAAAAATGTATGTATGACTCCTGGATTTTATATATTGAACATGTGGTAGAACTCAATCTTTGTAGCCATCAACGTCATGTACTAAGGATATATCAACTCATGTTTAAGGTGACTCACAACATAGGATGGAGACCAACCTACTTATGTGCACCGAGTTGTGTATCAAATTCGAATAATACTAGATGTGCATGTTCCTACATATAGTTCATGTAATGATAAGTAATGATGAAATGCATCCTTAAACCAAGTCGAGGAGCCATGTTTAGATATACTTGACAATTTGATGACATCATGACTTGGTACCAACTGATCTAGTCCTTTTTGGTTTAATGGATTAATGATTGGAGGAAAGTATGGCCATTTTCTAAACTATATATATTATGAGAATAAGGAAACCCTAGAACCATGGTTCCAAAGAGGAACTTATGGCACATGTGAATCTTTTTGGGTAATATTTGAAGACTGTTGAATCACATTTTGCTCTAAGTTTACGTTTGTAATTTAGTAGTATGATGGTGTTTAGATACCAAGTTTAGATTTGTAATAAATATTATAATGAAAAATCAAGATATTCTTGATGTGTTTTTATCTTAGGTTTAGGTAAGACTCTTCTCACAAGTAGAATCATGATGTGTAGTAAGGTAAATAGCAAAAAATAATACGAATCATGTTATGATCTAAGTTTAAGTTGGTAAGGTAGTAGTGCAATGAAATCATAAGGTTTATCTAAGTTATTATGATACGATGAGCCAGTGCCTCATCTTACAAGAGAATTAATTTTGTTTCACGATCTAATCCAATGAGAGATAAATTGAAATATTGTGGATAATTGGTAAGGATACTTTTTAGTAATCTATCGAGATAAAAAGGTGTGACTTATCTCAAACTTGTATGTTTCATGGATTATGGGAATTTATACTTAATTTCCAATTTTGAGTATTTTAATGAGATTCATACAATAAATAATGAATAACGGAAGTTTAAAGATCAATAATCAGATTTAGGGTTTATGGTGATCAAGTGGAAAATCTAAGGCCACATAAATTATCTAGATGAGAAGATAGGACTATGGTTAAATTTGGGTATCATTTGAACTATGATTGAACACCTAAATCAATAAATAAAGGTTCCATAAGGTTTAATTGGTTTTAATCAAAAATATAATTGATGTGTTGATGTAAGCAATAGTCCCAATATATTTTTCGGTGTCACGTGTTATCATTCCCTTTTCTATTTAAGAGGATCCACACCTAATAGTTGGATGGTGACCGAAGGGACAAGCTCTCATCTCCCATCTCTCGTAGCTGGATGGACTCCAATGGAGTTGTAGACTCCCAATCCTCTCCATATTATCTCACAATAAAGAATAAGGTTTTGTGAACCCATGGTTCCATTGGACTCGGGACTCCGTTAGGATCCTTATATGCCCAAACAAGAACCCTAGATTGTGATTCTAAAAAAATACCCATTTCCATATCTCTACCCTCATTGGGGCAAGTTGCAAACGAGCCATGTGACCTTGGTAATGACATCAAACAGATCCAAGGAGCTTTATTTGTCTTTAAGGAAGTATCTTTCACCATCAATTTTAGAGCATACCCTTCGAGCCATCACAATGGGGTCAGTTTTCTCCTATGCCAACGTGTGGTCGTGTTCCACCTCCTACAACATCTTCTTCAAATTCCCCTCACCTCCACCAACCTTAAGCCTCTAGAAATCCCACCCCATCCACAAATATCAGTGTAATTGGTCATGCATATCTACCAAAAAACCCATGATCGATAGCTAGTGTGGAGCTTGCCGTTAGAGAGCTTCAGTCTTCTGTGATGTTTGGGAAGGTGATGTGAAACATAAGAACAATCAACTGAAGATCTCCAGACCCTGTTTGTGCTCCTAATGTGGCATATCTTCTTATATTTCCATCTATTTGCCACTCTGGTTCAGCAAGTTGTTGATGGCCATCAGGCCATGGAACTCCTTTTTTCCATCTTCGATCGTGACTCGTTTGTTTGTTTTGTTTCAATCTAGAAATGGTTTGTGGGCGGTTTTGAGGGAACAAGTCCTCCTCCTCTCCCCTCATCTAGTCCCGACCTAATTACCCTACTTCCCCTCTAGTATTCTATTGAGACAGTGTGTTCTCTGATTGAAGAACACTGCTTGAACCAAGAATAGGTTCTTTAAGATAGGCATTGGTTGCGGAATCCACTAGGAATGTCTCCCAGTCATGAGGAGAAGAGGATCGAAAGATCCATGTGTGAATTTATCCTAAAAGGGGGTCTTGTTCAGTTCTCTCTCTCACTCTCAAAGATGACAAGATGAGTTTTCACCATTTTCCCTCAGAGCATTTTTTATTTCTCACGCTTTGTTATGGGCAAGTTAGGTATTTGGCATGCATTATTTTATTTATGTAGCGTGAGATTTTAACGACATGGATTGTGGTTTTGTCCTATCACACAACTTGACTTTGGCACATAATGCACGAGCAAATCAACCCTTTCACCTACTATTCACATATTCCACATTTCTATCTAATTAAATGTCACACCTATGGTTTCTTGAAATATGATTGGCCAATGCAAGATAATTAGTATATTTTTATTGGTATGTCCTATGGGGTCGAGTTACATATGATTTTTTACCAACTTTTTGAGATCTCGCCAATGGGCTAGGTTGTGAAACCTGATTCTAACTGTAATTTTTTAGATTCCAAGAATTGACCCAAGTAGGTTCTATAAGAGATAATTAGGGTATGGTTTATAATGATAGTAAAAACTAAAGATTTTAGATCAAAATTCTATGAGAGATTTTTCCTACTAAATTTTGTAAGTGGTCCATGCCTTGGGTTTTATTGTATTGCATTATCAAGTTATGTTCACATTATAATGTTAATGTTTATATTATACATGCTATCATGTGAACATCTTAATGATTTAAAAGGTATTTATTATATGCACATCATGTTAAGATTTTCTACATACATATTTATATGTTCAGAATAGATCAGTTATGAATTATACCTCTTCACATTTAAGTAATGCAATTGTGGGTGAAAACCATAAGCAAGATAAGATCAGATCAGGTCAAAATAAGAATTAATGCTTGGGAACTATCTCATGAACATGTTATGGAAGGTTGTGTCTCATGATCCCCCTTAAATTACAAGTTCAAGCCCAAGCATGCACACCTTGAGTGTATTCGGTGATGTTTATGTTTATGGGATCAAGCCCAAGCCTGCATACCATGTGTGTATTCAGTATGATTAGATTAGATAAGGTTCAATTAGTAGGTTCCCTAACAAGACTACTTAATCAAGTGAATAATGCATCTTAAATCCATTATTATTGTTATGCATGCTCGTATAAGTTCTAAGCTTCATGTTAAGTTTTGTTTATACTATTACTAAAACCCAACCACTTGCAATGGTTAGCTGAATGCATGGCTATGTGTGAATGCACATAGGTTGATATGGGATAACTCTTAGGAGATGGATGTATATATGAGCTCAAGACATGGTGGGGTTCCATCTATAAAACCCGAGGAGGTTTAAATAGTTCACCATTTATATCATGTATCATGTTCCTTGTTGTAAGTTTTGTGAAAAAAGATTGTATGAGAATTGATGTATCTATATCTTGTGCAAAGTTATTTTTATTATTGTAATGAATGATATATGCAATTTCTGACTTTCTTCAAGTATGATTTTGTTGGACCATGATTTGGTGTTGTTATATATGAATCACACTTGGGAATGCTATGGTCTATGTTCCAACAGTCTAGCTATGTGCTCATCAGTCCAATTAGTATGCATATTCCAACACCCTATCTACGTGCTA
The DNA here is from genome assembly GCA_963693085.1 of Alisma plantago-aquatica. Taxonomy (NCBI): domain Eukaryota; kingdom Viridiplantae; phylum Streptophyta; class Magnoliopsida; order Alismatales; family Alismataceae; genus Alisma; species Alisma plantago-aquatica. The sequence continues at coordinate 1,588,694,535 of OY856409.1, forward strand.
ATTTGTCCAGATTGTCTACGTGTTTATGGGTTGGAGTGATCTGACTTGCAATTAAATGAGATTCTATCTCTTAGTGGGTTGTATATAGTTTTTATACATGATAATCTAGAAAAAATTGTGCAAACAAGAAAACTAGTTTTACTTTTTGAGATATTTTCAAGAATGTGTTTTATGTGCTCACTGGTCTAGTTTGCAGATTGAGCACCATATGATGCATGAATTAACTTGGATGTTAATAGAAATTTTTCTCTATCCTGACAACAAATCAGCTTTTGATTTTAATTTAGTCAATCTGGGTTCACAAATAGTTTATCAACATGTTTAATTCCTTTGTCTCCTATTGCATTGCATTTCATGTTGTTTATTTGTGTTTCTTGCTAACATTCAACAATCAACACTCACATGACAAAGAACATGATAGATAACTTTGGTAATGACACCTAAAGGATACCATAGGTTCTATACAAGAGTCATTTCTGGGTCTGTATGGTCATCAATCCAGTGTGTGTCTGTGTTCTAGTAGCCTGGCTATGTGTTCATTGGTCCAATCAGTCTGTCCATTCTAGCAGTCTGTTTGTGTGCTAATAAATATACACTGTTTATGTGCTTATGAATTAGAGGGAGTTAAATCATTGTTACTTGGTTTGTTCTCTCCAAATGGGTCCATCTAAATTATTGTGTATGTAAGTATAGTACACATTGCATTGACAAAAACCAATTTTGGCTTCAGAAGGAGTTTCAACGTGTTTGTGTGTGCATTTGTCCTACATGTTAATTGTGATGTTTTCTTGATAGGTCATTAACTATTTTATTTTTTATTATTCATATTTTGAGTTAGCCTTTTGTGTATATTCCAAACAAGGAAGGTGAAGGTGTTATAGAAGCATCACAATTTGGGTCTATGTGGTCATTGGTCCAACATATGTTTGTGTTCCAGTAGTCTGGATGTATGCTCATCAATCCAAATAATATTCATATTCCAACACCCTATCTACATGCTAATTCATCTATATTGTATTCTCTCTCTCAGTCGGTTGTATATAGTTTTTTGTATATGATAATGTAATACAAAGTGTACCTAAGAGAAAACCAGTTTTATGTCTAGAGGGAATTCCAATAATGTATCTTTGTGCTCATAGGTCCAAACTATAAATTGAGCATGATATGATGTAAGATGTCAGTTGGATGTTAATGGAATTATTTCTCTAGTGACAAAAAACTCAACTTTGGGTTTAAATTTAGTCAATTGGGTCCACAAATAGTTCATCGATATGCATAGTCCATTTGTCTTGTATCATACTACATTTCATTTTGTTTATTTTCGTTTGTTGCAAATTTTCAGTAGTCCTGCACATGAAAAATGATATGATATATAATCACACACTATAGGTTGGAGGGAGTCAACTGGTTGTAATAGGGTTGTTCTATTTTAGCAGATTGTAGGAGTGAGTTTTAGCATTTTATGTGTGCTTATAGGTCCAACATGTTAATTGAACATCATATGATGGGGGAAGTCGGGTTGATGTTAATTTTAGTTGGTTGCATGAAAATTATTGTAATTACTAATCTCAATTACTAAGAAAAATAAAATCAAATATGTATTTCAATTTAAAATTGATTGGATTCATAATCAATTCTCCACATTCTTATTCTTATTCATAATTTTAGTTGTCATGTATTAAACAGATTTATTTGTAATGCACATGCATAGCATGTGTTTTGCTAGTATTAATAAAAGAGTATGCAATTATAGGACCAATAGTACATCCATGTGTTTTGAGTATGTGGTATTAATTACAATATAGGTACCAATAGAAGGGTGGGAATGCCTTAAATACAAAATTCTCTTTGTTCTAATTTCTAAAGTTGATATTTTCTTATCAATACTAGATCATACATTTTGTGGTACTGATTTTGTCTTATATAAAATAGGATCCAAAGAATACTTCAACACGTGTTTCTCATTTTCTCCTTCCATTAGAAGTTTGCCTTGAAATGAGATATGTGGTTGTATACTTTTGAAATATAACACCTTAGTAATTAAAAGAGAAAGTATAATAGTAAAAATGTGAAAAAAAATCTAGCATGGGAAAATATACAAAATTTTTGAATGCACATTGTAACGACCCCGCCTCCCGGTAACCCCCAATTAAGGGATCCTCCATCAAATTAATGAAAAGCATGTAAATAAGATGTCATGGACATAAACTTAATAGAGTAAGCGTAAAAGAATAGATGCATGCTTAGGTCGTATGACACAAGTTGTCATCAGGAGAGGCCTGAGGATAGACCTCTTGTTAGGAGGATAAGTAGAGAGGGTTAGTCTTGGAGGTAGAGACCTCCATTATAGGTAGAGACCTAGCACCTCCTTTGAGGATGATGGTAACCCTAACCCTAACCCTAAGTGAAGGTTAGAGGGAGAGATGACATGATGAGTTAGATGCCATGGTTGACTAGGTGTTTGGATGGACATGCCTTGGGATTGCCATACGAACCATGAGAAGGTGGCCTATGATATTGCATGACTAGTGGGCACCATGAGTGGTGACCCCCAGGCACCAAGCTCGGGATTGAGAAGGTGGCCTTAAGTCATTGGTAAAGGAAACCCTAATGTGGGTATGCCAGGGTTAGGGCAAAAGCGGTGGAGAATGTCATACTGAAAAGTGTAAATTAGCTTGTTAATTAACTTGATTGTGATAATTAGATTGATATCCTTATGTGCAAACTTTTGGTTGTTCCCACATACCAGTATATTTTGATATACTGACCGACGTTTTGTTTGTCGGCATTTTAGGAACAACCATTGAAAGAACAAACAGTAAAGTGACACATTGTGGAAATAAGAAATAAAGTGCAAGGAGGATTCAATAGAATAATTCAAGCTCTGGATAGATAGATTTCCAAAGTTTTCAAAGGTAAGTAAATTTTTAATTTTATACCAAATTCCAGTTAGTTAGTAGAATTTCATAATTATTATTGATTATTTGTCGAACCTTTGATCCTATTTATTGAATAATGGCTCTGACCTTCGGGTCTCCCTTAATTGGGGGTTACCGGGAGGCGGGGTCGTTACAATTGGTATCAGAGCGTAGGTTCCTCAATCTTTAATAATTATTAAATTTACAAATTCTATAGAACCCAAGGGAGTTATTAGAGGATTATCTGAAAGACAGAGGTGTCTAGAAAAGGATCACGACCGGGGGCTGGAAATATTTTCCTATGCACCGCTAGTCAAAATACGAGGACTCCCGGATCTGTGTGACTGCCTAGCCAAAGTCTTAGGATATGACTTGAAATAAGATACCTTTAGGACTCTCTCATCTTGTTCATCCCTTCTCAACTCAAATTCTGATAAGGACCTTAAGGATTAGGGTTTTCCTCTCTTCTCCTCACCCTCTTGAGGTATGGGTAAGGTTGATAAGGATTAAGGGATCCTCCATCAAATTAATGAAAAGCATGTAAATAATATGTCATGGACATAATCTTAATAGAGTAAGCGTAAAAGAATAGATGCATGCTTAGGTCGTATGACACAAGTTGTCCTCAGGAGAGGCATGAGGATAGACCTCTTGTTAGGAGGCTAAGTAGAGAGGGTTAGTCTTGGAGGTAGAGACCTAGCACCTCCTTTGAGGATGATGGTAACCCTAACCCTAAGTGAAGGTTATAGGGAGAGATGACATGATGAGTTAGATGTCATGGTTGACTAGGTGTTTGGATGGACATGCCTTGGGATTTCCATATGAACCATGAGAAGGTGGCCTATGATATTGCCTAACTAGTGGGCACCATGAGTGGTGACCCCCAGGCACCAAGCTCGGGATTGAGAAGGTGGCCTTAAGTCATTGGCAAAGGAAACCCTAAGGTGGGTATGCCAGGGTTAGGGCAAAAGCGGTGGAGGATGTCATACTGAAAAGTGTAAATTGGCTTGTTAATTAACTTGATTGTGATAATTAGATTAATATCCTTATGTGCAAACTTTTGGTTTTTCCCACATACCAGTATATTTCGATATACTGACTGATGTTTTGTTTGTCGGTGTTTTAGGAACAACAATTGAAAGAACAAACAGTAAAGTGACACATTGTGGAAATAAGAAATAAAGTGCAAGGAGGATTAGATAGAATAATTCAAGCTCTGGATAGGTAGATTTCCAAAGTTTTCAAAGGTAAGTAAAGTTTTTATTTTATACCAAATTCCAGTTAGTTAGTAGAATTTCATAATTATTATTGATTATTTGTCGAACCTTTGATGTTGTTTATTGAATAACGGCTTTGACTTTTGGGTCTCCCTTTATTGGGGGTTACCGAGAGGCAGGGTCATTACACACATCACCTTAAGACTTTTCAAATTACATTTGTTTATTCATTGCACTTATAATTAATTACAAGCCCAATTGACAATGTTATGTGTCCTACTTATTCTCAAAACATCCATATATTTTCATGCTTTTGTTTTGGTTTATGCATGTTGGTTGACAACATTAGAGGTAACACATTCTATATTGACTTACTTTCAATTTGTATTCAACTTCATTCTAACTGGATCTGATCTTGCAATCATGCCACACCATATAGTGATAATAGTTGTTTATTTACCACTAAAATCGAATGGACACATGCTTTGACTCTATATGGTCCTAATTGTCATTTATCTCTTTGGCCAAACCTTTAAGGGAACATCAACACCAAGACACCACTTGACATTTTTTTATAACAGTTGATTTTGTGATAGACATAAGAGAGTTTCATGGGTTCACTGATCTCCTATCCAATCAGGGACTATATATATCTTATTTCTAGTGCATATTTTTTCATTAATTTGAGTGCTTAAATAGATTAACGTAATGCTAGTGTGGGTTTGTCATGTCAAAAGTGCCTATCGTTGGACACTATCAAGTGGTGTCTTGATCTTTTGTATTTCATGTGAATATTAGATTTTCATGGATATGATATAAGGAAAACCTAGAAATTATTTATCTTCTATACCAAATGGTCATGCAAATGGGAAACATGAATTTAGAGAGGTAATGTATATAATAGCTCTCATCTTTTTAATATTTTTCTATAATAAATAACTTTTAGACTTTTTGTAGGGAAGAAGGGCCACATATAAAAGATGAAAACCCTCTGTTTAGCAGGATAATATCCTCATTTATAAGCTAGATATACAAAACATCACACTCAAGGATGGATGACATTTGGATGTATATATAAAATGTATGGGTGTATGTTATCGAGTTGTTGGTCTTTTAATGCATATGCTTTGGTCAAACTCCAATTTGAATGGGAGTGTTGTCAGGTATTAAGATCGATTGTTATTTTACCTCTCATGGGATAGGAAATTGAACCATTATGATATATGTCTTATACGGCTACAACAATTTTAGGATATCATACATGACAACATAATCTGTTCTTAAAATTCCATTCTTTCCTTTATCCTTGATTTTGCAATAGTATATTGGTCTGCTATTGAAGTTACATTTGTCATTGACCACATATCCATAAAGGTGTAAAAAATGATAGAAATCTATTGAGTATTTCTACTGCCAAAATTCATCACATATAACTATAAAGATCCCCGTAGTTTATTTACATATTGTGAAAAAAAGATCATATGATATTGGGGAAAAGATATCATATCACAAATTTCTATTGCTAAATAACATATGTATATGCAGCTTTGTTATAATTCTTTCTATTTAAATTATGTGGTTTACTATGTAGAAATAGAAGTATAGTATAATGTGTAGTGTGGTATCAAATATGCCAACAAAAATAATAATAATAATCAAATAAGAAACAAAATATTGACTATGAATTTTTTGGTTTTTGTAATATGTTGACAGTTCATTTTTTATCTGCCCTTAGTTTCCTAATGCATAAAAATAGAGACAAATATATAAAGTGATAACATATTAAATAAATATACACAAACATATTTAATATTTTGAATATAAATTTCTTTGGACTATCAGTGTAACCATGGTTATTGAAATTTCGTAGTAAGGTACTAAATTTTGCATTAGAGAGAGAAAGCAATATGAACATCTCAAATATGTGAGTTACATTCTAAGGAACATCATGATACAAAGAGATGATTATGTATACTACTTAACAAATCCATTAGACATGAGACTTCAAATTAGATACATGATCATTTTTTAGATCCAATTAACAATTACGAGGAATGACAGTCATCAAATGATGGATTTGAAGAATGAACCTAATTTGCCTCATGACTAGAGGTCACAATTGTATGATTCAAACAAGAATCCCATAGTGGAATAATACTGAATTTATTTTTCATCACAAACTATTTTTCTTGGATCTCATCATCAGTATCCTACCCTTAGGATAACATCACATACACACAACTCAATCAAAACCACTCAAACGACACTCTATCAACATTTCAAACCAGATGAGTGCACCCCCAACCACTCACCCACTCTGATCGCTTTCTTATACTTGAATTCATTTGACTCCTCAGTCTGAATGAGAACTTGCAAAGACTGAGGTGAGATGGGTGCACAACAAGGGTGCCCCACTTTTGAGTGATGAATCCATCACAAACAATTGATGATATTGTATCAAAGCATGGTTTTTGAGGATCTTGTAGATGGAGTGCACCCTGGAGCATACTTATCCCGTCCTATGATGCCTAAATGGACATGTTTTCTTAAGTAATATTTATGAAAGACCCCAAAAATGGGATTCCCCATAATGCACCCAACCTATTTCTGGGATAACTTTTAGAACTATGCAAAAATCATGCTTGCATTTGCCCCAACCCTATTGTAAATCTCAACCTATATAAAAACACTCCCAACCATCATGTACAGAGGTTAGAATCTACCCACCAAGGATTAGCATCCACCAACCTAGTCTATAGTTGACATACTATGATAAGCTATATCCTCTAGCCTCAATGATCTTCGTTTGTTTTGTTTGCTTAATAATGAAGGAAAGCCCTCCATTTCCTACAGTGTCTAAGCAAGAGTGATCAGGTCTAACTATAATGTAAATCTTTTCCCACCTTTCATTTATTAAACCCATTATGGTGCAATGATATGAGAAACCATGATCGATGATCTTTTGTATATTTTTGATAAACTAACTCTTTTTTTTTAGAAACTAACGTGCACATACATTTTTATTGCCTTTACCATTCATCCTAATTTTACCACATAAAAGATCTCATTTTTACCTCAACTAGAATTATAAATATCAAGTTTGGTTGCATGGGGGTGCCTAACACCTCCATGCATAATTGATCTTTTCTCATCGATTCATGCCTTACCCACTTTATTTTTAATGAAACTTTGTGATGTCCCTCATTTCCCTTATTAACATGGTGGTGGATCCATTTTTAACCCCATTCTAAACACATTGTGCATAAGTTGGGATGGCCACCCATTTCATTTTCAAAACCCATTTAAAGCACATATGGGACTCCATTTTGGAATATCATCGAGTTTTTTTATGAGGTTGGTTTTTTTAGGCTTTCTGCTAGGGGTACCCTCATTGGGAACACCCAACGTTTCCATGTTGCTACCATGTTCTAGATCATTAGATTTCCTCTTTGTGCACATTTTTCTAGGACCCAGAATGTGTGGAGCCCCCCTAGGTATACACATCATTTTGTCCAATTTTTTTGATGGCTTGGTATTCATTCTTGATTGGCCATGTGATCTTTGAAGACCTAGAGTGAGGGGGATCCCTAGGTATGTGTCCCATTTTCTTAGTTTTTTTTTTCTATTTTTTGTATTCTGGTAGATTGACTTGCCTCAAGTCACATGTTTTTGAAGTCAATAGGGGTTCCCTCCTAGTGTGCCCCCTTTGAATAATGTGCATGACCTAATGTTGTGGGAATTTTATAGATCCATTGTTAGACCCAACTAAAAGATGGGCACCCATCATGGGGCACATCCTCCATACATCATAGTGATTGTTAGGTCTACTTCACATGATCATTGACAATTTGCATATTCAAGGTGGCATACAATAGTTGCACCCTCTTTTACTCAATTATGGAAATTACTAGAAGGGGTAAATATTTAGGTGGATCAAACATCCATGCAAAATGGGGACACATCCTTCAATCATGCCTTGTTGCACTCCATGGTGGTCATACTTTTCATCAGGTCTTAAATGAGGTGTGTCTTTTTTCATGTCCTCCTTGTAGCCTTCAAATGATTTTTGCACAACTACCTAATTTTTAACTTCTTGCTTGTTTTATAGATTTTGTTTCACTTATACTTTTCATTCCAACAACTTGATAATAATAAAAATAATCAAAAGGATCATGTATCTAGGGTATCTCTCATCCGTCTTCTTTTTTTTTCCTTTTTTCTTTATCATATTGAGTATCTTACAAAAAATGTGGGTTTCCTCCTAGCATGTGTCGAGTGTACTAATTATCTGATTGTCTTGCATGTTGATTAACAAGGAACATCTTTCTTAATAGGATAAAATTTGTTCAAAAACAAATTTTGCTTTGTTTTATCCATTTTTATCAAACTTGCTTGCATGTTTTTATCTCAACTCATGACATAACAAATGACATGAGTCTTCAGTTTAAAAATAAACATGTAGAAGCTTGCACCCTTCTTCTCTGAGGGTATCAAGTAGGAAAGAATACCACTCACTCTACTGGCCCGAAAGACACAAAGACAGCAATGGTGGCAAGGACACATGCAAACATGTTTCAAAATGCATCCAATCCCTTTTACCAATGATTGACTATGACCATCATGATTAGGACGTATATTAAGGGCATTACCCTAACTTCATGAACTCAGATTCCTAATCAGGATGAAGCAAATTATACCCCAAAAGATAAGGATCTCTATTTTCATAGATTGCAGGTATCGATGTAGAGATATAGATGGTATGTGAGTCAAAACTCATGTGGGATAAAATAGAGGGGATGCACTTGCTTTCAAATAACTCACTAATAAAAACTCTACCTAAAATTGAGATGATGTCTAAATTTTGACTTGTTAGTAAATGAAAATGTTACAAAACATTGAAATGTAGTCAAAGTTTTGAGTTATCAGTAAAACCCAATTTTCAAAGCCCGACATAATGTTGAATGTTGCCTAAATTTTGACATTTTTGTAAATTAAAAAATTTCATAACCTAGTATAATTCGGAAATATGACCAACTTGTTGGTAAACAAAAATGTTCAAACCCAAAATGACATCAAAAATTTGTCAAAATTTTACCTTTTTGATAACAATCTTTTCCAAACCCAAATAAGTATTAGATTCTCATGTTCCAGCCTTTTGGTGAATCCTTTGATTTCAAAACTTAAAATTAAAAAAAACCTACATTAGGTCTTGATTTCTGTAAATGCTTATTTCCAAAACCTAAAATAACACCACAATGATGCCTAAATTTTGAACTTTTGTTAAGGATCTTTTTTGAATCAAAATCAGTTCAAAATTTTAGTTACCAATATTTTGGTAAAATCTCTTTCACAAAATATTAAATACATCAAACCTTATAAGCATATTCATTTATGTATCTCCATAATTTTTTAACTTTAAATACAACTTCCAAATATTGGAAAAAATCAACTTTTGGTAAGAATCACAAATCTCCAAATTGGACTAAAACTTTGAAGTACTTCAATCCATTTGGATGTACTTGTACAATCTCCAAGATCATTAAGGATCGCACATTTGTATCAGAACCTAATATTAAATAGGTAATACTAACAATAAACCTCAAATAACATTTGAGTACAAGATAGAACATTAATATATGCTGAAATTTCTTTGCAAAATAATGGATGAAACCTTACTTGGATGTTCTCACATCATGAACCGTTACTTTTTTTATATTTTATCCCATGATTCATAACAAGGTAGAATCTTTAGAGTCATTATTGACCTCTTTATCACTCATGAATGAGGTTCCTATGTAGAAGGAATGTGATCCGCTTTCCATTTATTTGGAAATGATTGAAATTTGGTTGAACTCAGTTCCTTAAAGGAACCTCACCCCACAATTGGTCATCCACATATGAAACATTATTTAACTAATTCATATATGTTTATAATTGTTATAGGAATATGCCCTAATACATATGTAGAAGGATAAATAGTCAGATGTCAATAACTCATGTGGGGTGATCTATAATGAAATTTATTTGATTCAGACATAGGGATGTACATCCCAAAAATTTGCAACTCAAATAAAGATAATGGGATGAATTCAATATGTCTCACATTATGCCACTGCCCCTTGCAAAGCAAGAGGTTTTACCTTCCACATGATCAAGGGGATAATTTGTTTCCTTTTTCTTTTCACTCTTTTCCTTTACCTTGTACAAAAAACTAGTTAGTATATATGCCCATAAAAAGAAACATTTGATGATTGTATAGGTCAAAATGTACTTGATTTCACAATATCAATAAAGGTAATTCCATATGATATGCACGTCTCTTTATGAGATAATGACACAGGCGTAATAGATGTCTAAAGAACGATGTTACTCGATGACATATATATATTCATGTTGAGGACATGAATAATGAGATCATATGTATAATAGGAGTACATATATTCTTGGTGTGTTCCTGGTCAGATGTTATTGTAGAAGCAAAATAGATTACATAATACATAAGAATGAAGTGTGTGTTGACTAATGACATAATTTTATTAATCATGGTATTGGATATCAAGTCAAACACATAGGTACCTGATAGAGAGCGATGTATCAGACAGATCCACCTTGAGAGTGATACATGGAAATCAAAAAATGGTAGTCAAACACAACTCTCAAAGTGATAGTGGTTATTGTGGTTCTTAGACCTGAAGTAAGTGCACTCATCACACGTTGTTTGATCAATTTTGATACCATCTAATGTGATCCTGAATAAGGGTTGTCATAAAGGTGGTGATTGGGTACGTTGTGACACATAGGGATTGACTATGAGTGATGTATAGACCTATAAATGGATCGAATATGGAGCAAATTTTTCTATATCCGATATCTGAATCGGCAAAAAAAAATTGATCTGATATCCAATGAATATCATGTAGTAATTCATGAATCTTATTCGAACAAATAATATCTGAATTTGGATAAATATTCAATCCAAACTAAAAGTCATAAAGTTATTGTTAAGAAATATATTATATACAAAATTGTTGATATTATTATGAATATATACGATAAATATTTATATTTACACATGTATATATATAGATAATATATATTTAATATTATATGTATATTTTTGTCAGATTTGGATATTTTTGAAGTGGATACAGCCTATCTGATATCCTATTGGAAATTTTTAGATCAGAAGTTTGATATCCTAAATCCAATCCAGATTATGTGGATGTCAGATTTTTTCAAAATTTCAGACTAAATACAGATCAAATATGCAGATTCTAGGTATCCATTTATAGGCCTAGTGATATAGATGAGATTTATCCCTCCTACTGAGAGTTTGATATATGTGCCCTTGATAAGTGAGAGTGAGAAACACATAGCCATACTCGTGTGAGTCAATATATTATATGTGAACTCATTGTATCTCAACATTCTGCTCTACTTTTAGAAATATAGATTGAATATTAATAGGTAGATAATTCCATGCCTCAGATTCAATCTTAATATTCGAGACAAAGGAACTATACGATCATGTTAACACTGATCATGGATTGTAGGTTAAAGTTGTTTCCAACTTTCCAATTACTTGGATAACAATGATGTGTTGTTATATACCACTTATTGCTTAAGTAGTCATACTTGTTGTGGACTTTACTGCCAACATAATATGGGACCTATAGGGTCACATGCATAAATTACACTTGGAATATGAGTTTACTCATAAATAAGATTTAATTTGGTTACTAAAAGTGTTTACATAGTCAAACTAAACAACACTGGCTATGTCAATTGACCAACTGGAGTATCCATTTGATTGACCAGAGTGTCCCATTGATGGGTGGGATCTTACGGACCTTGGCCAATGGAACCAACAAGTGGACCGGTTGGAGTGTCCAACCAACCAGATGAACCAGGTTCCCAGTGTATGATCAAAATTTTGAGTCGACTAACTGGATGCAAAATGACTAGTTTGACTGGGTCAAAGGACCACTTTGACTAAGTCAAATGGTTAATGATATGTGTAACAACATTCATTAATCATCACATTAAAGGATGGTGTTATTAAACCATTAGAAACAAGCCAATTGACTTATTGGATAGTCCAGTCAACCGACTAGTGTGCCACTCGACCGACCGAATGGTCCAGTCGACGACTGATAATCCGTAGCGGCCATCAACTATGAGATCTAACCTTTTATATATACTCAATTTTGGAAAAACTACCCCCTCCACTCCTATATAAGGAAGGGAGTGGCCATGAATCAAGACACACAATAGACAAAAAGTCTAGAGAGGAAGTCAAGAGATTGTCTCAAGACTCCTTGTCTCACAGTTCTGATAAAGTATGAGAGAGACTAGTAGTCTTACTTGAAAGGGAGATATAGCAAGGGGAAAGGAAGTCGATGCTAGTACATTGACAAAAGGAAGGTCAACCTCTTCAGGTTGGCTCTAGAAGTGCAATGTGGAGTTTTTGATTGTCCATGTGGACTATGTAGAGGCGTGGAAGCTTTTGTTGCCATGCTAAGTAGGGACCATCAATTATTATTCATGTGTTATGCAAGGAGGATGCATATGATTGTTATCTATGCACTACTTGAGAAGGAAGCACATCTTTTTATAAGAATAGTCACCATACTTTCTCCAAGACAAGGTATGTCTTGCACCCACTTTCCCAATACACTATCATTGACGTGATATGTTGGTTAAGGAATATACGAGATGAATTTTTTTTTACTATCTAATTTGCTCCCATATTTCCCTACAAAACCAAGTATGATAATCCTAGACTCTTAGAAATTAAGTGGTACATTTTTTTGCTTATGCCTTTCTTTTAGGAAAATAAGTTGTCAGGACCTGATTTTATTGATCAATTACATTGTGATTATCAAGACCAAAACTAAGGTTTATCTCAACAATAACACAAGAGATGAATGAATATGTCAAACATATAATTGACATCATAACATACGAAGAACTACTATATTAGCAACAAATCATTTATATATCATCTCATGTTAAACTTTACAAGTATACTTAGAATGATTCATAAAGTCATCCATATATAACCATGTTCATAATACATACAACAAGTTTTCTATTTTTTCTAATAGACAAGGAGTTGTGCATACAAAATATCATGATATGTAATAAAACACAAAAGAAGCTTGCAGGTGAATCCCATGACCCCAATATAGGTAAGTCTAGATATCAACATATCAGGTCAATTCTTCACCTAGTAGTGGTGAATACTCGAAAGGAGAGGAAGCCTATCTTACTGGTGTCTTGCCTTCAGTGCCTCAATTTTTTGTTTATTGGTTTGTTAATCAATGTTAAAGTGAGAAAATAACAAATATGTACGCAATGATACAACATTCTCATTCTTTAACAATTTAAATAGTTACCTAATTAATACGAATGACATATCATTAGGCAATATAGTCAAACATGACTAGAAATAATAATAAGAGAGTAGATTATTAATAATCAACAATATATTTTTAATGGTCTGTCTTTTATTACTCACCTTAGAACTACAAAACTTCACATACATGGTTCATCATTCATTCCTTAAGGTTCATTCAATCACCCTAAGCCACCACAAAATTGAGGTCCACCTCAGGTTAGGTAGGGCTTAAACCTTCTTGACCCCTCTGCCACCTTGATACAAAGTTGGCACTCAAAATAGATATATACATGGAAAAACAACATTATCACGAATTCACAATGCATGAATTGGAGATTCACTCCTAGTTTCACATCTCATGCCAACAGGAAGGATGAGTCTCGCTTCCACCTTTGTGGAAGTTCTCCTAAACCTTCTTTTGGTTATTTGCCCTTAGGGTCTAATGTAATCTAGATCTTCATCACTTGAGCTGCACCATAAGTGAGATATACACATTTCACCACCGCCCATACATACATCAGGTATGGCTCACAATGGATCCTAGATAGATTTATTAAATTCTCTCTTTCTTATTAGATATCTTAATTTAGTTCAAGGTTTCTATGCACATACATAACTATCAAACATAATACTACAATAGTGAGTCACAACTCAAAAGGGCATTATAAGCATGATTAGCAAACATCATCCTTATACGGTATTATCAAATAAGTGACTCAACAACACATAAATTCATCACATTCATAAATTACTCTTTTCTCATGGATATTATTTTAACCTATTTCTCAAGTCAACATGGGTTTGACTTACCACAAGCAATTATTCTATACAAATTTACTCTAAACACAACTATAGTTATCTATAGCTTCGTCTTAAGGTAAGACATTCTTCTTTTTAGGCCCTATGAGTTGAAATTATAAGTTCTATGCCACATCTAAATAGGGAATCATCATATCAGTAGAAAAAAGATCTCTATCATGTTATAATGGCTAAAGCATACTAAAGGATTCTTTCCAGAGTCTGATCTTAGAACAAGAAGAGACATGGTCTAATTTTTATTCATTATTAGACTACTTTCTTCATATTTAGTCATGCATGTTTTAGAATCATCAAAACCATAGTTGTTCTTATAGGATCACTACTAAAGCAAGAGAGAATGAGTAAGAATAGTCCACAAGGGGTATGATTTTGAATTATCTACATGGCCATAGTCAACCAAGACTCAAGCAAACATTTTCCAATCGAATAAGAGGGGAGAAGCACATCCAATTAAAAAATATGCATCTCCAAATCTCGTTAGTTGGAAGAGGTAATAAGAAACATTAGAAGTAGTGAAATTTAGTTAGGAAATCTTAATGAGACAGTAACATACCCTAATCTTGATACCCGAACTAACCTCTCTGTTTATTATGCATTTTCAATTAAATTACATGCTAGTTCCACTTTCCCTAATTTAAAGAATTAGTATCAGTTGATGACAAAAAACATTATGTATTAGTAAAACATCAGTTTACATGAAAGTCTAGCATAAAATAATAATATATTTCTTAGTGGATTTATTTATAAAATACACAAATTAATTAGTTTTGGCCATATTTGGCACTATGGAATTATCTTAAGTCTACTTGACGAGAAACAAAAAATACAAAATACTATATTAAATTAATTAAAAGGGAGGATAAATGCATTATATGTTTACTTGCAAACCAAATACCAAATGATTTCAATCAAGGAAATTAATGTCAAAAATGGATTTGTCATATCATAATAAGCTTACATGTCAATTTTCAAGTCAATCAAACTTCCTTTGACAACTTATTTTATTAGTTGAAGACTCTAGCTTTAATATACCAAATTTGTTTTTATAGTTACATCCTTGAGACATTTTCTGGGTCTTTCTCCTTTTAATGCACACATGCATTTACCCCTTTGTCTACATAGGTCACACATGGTATGCAAGACCAGATCTGCAGAACAATGGGCCTCACAGTAACCAACAGTGTCGTGCTTCCTTCTCCCCTTCCTCTTTTCCTATTTCTATCTCATCCCTCCTTCCTCAAGTTATCATAACCTTAGAATCCCTTGCACCCTCTCTCTCATCGAGCACATAAGCATTATGGATGTAGGGTGCAACAACACCACCTATTGTGATGACCACCAGTGGCTTTAGTGTTCATCAAATGGATGCACAATGACCTCCTATTCTACTTATAACTTGTACTAACCACAACGCCAACATGCCCTAGCCATCACCCAACATGCCATCTCCCAACACCTCTCAATATGTTGTCATCTCCTTTGCTAGTGCTTCTTTCAATGTCAAGATAAGATCTGCCACCACCAGTCTTATGGTTGGAAATGACTCAACTAGCCACCAAACAACAATGAAACCTTTTCCCTTCTTCTCTACCAGGTCCACCACCACCTCTAGATCAGAGACTAGCTGCCATACCACCTCTACACCCAATGTCCTGACTATGGATTTCCACTTGCAACTGCAGACCCTCGACCATGGTCATATTGTAATGCAATAAGGTCACTGATGTAGCCCTTCATACATAATCCAAAAGTTGGACTCAGAGCTACTCATGTCTTCACCACTACTTTCACCATGACCTTGATAGTTGTTACAACTCCATGAAGAGTTCAACCCCTTGAACATGATCAGCCTCACTCACCACCCAAGTCTCCTATATATTTATAAGACCTTAATGCTTCAAATATTTTGTATTACTAGGTATTCCTTCTCTGGATGTGGTCTATAGCTAAAATTGTAGAGTAGGACATGATGATCTAAATGGAGGTTCAGTAAAGATCCTTTCCCCACAGCTGATGCATATCAATTATGGGACTACCTCAGACAGGTACCTAGAGGTCAGCAACACACACAAGCTTCCTATTGGTGTCTATGGATGAAGTTGCAAATTCACATGCATTGAATGAATCCTATCAATAGACCAAATAAAAAGGCTCAATTGATTTCATCATCTAAAAGGTTTGCATAAACTTTACTTCATTCCAAGTAATTAAGTACTTAATTAGTGAAAATATAAATGTAGTAGAAGACGATAGTTGTAAGCATTGCACATCAGTAAACATTAGATGAACATGCCCAGATATACATAACACTTTTGGACTATACAACTATCTATATGTATATGTACACAAGTAACTTATAACAACAATATAGGGTTCTGAAATGTTTATAGGAAAATACTTAGGTACTTGGAAGATAATTAGGTGGTAACTCTTATCTATAAAAAATAAATCCAATCACTTTATCAACATCCTTAGTAATTTTGTATTAAACTTCAGGAAGACAAAACTTAACATGGAAGAAAGGTCATGCAAGTTCATACATGTTGTAAAGTGAATTCGGACTAATGACTTGATTAGCTAAAGGTAACATCATAGGTTTATACATTAGTATGCATGTAATAGTGAAGGTTTGAAAATATTGAATAGTTATGTATGGAATCACAATATTTTTATGTTGTAACTAACCTAATAAGTATTTTGGGTCCCTTAATCATGTACCATATGGATATGCGTGCATATGGCATAGACTTGGGTGAGAAAGAATATAGGCCCTATGAGTTATTATGAGTAGTTTGATTATAATCCAATTAATGTAAAGATGAATCTAGTAAATACTAATGGGATATTATGACAATAAAAGACCCATATTAAAGCATTCATGTAGAAAGGTCAATATGGTAACTTCACATAAATAAGAACCTAGATTTTGTAATGATAATCATTCTGACACTCTATCAAAAAACTAGAAGCCTAACAATGGATAATAAATATATCAAGATGATTTATTAGTAATTAGTGAGTCACTTGGATCCTAATGTCATCATTGGAAAAACCAGTTATGAATTATGTATATTGACAAATAATGACTTGAAATGTCAACTTATAACCTTAGGTAATAACAACATACACATTTGAGTATCCATAAACCCGAAATTGATATTAGGAAGCCAATACTAGGTTCAGATATACTTTTAGTTATGATTGGGTAATTACAAAGTAATGTGTGTAAAAGACATTTAGGTTGATAAGAACCAATGCTGAATTTCACCCCTAGAAATGGGGTTGTTTGTGATGATCATGTATGTATAAATCCCTATTTATGTTTGGGTACTACATTGACTATAATTCCTCATTCCTATAGTGAGCCACCTTGTTAAACATTGCTTCTTTTGATATTGTATTGATGTTATACTTTTCTAAAGTGATATCATATGAAGTACTATGAATATTTAGATATTTCTCTTGTTATGGGTATTTTAACCCCTCCAGTTGTTCCTTTCAAATACTTGATGTGATTAATAACTGAAATGATAATCTCTCCTCTCTATTATGCATGATAAATGTAATAACTACAATATCTAAAGTAGTAGAACTTATGTACAACCAAACTTAAATACGATATGCATATTTTGCCTAGGTGTTTGTATACACCCATACTTCCTGGGTCATGATCCGATGGTGTTATGATTTTATTTTAGATATATGCAGTCTATATTATTTATGTATGCAATTTGGTATTAATTTGATATGGTGAATGATTATTATGGCAAGAATGTTAATCTCAAATATCTTTTAATATACAATATCTAATTCTTTTAATTACTTCATATAGAACCTACCTATGTCTTCATAGCCCTCTCTTTTCTTGGGAATACTCTTTTTATACTTCTAACCCATTAACTATGCACATACTCTATTGTGTTTTAAGGCATATCTCTATTGTGTTTTGTTTGGTGTTGTTCTGAAAACCACCCAGGTTTGGGAGTTTTAGAGAGAATGGATCCAGGAAGATCACATATGGAACATGAACTTAAGGATAGCTTCAAATAGTTGGGTCTTGCATTTCATTAATCTATTAGATATATGCCATTTTATTTTTCTATACCACCTTTATGGTGAGCAATAATTTAGAAGAATCACCATATCACTTTGTAATAGTTTGTATCTACTACTTATACACTTCTATACTCTGTGTTATGTGTGTGTGTGTATGATTTGGAAAATAGTGAAATTTCTCCTTTCCTCCATTTTTATAATAGGTGTTTCTCTATTTAGTGAAGAGTGGATCCCCTCTCAGGTTCCACTCTTCATAGAGATCGCCATTCAAAAAGATTCCACCCTTATGGCTTTTTGTCCCAACTTCCATTAGCTTAAAAATCAACCATGGAGGTGAGGGGGGAGAGAAAACCAAGGTCAACACTTACTTCCCAAAAATAGATTGAAAGAGGTAGGAGAAGAAGCAAGAAGAAGGGAAAGAAACATTCAAAGTAGAACCAACCTTCCAACGATGGAGAAGAACAAAGATCCAATACTCCTAAGTTGTAATCCGAGAGAAAGGACTTTGTTTTGGCCTCTATCTCCAAGAATCTCTCATGGTATCTGCTTTGGAGCTCTGGTCAATTGTGAAATAGAGGTGGTGGAGTGGAAAAATGAAAAAAGAAGTGTCTCTTATTGCTTTTATGGCTGGCTTCCCAGTTAGCCCTGAGAGTTTTGATTTCTCTATGGGGTCTTTGCATCTCAATGGGTGTCCATAGAGCAAACTAAAAGGTTGAATGCCAAAATAAAAGTTGGTAAAACTTTGGGTCTCAATCCGATCGATTTAACACCCAATATCTCTAAGTTTATGACTAAAAGATCTAAAAAACACGTTTACCTTCTCAAAACATTATAAATCGAAATAAATTTCTAAAGGTAAACAAATCCAGTCTTGAGTTTACCAACCCGTCTGTTTTAGGTTTATCATAGCAACACCCAAAAATCTACAAGAAAAACTCAACCAACCTTTTACTAAACCCATCTTGGGTTCAATTCATTTAAGGTCTAAAATCAAATACATGCTTCATAATTCCTAACCATGGTCCTCCTAAACCTGACCGGGTTCACCTGAACCCAACTGGATACAGAGTCAATTCTAGCCCATGATCATCTTAAGGTTCATAATATCTCATAAGCTACATATGCGTCTCATTGGATTGAACCCGATCATGTTTAGGCCAACCCAACCCGAACTCAGGTCCACTAAGGCTCAACCTCAAGGTCCAACATAAACCAAGTTATAAGCAAATAATGGTTTTGCCTAAGTAATTTATTATTTTTTAAAAGTACAATAATACATTCAAGGTTCTTAATTAATAGTTCATTAAAGGCCCATATTCTTATTTTCCCCTTTTAATCCTACAAATCATATGTTTTACTTTTGAATTCGAATTAATATAGTCTATAACCATGTATTTCAACATATTATGAAGCAAGACATCTTTTGAGAATATTACTAATGCTAGTTGAATTATCATTCCTATCTAAGGTTTTCCATAACTTAGGATATTTGATAATCATTCATTTGAGACAGATCATTATCAACTTTTCATTCCAAAATTTAGGTTTCAGCTCAACATGAAAAAGATATATGATTTTGCATATGAGCTAATCTAGGGTTTAAGTTTGACCTGAGATTGATTCATTACACATCCTCTCCTCCCTAAGAAGTTTCATTCTCAGAAATCATAACAACTAGGGATGAGTTCTCCTCATCTCTCTCTCTCAATCTCTCATTTTGCCTCTACAACATTGTGATTATTCTACAACACCTAACCATAGGTATATCATAATTCCTAAGTTTTGTACCTTCCTATCAATGATATGTATTCATCTCTCCATGTAGGTGACACCATATGCTAATATGCATCAGTTGTTTGGATAACCATATTGGTCTCCGAGTGACATTTTCTCAGCACGGATTCATGGAAAACATTGTGTAAGTGTTGTACTTTTGGTGCTAACTATAGATGTATGTGACCTTCCATTATTTTTTGTAATATAATAAGGACACTAATATATGTGGATCAACTTACTCTTGTTTCAAAATCTAAGAACTCATGTCCATTGTATAAATTTCTGACAGACTTTATCACTGACCTTAACTTCCAAAGGTATGTGCCTTTTGTCAGTATAACTCTTTTGGAGAAGACAAGGATAAACCTTTTTATCTTAATCCCAAGATCCAACATCAACTTTTGCATAAGAATAGTATTAACTTTACTATGTTGGTCTTGACCTGGATTTAAAAATCATAATCTTGACACCCTTATGTCATTAGAAATGAAATATATATTACAAATATCATACATTTTGAATTGAATGATATAAATAAATTAACCAACAAGTATTGTTAGTTTAGTCACTAAATTTAATCTTATGGTAAATCATTACATATATAACATATTATGTGTGCTACTAATATATTGGTGAAAGAATGTAAATATTTTGTTTTCATTGTATAACTTATTTGTGTTGGTTGTAAAGAATTTAATATAACAAAAATATACTACTAGAGAGGTATAGGCAAAGTTGGTTTAGTTCATATTACCACTAGTGTTATGTTTAGTACATATTGAATGAAGGTAAAGGGAAGAAAGGGAAGGAAAATGGAAGGGAAGGGAGGGGAAACTTATGTTAGTCATTCTAGTTATTATAAAATTCTTTAAGTCTCATTAAATCTGAGTGCTAAATTTATTCTAGTTTCATTATGTTTTAAGTTTTTCTTCTAGGTTTCTATAACTCCCTACAAGTTTACCCCATCTTCCATCCAAGATTTTATATTCCTATTGAGGTGACATAGAATATCTATAAAATATAATAATTATTTTTCTTCTATTTATATTGCTTGTGTGTTGTACAAGTATTTTCCTTCATGTTATTCATGATTTCATCAAAATTCGCTCCACAATTTAATTCTTCCCTTCAAAATTTTCAAATTATTAAACCTTTTTATTTCCATACTTAATTTATTCATTTCATGTTCCTAACAAATTTCTTTCTGAAATATTAACTTTCTATCCAAGTTGGCTCATCAAATATTAGTCTACTTTCCTTCTATAATTTTACTTCTACCACCTTCCTCTATATTTCTCTCAACATTTCATTTCTACATTTCGTATTTTCCTTGAAGTTTTCTAACACGTCATCAAGTTTTGTCTTTCTCATTGTCTCCATTTTGATTTTTTGAGGAGAATATTGGATGAAAAATACACATGAAACTTTCTCTTTCAATGTCCTCTGTTCTCCTCCTTTTCCTATCATTTTGTCTAACCAAACAAACTGGGTCTTTTTCTCTCACTCCCCTTGTCAATCACTTTCTTCCTATGAAACAAGCATTAAAACTACAAACACAACAATATATATTGGTTGTAAATTTTGAAACTAAGCCAAACTGTTGACTAGTCCAAGACTAAATTATATTGAACTATGAATTTGTTGTTTGGTTTAATTTACTATATTATATTTCATATCAAAAATAATATTTTCATGAAAATCTAAGAATGTGTCATCATTTTTGACAATCAACATAGCATGCTAAATAGAATTAAAATAGACAAGCTGGAAATGTGTGTCTATAAATCATATACATAAGATATATGCATTGACATGGTCCAACTAACTTAGTATAAGTATGTATTCTACCACATAGTTTAATTTTGTATTGAAAGCAAAGTTTAATTTATTTTACATTGACTTTATATTTTGACATACATAAACTTATAAAGTAATATATTGTTAGTATAGATAGGTATTTTTGCAGATATATATGTATACATATACATGGGACAGAGAGATAGACTCCCCCACCTCCTACAACATGTAGCGGAGGTCAAACGCCCAGGGGATAGTGAATCAAAAAATACTTATAAGGTGGTTTAAACCTAGGTTCCTTCATTGGAGAACACCTGAGTGCACCACTCCACTATCTCTTCCCGACATGTATATATGTATATGCATATGTGTGTATATATGTATGTGTATATTTATATTATTAACTTGAATACATATATATTTGTTTGTTTTGGTTAAACTAAACCCTTAGACCAAATCAATTGTTGTTTTATGATTTTAATATAGAACCAATGCAAGTTGTTAACCCCTCTAAATCAAACTTAACTAGTGGGAGTACTCCAGTTGGGTTAAGTTCTATGGAATGATGTATTTTTTGCCTATTCATATTACTAAAAAAATATGTAAAAGAATACAAATATACTCTCTATAAAAAATTGTTTTTTGTAATCTGTAAGAATGTTGAATAAGAGAGAGGATCGTTATGTGAATTGAGGATAAAAGATGATTTTTGACAAATATTGGAAATTTTGAGGAGGTCTAGGGAGTTGTATTATAACTTCATTAAAAGTAAAAACAATGATGATTTCTCTTATCTAGACCCAAAAAATGCAGAACTAAGTTTCAAAAAAAGTGAAGTAGCTAGACAATTGGATGGGTTTTGCATAGTTGTTTACAAAACCATCTAGTTTCATTATTCACCTTATATACAATGGACTATTATGGTTCTTTCCTCCATGTCATATGTGGATTGCCTTTACAACGTGTGTTAAAAAAATCTTGTGTTTTAGTTCATGTTATTCTAGAAAAATAGTTGATATTAGGATGTTGCAGTAGTCACAAACTCATTAAGTTTTGATGATCACATGCCCTTGTGATGAAGTTAGTTGATGTTATCAACTTGTATTCTATTTATTTGGGACGAAATTATATATATTTCAAATGTGAATCACATATATCAAAATTTTGATAGGGTCCAACTCCATTCCCATTATTAAGATCTAAATAAGTTTGCTACAAGAATAGTTACAGCTTCATGGCTTTGCACTTTCTATGTTGGTTGTAGGTAGGCTTCCAACAAAGGGAGGATAAGAGAGAAAGAATTTTCACCCTCCTCCTACAACCCAGGTAGAGGCTTGATTCTCAGGATGAGTGATATATCGAGAAATACTTGTCTATGTATTTTGAACCCAGGTTCCTTCATTAGGGACTACTGGAGTTCATCAATTGTGGTATCTCTCATTGGAAGGCTTTGAGAAAAGTAAGTTCACTTTGTTAGGTTCAAAATTCAAAATCGTGATACTCTTATATGACCATTTATGAAAAATATATAAAAAAATCACACATTTTGTGATTGGTATAATATGAACTATTTAAGAAAGCACTTGTTTATGATTTTGTTCCCTAAGTAGTATTTTGTAGGAGTATATTTATATGTAGTATTTAAATAATATGTTTGTTTCTAAGATATAGGTAAAAGAGTACAAAATTGTCCATTTTTGGTATATACATACGGATGTGGTTCTTTTAATTTAGCGTAAGAAAGAAGAGGCCTTATACTAGAAAATATGTATAAATGTAACAAATATGACAGAAATAGTTGTGAGTTCTAGAAATTTTAGCATAAGATACATTGTATTGCCATATGTAAGGATCATCTCAATTGCCAAAATTAAGATTCAAATTTTGATTATTTGAACTCCATTCAATATTTCTTCTTAGTGAGGCTTTCAGAAAATAGAGTCACTTGGTTAGACCCATAATTGATCTATGCCACAAAAAAATATAATGAGTGAAACCATGAAGGAGATCACTCTTTACATCACAAAATAAAGACACATTAGATCTACAACTGAATGCAAACTTGCATGAATGAAAGGATGTAGATTATAGATCAAGTGTAAACTATAAACTCAATGTCAACAATAGCAACATATCATAACTAGATATTACATAGTTATAAAAGTAAAAAGGCTCCTCAGCCACATAGTTGGCATAATGGAAATATGAAAAACATAAACTAAATCTTGATAAGGACATGTGTTGAGGGCAACCTGATCATTTTGAGAAATCCTCTTAACTACTATTGCAGGTCAGGTTCCTTCATAATCTCTTCTTATCTTAGAATATATCCACATGGGTGATTAAGAAACAACCCCTAAAGTAGGAGACAAAATAGAATACATATTATTGAAATGGTTGTGCGCTTTTAAAATCTAAGTAAAATAAGAGTAAAGGACACATAAAAGAAGTTATTCCCTTTCAAAGAGAAATAGGATATAAGAAAAGATATCGTCAATTGAATATATCAAGAGTTATTAAGAAAATTTCAATGAGATGTTGCATTTCATTTCACAATAACAATGTGGATAAGGTTGCATGCAAAACAAATAGTAAACTAGAACAACATAATATGTCGGGTTGAAGTGCCACCAATTCCATATGAAGGATTACCACAATCTTAATCCTTAGTATATGAACATTATAAAATAGATAGTTTTCACCACCACCCATATGCATGGCATCAGGCACCCCATCTAAACCCAAATAAAATATGTACTTTGTGTACTAGGAAGAAACACCTAGATACACAACTACAATTACATTTTTCTAGTCTACTCAATTCAACATGTTTATTGTGGAGGTGATATAAGTATAATCAATTTCCTAATTAGTAAGAGACATTCACATGGAAATATGGGGATCATTGCACATCAACAAAGATCCAAGTACAATTAGGATTTCTCAAGAAAGATATATCAAAAGATAGAGAATCATTAGTTTCCAGCCTCATTATTGGTTTAATGGATCACGAGAGTAATGTAGTTTTTCATTAATTATTATATAAGAAACATACCTAAGTTCTCATCTAAGGTGATCAATATTTACTACTAAGTCTGTAAATAAAGGCCTCCTTCTCCTAATAAATTTTCTTATATGATATAGGACTAATTTTGAATGAATATGAAACCCAAAATTGCATTTTTCATCTGGTCCAACTAAGTTTGGAAAGCTATACCAACCCAAAACATGTTCTCTTACATTATTCTAATAATTAGGTAATTAGTAATTAATTTGTAAGTAAAAGTATATATTCTTGTTGTATAAAATAAAACCGCATGTAATATGACCAATATGTTCCACACCATGAATTCAAAACAATGGTGTGACACAGACATATCAGAGAATTGATGAACCCAAGCAAATGTGGCTTCAATCAAAATGAAGACCAAAAGGATCCAATTACCCTCGTCATGCATGACCAAAAGCAATTGAAATCAAGGGCATAGATGGATTTTACTCATCTTAAAAACCTCAAACAATATCTCACCAAGACAACAACATGAGAGGAAGGCTACATGCCACTCATTTCTCACAAGTTGGGAGCAGCAACCAAAAGCCTTAACTTCCTCCCTAATAATATAACTTAATTAGTGTTCAGATTCATGCAATGGGTCATTATCTTATGTAGAATTTTTTTCTCTTGTTTAGGGAAATATTATTATCAAGACTCAGTGTCTCTAATATTTTCACATGTCTTGATATTTTTTCCTCATTTTAATTTTATTATTAGATATTTTACATATAAGATAAAAATATATACTCTAGATAATCAGGAAACATATAATCTAGTTATAAGGTTATATCTAAAATTCAATAATATGTACTATTTCATATAACATATCAAGGTCTACTAGTATTACACATAATTATTGTGATAAATCATATTTATCTAGTAAATTTTTAGGAATGACTCTCAGTTTATAGTTATCTCACTATGAGAGGACTTATATGAATTTATCTTACTAGAAGTATTATTATTTCATTCAATTTAGGCATTATAACTATTTAGTTAATATATCATAGATAATGGAAACTAAGTTTTTCCTAGTTATATGAATATCCTATATTTACCTATTTCGTATTCATGTTATAGCCAATGACAACAATTAAGCAAGTTGGTTATTTTTTATCGTAATTGACGTCATTATGTGCACTACTAAAATTTTGGAACATAAATTCATGTATTCATTTATTATAAGATATCTAGTGTTAAATATATTGTCACATGTTAGCCTAAAGTTCATTATTGCATATATTCCCTTTGATATACTTCACCACTTAATGCAACTCATGTATTAAATGTGATAACTATATACATAAATGATTTATTATATCCAACTTAGGGTAACAACCTCACAAATTATCGTATGATACCCTAAGAATATGATATCCTTATTTAGATCATTTCATAAAAGTCTATCAACACCTATATTTTACTTATTTCATTATTCGGTAATGTGTCACAATATTTATATAATTTGAGGGTTACATGTCTAGCTTAGGGTTAGTTTAGCATCTAACTACACACTACATGTACATATTAATTATACAAGGGTAGATTAATAAGTTTTTAATAGTTCTAAATAGTATCGTGTTATTTATTACCTACTATATATGTTCTTACTCAAGTTATGGAATTAGCACTACATCGATATATATATATATATATATATATATAGGGAGAGAGAGAGGTATTGGTAATGACATAAGAAATATAACATGGGTGCTTTATAGTTCCACATATTTTAAATCAATATATTATAAATATTTAGGCAACATGTAATTTTTTTGCGTTAATTATCGTGGTTTTATATACTTTTTGTGTTTTAAATAATAAATGTTTTGTTGAGAAATAGATAACATTTCCCTACATAGTACAAGTTGGTTGTGGCTGCCTTTGCTTGGTACGTGACTTCTCTGATGCAAATTGGATTTGGCCCCATTGTTTGCTAATATATACAATGATGTGACTATGCCTAGTATTTAGAAATGTAAGTGGAAAACTAGATGGTAACTGAACTAATAGGGTCTTTTAGGTCATGTTATGTTACATACCCAGTAAATGAAATTCAATTTGGGTACCACTGTGATCAATAGTAGCTTGTTACTAATAATGTTTGCAATCACCACCTTTCAGTCTACCAATGTTTGGTTTTATTTCATATTAGTTGGACAACTGCATTTTCTTGCAGAAAAGGTATGCCTAAACTTGGATTGATATTATAGTCTAAGGTGGGGTTGGTTTGTAAGGAAATATGGCATCAAAGATGGAAGCAGAAATAAAAAGTTATATTTTCATATTCCCTTTAAACAACAGATCGCATCATTAACTATGAATTGGGAGGAAGGTTTGTAAGAGATGTACCTGGTCTTGAATCAAGTCCAATGACTATCCTTGCAACAATATGCTTATTTCATAAGAAACACTTGAATATGTGAGCTCACATGAGTATGGCCATACATTTCTTAGTCTTGCTTATCCAGTGGCATGGATTTCAATCTCCTATAGAAGGGACAAATCTGATCTTCATCACTCACACTCAACCCCCATGTGTCACAGTGTACCTGAGCATCACATTTATAGCAACCCTTATTCAAAGTCACATTGGATGATATCAAAATACATTGAATGACATATGATGACTGCAGTGACTTCAAGTCTAAGAACCACAATCACCACTATCACTATAAGAGTTGATTCTGACTATCGTCCCATAGTATCCATGTATCACTCTAGGTGGGTTTGTCTGGTACACTATTATCTAACAAGTACCTATGTGTTTGGTTTGATATCAAATATCATGACTGATGAGATTCAGTCATCAACCAACACACACTCTAGTCTTGTGTATTAAAATGTTGTTTATTTTACTTCCACGGTAATATTTGACTAGGGACATAACAAGAATGTATGTACTCTTATCATACATATAATTTCATTGTTCAGGTCCTCAATCTGAAGACATATGTCATCGAGCAACATCAACTATGTTTGTGTCATCATCTCATGATTGAGACAAACACAATAGATGGAGTTACTTTATCATTATCAAATCAATAAGGGCATTACAATCATCATATGATTGGCTCTCTGGGCATATATACCAACAGACTCCCACTTACACTTAGAGTCAATCACTCGTGAATCTTATTCCAAGTGATCTTAACATGTCCATCATGTTTTTGTTGTGCAAGCACTTTTATAGCGGGTTAGAAACATTTGCTTCTAGTCGGTGTTTTGCAAGTTTCACATCTCCTTCTTGTACGACTTCTCGTATGAGATGGAATTATTGTAATATGCTATTTGAGATTCCTTACCTATCCAGTAGCTCCATTGTTTTCACAATACTTCTGTTGTGTCATCAATGGTTTAGAACCTCCCACAAGTTCATCCAAATTAACTTCTTGATCCATATAGTATCCTCTATTATTCACAAAATGGCAAGGTACTCAACTTTTATTGTAGAATTAACAACCGAATCTTGCTCGGAACTTTTCCATCATAAAGGTTCTCATTTTAAGGTTAAACGCAAATTTAGATTGTAATCATTAATTTTTTTGTCATTTTGGAAGCTTACATCAGGGTAACTCTTTACACCCAACTCCTCGTTATTATCATAACTAAGGAATGGATCCTTTTAGTGCTTCTCAAGTACTTAAGGATGTTCTTTATGGCAGTCCAGTGACTTTACTGGGATCTGACATATTTCCACTCATCATGTCTAATACATACAATACAATGGGATGGGTACATTATATTGCATACATGATAGATCTAATTGTGAATGCATATGGCATCTCATTCATGTTTTCCCATTCTTCACAATAATTGGGACATTGAGCTCTTCAGAGACTAATCCCATGGAACATGGACAAGTTTTCTCTCATTGAGTCTTGTATGTTGAACCCCTTCAGCATCTTGCCAATGTATGTGCTCTTTCTTAGGTTAAGAGACGTTTGATATTTATCTCTATAGATCTCAATCCTTATCACATAGAGTGTTTCACCTAAACCCTTCATAGAGAAGGTACTTTCCTTGCCAGGTTTTAATATCTATAGTACAAGGATGTTATTCCCCATCATTATGTAGAATATAAATATGCTCGCTCTAAATTCTTGTAATCGTATATTTCATCTTCATTTTGACTAAAGTAAAACTCTTTGTCTATCTTGTCAAATAGTATATTCCAACTCTGAGATGCTTGCTTTAATCCACATGTTGACCTTTGAAGTTTACAAAAATTATTTTCATTAATGGACTTATAAAACCTTCAGGTTGTGTCAAGTTGTGAAAGACTGGTTTTTAGCTTAATTTCGAGGATGAAATATCCTTTAAGGTGTGTAGGATGTGATGGAGTGGATTTTTAGACTCCATAAACATCAAGGACATAAGTGATTTCATGCATGTTGAGTTATTTTGGGAGTTACAAGTGATTTGTCAAAGTTTGGATGGCAAACGATAAGTATATTATGATTAAGTTCTTTAAATTTATGTCTTTTTCAAGTATTTAGTTGGATGATCAAATAGTTGAGTTTTGTCACCAAATTTGATTAAACTATATCTTGAGAGGTATTAAAGTCATGGTTAAAAATTTGGTGGCAATTGGAGTAACCTAGAGGGAGTTATTTAGGTTTGATCTTTGTGAAATAATGGGCATTATTGATTGTTGTTGGGCCAAATTTTAATACCTTAGCCTATGTTGGGCACTATCACACGCTCAGCTATTTGTGAAGTCAAGGACTAATACTGTGGCATCCTGGAGACTGTTGGATGGCTCGTTTTGGATGGATAGATGGCTATCCCCTACCTTGAAACCGTTCAAGATCATGGAGCATGGAGCAAGGAATCCAGTGACAGTCTACACTGTCACGATCCCTGATCGTGGGACGAATGGAGCTGGAGACCGGACGGTTGGCCTTGCCTTATTGAGAACTTCCGTCTTGGCCTAGATAGCCTAGCTTTTGGTGAAGTATATATATAGAGAGAGAGAGAGAGAGTCCCCCATCTCTCAATGTTTCTCCTCTATAGAGAGCTGCTTCTCCTCCGCAGTGAGCAAACTAGTGAGGAGGTACATGGAGCAAACTAGAGGAGGATAACAAAAGAAAACAAAGCTTGAGGTCAAGCCAGCCGTATAAGGATATACGCAGACCTTGATGTGGCGGAGTATCTGATGAGTCCTTTGCCCATGAAGACCACAGGAGGAGGCGGTGGTTGGATCTGGTTTCTTGAGCTTCCTCTCTTCTTTGGCTACTACCATGAGCGGAACGGTCTGATGACGAGTAGCCTTGTAGATGCAATGGGTCACGCTGAGGGGAAGAGGATGGGCGCAGAGGACTTCAATGGGTCCTAGTTCCATCTGACACTGAGAAAAGAAGCCAACAACTGATTTGCATGTCGAGAACTGGAGCATCACGGTGGCAGCCATTTTACTAGAGGTGACGCGCAGAGGCATCAAGAGAAGTAGATCAGAGAGTAGGAGGCGGTGTCGCCGTTCTTGGATGAGTTATTTAGATTTGATCTTTGTGAAATAATGGGCATTATTTATTGTTGTTGGGTCAAATTTTAATACCTTAGCCTATGTTGGGCACTGTCACACGCTCAGCTGGTTGTGAAGTCAAGGACTAATACCGTGGCATCCTGGAGGTTGTTGGATGGCTCGTTTTGGACGGATAGATGGCTATCCCCTACCTTGAAACCGTTCAAGATCATGGAGCATGGAGCAAAGAATCCAGTGACAGTCTACACTATCACAATCCCTGATCATGGGATGAATGGAGCAAGAGACCGGGAGGTTGGACTCGCCTTATTGAGCACTTACATCCTCGCCTAGATAGCCTAGTTTTTGGTGAAGTATAGAGAGAGAGAGAAAGTCCCCCATCTCTCATTTTTTCTCCTCTGTAGCGAGCTGCTTCTCCTCCGCAATGAGAAAACTAGTGAGGAGGTACATGGAGCGAACTAGAAGAGGATAATGAAGGAAAACAAAGCTCGAGGTCAAGCCAGCCGTACAAGGGTATACGCAGACCTTGATGTGGCGGAGTAGCTGATGAGTCCTTTGCCCATGAAGACCACAGGAGGAGGTGGCAGTTGGATCTAGTTTCCTGAGCTTCCTCTCTGCTTTGGATACCACCATGAGCGGAAGGATATGATGACGAGTAGCCTTGCAGATGCGACGGGTCGCGCTGAGGGGAAGAGGTTCGGCACAGAGGACTTCAATGGGTCCTAGTTCCATCTGACACCGAGCAAAGAAGCCAACGACTGATTTGCATGTCGAGAACTGAAGCATCACAGTGGCAGCCATTTTCCTGGAGGTGACACAGAGAGGCATCAAGAGTAGTAGATCAAAGAGTAGGAGGCGGTGTCACTTGCTTGGTCACCAGAGGTCCAAGAACGGTGACACTCGTTAGATGAAGGAGAGGAGAATGCAAACTCCCCGTCGTGCAAGAACAGGAGAACGGAGTGTTGGGCTCCCAGGCTGTGAGGAGGAGCCAGAGTTGTAGGTCTATGATGTTGTGCTATGGAGAAGGACCACTCGCCTTGGATGAGACTGATGCATGGGATGAGGAGACGACTGGTTTCTCGACAGAGCTCCAGTCGAACGCCGACGCTCGTACAAGCAGACAGAGGAACTGATGAGTGAAGAGAAACAAGAGATCATGAGGAATTGTGGGAGAGAAGGAAGAGAACGGAGAACCGGTTCCAAGTCATGAACCAACCGGCCCACAACAAGCAAGGGTTATGCCTCCCCAGCCACGTGACAGTGTCCCATTTTCCAAAAAGGTAATAATCGTCAGATCTTGCATAATTCGTAGAAAATCTCACTGTTATCAGAAAAATACATATAACATACCAAAATTCTCAGAAAAAATGAGTAGAACACAATGAAACTATAATATCAGGCTTTTGATGCATTAATATCAGTGATATCATGTAAGAGGTGTAATGCTTAGTTCTTGAGTATTAAATATTAAATGATGACATAAAATTATGGAAAAATGTCAGTAAGTCCATAATTATGTTTAGAATGCATATAATGTCAGATATGGTCATGTTGATGCACCAAAGCATGTAATTTGATTAATATGGATAATTAAGGATAATAACACTAAAGATGATGCAATTAGTACGTGCATACTCAATAAATGATGAGATTTACATAAAACCACCATATCTGTAACTGGAAGATAATTTAGAAATCTGATAAGTTATATACACAAAATTCATGTTATATGAAGAGCACCCTTAATACATGTGATGTAACCCTGATATGGTTAATGAGAGTGACTTAATGTTAGGTATGTTCACATAATAATGTGACACATGAGTATATCCAGTTGATGAACTATAATCTAGAATATAACATCAATAATATAAATCTAAGACAAGAATACAAGTAATCATGAGAATATCATAATGAGAAAAGGTAAACCCTAAAATGGATATAACTAGGGTTGAGATGATGAGAACCTGATAGTGTATGATCTTGTCTTGATCAGGGTTTGACCTGGGATACATACTTGACTCTTGGATATATGTGATGATTAAGTTTATCTCTTGATCAAGGTACGCCATTACCTCTTACTTGGCTTATTATACAATATGCTTGTGTTATATGTGTAGTAAAATACTTGGCATATAGTATTGGATGAAATGATTGCTCTTGTATGATATGTTGCTTGATTTTCCGTACTTATTGCTATGAGCACATGAAACATAATATATTTGTTCCATTATATCCAAGCACTTCAACTCATTGGTAGTCAACTGTTGATAATAAAGTAGTTCAACTCTTTGGTAGTCAAGTACTTGAAAGTGATCCAACTCTTTGGTAGTCTGATCACATTATGAAATGATCCAACTCTTTGGTAGTTGATCATAAGGCCTTAATGCATTCAACCTTCAACGGTCAATGCATGGATGATATAATTCAAAATGTGCTTAAAATATGTGTTCTCTTTTATTGATGAATATCTTTGTGCAAGTATACGCTTTTCTTATATTTCTT
Source organism: Alisma plantago-aquatica (assembly GCA_963693085.1). Classification (NCBI taxonomy): domain Eukaryota; kingdom Viridiplantae; phylum Streptophyta; class Magnoliopsida; order Alismatales; family Alismataceae; genus Alisma; species Alisma plantago-aquatica. The sequence goes on from OY856409.1 coordinate 1,588,727,563, forward strand.
TATAATTGCCAAGTATTAGTTTTATCTTATTGTCAAGATATGATGAGAGGTATATAAAAGACACGTAGGCATACTCAGTACAATATTCTTGAATATTGTGTTGACGTGTACCACATGTAATCTTTTGTTTAGGTTGTGGTTATGCTCTTGAAGATTCAGGATAGTAGAGTTGTGTGGCGAGTTGATGTACATGTGGACATGTTGTCTTAAGATCATGTTATTTAGTGGTAGTACATGTATATGTATAAGTTTGATGTTCAATATGTAATATCAAATGTTGTAACAATTCATGTTGTAATTATATGTTGAATGGTGAACATGTGTTGTGGTTTTATTATTGTTCATGTGCATGTGCTACTGATTGTTTCCTTCTGACTTCCTTTGATTTTCTTCTTCTTATCCTAGTGTGTGGTATTCAAATGGGGATTCTCACTGAGGTGAGGGTTTCAATTTGGATGTCACACATCAGATTAAGTTATAAAAATTCTGGGGATGTCACAGGTGGTATCAGAGCATGAACAATAGCAAAGCCTAACATTTGCTCATTATGCAACTCAAAACCAAAGAACCTTGAACTTAATAATATTTAGGGTTAGATTAGTTGTCTTTTAGAGACTAGATCTGACCTAGCCTTTAGGTTAGCACCTAGATGTCTGAGAACTAGGTCTAGACTGGTGCTTGTGAATAGCAAGTCCTTTGATGTCATTCTTTCCCTGTAGTACTGCAGTATGGGACGTTGTACTATTTGGAAATGATGTACATCAAGGGAAGAGAAACCTTTGGCATATGATGCATCTATGTTTTGGGTAGCTACACCAGTCTACACCATGTTCTCACCCCTTTTCACTAGTTTTCATGACACTGTACTCTCTACTATGTGTGGGACACTTGTTTTCAGGATTTGGTTTTTTATTCCAAACGGATTTAACCTCGATAGTTTTCTCTGACGCATGTTTTATCGGAGAAAAACTATATAATATTTTATTATGTATATGTATTACAAAAATGTGTCCCCACACATGTATGAGTAGGAGGTGGTCATGCAACGTAAGTGAAAGTGAATGACATCAGTCTAGAAGAGAGCGTAGTTCTAGATTAGATGTCTAGAGCCTTGTTGGAATATATATGATAGATGGAATAGATGATATAAGTTATGATGATATGATGTAGGTCTTATATAGATGATATAAGATGGTTTAGGATGATATATGTTTGTCTTTGAGGACTTAAGTTGGTTTTGAGGATTTGAGATGAGTTTGATGATGCAAGTAACTAGGCTTTTATGAGATAAGATATGTTAAGTTAAGACAGGATGTGGATTAGCCTGAGCCTCAAGCTCTTTTACAAAGGAGGACCTCTAGTGTTGGGACCAGTTTTAGGGTGAACTCCAGAGAGAGCGAGACCCACATGGAGAAGGTCAGAGAACCTAGACTCCATGATATGAGAAATATGAGAAATATGTGATATGATATGTCCTAAACTAGAATACTCCTGAGTGAATGAGTTGAGTTGCCTCATGCATGATTCTTATAGTCCTCTTGAACCCTAGATGTCCTTGAGAGGACAAAACCCTAGAGACAGAGAGAGGTTGGTTATATGTGTATATGTGAACATGGATATGAATACCTACCATCTGGGTGAGGGTGAGAACCCAAGACCCTAGAGGGGGTAGCTATTTTTTTTAGTTTATGTGAAGCCTCATGCTCAGGTTGGTGGTTCCTTATAGGAATATAGTGGTGTGTACATAAGATAGAGAGTTTAGAAATAGTATGTCTCATGGGTAGAGACCTATGAAGAGAATGTCATAGCATGTTTTGGTTTGTGTTATTGTGGCTAGAGCTTGTAAGGCTATCAACTAGTACCAATAAGGTAGACTTGTTAACCCTAGACCAGAGACGGAAGATAAAGTATGTGCATATGAGATACTCATAGATTTGAGTTAGCTCAGAGAGACTGAGCATGGAACTACCCTCGTTATGGGTTAGAGGAACCTCATTTGGACTAGATAAAGTTTTGATATTTGTTTGATTATCCACTCACATAAGTTTTTTTAGCACACCCATGATATAATATGTAAGCATGCAATCTGATCCAGAGATGTGATATATAGACATGACGTGATGGAAACCTAGAGATGGTTTAATAGATATCAATGTATAAATGGTTAACCATATACATGAATAATGATGATAAAGTGAAATTGTTGGCTAATCTTGTGATGAATCACTAATAAATGTTGCAATTTATTATGAGTAATGAAATAAGATCATATGAATGAAACATGTTACATGAGGTGTTAATCTTAGTGCTTAATAAAGATGAAGAATATGTTTAACAGTTAGCACAACATAATGTGATGACACATTAATATAATGGGCTAACCTTAGTTAACTCATATAACATCCCTCCCTAGGGTTACATACATAACTAGCGGAAGCACAGCCTAATCCCAACATTATCCATAATGTGGGGTACTTGGCATTTCAGGGAGGGATTGTCACATGCATGATCTCATATCAAGAAACAAATAACACTTGACATTATTGAAACATAGATTCATACATAAGTTCTTGGAAAGAAAACTACATCGTGATTCTAAAGCTACACATAATCTAGATGACATATGTAAGATAGGATCTCCATAGATGGACGTCCCACTAGGCAACCATTTATAAGGTCTTGAATCCTTGAAATCTTCTCAAGATGTCTCTTTCCCTTTTACTCCAACGTCTGCGGAAATCTCATCCCCAGCCATGCAAAGGAAAAACAACCATGGTAAGTAAGTGGCATTGGCATGTTATAAAATGTAAAAATAACATATAAAGGTGACTTGACATAAACATGAACATGCATTAACATTAATCATTTCTTGGCATATTTTACATAAAGAATTTGACAAGAAGTATATGCTCCTCTCTTAATGCCCCATAAGGAGCCCATAATGCTCGGAAAACCCATAACAAGGTGCATATAAATCTAAATCAAATTCCCTTAACCATGATCTTTCTTAGACTTAATTATCTTCTTAATTACTTAAACGTGATCTTAATGGGATTTCTCCCTCTTGAACATAGTTGGGATTTCTCCCTCTTAAGAATGGATGGGAATCTCTTCCCTCTTAATCTTGGTTTCATGTATATTAATCATAATTCATAATCTTAATGTGATTTCTATTCTTAGACTTAGATTATAATAATCAACATCCAATAATCATATACATTGAAGAAAACATGCATTAATCATGACTTTAGCATAAAGTGCATAAACTTATCAAATCATTCAATAAATCAAGTTTACTATGCCATGGGCATGGCCCGCTTACCTTGAGCTAAAACACCTAGGTCAAACCTGGTTTGACTGATTGGGTTCTCTTAATCACCTAAAATAACATGTATGTCTTTCATTATACAACATTAAACCCAAATTTGTTCATATAAAAAATTGAGATGTGAAAATAGAGAAATCAGGCGATAAAACTAGAAAATCGGATTCCTTATTGAAAATCCTTTCCAAAACGTATTTTTTCATATTTTTCCAATAACCAGGCGATATACTATAAATTTTCGAAGAGTCGCCAATCACAAATCGATCTAAAGCCACGTATACATATATTTTTATCAAAATCCAAAAATAGTGGGCCAACTCCGGATTTGGCCCAATCAGGCTTGGCCAAATTGGCAACAAGGCTTTCCTCAGCGATCAAAGAAATAGGGCGTGAAAACTCAAAAATACCCCCGCGGGTGAAAAACATCAAAAAGGCTGACAGGGGTACCCAGGTCATCTCGTGACCTAGATTGCTCCCTGCCTGCTCCATGGCAAGAGCAGCACCTGGAGGTTCATCTCTGATTAGAACCTGAGAAGGAAGAAGGTACTCACGGTATTTGGGTTCTCCACTGCACTCACGGCACCAAGGCGAGGCCATTGAGCCTAAGATCGAGCCCTGATGTACACAGGAGCTCAGGACTGCTCTTCGCAAGGCAAGAAATAGGGGAAGCACATCGGAGATCCACGGTCAAGAAAAGTGATCTGAAACATTTAGGTGATGATCTAAAAATGACCATGGAAGCAAGGCGAAGCCATCCATCCTATTTTCATGGTTGTGGATGCACTAAAATGCCATGGCGACTAGCGTCGATGAGGCTCGACGGTGGAGTATATCTCCCGATGATATGGGCAATCATAGGGCAAACTAAGGTTGGGAAAACAAAGGAGGGACTCCGAGGATGCTCACTGTAAGGGCAATTAAGCCGAGGTGACTGGAGAAGGCCGGGCAGACTCAAGGTCGCTAGAAACCGAAATCGAGTAGGTCAGAGAGATTTGTGGCTCTCGGGGCCAAATTGGCAGTGGAGGAGGAGAGCTCAGGGGTCGGCGGTGCTTTTGGGCGCAAAACAAAGGAGGTGGATGCTCTGTTGTGGCATCTAGGTGTCTGTGCATCAAGGGGGTCAAATCCCTATATTAGGCATTTCACCTACATCAAGCGAGAGGGGGTGAATTAGGGCTTGCTCGGATCGGGGTGACTAGCCGGAGGCGTTGGCGAAGAAATCAAGTGAAATGGCCTCATAATGAGGGAGAGAGAGATCGACAAAGAAACTGTTGTGAAACGTCTCTTGCTCGCGTGGAACAACGAAGGTAGTTGATGACAGGTGTGCCATTGGATCTTGATCCAACGGTCATTGTGCACGCACACGAGGAAAGAAGCAAAAGTAACACGTGACAGCAAAATAAAATGAACCATAGGTTAATTGTTTGCATTAATGAAATGAATATTCAAACCTTGGTCCTATCAATATATAAATCTCTTTCAATTTAATTGGGGGGTCAAACATGGTCATAATGGGTTCAAATTTGAACCATAGGTACATTAGAGTGTCTATAATATTCCCATTTAATTAGATTTGATGCGTGTACACGTTTTAGGCTCAATGCAGCAAAATCATCATGTTCACTTAAATGACCATGATGAATGTAAATAAAGCCATTAATTTCTCAAATAAGAATTTCAATATATGAAAAGGTGCACTCAACATTATTTATTTTCAATTAACAATATGGAGGCCATTAAGAAAGCAATTAAACATGTAAATCACTAATTACAATATGAGAGAGAAAATTTGACATAAAAGCATTTATTCTCATTTTCTTAAACAAAAGAGCATAGATATATATATATATATGAAAACATTTTCTTTAAATAAAAAAAGATAATAGAGCAATTGGACATAATAAAATGAATTTGCAAAACTCACATGGGCAGTTTGCATTTAAGTCCTCAACAATTATCTTATTAGAAAAAGAGCATGCAAGGAATAAAATAGTTTGAAAATTTGCATAATAAGAGTGGGATGTTACAATTCTACCACATTAAATAAATTTCGTCCTCGAAAATTCCTAGGGTTTCTACCCACCTTAAGGATTACACATAAACTTGCAAATTTTTCCATAAAATTTTCATTATAAAAGATGCATACATAAACAAAGCATTGTTTTTTTTGGTAACCAAGAGAACCCACCCCGGGCGAGCCCGACATGGTAAAATCTCGAGGCATGAGAGGGTGTGGTCCGGTCACCCCCCTCATGTGCCTAATCAGCATGGATTGCCATTCGTAAAGTGCCTTCGGTGAGGTTCGAACTCGGGTCCTTCATTGGGACTTACCGAGCTCTTACCACTCAGGCTACTATGGCCGGACAAACAAACAAAGCATTATTATTCCACACAAATTACTTAACTACCCTTCCTAAGTCTCATACTTACTCCTTAACATTACACCTAACTCATTACACTTAGGGAATCTATCTCTCACCTACCATGACTACATCTTCATAGTTGTCTAACCTTAGGTCATATATCCTTCATCTCTTTATATGTGGTGATCAAGCACATATTTAGAAATGTTGGATCTCTTTATGCGACATCCCACCAACTCATTTGCACATGTGTCCCATACCACACACACAATTAAGAAGGTAAGACACATAAAAAGTCACATTAAATGACATTTTCCTCAAATCTCAATTGGGTGGCCCTTACCTTTGAGATAAGGAGAAACATGTCATCATCTAGGGTTTGGTTTAAACTACCTAAGCATGCTAACATGTACTTCTCTAATGAGGTGAGGGCTCTAGTCATCTTTAGGGTTCTCTAGACATACTAAAATACAAAATCATGTTCTCTACTTCTATTTCTTCATCCTAGGGTGGCTTTCATGAATCCTTATTGTTGCCTTAGTGGCCATCTATTTCTTTCTCTGATACCATTAATGTAACACCCCTCCCTAGGGTTACATACATAACCAGCAGAAGTACAGCCTAATCCCCAACATTATCCATAATGTGGGGTACTTGGCATTTTAGGGAGGGATTGTCACATGCATGATCTCATATCAAGAAACAAATAACACTTGGCATTATTGAAACATAGATTTATACATAAGTTCTTGGAAAGAAAACTACATCATGATTCTAAATCTATACATAATCTAGATGACATATGTAAGATAGGATCTCCATAGATGGACGTCCCACCAGGCAACCATTTATAAGATCTTTAATCCTTGAAATATTCTCAAGATGTCTCCTTCCCTTTAACTCCAACGTTTGCGGACATCTCGTCCCCAACCATGCAAAGGAAAAACAACCATGGTAAGTAAGCGGAATTGGCATGTTATAAAACATAAAAATAACATATAAAGGTGACTTGACATAAACATGAACATGCATTAAAATTAATCATTTCTTGGCATCTTTTACATAAAGAATTTGACCAGAAGTATATGCTCCTCTCTTAATGCCCCATAAGGAGCCCATAATGCTCGGAAAGCCTATAATTTCTCAGAAAGCCCATAATGCTCAGAAAGCCCATAACAAGGTTCATATAAATCTAAATCAAATTCCCTTAACCATGATCTTTCTTAGACTTAATTATCTTCTTAATAATTTAAACTTGATCTTAATGGGATTTCTCCCTCTTGAACATAGTTGGGATTTCTCCCCATGAAACATGATGGGATTTCTCCCTCTTAAGCATGGATGGGAATCTCTTCCCTCTTAATCTTGGTTTCATGTATCTTAATCATAATTCATAATCTTAATGTGATTTCTATTCTTAGACTTAGATTATAATAATCAACATCCAATAATCATATACATTCAAGAAAACATGCATTAATCATGACTTTAGCATAAAGTGCATAAACTTATCATAATCATTCAATAAATCAAGTTTACTATGCCAAGGGCATGGCCTGCTTACCTTAAGCTAAAACACCTAAGTCAAACCTGGTTTGACTGATTGGGTTCTCTTAATCACCTGAAATAACATGTATGTCTTTCATTATATAGCATTAAACCCTAATTTGTTCATATAAAAATTGAGATGTGAAAATAGAGAAATCAGGTGATAAAAACTAGAAAATCGGATTCCTTATTGAAAATCCTTTCCAAAACGTATTTTTGCATTTTTTTTTATAACCAGGCGATTTACTATAAATTTTTGAAGAGACGCCAATCACAAATCGATATAAAGCCACATATACATATATTTTTATCCAAATCCAAAAATAGTGGGCCAACTCCTGATTTGGCCCAATCGGGCTTGGCTAAATTGGCAACAATGCTTGCCTCAGCGATCAAAGAAATAGGGCGTGAAAACCAGAAAATACCCTCGTGGGTGAAAAACATCAAAAAGGATGACAGGGGTACCTAGGTCATCTCGTGACCTGGATTGCTCCCTACCTGCTCCATGGCGAGAGCAGCACCTGGAGGTTCATCTTCGATCAAAACCTAAGAAGGCAGAAGGTACTCACGGCATTTGGGATCTCCACTGCACTCACAGCACCAAGGTGACGCCATTGAGCCTAAGATCGAGGCCTGATGTGCACATGAGCTCAGGACTGCTCTTCGCAAGGCAAGAAATAGGGGAAGCACATCGGAGATCCACGGTCAAGAAAAGTGATCTGAAACCTTTAGGAGATGATCGAAAAATGACCATGGAGGTAAGGCGAAGCCATCCATCCTATTTTCATGGTTGCGGATGCACCAATATGCCATGGCGACTAGCGCTGATGAGGCTCGACGGTGGAGTATAGGTCTCGATGATATGGGCAATCGCAGGGCAAACTAAGGTCGGGAAAACAAAGGAGGGACTCCAAGGATGCTCACTGTAAGGGCAATTAAGATGAGGTGACCGGAGAAGGCCGGGCGGACTCAAGGTCGCCAAAAAATGAAGATGAGTATGTCAGAGAGATTCAGGGTTCTCGGGGCCAAATTGGCAGTGGAGGAGGAGAGCTCGGGGGTCGGCAGTGCTTTTGGGCACAAAACAAAGGAGGTGGATGCTCTGTTGTGGCGGGTGGGTGTTTGTGCGTCAAGGGGGTCAAAGCCCTATATTAGGCGTTTCACCTACATCAAGCAAGAGGGGTGAATTAGGGCTTGCTCGGATCGGGGTGACTAGCCGGAGGCGTTGGCGAAGAAATCAAGTGAAACAGCCTCGTAATGAGGGAGAGAGAGATCGACAAAGAAACTATTGTGAAACGCCTCTTGCTCGCAGGGAACAACGAAGGTAGTTGACGACAGGCTTGCCATTGGATCTTGATCCAACGGTCATTGTGCACGCGCATGAGGAAAGAAGCAAAAGTAACGCGTGACAGCAAAATAAAATGAACCATAGGTTAACTATTTGCATTAATGAAATGAATATTCAAACCTTGTCCTATCTATTTATAAATCTCTTTCAATTTAATTGGGGAGTCAAACATGGTCATAATGGGTTCAAATTTGAACCATAGGTACATTAGAGTGTCTAGAATATTCCCATTTAGTTAGATTTGATGCTTGTATACGTTTTAGGACTAATGTAGCAAAATCATCCTGTGCACTTAAATGACCATGATGAATGTAAATAAAGTCATTAATTTCTCAAATAAGAATTTCAAGATATGAAAAGGTGCACTCAACATTATTTATTTTCAATTAAAAATATGAAGGCCATTAAGCAAGCAATTAAATATGTAAATCACTAATTACAATATGAGAGAGAAAATTTGACATAAAAGTATTTATTCTCATTTTCTTAAATAAAAGAGCATAGATATATATATATATATATGAAAACATTTTCTTTAAATTAAAATAAAGATAATAGAGCAATTGGACATAATAAAATGAATTTTCAAAACTCACATGGGAAATTTGCATTTAAGTCCTCAACAATTATCTTATTAGAAAAAGAGCATGCAAGGAATAAAATAGTTTGAAAATTTTCATAATAAGAGTGGGATGTTACCACTCCTTTAGAACATGGTAATATGATGTTCGAATCTTGATGCTTGGGTAAAGGTGAGGATGTTAATCCTAAAATATGAGATATGCCATGACATAACCTAAGCTTCTAAACCTTGAGTTCAACCTTGAATGGAGTTTTGTTTTTAGATATGTTGCACAAGTGGTGGCCTACATGTGAATGAAGGCCTTGGTTTTTCCTTGGAGTAAGAGAATGGTTTAATTTCGAGGATGAAATTTCTTTTAAGATGTATATGATGTGAAAGACTGGTTTTTGGCTTAATTTCGAGGACGAAATATCCTTTAAGGTGTGTAGGATGTGATGGAGTGGATTTTTAGAATCCATAAACATCAAGGACATAAGTGATTTCATGCATGTTGAGTTATTTTGGGAGTTCCAAGTGATTTGTCAAAGTTTGTATGGCAAACGATAAGTATATTATGATTAAGTTATTTAAATTTATGTCTTTTTGAAGTATTTAGTTGGATGATCAAATAGCTGAGTTTTGTCAAAAAAATTGATTAAAATGTAGCTTGAGAGGTATTAAAGTCATGGTTAAAATTTTGGTGGCAATTGGAGTATCCTAGAGGGAGTTATTTAGGTTTGATCTTTGTGAAATTATGGGAATTATTGATTGTTGTTGGGTGAAATTTTAATACCTTAGCCTATGTTGGGCACTGTCACACGCTCAGCTGGTTGTGAAGTCAAGGACTAATACCCTAGCATCCTGGAGACTGTTGGATGGCTCATTTTGGATGGATAGATGGCTATCACCTACCTTGAAACCGTTCAAGATCATGGAGCACGGAGCAAGGAATCCAGTGACAGTCTACACTGTCACGACCCCTGATCATGGGAAGAATGGAGCGGGAGACTGGGTGGTTATCCTCGCCTTATTGAGCACTTCCGTCCTGGCCTAGATAGCCTAGCTTTTGGTGAAGTATAGAGAGAGAGTGAGTCCCCCATCTCTCGATGTTTCTCCTCTGTAGCGAGCTGCTTCTCCTCCGCAGCAAGCAAACTAGTGAGGAGGTACATGGAGCGAACTAGAGGAGGATAACGAAGGAAAAAAAAGCTCGAGGTCAAGCCAGCCGTACAAGGGTATACACAGACCTTGATGTGGCAGAGTAGCTGATGAGTCTTTTTCCCATGAAGACCACAGGAGGAGGAGGCGGTTGGATCTGGTTTCCTAAGCTTCCTCTCTGCTTTGGCTACCACCATGAGCAGAAGGATCTGATGACGAGTAGCCTTGCAGATGTGACGGGTCGCGCTGAGGGGAAGAGGCTGGCCACAAAGGACTTCAACATGTATAAGTTCCATCTGACACCGAGCAAAGAAGGCAACTACTGATTTGCATGCCGAGAACTGGAGCATCACAGTGGCGGTCGTTTTCCAGGAGGTGACGCACGGAGGCATCAAGAGTAGTAGATCAGAGAGTACGAGGTGGTGTCACTTGCTTGGTCACCGGAGGTCGAAGAACGGAGACACTCACTGGATGAAGGAGAGGAGAACACAGACTCCCCGTCGTGCGAGAATGGGAGAACAGAGCTTTTCGCTCCCAGGCCATGAGGAGGAGCCAGAGTTGTAGCTCTATGATGATGCATTACGGAGAAGGACCACTCGTCTTGGATGAGACTGATGCATGGGAGGAGGAGACGACCAGTTTCTCGCCAGAGCTCCAGTCGAGCACTGACGTTCGTACAGGCGGACGGAGGAACTGATGAGCAGAGAGAAATAAGAAAGCACGAGGAATTGTGGGAGAGAAGGAAGAGAATAGAGAACCGGGTTCAAGTCATGAACCCACCGGCCCACAACAAGCAAGGGTTGTGCCTCCCCAGCCACGTGGCAGTGTCCCATTCGCCAAAAAGGTAAAAATCGTCAGATCTTGCATAATTCGTAGAAAATCACACCATTATCATAAAAATACAAATAACATACCAAAATTCTCAGAAAAATGAGTAGAACACAATGAAATATAATATCAAGCTTTTGATGCATTAATATCAGTGATATCATATAAGAGGTGTAATGCTTAGTTCTTGAGTATTAAATATTAAATGATGACATAAAATTATGGAAAAATGTCAGTAAGTCCATAATTATGTTTAGAATGCATATAATGTCAGATATGGTTATGTTGATGCACCAAAGCATATAATTTGATTAATATGGCTAATTAAGGCTAATAATACTAAAGATGATGCAATTAGTACGTGCATACTCAATAAGTGATGAGATTTACAGAAAACCATCATATCTGTAACAGGAAGATAATATAAAAATCTGATAAGTTATATACACAAAATTCATGTTATATGAAGAGAACCCTTAATACATGTGATGTAAACCTGATATGGTTAATGAAAGTGACTTAATGTTAAGTATGTTCACATAATAATGTGACACATGAGTATATCCAGTTGATGAACTATAATCTGGAATATAACATCAATAATATAAATCTAAGACAAGAATACAAGTAATCATGAGAATATCATAATGAGAAAAGGCAAACCCTAAAATGGATATAACTAGGGTTGAGATGATGAGAACATGATAGTGTATGATATTGTCTTGATGAGGGTTTGACCTGGGATACATAGTTGACTCTTGGATATATGTGATGATTAAATTTATCTCTTGATCAAGGTATGCCATTACCTCTTACTTGGCTTATTATACAATATGCTTGTGTTATACGTGTAGTAAAATACTTGGCATATGGTATTAGATGAAATGATTGCTCTTATATGATATGTTACTTGATTTTCTGTACTTACTTCTATGAACACATGAAACATAATATATTTTTTCCATTATATCCAAGCACTTCAACTCTTTGGTAGTCAAGTGTTGATAATAAAGTACTTCAACTCTTTGATAATCAAGTACTTGAAAGTGATCCAACTCTTTGGTAGTTTGATCACATTATGAAATGATCCAACTCTTTGGTAGTCGATCATAAGGCCTTAATGCATTCAACCTCCGGTGGTCAATGCATGGTTGATATAATGCAAAATGTTCTTAAAATATGTGTTCTCTTTTATTGATGAATATCTTTGTGCAAGTATACGCTTTTCTTATATTTATTTATAACTTCCAAGTATTAGTTTTATCTTATTTCCAAGATATGATGAGAGGTATATAAAAGACATGTAGGCGTACTCATTACAATATTCTTGAATATTGTGCTGATGTGTACCACATGTAATCTTTTGTTTAGGTTGTGGTTATGCTCTTGAAGATTCAAGATAGTAGAGTTGTGTGGCGAGTTGATGTACAGGTGGACCTGTTGTCTTAAGATCATGTTATTTAGTGGTAGTACATGTATATGTATAAGTTTGTTGTTCAATATGTAATATCAAATGTTGTAACAGTTCATGTTATAATTATATGTTGAATGGTGAACATGTGTTGTGGTTTTATTATTGTTCATATGCATGTGCTACTGATTGTTTCCTTCTGACTTCCTCTGATTTTCTTCTTCTTAGCCTAGTGTGTGGTATTCAAATGGGGATTCTCACTAACTTGAGGGTTTCAATTTGGATTTCACACATCAAATTAAGTTATAGAAAATCTAGGGATGTCACAGGTGGTATCAGAGCATGAACAATAGCAAAGCCTGACATTTACTCATTATGCAACTCAAAGCCAAGGAACCTTGAACTTAATAATGTTTAGGGTTAGATTAGTTGTCTTTTAGATACTATATCTGACATAGCCTTTAGGTTAGCACCTAGATGTCTGAGAACTAGGTCTAGACTGGTGATTGTGAATAGCAAGTCATTTGATGTCATTATTTCCCTGTAGTGCAGCGGTATGGGACGTTGCACTATTTGGAAATGACGTACATCAAGGGAAGAGAAACCTTTGGCATATGATGCATCTATGTTTTGGGTAGCTACACCAGTCTACACCATGTTCTCACCCCTTTTCACTAGTTTTCATGACAACGTAATCTCTACTATGTGTGGGACACTTGTTTTCAGGATTTGGTTTTTGATTCCAAACGGATCGAACCTTGATAGTTTTCTCTGACGCTTGTTTTATCAGAGAAAAACTGTATAATATTTTATTATGTATATGTATTACAAAATTGTGTCCCCACACATGTATGAGTAGTAGGTGGTCATGCAACCTAAGTGAAAGTGAATGAGATCCATCTAGAAGAGAGTGTAGTTCTAGATTAGATGTCTAGAGCCTTGTTGGAATATATATGATAGATGGAATAGATGATATAAGTTTTGATGATATGATGTAGGTCTTATATAGATGATATAAGATGGTTTAGGATGATATATGTTTGTCTTTGAGGACTTAAGTTGGTTTTAAGGATTTGAGATGAGTTTGATGATGCAAGTAACTAGGCTTTTATGAGATAAGATATGTTAAGTTAAGATAGGATGTGGATCAGCCTGAGCCTCAATCTCTTTTACAAAGGAGGACCTCTAGTGTTGGGACCAGTTTTAGGGTGAACTCCAAAGAGAGAGAGACCCACAGGGAGAAGGTCAGAGAACCTAGACTCCATGATATGAGAAATATGAGAAATATGTGATATGATATGTCCTAAACTAGAATACTCCTGAGTGAATGAGTTGAGTTGCCTCATGCATGATTCCAATAGTCCTCTTGAACCCTAGATGTCCTTGAGAGGACCAAACCCTAGAGACAGAGAGAGGTTGGTTATATGTGTATATGTGAACATGGATATGACTACCTACCATCTAGGTGAGGGAGAGAGTCCAAGACCCTATAGGGGGTAGCTATTTTTTTATTTTATGTGAAGCCTCATGCTCGGGTTGGTGGTTCCTTATAGGAATCTAGTAGTGTGTACATAATATAGAGAGTTGATAAATAGTATGTCTCATGGGTAGAGACCTATGAAGAGAATGTCATAGCTTGTTTTGGTTTGTGCTAATGTGGCTAGAGCTTGTAAGGCTATCAACTAGTACCAATAAGGTAGACCTGTTAACCCTAGACCGGAGAGGGAAGATAAAGTATGTGCATATGAGATACTCGTAGAGTTGAGTTAGCTCAGAGAGACTGAGCATGGAACTACCCTCGTGGTATGGGTTAGAGGAACCTCATTTGGACTAGATAAAGTTTTGATATCTGTTTGATTATCCACTCACATAAGTTTGTTTAGCACACCCATGATATAATATGTAAGCATGTAATCTGATCTAGAGATGTGATATATAGACATGAGGTGATGGAAACCTACAGATGGTTTAATAGATATGAATGTATAAATGGTTAAACATATACATGAATAATGATGATAAAGTGAAATTGTTGGCTAATCTTGTGATGAATCACTAATAAATGTTGCAATTTATTATGAGTAATGAAATAAGATCATATGAATGAAACATGTTACATGAGGTGTTAATCTTAGTGCTTAATAAAGATGAAGAATATGTTTAACAGTTAGCACAACATAATGTGATGACACCTCAATATAATGGGCTAACCTTAGTTAACTCATGTAACACCCCTCCCTAGGGTTACATACATAACCAGCGGAAGCACAGCCTAATCCCCAACATTATCCATAATGTGGGGTACTTGGCATTTCAGGGAGGGATTGTCACACGCATGATCTCATATCAAGAAACAAATAACACTTGGCATTATTGAAACATAGATTCATACATAAGTTCTTGGAAAGAAAACTACATCATGATTCTAAAGCTACACATAATCTAGATGACATATGTAAGATAGGATCTCCATAGATGGGTGTCCCACCAGGAAACCATTTATAAGGTCTTGAATCCTTGAAATCTTCTCAAGATGTCTCCTTCCCTTTAACTCCAACGTCTGCAGACATCTCGTCCCCAGCCATGCAAAGGAAAAACAACCATGGTAAGTAAGCGGCATTAGCATGTTATAAAACATAAAAATAACATATTAAGGTGACTTGACATAAACATGAACATGCATTAACATTAATCATTTATTGGCATCTTTTACATAAAGAATTTGACAAGAAGTATATGCTCCTCTCTTAATGCCCCATAAGGAGCCCATAATGCTCGGAAAGCCCATAATTGCTCAGAAAGCCCATAACAAGGTGCATATAAATCTAAATAAAATTCCCTTAACCATGATCTTTCTTAGACTTAATTATCTTCTTAATTACTTAAACTTGATCTTAATGGGATTGTTCCCTCTTGAACATAGTTGGGATTTCTCCCCATGAAACATGATGGGATTTCTCCCTCTTAAGCATGGATGGGAATCTCTTCCCTCTTAGTCTTGGTTTCA
Source organism: Alisma plantago-aquatica (assembly GCA_963693085.1). NCBI lineage: Eukaryota > Viridiplantae > Streptophyta > Magnoliopsida > Alismatales > Alismataceae > Alisma > Alisma plantago-aquatica. Next base: position 1,588,743,104 of record OY856409.1, read on the forward strand.
TGTATCTTAATCATAATTCATAATCTTAATGTGATTTCTATTCTTAGACTTAGATTATAATAATCAACATCCAATAATCATATACATTGAAGAAAATGTGCATTAATCATAACTTTAGCATAAAGTGCATAAACTTATCATAATCATTCAATAAATCAAGTTTACTATGCTAAGGGCATGTCCCACTTACATTGAGCTAAAACACCTAAGTCAAACCTGGTTTGACTGATTGGGTTCTCGTAATCACCTGAAATAACATGTATGCTTTTCATTATACAACATCAAACCCTAATTTGTTCATATAAAAAATTGATATGTCAAAATAGAGGAATCAGGTGATAAAAACTAGAAAATCGAATTCCTTATTGAAAATCCTTTCCAAAACGTATTTTTTCATATTTTTCCGATAACCAGGCGATTTACTATAAATTTTTGAAGAGTCTCCAATCACAAATCGATATAAAGCCACGTATACATATATTTTTATCCAAATCCAAAAATAGTGGGCCAACTCCCGATGTGGCCCAATCGGGCTTGGCCAAATTGGCAACAAGGATTGCCTCAGCGATCAAAGAAATAGGGCATGAAAACCCAAAAATACCCTTGTGGGTGAAAAACATCAAAAAGGTTGATAGGGGTACCCAGGTCATCTCGTGACTTGGATTGCTCCCTGCCTGCTCCATGGCGAGAGCAGCACCAGGAGGTTCATCTCCGATCAGAACTTGAGAAGGCAGAAGGTACTCACGGTATTTGGGATCTCCACTGCACTCATGGCACCAAGGTGAGGCCATTGAGCCTAAGATCGAGCCCTGATGTGCACAGGAGCTCAAGACTGCTCTTCGTAAGGCAAGAAATAGGGGAAGCACATTGGAGATCCACGGTCAAGAAAAGTGATCTGAAACCTTTAGATGATGATCAAAAAATGACCATGGAGGCAAGGTGAAGCCATCCATCCTATTTTCATGGTTGCAGATGCACCAAAATGCCATGGCGACTAGCGCCGATGAGGCTCGACGGTGGAGTATAGGTCCCGATGATATGGGCAATCACAGGGTAAACTAAGGTCGGGAAAACAAAGGAGGGACTCCAAGGATGCTCATCGTAAGGGCAATTAAGCCTAGGTGACTGGAGAAGGCTGCGCGGACTCAAGGTCACTGGAAACTGAAGTTGAGTATGTCAGAGAGATTTGGGGCTCTCGAGGCCAAATTGGCAGTGGAGGAGGAGAGCTCGCGGGTCGGCTGTGCTTTTGGGCACAAAACAAAGGAGGTGGATGCTCTGTTGTGGCGGCTGGGTGTCCGTGTGTTAAGGGGGTCCAAGCCCTATATTGGGCATTTCTCCTATAGCAAGTAAGAGGGGGTGAGTTAGGCTTGCTCGGATCGGGGTGACTAGCCGGAGGCGTTGGCGAAGAAATCAAGTGAAACGGGCTCGTAATGAGGGAGAGAGAGATCGACGAAGAAATTGTTGTGAAACATCTCTTGCTCACGGGGAACAACAGAGGTAGTTGACGAAAGGTGTGTCATTGGATCTTGATCCAATGGTCATTGTGCACGTGTGTGAGGAAAGAAGCAAAAGTAATGTGTGACAGCAAAATAAAATGAACCATAGGTTAATTGTTTGCATTAATGAAATGAATATTCAAACCTTGGTCCTATCTATATATAAATCTCTTTCAATTTAATTGGGGGGTCAAACATGGTCATAATGGGTTCAAATCTGAACCATAGGTACATTAGAGTGTCTAGAATATTACCATTTAATTAGATTTGATGCTTGTACTCTTTTTAGGCCTAATGTAGCAAAATCATCATGTGCACTTAAATGACCATGATGAATGTAAATAAAGCTATTAATTTCTCAAATAAGAATTTCAAGATATGAAAAGGTGCACTCAACATTATATATTTTCAATTAACAATATGGAGGCCATTAAGCAAGCAATTAAACATGTAAATCACTAATTACAATATGAGAGAGAAAATTTGACATAAAAGCATTTATTCTCATTTTCTTAAACAAAAGAGCATAGATATATATATATGAAAACATTTTCTTTAAATAAAAAAAGATAATAGAGGAAATTGGACATAATAAAATAAATTTGCAAAACTCACATGGGCAATTTGCATTTAAGTCCTCAACAATTATCTTATTAGAAAAAGAGCATGCAAGGAATAAAATAGTTTGAAAATTTGCACAATAAGAGTGGGATGTTACAATTCTACCCACCTTAAATAAATTTCATCCTCGAAATTTCCTAGGGTTTCTACCCACCTTAAGGATTACACATAAACGTACAAATTTTTCCATACAATTTTCATTATAAAAGAGGTTTATTATTCAACACAAATTACTTAGCTACCCTTCCTAAGTCTCATACTTACTCCTTAACATTACACCTAACTCATTACACTTAAGGAATCTATCTCTCACCTACCATGACTACATCTAAATAGTTGTCTAACCTTAGGTCATATATCCTTCATCTGTTTATATGTGGTGATCATGTACATATTTAGAAATGTTGGATCTCTTTATGCGACATCTCACCAACTCATTTGCACATGTGTCCCATACCACACACACAATTAAGAAGGTAAGACGCATAAAAAGTCACATTAAATGACATTTTCCTCAAATCTCAATTGGGTGGCCCTTACCATTGAGACAAGGAGAAACATGTCATCATATAGGGTTTGGTTTCAACTACCTGAGCATGCTAACATGTACTTCTCTAATGAGGTGAGGGCTCTAGTCATCTTTAGGGTTCTCTATACATACTAGAATACAAAATCATGTTGCCTACTTCTATTTCTTCATCCTAGGGTGACTTGCATGAATCCTTATTGTTGCCTTAGTGGCCATCTATTTCTTGCTCTGATACCATTAATGTAACACCCCTCCCTAGGGTTACATACATAACTAGTGGAAGCACAACCTAATCCCCAACATTATCCATAATGTGGGGTACTTGGCATTTCAGGGAGGGATTGTCACATGCATGATCTCATATCAAGAAACAAATAACACTTGGCATTATTGAAACATAGATTCATACATAAGTTCTTGGAAAGAAAACTACATCATGATTCTAAAGCTACACATAATCTAGATGACATATGTAAGATAGGATCTCCATAGATGGACGTCCCACCAGGAAACCATTTATAAGGTCTTGAATCCTTGAAATATTCTCAAGATGTCTCCTTCCCTTTAACTCCAACGTCTGCGGACATCTCGTCCCCAGCCATGCAAAGGAAAAACAACCATGGTAAGTAAGCAGCATTGGCATGTTATAAAACATAAAAATAACATATAAAGGTGACTTGACATAAACATGAACATGCATTAACATTAATCATTTCTTGGCATCTTTTACATAAAGAATTTGACAAGAAGTATATGCTCCTCTCTTAATGCCCCATAAGGAGCCCATAATGCTCGGAAAGCCCATAATTTCTCAGAACGCCCATAACAAGGTGCATATAAATCTAAATCAAATTCCCTTATCCATGATCTTTCTTAGACTTAATTATCTTCTTAATAACTTAAACTTGATCTTAATGGGATTTCTCCCTCTTGAACATAGTTGGGATTTCTCCCCATGAAACATGATGGGATTTCTCCCTCTTAAGCATGGATGGGAATCTCTTCCCTCTTAATCTTAGTTTCATGTATCTTAATAATAATTCATAATATTAATGTGATTTCTATTCTTAGACTTAGATCATAATAATCAACATCCAATAATCATATACATTGAAGAAAACATACATTAATCATGACTTTTGCATAAAGTGCATAAACTTATCATAATCATTCAATAAATCAAGTTTACTATGCCAAGGGCATGGCCCGCTTATCTTGAGCTAAAACACCTAAGTCAAACCTGGTTTGACTGATTGGGTTCTCTTAATCACCTGAAATAACATGTATGTCTTTCATTATACAACAGTAAACCCTAATTTGTTCATATAAAAAATTGAGATGTGAAAACAGAGAAATCAGGCAATAAAAACTAGAAAATCAGATTCCTTATTGAAAATCCTTTCCAAAACGTATTTTTACATATTTTTCTGATAACCACAAAATTTACTATAAATTTTTGAAGAGTCGCCAATCACAAATCAATATAAAGCCACGTATACATATATTTTTATCCAAATCCAAAAATAGTGGGCCAACTCCTGATTTGGCCCAATCGGGCTTGGCCAAATTGGCAACAAGGCTTGCCTCATTGATCAAAGAAACAGCGCATGAAAACCCGAAAATACCCTCGCGGGTGAAAAACATCAAAAAGGCTGACAGGGGTACTCAGGTCATCTCGTGACCTGGATTGCTCCCTGCCTGCTCCATGGCGAGAGCAGCACCTGGAGGTTCATCTCTAATCAGAACCTGAGAAGGCAGAAGGTACTCGCGGTATTTGGGATCTCCACTGCACTCACAGCACCAACGCGAGGCCATTGAGCCTAAGATCGAGCCCTGATGTGCACAGGGGCTCAGGACTGCTCTTCGCAAGGCAAGAAATAGGGGAAGCACACTGGAGATCCATAGTCAAGAAAAGCGATCTGAAACCTTTAGGCGATGATCAAAAAATGACCATGGAGGCAAGGTGAAGCCATCCATCCTATATTCATGGTTGCTGATGCACCAAAATGCCATGGCTACTAGCGCTGATGAGGCTCGATAGTGGAGTATAGATCCCGATGATATGGGCAATCGCAGGGCAAACTAAGGTCGGGAAAAAAAAGGAGGGACTCTGAGGATGCTCACCGTAAGGGAAATTAAGCTGAGGTGACTGGAGAAGGTCGGGAAGACTCAAGGTCACCGGAAACTAAAGCTGAGTAGGTCAGAGAGATTCGGGGCTCTCAGGGCCAAATTGGCAGTGGAGGAGGAGAGCTCGGGGGCTAACGGTGCTTTTGGGTGAAAAACAAAGGAGGTGGATGCTATGTTGTGGTAGCTAGGTGTCCGTGCATCAAGGGGGTCCAAGCCCTATATTGGGTGTTTCACCTACAGCAAGCAAGAGGGGCGAGTTAGGGATTGCTCGGATCGGGGTGACTAGTCGGAGGCGTTGGCGAAGAAATCAAGTGAAACAGCCTCGTAATGAGGGAGAGAGAGATCGACGAAGAAACTGTTGTGAAACGTCTCTTGCTCACGGGGAACAACGGAGGTAGTTGATGACATTCGTGTCATTGGATCTTGATTCAATGGTCATTGTACACGCACACGAGGGAAGAAGCAAAAGTAATGTGTGACAGAAAAATAAAATGAACCATAGGTTAATTGTTTGCAATAATGAAATGAATATTCAAACCTTGGTCCTATCTATATATAAATCTCTTTCAATTTAACTGGGGGGTCAAACATGGTCATAATGGGTTCAAATTTGAACCATAGGTACATTAGAGTGTCTAGAATATTCCCATTTAATTAGATTTGATGCTTGTACACTTTTTAGGCCTAATGTAGCAAAATCATCATGTGCACTTAAATGACCATGATGAATGTAAATAAAGCCATTAATGTCTCAAATAAGAATTTCAAGATATGAAAAGGTGCACTTAACATTATTTATTTTCAATTAACAATATGGAGGCCATTAAGCAAGCAATTAAACATGTAAATCACTAATTACAATATGAGAGAGAAAATTTGACATAAAAGCATTTATTCTCATTTTCTTAAACAAAAGAGCATAGATATATATATATGAAAACATTTTATTTAAATTAAAAAAAAAGATAATAGAGCAATTGGACATAATAAAATTAATTTTCAAAACTCACATGGGAAATTTTCATTTGAGTCCTTAACAATTATCTTATTAGAAAAAGAGCATGCAAGGAATAAAATAGTTTGAAAAATTGCATAATAAGAGTGGGATGTTATGACTCCTTTAGAACATGGTAATATGATGTTGGAATCTTGATGCTTGGGTAAAGGTGAGGATGTTAATCCTAAAATATGAGATATGCCATGACATAACCTAAGCTTCTAAACCTTGAGTTCAACCTTGAATGGAGTTTTGGTTTTGGATATGTTGCACAAGTGGTGGCCTACATGTGAATGAAGGCCTTGGTTTTTCCTTGGAGTAAGAGAATGGTTTAATTTTGAGGATGAAATTTCTTTTAAGATGTATATGATGTGAAAGACTGGTTTTTGTCTTAATTTCAAGGATGAAATATCCTTTAAGGTGTGTAGGATGTGATGGAGTGGATTTTTAGAATTCGTAAACATCAAGGACATAAGTGATTTCATGCATGTTGAGTTATTTTGGGAGTTCCAAGTGATTTGCCAAAGTTTGGATGGCAAACGATAAGTATATTATGATTAAGTTCTTTAAATTTATGTCTTTTTGAAGTATTTAGTTGGATGATCAAATAGCTGAGTTTTATCAACAAATTTGATAAAAATGTAGCTTGAGAGGTATTAAAGTCATGGTTAAAAATTTGGTGGCAATTGGAGTATCCTAGAGGGAGTTATTTAGGTTTGATCTTTGTGAAATAATGGGCATTATTGATTGTTGTTGGGCCAAATTTTAATACCTTAGCCTATGTTGGGCATTGTCACACGCTCAGCTGGTTGTGAAGTCAAGGACTAATACTGTGGCATCCTGGAGACTATTGGATGGCTCATTTTGGACGCATAGATGGCTATCCCCTACCTTGAAACCGTTCAAGATCATGGAGCATGGAGCAAGGAATCCAGTGACAGTCTACACTGTCACGATCCCTGATCGTGGGACGAATGGAGCGAGAGACTAGGTGGTTGGCCTCGACTTATTGAGCACTTCCGTCCTGGCCTAGATAGCCTAGCTTTTGGTGAAGTATAGAGAGAGAGCGAGTCCCCCATCTCTCGCTGTTTTTCCTATGTAGCGAGCTGCTTCTCCTCCGTAGCGAGCAAACTAGTGAGGAGGTACATGGAGAAACTAGAGGAGGATAACAAAGGAAAACAAATCTCGAGGTCAAGCCAGTCGTACAAGGGTATACGCAGACCTTGATGTGGCGGAGTAGCTGATGAGTCCTTTGCCCATGAAGACCACAGGAGGAGGCTGGGGTTGGATCTAGTTTCCTGAGCTTCCTCTCTGCTTTGGCTACCACCATGAGTGGAAGGATCTGATGACGAGTAGCCTTGCAGATGCGATGGGTCGCGCTGAGGGGAAGAGGTTGGGCGCAGAGGACTTCAACGGGTCCTAGTTCCATCTGACACCGAGCAAAGAAGCCAACGACTGATTTGCATGCCGAGAACTAAAGCATCACGGTGGCGGCCATTTTCCTAGAGGTGATGTGCGGAGGCATCAAGAGCAGTAGATCAGAGAGTAGGAGGCGGTGTCACTTGCTTGATCACCAGAGGTCCAAGAATGGCGACACTCGCTGGATGAAGGAGAGGAGAACGCATACTCCTCGTCATGCGAGAACGGGAGAACGGAGTGTTGGGCTCCCAGGCCGTGAGGAGGAGCCAGAGTTACAGCTCTATGATGTTGCGCTATGGAGAAGGACCACTCGCCTTGGATGAGATTGATGCATGGGAGGAGGAGACGACTGGTTTCTCACTAGAGCTCCAGTCGAGCGCCGACGCTCGTACAGGCATACGGAGGAACTGACGAGCGGAGAGAAACAAGAGATCACGAAGAATTGTGGGAGAGAAGGAAGAGAATAGAGAACTGGGTCCAATTCATGAACCAACCGGCCCACAGCAAGCAAGGGATGTGCCTCCCCAGCCACGTGGCAGTGTCCCATTTGCCAAAAAGGTAATAATCATCAGATCTTGCATAATTCGTAGAAAATCGCACCGTTATCAGAAAAATACAAATAACATACCAACATTCTCAAAAAAATGAGTAGAACACAATGAAACTATAATATCAGGCTTTTGATGCATTAATATCAGTGATATCATATAAGAGGTGTAATGCTTAGTTCTTGAGTATTAAATATTAAATAATGATATAAAATTATGGGAAAATGTCAGTAAGTCCATAATTATGTTTAGAATGCATATAATTTCAGATATGGTCATGTTGATGCACCAAAGCATATAATTTGATTAATATGGCTAATTAAGGCTAATAACACTAAAGATGATGCAATTAGTACGTGCATACTCAATAAATGATGAGATTTACAGAAAACCATCATATCTGTAACTGGAAGATAATATAGAAATCTAATAAGTTATATACACGAAATTCATGTTATATGAAGAGCATCCTTAATACATGTGATGTAACCCTGATATGGTTAATGAAAGTGACTTAATGTTAAGTATGTTCACATAATAATGTGACACATGAGTATATCCAGTTGATGAACTATAATCTGTAATATAACATCAATAATATAAATCTAAGGCAAGAATACAAGTAATCATGAGAATATCATAATGAGAAAAGGTAAACCCTAAAATGGATATAACTAGGGTTGAGATGATGAGAACCTGATAGTGTATGATCTTGTCTTGATCAGGGTTTGACCTGGGATACATAGTTGACTCTTAGATATATGTGATGATTAAGTTTATCTCTTGATCAAGGTACGCCATTACCTCTTACTTGGCTTATTATACAATATGCTTGTATTATATGTGTAGTAAAATACTTGGCATATGGCATTGGATGAAATGATTTCTCTTGTATGATATGTTGCTTGATTTTCTATACCTATTGCTATGAACACATGAAACATAATATATTTGTTCCATTATATCCAAGCACTTCAACTCTTTGGTAGTCAAGTGTTGATAATAAAGTACTTTAACTCTTTGGTAGTCAAGTACTTGAAAGTGATCCAACTCTTTGGTAGTCTGATCACATTATGAAATGATCCAACTCTTTGGTAGTCGATCATAAGGCCTTAATGCATTCAACCTTCGGCGGTCAATGCATGGATGATATAATGGAAAATGTGCTTAAAATATGTGTTCTCTTTTATTGATGAATATCTTTGTGAAATTATATGCTTTTCTTATATTTCTTTATAACTACCAAGTATTAGTTTTATCTTATTGCCAAGATATGATGAGAGGTATATAAAAGACACGTAGGCATACTCAGTACAATATTCTTGAATAATGTGCTAACGTGTACCACATGTAATCTTTTGTTTAGGTTGTGATTATGCTCTTGACGATTCAGGATAGTAGAGTTGTGTGGCGAGCTGATGTACAGGTGGACATGTTGTCTTAAGATCCTGTTATTTAGTGGTAGTACATGTATATGTATAAGTTTGTTGTTCAATATGTAATATCAAATGTTGTAACAATTCATGTTGTAATTATATGTTGAATGGTGAACGTGTTGTGGTTTTATTATTGTTCATGTGCATGTGCTATAGATTGTTTCCTTCTAACTTCCTCTGATTTTCTTCTTCTTAGCCTAGTGTGTGGTATTCAAATGGGGATTCTCACTTAGGTGAGGGTTTCAATTTGGATGTCACACATCAGATTCAGTTATAGAAAATCCAGGGATGTCACACAAGTACACGTCCTCATAATATTCCTATTAAGTAATGTCATTTTAACATCTATTTTTTTAAATGTCATAGTCTTATTAAGCTACATTGGCAAGAAGATCCTGATGGAATTAACCATGGCAATTGGTGAAGAGATTTCATCATGTTCAACACTTTGAACTTATTTGAAACCTTTTGTAACCAATCTTCCCTTACATGTTTGTACATTACCATCCATGTTGGTCTTCTTCTTGAAAATCTAATTGCACCCTATGGATTTTATCCCTTCATGTGGATCCAGCAAGGTCATACCTTGTTGATGTACATGGAGTCCATCTTTGATCACATGGCCTCAAGCCATTTCTCAAGTTTTGGTGCCTCAATAGCTTCTACATAGGTTGTTGGCTCATCGTCTTATGACCAACTCACCATGTTTTTGAGTTATAAGATATCATAATCTTTCAAGCACAAGGCATGTTCTACTAGGACTGTGAGGTTTTATATTACATAAGGAACTTGAGATTCCACAACAATTTATGATTCTCATTGTTCTTATTGTACCTCTTTAGCTTCATATTTTTTGTTGGTCTCAAACTTTTCAAGTTCTATTGTTCTCCCACTAATTCTTTTGGAATTAAATTCCTCTAAAAGAAGTCTGCCATCCTGACAACAAAACACTTTTGTTGTCGGATTGGAATATAAAATAGTATTCAAAAAAATAATATTTATGTGATTTGTGGAAAAAGCTTTCCAACAAACTATTTTCTTATACAAGATTTCAATTCTCATCTTTCTACAAGACATATCGTGACACCTCCCATGACATATCTCATATGGTGTCTTTTTGAACCATTTTCATAGCATCTCAGGATTTGAGGCCTCGGATAAAATGATCTTAAAGGAATGATTGGACTACCTATATCACCAAGGTGCACCTAATTTTTAGGGAGCCCATCATTAAATAACTTTGTGGTTAATCGTGCTCAGCCCAGAGTAGTACTAGGATGGGTGATCAGTCAGGAAGTTTATCCCGGCTTGTGCGTAAGTGGGGACAAAGCTTGTAGTTAAGTCTAGTCTTGATTTGTGGGGACAATCGTCATTCTTGAAACTGTGCTAGAGGCTTGGGAAGTGAGCCTAGATGTTACAAATGGTATAGAAACTAGCTCTTCTTTAGTAGGTGGGGCCCACATGGGCCTGTGGCATGCCAATCTTTGATTCGTGCAGTCCACGCATGTTGGGGTTGTCTGAGTTGATGGAACCACCCTTACGCTAGTAGTATTTAGGCATGTTAGAAAAGGTTATATGAGTTGATGGAGCAACCCTTGCATTGGTAGCCATGATCGGGAACTGGGTGTACATGGGCTATTTGGGCCTGCACTAAAATGGGGAAAAGATTATGAGGCCATATAGTTGAACCTTGATGAGGACGTCAAGAGTCTATATGGGAGATTGTAACATCTCAGTATTTAAGGCCTAATACAAAAGTATCTTAAAGGAATAATTGGACTACCCATATCATTAAGGTACACCTCTTTTTCAGGGAGTCCATCACTAAAGAACTCTATGGTTAAGTGTGCTCAGCCCACAGTAGTACTAGGATGGGTGACCAGTCGAGAAGTTTATTCTGACTTTATTATGAGTGAGGACAAAGCGCGTAGTTACAGATAGTGGTGGTTTGTGGGGGTCAGCCAATATTCTTGAAATAGTGCTAGAGCATTGGGCAGTGGGCCTAGGCGTTACAATTTTAGACAGTACATTGTTCTAATGTAAAGCATGTGCCAAAATGAAAATTGGAAGATTAACTAGTTTTATTGATAATTGCACCATGACTTAACAGGGTTTGATTCCTTCTTTTTGATACATCATTATGTTTCGAGTGGAGTTGTATTGTGATACACCATCACAGTCTCCTAGAAGGTCTCATATTATCAGTTTAAAATATTTCAACATTGATCATATCGAAGTGTCTTAATACTTTTACCAAGTTGGTTACATACTTCATTCATTATCTCCTTTAACACTTCAAGAGATTCATATTTGTATTTTATTAAATACAAATTACCATATCTTCCTAGATCATTAGTAAATATAGTCAAGTACTAGTAACTAACTCTAGCATATATTCAAAAAGGTCTACATACATCAATATGTACTAGCCCTAATAGAATACTCACTCTCCCAATACATCTAGTGAAAGGTGCCTTTGTCATATTGCCCAATAATTTAGACTTGCATGTCTCTATTGATTTGATAACCAAAAGAGTCTAAGAAACTATTAGTATAAATTCTAGAAATGCATTTCTCATTATGCGTTCTAGATGAAAATGCTATAGGTATTCATTATTTGAGTCATAAAGTTATTCAATATATATATATATATATATATATATATATATATATATATATATATATATATATATATTTGTCTTCAGAACTATTAAGTATAAACTATGAGACATAGGGAATTGCCAACATGATCTCATATTTTAAAATGAAACATCAATTTATTCATAATATTTTTGTCCATACAAGATACATGATGTTTTCATCAATGGCAAATACATAATAGCAATTCATTCATTCTATTAGATGTCCATTAATGACAGATTCCAACTGTAGTGGCAACAACCCTTGCTCTATACAATTGTAGCTTACTTCTTTTTGGGTCCTGAAATGGAGATCTCTATCTCCTTCTTCTTCCTGAGCTCCTCTATGTAAACAGGACAGTTCCTTTTTCAGTATCCAGGCCGATGACAGTATTGGTACTTCCCTTCCTTATTCACTCCTCCCTTAGCTTTCAATGCACAAGAAATCTGGCTTCTGGCTGGCTTTAGAACTCTTCTTAGTTTTGCCTTTACCCTTGGACTTCCCTCTTCTAATCATCATCACAGATTTGGGTTTGTCCTTCTTCATCTATGCTTCAGCTTTCCTCAACATGCCAAGTAATTGTGACAATGGCTTGTCAAAATCATTCATATTGTAGTTCATGACAAATTGGTTGTATGATTCCGGCAATGATTGTAGAATCATATCTGTGGCCAACTCTTAACCCAAGGAAATTCTCAGTCTAGCAAGGTTCTCAACATACCCAATCAACATGAGTGTATGAGGACCTACTGATCTCCTTTTGTCGTGTTACACTTGAACAACACCTTAAATACATCATATCTCTCTTGTCTTCTCTGATCTTGGTACATGCTCTTAAGATGTGTAACCATCTCAATAAAATTCATGTTCTCAGGATGTCTCTACAACTCATACTTCATAGAAAATAACATCAGGCATTTGGCATCCCCAACTTCTTTAGAGTGCTTCAAATAAGCATACATATCAGTCTTAAGCATGTTGGGAGCAAGTTCATCTGGCTCAGGTGTCTCCAGGACATAGAGCTTGAGGTCTTGAGTGAGAATGATTCTCAACATCCTAAACTAGTCATGGAAGTTGTTCCCATTTAGCTTGTCCTTCTCTAAGACCGATCGTAAAGAAAATGTATTTGTGTTTGTCATTAGATATTACAAAAGAAATATTGCAACTTTTATCAAAACACTTTTGATTTTATTTTATAAGTTTGATGATATTAATAAGGATTTTAATTAATCATCACACCCACTATTTTATTCAAATTAATAGCCCTCGTATCAATTTAGAAGATTGCAGCGTACAATCGTTTAGTAAGCCAAGACCCAAAACAATTGAGTTATTACCCGGTCAATGCCAACATCTAGAACCAACTATTAAGGTAGGCAACTTTTTCCAATTACATATCATGCAATTCTTAGATAGGTGGTATGCACAACTCTTTGTCATAATCATATGCATGCTTCTAGGTACTTAATCTCATTAAGATCACCTAGTTAAGTATGACCCAAAATCCAACACGATAGTGATGCACCCTGCTTGGCAGACTCACATGACTACCATCACACTTCCACGAGATGTACAGCGCACCACACTTGGTGTGCCTACGATTGTCGATCAATCTTTTCATATGTGTTTCTTATGGAAAGTGTATGAGACTTAATATTTGAATGAGAGATTTTATATTTATATAAATAAATATATACATATATAGTCACCACGTACTTATATGTATCATTTACATACTATATCTACAAACAAAACATACAATTATAAAACACTAGCGATGGTTATGGCCATAGTATTATAATTCATTGGAGCCACAAGGAATTATTACCACCTAAGGTCTACATTATAGGTAGGAAATTTTTGTTGATGAAGATTTGTATTTGAACCAATCTGAATAGATCGACTCAACTCTTAAATTGGTTGGTTTGCCTCCAGGTTGGTCAGTTGGTCTGGACTACGATCCAAGCAACGTCTGGACACCGCCAGTCAATTAGTTGGGCCACCAGTCGACTGGTCAACTCCTCTTATCATATGGCCTCTTTGTCCTACAGTTGATCAGTTCGTGTTCTAAATTTTTTGTTGGTCCGGTGTCATTCGTCTTCTTTGCCATAATAGAAAAGGAAACTATCCTAATCCTATATAACATATTATATTATAATAGGGAAACCTCAAGTTACATTTGAGGGGAGTATAGGAAGGAAAGAAATAATATGTTTAGATATGATAAGGAAGGAGAGGCTCGGTATGCAAATTGAGATATAAATAGGAACAGTAACCATCCAACTAAGCACAAAAATCTAGGGGTTATTGGCCATAACAATTCTAACATGCACCATCAAAACAAACTTTTAGGATCGTAAGTATCATATATATATATATATATATATATATATATATCATATTCAATCATATATGCACATTAATCATTTAAATATTTACATCACATGTAATAAATAAATGATAAAGTCAAAATCCAAAATGATCATTCCACACTCTAAAACAATCGTTTCATTTTTTAAACAGTCATTTCATGATCTGAACCGGTCATTTCACACTTTGAAATAGTTGATTCACACTTTAAAATGGTCGGTTCAATTCTGAATCGTGTGGTTTATTATCTGAACCAGGTGGTTCATTTATGTACCTGGTGGTTCAAACTCCAGTTCAGCCAATATACAACCAATATTGTTTAAATTGGATACCTTAACACTTTAGTAATCAAGTTAAACTATGTTCATGAGTAAATTTGTATTCCAAGTGTATCCTATACTTGTGACCTTATAGTTATGTTGGCAGTGAATGTCCATAACCAACTTATGACATCACAAGTAATGAGAGATATCTAGCAACACATCATTGCTACCCAAGTAATTGGAAAGTTGGAGAACAACTTCAACCTATAGTTTATAATCACTATTACGATGATCGTATAGTTCCTTTGTCATCAATATATGGATTGGACTTGAGGTATGGAATTGTCAACCTCTTCAGCATTCAATCCATGTTCCTTGAACTAGAGTAGACTGCATGAGATGCATGTGAGCTCACATATCACATATTGAGTCATATGAGTATGGTCATACATTTCTCAATCTCACTTATCAAGTGGCCTGGATATCAATCTCCTATAGAAGGTACAAATCTCATCTATCACTCACACTCAATCCCCATGTGTCACAATGTACTTGAGCATCACCTTTATAGCAACCTTTATTTAAGTTCATGTTGGATGATATCAAAATACATTGAACGACATATGATGAGTGTAGTGACTTTAGGTTTAAGAACCACAATCACCACTATTACTATGAGAGTTTATTATGACTACCATTCCATGATCTCCATGTGTCACTCTCAAGGTGGGTTTGTCTAGTACATTATTCTCTAACAAGTACCTATATGTTTGGTTTGATATCGCATATCATAACTGATGATATTTTGTCATCAACCAACACACACTCTAATCTTATGTATTGATGTTGTCTATTTTGCTTTCATGATAATATCTTATTGGATCCTAGATGGGTGATTAGATGCTCTAGAGGGGGGGTGAATAGAGTTGAATGCACTTAAACAAAATTTATTAGACCTTCAAGATATATGACAAGATAAGGTTGCTAAATAGGTAATTTGAGTGCAACTAAACATGTATAGCAAGGATGAGAGAGATTGAACAAACATAAGTAGACAAGCTATTTAGAGTGGTTCCACACTTCAAACTAGAAGTGAGTCAGTCCACTTACCTAGAGAGGTCAACCTCTAGGATTTCTTAACCTTTCACCTTCATTATATTCATTATAAGAGATACAATACATGACCAAACAAAGGACTTACCTATCTAATACAAAGAGTCTTCAACCTTACCAAGGACTTACCCACTTTGCAGGGAGTCTTCCGCCTTCTTACAAGGACTTACCTACTCTTGCAAAAGTCTTCAGCCTTTAAGGAATTACCCACTCTTCTTGGATCTTCATCCTTTGACTTCACCTTCACTCGGAGAAGCTTCCACCAAGGACTTACCCACTTAAATAAGGAGTCTTCTGCCTTTACCAAGGGCTTACCCACTCTTGCTCCAAGTCTTCAGCCTTGATCTTCATCAAGGGACTCCTTCCCTTGTTCTTCTTCACCTCTCTTAGCCATGAGTGAGAACCTTCATCTTCATTGTTGAAAAGAGAGATAGGGAGGTGGTGGAAGTGAGAGCCTCACAAGATATACATGTAGGACTAGCTCTCTTACAGATTTCCTACTCACTCTAACAAATGTAGCAAGTGATTAAGCTTAGATACAGAGAGGAGACTGTAAGAAGCACTCAACTATAGAATAGGAACCTCGCATAGAGTTTTGCATTGAATGCTCTACCTTGGAATGAAGCCCAAGGGGTCCTATTTATAGTTGGGGATGCCTCTTAGCCTTTGGGAACACTTAAGAACAAAAACTAGCCATTTTGTGGCTTGTAATAGATATATTTTAACTTGTTGCAACTCCACAACGGCTAGAAACACTTTTCTATACTTTTTCGTACAGTGCAATCGGTCGAATTTCTATAGAGGTAACTCGACCGATCCCACTAAAAGATAAGACCAATTTAGGCCATCAGTCGAGTTTGTCCTGGGGTAATTCGACTGATTCACTTAAATCAATTTTGGTCAGTAGAGGGATCGGTCGACTTCTGTGAAGTGTAAACTCGACTGATCAAAAGTCATTTTCAAGATCCAATCAGGATCGGTCGAGTTTGCAACTCGACCGATGAACAGCCTGATGTGAATTTTGGAAAATGGCTTTTGAGTGCTTAAATATTTGATCTAAGTACTCCTGATTTTTTCTAAGCTCAATTACAAGTCATACAATCATTATAAGTGATTTACAACATGATTCTAATAGATTTACATCATATTACAAAAATGTGCACTTGTATTAACTTTGACTTGTCTTTTCTCCAAGTTGAGATGTGCAAGTTAGGGCATTTGGAGTGTGTCTATACCTAATCTAAAATCACTTAAGTAGAAGCATTAGACACAAATAAGTGGAATGGTTTAGTCATCATCAAAACAAGGGTTTAGTCAATTTAGACCTTGAGTCAACATATTTGACTAGAGACATAACAAGAATGTATTTACTCTTATAAAACATAAGATAAGATCTCATTGTTCAAATACTCAATCTGAAGACATATGTCATCGAGCAACATCATTCTTTAGACATCTACTATGTTTGTATCATCATCTCATGATTGAGACAAACATAATAGATGGAATTACCTTTATAATTACCAAACCAAGTATATGACGCCCCATTACAATCATCATATCATTGACTCTATGAGCATATATATCAACATGATCTATCCCTAATATCAAGATTATGTTGGGGGTAATAACCTGTGCATCTAATATCAACCCAAAATTATCCAAACATGCTATTAACTCAATCATGCCTTGTTGTACGAAAAACATGAATTGGACAAGCCAAGATCCAATTTCAACCTAGTTTCATTACTATCCAAACATGCCCCTAGTCTAGTTTCAACTTTCATCTTGGGTCAAGCCCTCACTAGTACAATCATGTTCCGAACATGATTGTAGGATTCAATCTGGATTAAGTCTGTGACTAGAATCTGACTTGATTCACAAACATCTTTTTATTTAATCTAGATTATGCCAATCTTAAGGCCAAAACGAATTGGATTCATTATTCATATTTGTATTCAAACATAAGCACCTAGGATGACAAAGAAAAAAATGTGTTGATTTAAAGGATTAAAACAAATTACTTAGCACAACAAAACTTGAGTTACAAAGCTTTTTAGGCATTTTGAATGAGAGGAAATGCTAACATGCATGTCAAGATAATGGTAGCTTGTTCCTAATTATGTGTGTACTCACCCCCTTTCAGTTTGTCCATGTTTGGGTTTAATCTAGATTAGTTGGACAAATGCATATACCGTTATACAAAAAGACAACCCCAAACCTGGATTGAGATCTCAATCCAGAGCCGGGGTTGGAGTACCCATAAAATCGAATTATGTTTAGGGTAAGAACCCCCTTTAAAAAATTCGCAAACGCGCCAAGAACCCAACCATGACTTGTACAAAAATTAGATGAGCTGAAATCCCAATTTCAACTCAAATATTTAATCGAAACGTGTCCTTGGTCTATTTTCAAATTTCATTATAGGACAAGCTCCAGTAGTATCTTGTTCCGAACATGATTTTAGGATTCGATTTGGATTAAGTTCTTGACTAGAACCTGATTGGATTCTCAAACATCCATTTTCCCAACCTAGACTATGCCAATCCAAAGATCAAAATAAAAGCAAATTCATCGTTCAGATTTATATCCAAACATAAGCAACTAGGATTACAAATAAAACGTGCTGCTAATGTATGTGAAAGAGTTAAAGGATTCAATTGGGGCAACAAAAAATTAGTTGTGGAGCTTCTTAGGTATTTCGTATAAGAGAGGAAGACTGACATGAATTCGAGACAAAGAACTTCGACAAAATATTGGCAAATCTGGGGAAGGTCTGGAAAAGTGGAAAGAAACTATCCACGTTGTGATCTATGTCGTGATGGTTATCTATTAAACGAAATGGGGACAGGCTTTCAAATAAGGAAGAAAAAATTGGGTAAGATCCGCCGAAGCAGGAAGCCTTAACCGCATGTGTAGGTAGGAAAGCCCGAAAGCTGTTCCCGTCCCTGTCAGGGGAGATGCCAACCATCTCTCCTTTCATCGAACACAGTAACTTACGTCCGCCCCGCTAATATATCGTAATAATTCCTTTTGCTTTTGCCCGGTATGGGACAAAACTCACGATATGGTGACTCCTTTAATCTATGCCTACAACGGCCTTCAGTTTCGCCTATGCTCCAGGCTGAGTCCCCTGCTCCAAGGGTACAGCCTGTGTCAATCGTGAACACACATCACCACAGGAGCAAGTGGGCTGTCAAGGTCGCGACTCACGTCCCAAACAGCGGCAATCGTGAGGCTGTAGAGCAACCTGTTAACAGGATACGACGGAGTGGAATGTACAGTGTCGCATGTCCTTTGACTAGATTGTAATCAATAAGGATTTCATTTTATTAGATCTAAGACAGTCTCGGGTTAGAAAAGGCTCGTAATCAAATTCAAAGTCAACATGGATGCCCTGATCCCGGTCATTTTGTCCAATTTAAAATCGATCTAAATTCTCAAATTAAAAACTGAAACTAATCCACATATTGTGATCAATCCGGAACTAGTTTATATTAGAAAAGGCTCATAATCAAATTCAAAGTCAACATGGATGCTCTGATCCCGGTCATTTTGTCCAATTTAAAATCGATCTAAATTCTCAAATTAAAAACTGAAACTAACCCACATTGTGATCAATCCGGAACTAGTTTATATTTGTCAAAATTAGAACCAAAACCAACAAGGACTCCGACTTTGATCAATCCGGTACAAACTTAAATTCGTCAAAAGTAAAACATATACACTTAGAACTTTGCATAATATAACTACTAGTTTTATTTGGATTGTGTAAACCTGAAATAAACCCAGATAATGAAGACTATGACTCAAGGCCAACTCCTACCAAAATTTTAACCGATTATCTAAATTTGGAATCAGCCCAAATTGCCAAAACTAGAACTCTAGACCACTCAAGTTATCTAATAATCTGAACCAATATTTGCTCACTTTTAGAAAAATTAACTTCTTCTAGTGTCTCACTGCAAAATCTCTGACTCCTCCATTGATAAAGGTACAAGGTTTGACTTGGTTTCTCAGAGATAAGGCATCATTACTGGGTTGTTTATCTAACAAAGCAGGCCGAAGAAGGATGTGACTTCTTACTTCGTCAGACATCAAAAGAGCGCAGGGTTATACAGTTGAAAGTCTATTTTGACCGAGAGGGTTGAACACCAACGGGCAGCTCAAAGCAGCTTAAAAAAATGACCAACGCAACTGAAGAGTCAGTTGTGAACAAAATATACCAAATTCTAGTCCAATGTCAAGCTTGTGGTTCAAACTCAAATGAATCAACGGGGATTAGAACGTTAAAGACTGTCAGGCACCATCTCAATGTAGTTTTCGTGGATGTTTAGGCAGTACACCCAAGGATTCAGTAAACAAAGCCCAAACGACAAATTGATCAGTTTTAATTTTGTGTCCAATTTTCAGTGACGCTAACGTAAGGTTTAGGGCATAGAAGGTGAAAAGAAATGTAGCCAAAGCCGAGAAGAAATTTCATGACGAACAACAAATAATCCATGAAATATTGACTACCTTGCAATATATTACAATATTCTGATATACTATTCACCAGCACAAAAACTATAGCTGATTTTTCAGCCAATTTGCCGATGCACCTAGACAACCCGAGCAGAAAATGGTGATTACAGGCCATTTCTGCTCCCATTCCAAAAAGACCTGACTTTCAGAAGCATTATGATCATCACGTGTTGGTACTGTGAGGCTTCAAATCTTGTATTGTAGCTCGAGCAGCTCAGAGTGCCAGTGTCATAATACTGGATTAATTGTTCCATCGCACCACCATGCTTCCGCTTTCTCTCAGCTGGTTTAGCAGGTGTCAGAAGCCTGACTAAATAAGAAGAAAAACGCTTTAGGTGATTGATTAGTCCTCAAAATCCATTACACTGCTGTCTCTACAAGTGGCTCTTCCATATCATGATGTGTTTCATCTGAACCAGATATTTGGCCATCCCCATCGGCCATACTGCCTGTATGTAATTTGGTTCCAGGAACCGGGAAATCTATATCATTAATCACGACAGGCAAATCCCGCGAAGACTGTGAAGCAGATGTCAGTAGTCGTTTCAGTGGATTTCTTTGGCAGACAACTCTGCCCTTGTTCCATCCAGAAAAGCCAAAAGATGTAGACACTTTATCTCTCAGAAACGTGTAGGCAGCTTTAGCAATAGGAACAGATCGTGCCATCGCACTCTTCTCTATTTCCCCACGTCTGCTTAAATAGAGAAAAACAACAACAGAGTTTAACATAAGAGTTTACGAATGGCAACTAAATCACTATCATTACAGAAAGCTAACACACTAACAAAGAAACAAGAAAACAACAAGACATGATCCTCGTTGAACGCAAGCTTCTGTATATTCAAGCCATAAATAACTCCAAATATAATACTTTCACAAGGCAGATATTTTTGCAGATATTGCAGTCTGACAAATTTCTAGCATTTAAATGTCTTAGAACATAATAAAAAGAAAATGCATCATCTATACCTTAGTATTTACAAACCTCTGACAGGTCAACAGAATTCTACCAGTGTATCATACTGCGAATCAATGGTTTTCATAGAACTCAGTACTTCCATAGAAAATCAAATTACCTTCCAGTTTACTCAGCCAGGGAATGTACCGGCTGAGATCAGTGATTTGCTGCAGTTTTTGCTACTTTTTGTAGTTGTTGAAGGTACACGCTACCCTCCTCCCTTTTCCCCTATTCTTTCTCTTCCTTACCTTCCTCCTTATCCCCCTCTTCCTGTCATTCTAATAGTTTGCTGGCACTCACATTTGCCTCTATTGATTGTTGCTTCTGCCTTTTTTGCTGTTTTGACTCTCTTGCTATTGCTCTGGTGCCTCTATTCTTCTTCATCCATTCCTCTAGTAACATTTCCATATAGCTAAAAGACTCTACCTATCTTTTCTCATTCTTTAGCATACTCCTCCAGTCCTACCAGTCGGTCACTATACAAATGTCTAATGCTGCTGTCTATATTTATTTATCTAGAAGGATTGCAATTTCCTTATGCCAATTCTAGTGTGGCATCACCTTATGCTGCTGAAATCTTGGTTGATTTGATTACTGGATAATTTGACATAGGAAATGCAGTGCTCAATTGATTTATTGTCATTTTCATGCTAGTTTCTTATATTCTCCTAGATTTGCTTACTTTTCCTCGACTTTTATATATTGTAAGGTTATAAAAATAATTTATGGCGTCATGCCAACTGTCACCGGTTGAACAAGTGAATCGAGAACCGAAAGCCTCACCGGTTCACTCACCGGTTCAGTCGGTTCTGACAACCTTGGATTTAAGAATACAGAACCAGTTTCACTTTTAGATAAACCCAAGTGGTGGATCCAAATTGTTTGGCTTATGAGCGGTATCCCAAGGCTTACTTGCTCGTGATCGTAATCTATGTACAGTGCAGCCTAGAGATGGCCAAGGTCGCAGTGCATTCGTTGGGCTAAAAGTATTTTCTCTTTTGGGTCGCTCATGTCTACAACTACTTTGGTATTGCATTAAGGTTCTACTCTCATTGACATGCCAACCTCAGAATCAGGTACATCTGGGTTGCTAAGTGGATGCTTGAAGTAGGAAGGTCGATCATGGGGTTTAGGTACTACAGGTTTTCTCAAAATCGAGGGGTGCAACTATAGTTAAACATGTGGAGTTCTCTTTGGTGCTAGAGATGATGCTCGTTTGATTAATAAATATGTCCAAATGCGAGGAGACCATAAAACAACCTACGATGACAGGGAGTAGATAGTTTCGACGAGTTAGCTGTAGAAGAGCAGATTCGCATGGCATCACAATAACAAGGACATCAAAAGCTTTTTACAAACTGAAGAAAAGCTTTTCAAAAAGTTGAATAACAAAAAGTGGGTTAATGGATGTAGCCTTAAAAGGAAGAGGATAAGAATTGGAAACGCGAATGAGGTGGCACTGGCACTGAATATCCAAGAGAAAGTACCTCTATGAAGCTCCTCTCATGGAAAACCAATGGTTGAGGAAGGAGGTCAAACAAAATTGTTGAGGGGATGGGTTTTAAGGTAAGAATTGTGTGATGCAAAGGTAAAGGAACATGAGGAGTGAAGTAGGTGGGTCTCTCTTAGAGGGTTAAGTAGCGAACGGATCAGTGAGGGCTGTCACATTTATGGTGATGCTATGAATTTCTGACATAATATAAAGGTGGCATGTATATGTAACATAATAATAAAACTTTGTTTGTTTTCCTACATTAAACAAATTATTTCTGCAAAAAATTCAAATCGCTTGGACTAATTCCTCTAAAACGAGACTCATTGAACTATGGATTGAAGGCCACAAATCTTACCATAGGTCGTCGTCATCTAAGTCTTGCATTAACCATGTGAGGAGTGAAGTAGGTGGGTCTCTCTTAGAGGGTTAAGTAGCGAACGGATCAGTGAGGGCTGTCACATTTATGGTGATGCTATGAATTTCTGACATAATATAAAGGTGGCATGTATATGTAACATGATAATAAAACTTTGTTTGTTTTCCTACATTAAACAAATTATTTCTGCAAAAAATTCAAATCGCTTGGACTAATTTCTCTAAAACGAGACTCATTGAACTATGGATTGAAGGCCACAAATCTTACCATAGGTCGTCGTCATCTAAGTCTTGCATTAACCATGTTGGACTCAGCTACATGAATCCATCTTTTCCATCCAGCTCTATTTCGGGTCAAATTCCCATTGAGATCTAAGAGATTGTACCATGGTTTGTAGGCCGAAAGGCCTATCACTGCTTTTGATAATTACAAAAGCTTCACAATTTGTAGCTAACTTGTGTATTAAAGTGATTCGGATCAATTTGAAGTATAAGGAGCAAAAAATACAAAAAACTTTCATTATATTGGGTTATACATTTATATCCATGCAAGTATAAATTGTTACTTGTACACACTTGATAAAGCTCAAGGAAACACAGATTGTGAAACTAAACGTTTAAGTCTATTATTTGGAATGAAAACCAATCGCAAAAAGTTCTACAACTAAAAAAGCAGCCCATTTTCTCAAAAATACAAATATAGGGGTTAGAAAGCTCTTTGGCCCAGTTGTTAATTTGACTGAGCAACAGTCAAGCTACAATTTGACAAAGGAAGTCAAGAACTAAACACCAATTTTTGAACTTCCTCAATTGGAGTCAACATCAACTATCCACAACGTGGCCGGTCGGGGTTTGGCCAAGGGATCTCGGACTTGCTCTGTGGAAGTCAACATCGACCGATCACGGCATGGTCAAACTACAACTTTGACATATTGTGTTTTGAGACCGAGATCATTTTGTGATCTTGTTACTAAACCTAAGGAAATGGATTGTCCTAGTCTATGCATGTACTTTAAACATTCGACCAGACGACCAATGCACTATTCAACAACAATCTAATCCAAAATTGAATGCAAAGACTAGATGCTTGATTTGAAACTTAATCTCTCACATAGTTCTCATTTGACTATATCGTTGTAGGAGCATCCACAAGTGTTCTAGACATAACCCTAACCTACTCCTATAATTAGGAAACCCCATATGCTCGACAACATTCCAATTCACTTGCAAGTCTTCCATTGAACGTCCGATTGGTTTGCTGTAAATGACCAGGAAACTAGCAGAAGTAGAGTTCCCGCACCAAATTTTTTTGATTGGTCTTACAGAAGTCCCGACTTTTGAGTTCCATAGTTTTGTGCGGACTTCCGGAGATATAATAGGGCATGAGTACTGACTTCCGGACCAAAACCTAGTGAAAACAAGTTCCTCCTCCTAGTCACCCACATATGCTCTGCCGATCTTTCGCCATCCCTTTGTTCAAGTCGGCTTGGGCAGAAACCGCCATTCTTGTGCCTTCCCATATTGTTTTCACAGCATTCCTGCCGATTATTTCGTACTTAGATTGGAGCAAAGCCCTAGTCTTTGATTTCAATCTTTTGGTGGTGTTCTCCTGCCGTTTGACAGCCTGAGCCATTGTAGTAGCACAAGCCTCATTGCTGGGGACCTGGCGCAACAGACGGAAGGAGGGAAGAAAACCTCCTCACACTCTCCATTAGGCTTTTCTCTGATGACGGCCGCATGTTTACGAGCAGCAATTGTTCTAGCATATCGTATCCATCTTAATTGGTGCCGTTTATAAGCTTTCGGACTCACAAAATCAGTTGAATGATAGTCTAATCAAGAAACAAGTTAATATTAAACCAATCAGCTGAACTTACTTTCTCCAAACTGAACTTCAGTTCCCAAAATACGAGTTCCCCAAAAATTTCAGTTTCGACGAACCAATCGTAGCCTGAGTAGAAGACACCTCCCAAAACTTCAGAAAGCTTCTAAAGAAGTCTCTATGAATTTCCATTGCCATTGAGTGAGACAACCTTGAGATGCGTAACAAATAAGTGATTCCTTGACCTAAACAAGAGTTAGTGTGCAACTGATTTGTGTCAAGTTGTAACACAAGTGCTAAATTGTCTTCAACTCTCAGCTATTGCAACAAGCTTGATCTGCTGAGAGCTACATCCATTTTTTTCGAGCTTGTTATTCATCATGATCCCATAAATCCCTGCTTGCAACCACAGCAAGCGGCACTGCAAGCCCCACAAGCGGATAATGCAAGCCCGGTAGCAACTCTGTAAGCCCTGCAAGTTGGCTGCAAGACCGGCAAGCAGAGCTTAAAGCTCTACAAGCGGAGCGCAAGCCCTGCAAGATGGTGCTGTGAGCCTGCAAGTGGAACTGCAAGCCCAGCAAATGGGGCGTACAACGACATTCCACTTCAAGCTTGGTGGGCCACTCCCTTCTTTGCATTGATGGATCACTTCCATCGTGGCGGACAAATGTATCTGTTGGTGATTTGGGTACTCCTCTCAAACCTGTAAAGAGGAGGTGGAAGCAACAACTTGGTGGAAACATGGTATGGCATAGTGTCAAGCTTGTCGTAGTGGTTTGCTTCTTGAGCAATTAAAAACATGCGGCAGATCAGCCATGGAAACGTGGTCCTTGGAGTTAATGTTCAACTCAGCAAAAGAGAGGTTCTGCTATAACGTGCCTTTTATTGATAGAAGTTACAGGTAAAGAAATCATAAGAAGTGGGACTTCTAACCAGTTGGATGTAGGACACTGAGGCACAAAACAACTATAGTTTCTAGCGTTTCAATTTGCTTTCTTGCCTTAGTCAAATTATATCTGAGCTACAAAATGGAAAGGGTGAAGCTATTCTGTTACATCTTTGAGACTGATATCTTGAAACCTAGTAATAGTCTAATAGATCAAGCAAAACAACAGTCAAAAGATTTACAAGAAAGACCAACATCTGATTCTCATAGAAGTGGGGCATGCATAGACACGGATTGGACACAAATAGGAGTGTCCAATACACTTCAAGGTATATTGTCCTAACTATGTTGGTTTCCAATATATCTTGGATACATACATAGAAGCTTTAGCAACGTGTCGGTGTTTCCTACCTATCAGCCCAATAGCTGATGGGTTAGGTTAAACAAAAAAGAAAAAGAAACCCACAGCCAATTAGATGTGTTATGGGAGTCAAAACTAGTCCATGTATAAGATAGAGTCGTTAGAAACAAAGAAGCTCTCTATAGTGACAAATTTGAGCTTGATTTTCCCTTCTCTAATCAATGTCCATGTTGTATATGTAAACCTCTATTCCCTGATTCTTGCACCACCTCTGGACATTAGATTAATAGCTCGTCTAATATGTTGATTCGGGATACCAGTTGCAGTAGGTGCAATGATAGGAGTCCCTCGACCATCACAAGCTATATAGCAAGTGCAGCGGGTGCCATCAACATGATCCTTAACGTAGTTGTAATTTTCTTTCAGCTTATACATGTATTCCACTCCAGTGGAATTAATCTCTTGCATCCCATAGATGACAACAACTAGATCTTAAACTCTGATTCCTATAAGTGCTTTAACAAAATTTGGAGAAACAAGTTCATGCTTCAGTTGATAGATGGGCGCTTCAAGGTGATAAGAGGATAAGGATGAGGTCTAGTTAGATATACATAATATACTGATAAATGCAATATATTGTAGTCATCCACTATTCTAAACCTTGATTTATGTTTTTTTTATTTTTTAAATTAGTATTTATAAGTGTTAATATACTTAGTATTTTGTGCATTTACAATTTTGTGTTTTACTCTCTTATCTTGTATCCCATATTGCTGAATTCTGTAGTTGTCCTCACTTATCCTATATAAGGAGATGACTTGTATTATTTTATCAATATCAATACAATATATATTGTATTCTACATGGTCTGAGAGCCATATGATCCCCCTTAAGCCTCTCCTATCCCTAATGCTTCCCCTTCCCTAACCCCTCTCCTCCCCCTACCCACCCCCCTGCCCCTTACCTACTCCTAGCAACCCGCCGCCACCCCAACATCCATCCGCCAGCCCTCAACCACCTGCTCCCACCTGCCGCCCCTCACAACCCCACCCTCCAGCCCCAACCATAGTGCCACCACCAGCACATGAGAAGGATCCAAGCCTCTCATGATGTCCCTTTTCTAAACACACATCTCCCGTTTCCTTCAGTTAGTCTCTACCACTTCGGGAGGGACTCGTTCGCTCCCTTTTGCCTATGTTACATGACTGTATAAATTGACAATCTGACATAGGTTCCCTATGCTCTACTGTTGCCCATGAGTTGGGTGAGTCTACTCTACTGCTACAATTACGGGTGATGCATCACACCCTTTCTTACAGATCTGCTGCTTATTCTGCTTTGCTTGCTTTACCATGCTCCACTTGTTGCAACTGTTGCTCTGTGTGGTCAAGAACGCTCTTCTCTGTCTACTATCATGGCCTCGACTGATGCCTTCCGACAATGTGTGTGAGAATTATCAAGTTGGTCAGTTCAAACTGCCATACCTGATGTCCATCCTCTGAGTTGTACGTCCAGACTCAAGGACGCCATTCTCATCTTGTTATTGTTGCCCCACCTACCTCCATCGAGAGTGTTGATGAGAAGACCAAGCAGGCTTATGATCTTTGAGATAAGGAAGACTTGGGGGTCATGAGTTGGATGGTGAATAGTGTCAAGCCCAAAATCAGTCAATCCTTCTTTGCCTTCGGAATTCGGACTGTCAAGGCAATGTGCGACCAACTTTCTCATGTCTTTTCTCATAAACAAAATTCCAAGAACGTGTTTGAAATTTTCAAGAACTTGGCTAGATCTATAATGAGGATTACTATAACCAATGTTGTGCACTTTGGCATGAGTTTGAGGTCCACCATGCCCTTTCTGCTGACATCACTGAAGTTCAAAGACAACACAATGTAGTACAATTTCTTAATTGACTTCATGCTTCCTTTTCTAAACTTGTTGATCAAATCATGTCCAATGACCCCCTATCTAAGCTTTGTGATGTTCAAAAGAGGGTCCAATGCCTCCCATCTCTTCTTTACCTACTGCCACTTATGAGGCATTGACACTGGCGATTCATTCTGGAGACAATGGTCGCGGCAGATTATGATCATGGTTGTGGTCGTGGTCATGGTCGAGGGTGTGGTCGCTTTACTAGGGTCCTAGCCCAAGACGTGGTCGACCTCCTCTTGGACCTGGACGTAGTCAACCTCCTGGATCAAGACGTTGTTATGTGGCCACAATAACCATATTGAAGACCCTTGTTGGGCTCCTAGACCTCTACTCACATTTTTGAGGCTGATCCTATACCACCTCTAGCCTCTACTGCATCCACTGATTCAATCCGCTCTGAGTCCGAGAAACTACTTCAAGAAGACTCCATACTCAGACGTTGTTGCCCACCCAGATAGTTATTCTACATTCCTTGCTTCCCCCGCGACATATGGTAAACACAGATGGATCATCGGCTCTGGTGCTTCTACTCATAATTCTGGAAATTTTGCCCTCTATTTGATATGACTACCACATAAGCAGTTGTTACAACCCCAATTTTTGGGTTCATATGGTTGGAAATGCAATTTCCCCAATAAATGTATGATTATGGGAATTATATGAATTATATGTATAGAATGGATTCCCTTTACAATAATTTTTTTTTCTGCATGTGATTTCGTGGGTCATAATATGTTAGTGAGTCCAATATGATTAAAAGAAGAAGAAATCAAATAATGCATAATTCTAGAAATATGGAGGAAAAGAATATTCCAAGAAATAATGGTATTGTTTTAATGAGATGACTAAAGGGGAAAGTTGTGTATATATAAGACATACCAATGGGCTTTTTTTCGATTTGCCAAGGAAGGAGGACAATTAGAATAAAGAATATACCAAAAAGGGAGATGAATCAACAACCTATATATTGAACAATAACTCAATATGTAAATCATAGTTATATGCCTTCCTTGATAGATTCCGAATATATGACCTTTTGTGAAAGGGTCGAGTTTCTACTTTGGGAAAGGAATAGAAAAAAATATCTTATTATATGTGGCTTGCCCAACGTAATAATAGTGGGAGTTAATCTCTTTCTTTTTATGTGTGTTGTTTCCCAAAAGAAGCAACAACCGATGCTCCATGACTCTGGCGTTCCTCTCCATCAAACCCTAGGAGTTTTGGTTTGCACCCTATATAAAGGGAGTGATGGATACGTGACCAGGGCACCCTAAACCCTGTCGTCATCACCAGTCAGGCAAAGGAGATGCCTTTGACCCTAGTGCAATCCTCACCTCTATTCCTGACTCTGAACTTGGCGTCCGAGTAGACCCTAGCAATTCCGTAGAGGAACCATGGTCGTTGGACCTTTGAAGATCTGCCTTTGTGGAAGACCTGCCGTGGAGGACCTGGCCTCGCATGGAAGACCTACCCGGAGCGGTGTCCTCCCAAGGTTTCTTGATTTCCAGAGAAGCGTCTGGGGGCAACGGAACCTCCTTCCCCCTTTTCCTTCGTCGACTGCGGCCTCCGCCAAGGAGGTTTGCCCTGTAAACACGAACTGTTCTCAGCTCTGGTTCTCGGTGCCATGGTTGTTGTGGCCTCGACCTGCACCCTTGTTGCATGCGGATGGGGGCTACGGAGGGGTGGGAACCCTCGCGCGGTCCACCCATGCCCCGGAGGGTCTCTTGAACGCAGTGGAAGCCCACCGTGGTAGCAGCAGCGGGCCGTCGAGAGGAGGAAGACGATGCAGGTCACATTGGACCAAAACACCCCTCTAGCGTGTGAAGAAGCAACCAGCAACGCGGGGGTATTTCAGACATTTTGTTATAATTTAAGTCGACCTACGAGGTATGTGCATGAGTAAGTTGCTTACGTGGCAACACTCTACTGGTCCAATTATATTTATTTGCAAAAATCATAACTATTGCTAGGAAGCTCTGATGAATAAAGTTAATATATGAAAGTTGCTTAGAAAAATACGAGGAACACAATAAAAATAGTTTGAGAACCTGATTTCGTTCCTAATGGCAAAAGTATGCTAAGTTAATGAAAAGTGCTTTGAAATTAGGTTAGAAACCCTAATTAAGATTAATGGTTGAGTCTATGATGCTTAATTGGTTATATTGAGTAATAGTAATCTATTGAATGATAAAGGTAGACTTCAACCTGATCTGGATGAATAATTTCATGTTTTTGGGTTTTAAACCAAGTATGAATGATAATGCATCTAGAAACCCTAATTTAGGGTAAAAGAGAAGATCATATTTAATTCGAAAATATGGAAATATGTTGTTAAATGATGATCCTAAGCCTGTTAGGAGAGATAGGATGAGAAACTTAGGGTTTATAAGTAGTTTTGTCTAATTAGGGTTTGTGGTACTAAAAGTGAAGGTAAAACTCCAATTGCAAGTGAAACCCTAAAAAGGGGTAGAAACCCTAAAAAGGAATAGAAATCCTAAGAAGCAAGTTGGTTTGGATAGATCTTGATAAAAGAAAATTGTATGTTTATTTCAGGATTCTTGTACTTGCTTGCTTGATTGGATTTCCCTACTTGGTTGATTCTATTTCAAAAATCAGCAGTACATGTATGTGGTTATTTATGAGTAATCGATTTAGTTTCATGGAGTTTTCTCGAATGATTGATCGAATTGGATGCAGCCTAAATTGTTGGATGTTCATTTATGCAAATCTTTAAAGTCACTATGATTATCACAATTAATTATAAATGTGCATTCTCGCACCTATATGCCACCCTGATGTATGATGCGTGACCAAGCCCTCGAGGGAAGGTCAATTAGGTCAAGCCAAAGAGGGAAGACCATTAGGCACCATGAGAGGTGACCCCAGGCACCAAGCTCAGGATGGAGAAGGTGGCCTTATGTTTCTTGCATGAGTATTGGGCACCATGAGAGGTGACCCCAGGCACCAAGCTCAGGATGGAGAAGGTGGCCTTATGTCTAGTGTAAAGGAAAAACCCTAGAGAGGTTATTCTAGGGTTAGGGCAAAAGCGGTGGAGAATGTCACATTGAAAACGTAATTTGGATTGTTAGATAACTTAATTGTGATATTTAGGTTGTTAGCAATATTTGTGAAATTTTGGTTGTCCCCACATACCGGCATATTCATTTATGTTGACCGACGTTTTGTTTGTCGGCGTTTTAGATACAATATGAAAAGGACAAACAGTAAAGTGATACATTTTGAATATATGAATTAAAGTACAAGGAGGATTAGTTAGAATAGACTTCAGTTGTGGATAGAAGTCTAGAAATCCAAGATTTTAAAAAGGTATGCAAAGTTTTATTCTTATTCTAGCTTTTCAGTATAATTTTGGTAGAATTTAGTAATTATTATTGATTATTTGTCGAACCATTGATCCGGAAAATTGGGATAACGGCTCTGACCTTTTAGTCTCCCTTAATTGGGGGTTACCGGGAGGCGGGGTCGTTACAGCAGTTCTTGTTGTCACAGTGGTTGATGAGACTCAATCCCTGATGCATGGTGTTGGCAATATTCGGACACCCAATAATTTTTTACTCAATTTTTTCCTATATGTTCTGCAATTTCCTTTAAATTTACTTTCTATTAGCAAAATTGTGAAACATCTTCAGTGCTCTATTACTTTTGACCCTGATGGTTCTCTTTCATGATCTTCGCATGAAGACGAGGATTGGTTCGGGCCATGAGGGACCACACAACTTATACTATCTTGATTCTTCACAGGATGCTAGCCTGTTACTACTAACATGTTATCTTCATCTGTGTCTGGTCTTCAGTGACACTATAGACTTGCAAATCCATCTACTTCAAAACTCAAGATTAATCTGACTATGTCTGAGACTGTGTTTCACTGTGGAGCGTGTCAACTTGGCAAGCAAACTAGATCTATTTTCCTTTAAAAAAAATTATTACTTCCAAATTGTGTTTGATATTGTGCATGCTGACATGGGGGTCATGCTCTGTGACTAGTGTGTTAGGATTCAGATATTCTATGACTTCCATTGATGGTTTTTCTCAAGTCACTTGGTTGCTTTTGCTTAAAGACAAGGCATACATTCTATATACTATTACAGTATCAAAGCTTTCTTTGCTGAACTAAAAACTCAATTTGATAATCCCATAAAAATCTTCAAGACGGATAATGCTCTTGAATTTATGCAAAATTCAGTAAGTGAATTCTATGAACATCTGGGCACCATTCATCAAACCTCATGTTCTTAAATCGTTATCTTTTAGAGGTATCTCGGACGATTCTTTTTCATTACCATGTCCCTAAGAATTTTTTGGGCTGATGCAGTTTCTATTGCTAGTTTTTTGATAAATCGGACGCCCTCCTCGGGGTGTTGAACAACCAGGTACCATACAATATTCTATAACTACATGCATCTTTGTTTTCTATTCCTCAAAGAATTTTTGATAGTGCATGCTTTGTTCGAAGTCTTCGGCCTAGATTGACAAAGCTTGGCCCACACTCTACAAAATGTATCTACTGAGGTTATTCCAGAACTCAGAAAGGGTACAGATTTTATGACTTGTGTGCTAAGAAGTGGTTTGTGAGTGCGGATGTAGTTTTTTTAAGGATACATCATACTTTTCTGAAACGGATTTGACTCTATCCACGAATTGACAGGTACATCCTCTTGTTCATTCTCCACCACTCAAGGTATGTCAGCGAGGACGCAAAACTACAACTCCCTCCATGACCCCTCAATCTTCCAATCCTCTACCTTCAATGACAGATCAAGACACCACTTAGGGAACTTCTGAATTGGATCTTCCAATTGGTTGTGGAAAAGAGTGTGCTCTTGTACTTTACATCCTATCAGCAATTTTTGCCCTCTCTCTCTACAGTCTTAGTCCCTAGGCTCTACAACATCTTGTCTAGCTCCACGCCATGGAAGTTGAAATGAGTGCTCTTAATAATCAACATGTTTGGGATTTGGTTAAGTCTCCTACACATATCTCTTGTGGATTGTTGATGGATTTTTACTATCAAATATCATTCAGATGGCACAGTCGAGCGTCTTAAAGCTTGCCTAGTTGCAAAAGGATATACACAAACCTATGCAGTAGACTACTTTGAAACTTGTTCTCAAGTTGCTCGTCTTAATTTAGTTTGTGTGCTTATTTCTGGTGTTGTAAATAACAATTGGCCCTTATTCCAATTAGATGTGAAAAATGCTTTCTTGTACAGTTGTAGGACGATCTGCATGAGGAAGACGATATGGAGCAACCTCCTGATTTTGTTGCTCATGGGAGTGTTCCAAGGTTTGCCGACTAAAAGGGCAATTTATGGTCTGAAACAAAACCCACGAGCATGGATTGACATATTAAGTTATATTCTTACTAATTTGACTTTAGACGCTTTCATTCTAACCATTCTTCAAAAAAAATCAATGATGAGATAGTGATTTTGATTGTATATGTGGGTGATATCATACTTTCTGGTAGTGATCATAATGGCATTCTAGCTACCAAGGAATATCTAGGCAAACATTTCGATAGTAAAGACCTAGACAAATTTTCATTTTTGTGGGGTCATTGAAGTATCATATTCTTTCTCTGGAGCTTGTCTATCCCATCGCAAGTATATTCTTGATATCTTGCAAGAAACCAGCATGTTGGGAGCCAAGTATGCTAACACAAACTAAGGTGATGACTCTTCTCCTCCATATTCTGATAACAAGCAGTATAGACTAGTTGGTTAACTCATCGACTTAACTGTCACGAGAGTTGATATCACATTTGCAGTTGGACTTGTCAATTGGTATCCAGAGTAGACAAACCTCGACAATGTGACCGGAATGTTGTCTGTCATATTCTCAAATACCTCCTGGAGAAGGTCTTCTATATAGACAAAGTAGGCACTGCTTACTGGCTATTCTAATTCTAACTATGTAGGCAGTAGATCTGATCACAAATCTATTTCTAGTTATTGTACTTTGCAGGAGGAAATCTTGTTACATGGTGCAGTAAAAAATAAACCGTTGTTGCATGGCCTAGCGTTGAAGCCAGGTTTTGAGCCATGGCTCATACAACTTGTAAATTGATGTGGGTTCAAGGTCTTCTGAAAGAATTTGGTATATGTGATTCAGAACATATCCCAATGTACTGTGATAACAAGGCTTCCATCTTCATTGCAAGCAATCCTACATCCCATGAACTACTAAACACATTGAAGTGGACTGTCACTTTGTAAGGGAGTCTATTATGTCCAAACGCATATCCACTCCTTACATCATAACTGACGAACAGCTTGCTGACAATTTCAGAAAACGTCTAATGAAGACAAGATTTATCACCATGGTGGACAAGTTGGGCATGTTGACATATATGCCCAACTTAAGGGGCATTTAGTATTTTGTGTTATTTACTATCTTGTGTATTGTGTTTTACTCTTAGATTTTCTATCCCATATTGCTGAATTTTGTAGTTGTCCTCCTCACTTATCATATATAAGAAGAGGACTTGTAAGTGTTTTATCATATCAATACAATATATTTTGTATTTTTCAATAAGGATATGCATGGAACAAATTTCGCTCGAAATGGCGAAATTTCGATCGAAATTTCGTTTTTTTACAATCGGACATCGAAATGGATGTACGCAGCAGGGACTGGTACGTAATTTCGCGAATTTTCGCACTTGCCGTCGAAATTTCGGCGAAACCAGGGTATTTCGGTGCAAAAAGCCCATTTTGGGCCTTTATTTCACGAAATCGCAGCGAAACGGCCACACTGTTTCGCGAAACAGTGTTCCGCCGGCTGAGTGAACTGAGATATTGCTTGTTTGGCAATTTTTTTGAGATTTCTTGCTCCCAGAGGCTGCTCTACTTGATTCTAAGGTATGTTACACCTCTCCCTAGCCCATCTACTCCTCCCCCTTGTATCTCTATTGTCTTTTATACCCATCTTAATATATACTCCGAAAATACTAAATTTCGAAATGACATTTCTCTTAAAATACTCAAGATCTTGAAGTAAAACTTGTAGATCTAAGAAACTATAGTGTGAAATACGTATGTGTAGACTTATTTTGAAAATGCAATCAATATATTTCGTATTTATACCAAAAAATGGCTAAAAAGGCTTTTTTAATGAAATTTCTTATTTTTTTGTATTTTTACACTTATGTAACTTGAAATATATTATAATATTAGACAAATACAATATATGTTAACTAATTTCAGACTTTTCAATATTGTAACTTCATTTTTTATTTTTATACCAATTTAAATATTAATTTCAGACCTTTAATTTTCTTATTTTTTGTATTTTTACACTTATAAAACACAATTGTATTATAATACTAAACTAATACAATATATGTTAACTAATTTTGGTGTTTTCAATATTATAACTTCTATTTTTATTTTTATATCAATTTAAATATTAATTTCAGACCTTAAATTAATAAAAAAAATATAAAAATGAACTAATTAAAATAAAAATGATGAAGTACTTAGTTATACTTTTAACTTCTAAGTTTCTAACATGCAATTTTAGGCTTTAAGATTTATTTATGTGCACGTGTTGACTTGATGTGATGGTTTATTCATGTTTTTATTTTTTAAAATTGCATTAGATGGCTTCTTCAGTTGGTGATAGTGAAGGTGGAAGGAGAAATGATGAAGGTGGTAGAAAGGCCATTGATTTTGCATGGGCTCATTGTGATCAAGTTCCTGGTACTAAGCAACAAGTAATTTGCAAATATTGTGACAAGAAGATAGGGGGTGGGGGATTACAAGATTCAAATCCCACATTGTTGGTGGTGACAAGAACGTGGCCATGTGCAAGAAATGCCCTCAAGGAGTGAGGGATGATTTCCAGGAAATGATGAGTCAGAAGAAAAACACTTGTCAACATCAACGTGAACTTAATCAACTCTATGTTGATACCCTCTTTGAATATGGGAGAGGAGGTTCTTCTGTTGAGTCTGACTCAGATGTAGATTATCCTGAAGGTTATATCACCTCCCAACAACGCCGCTTGTATCGCAGGGCGCTTAGAGATTCCAAAAAGCAAGCGTGGGAGAGAGAGCAACATGATGCATATAGGAGGGGCATTGGCCAATCTGTTTTGAGCATGGTGGAGGCAGTGGTGCAGGTCGTGCGACTGGTTCCGGAGCACGAGCAGGAAGAGCATCCATCCCCGTGGTTGACTTAGGAGATGAGAGTGATAGGCCTGCCCAAGTTAAAAGAAAGAAAGGGACAATTGATAGCATGTTCAGCATATCTCATAGCACAAGAGGGAGGTTGGGTGTAGACATAGATGAACCAGGTATGAGAAGGCCAAAGCCAGTACAACAGAAGCTGAAATCTATGTTTTCTGGTGCAAAGAACAAGGTTGGCAAAGCAGTAGGTAAATTCTTCTTAGCCCATGGGATCCCTACACACGTGGCTACTGAGCCATATCTACAACACCTCTTGAGAACTGCTGGGGAGGCTGGACCGGGTGTTAAAGCCCCCACTGCATATGAGCTTATGAATGTATACCTTCCTGAACAAAAAGTGGAGATCCAAAAATAGTTTGATGATAAGAAACAAAGGTAACTAAGGCACTAACTACTAAGATTCTTTCTTTATTATCCACTCTTGATTGTTGCCTCTTGAACTTGAAGACTTTGAGTTTCTAACTCTACTTTTGTAATGTTTGTTGTAGGTGGGAAAATTATGGTGTGACATTAATGGCTGATGGTTGGACATCTGGAAATAGAAAAAAAATCATCAACTTTCTTGTCTACTGTAATGGATCCACCATTTTCCTTGGATCTGTTGATGCTTCTAGTGAGGCTCGGACTTCTGGATACATATCTAAATTGATGACCAGATATATCAAAGAAGTTGGTGTGCAAAATGTGGTTCAAATTGTAACTGATAATGGACCCAATTTCAAAAAGGCTGGAAAGTCTTTGATGGATAAGTATCCAATCTATTGGACTCCTTGTGTGGCTCATTGCATTGATTTAATTCTAAAAGATATAGGTGAGTCATATTACATATATGTTTGTTTGTATCCCTGTATTCCAATTTCCAATTCCAAATGACTCATACTCTCATAGTCTCATAAGTCATAATGTCATTATTTAATTTCATGCTCTGGTTTGTTAAAACGTAGGTGGGTTGTCACATGTAAAGAATTTGATCATTGAAGCCAGGACAATCACATGCTTCATATACAATCGCTCATTTCTTTTAGCTGCTATGAGGCGGAAGGAGTATTGTGGTGGTGACTTGGTGCGGCCAGGAGTCACCCGTTTTGCTTCTAATTTTTTGGCATTGCAAAGCCTGAAGTCAAAGAGGGATGGATTGAGAAAATTATTTGCTGGAGTTGAATGGGGTTCAATGAAGGAAAGCAAGACAGCACTAGGGGGCAAGATAGAAGACCTTGTCAACAGTAGGAGCTTTTGGGAGAGAGTTACTAAAATTCTTAAGATCATGGAACCAATAGTGAAGGTGCTCAGGTTGGTGGATGGAGATAAGTCGCCAACCATACCCTACTTGTATGAAGCAATGACAATGATGAGGGAGACAATACTGAAAATTTTTCCAAGAGGAAATGCCCAATACATGAAAATTATAAGGAAGTGGTGGGAGAAAATGCTTTTACACCCTATGCACAAAGTTGGTGAGCATAATTGATACTTATTCAATAATTATAGACATTTCTATTTCTTAATAGTTGATACTTGACAATTGACACATACAATATTACTTATAGCCATTTCTATGTCTTATTGTCTTGTAGCCCACTACTTGAACCCTAGATTCCAATACAAATACCACTTAGGGTTCAAGAGTGACTTCATGGCAGCTATTAAAGAAGTTGTAGAGAAACTTGTCACCACATCTGAAGAGAGGGTGATTATTATGGATCAGGTAATACATATAGTCCGGCCGAATCTATTAGTTATTGAGAATAAATTCGGATTTTATTACCCTTGTCATGTTACTTTGCAATTGCAGTTGAGGCAGTTCAGAGAAGGCATTGGATGCTGTGCGCATCCAAGTGCTATTGCTGATAGAGAAAAAGTTGTTCCATGTGAGTGGTGGTCATGGCATGGCACAGGTTGTGAAGAGCTACGTCGCATTGCTGTGAGAATTTTATCACAGACAGCTGCTGCAGGTGGTTGCGAAAGAAATTGGTCCACATTCAATCTCATTCATAGCAAAAGACGAAACAGACTTGGTGCACAACGTCTAAATGACTTGGTATATGTTCACTATAACATGAGGTTGAGGGCAAAAGACCTTAGAGAGCCAGAATTTAGAGAAGTGGACCTTTCTGTTATCCATGATCCAATTGATATTGCTTTTACCTTTGGTTATGGTGATGACAATGAGGATAGTCCATTGCAGCAATGGATGAATGAGATTGGTGGTGCCCCAATTTTAGACAGAAATGATGGCAGGCCAGATCCCACTGTGGAGGCAACATTTATGCCTAGTACTAGAGAAGAAGAAGAGACAACCAGAAGAAACCGCATCCCTGTACAAAGAATTGAAGAAGAAGAAGAACACATTCAAGATGAGATGGATATTGAACAGGCAGTTGAAGAAGGTGGAACTCGTACTACTACCCACTCTTCCAAATCTGATGATGATGATGATGATGATGCTGATAATGATGATGATGATGATGATGATGATGATAATGATGATGATGGTGCTGATGATGATGATGATGATGATGGTGATGGTGGTGAGTCTGGTGACCAAGAAGGTGATGATAATACTGAAGAGTGGCAAGGATTTGTGTATGATGATGATGATAGACCTTATCTCTCTGAACCTAGGGCTGAAGTTGCACCTGCTGAAACTCAAATTCCATTTGCTGATAGTGCATTCCAAAGAAGAAAAACTAGAGGTACAAAAGAATATATTGGCACACCAGAAGGTCCAACACTGTCACCACCACCTCTAGCTATTCTTCCAGCTCCTCAATACCAAAGTGATTATATTTCTGATTTGGCTGAATCGATTGGGAGCGTTAGCATTTCAGACAAGGATTCATCTTCTATTGTTGATTCTTCGTTTGGGTACCCTTCTGCACAAAGACAACCCGCACCCGCAGTCGCACAACCACCACAACAAGATCCCTATAATTATGGCTATGGTTATGGTGGGAGTCGTGGGAATTATGGTAATGCATATGATGCTTATTCTTCTTTTGGAGGTATACAGCCAGGTTATATGTATGGATATGGATACAATGACCCACTGATGCAAGGTTATTCTTACACTAGAGAACATGTTCATATGGAATCTAATGATGGTGGGCAAACTTGGCAAGGATACCGTGATGTTTTGTATGTTCCTCCATTAGTTGTTGCTCCTCCAGCTCCAGTTGCTTCAGAACCATATATCGATCAAGCAAAAGC
This sequence comes from Alisma plantago-aquatica, assembly GCA_963693085.1. Lineage (NCBI taxonomy): Eukaryota > Viridiplantae > Streptophyta > Magnoliopsida > Alismatales > Alismataceae > Alisma > Alisma plantago-aquatica. Next base: position 1,588,782,434 of record OY856409.1, read on the forward strand.
ACTTGAGGAGTTTTTCCCAAAACATGGGATGATGCAGTTTGTGTCTGATGAGATCTACCAAGAACACATTCAAACATATAACCAAGTATACAGGAATCATATGAGTTGGGCAACATATGTTGATAGAATCAATGAGGATATGTACGGTCAACCATCACAAGGACAAGAACCACCACGACACTCAAGCTTCAACTAGGATTATTGGACTCCTAGTTTACTACTACGCAAAACTTATGGAACATCATAATGTGTAAGTTTGTTAGTTGTTAATTTGTTTTATTTTATAATTATATATTATAAGTTTTAATTTGTAAGCTTGTAAGTTGTAATTGTAAGTTTTAAAGTCTAGTTGTTTAAACTTGAAATTTGTAAGTTTGTAACAGACTTAGTCTCTATTTGTCTAGCAGACTTGACATTTCTGTTCATTTGTGCACTCACTCATCAAGACATGGATCCCACCCTAACCTCTAAACATATAAATTTATTATATAATCTAGTGTGTTTATGTCTAGACTTTGTGTTTGCAGAATTTCAAAGCTTAATTCCTTCATTTTGCCATGGAAATTGCCATCGAAATTCTGTCGAAATTGTTCAGCTTCCTTCACTTACAAATGTGGGAGACCTCCCCCCCACATATCCAATATGAAATACTATTGCATATTTGAGTAGATCTTGGCGTTTAGATCATCCTGGTAAATTTTCATGATTTAATTCGCTTATTTGGTCGTCGAAATCGTTAGGGCCGTAAATATCGAAATTTAGAGGGAAATTTCGAAAAATTTCTATTTCTGGGCCATCGGACACGACATCGAAATCGGACATTTAATTCTATGAGGATATGAGATTGTTGTATATTCTCATGAGATTTCAATGTGGTATAACCTGTTTCTACTATGACATATATAAAAATATGTAATAGTATCATTTCTTAGTTAAACCCAAGGTTGTCAGACTCGAACCGGTCAGCGAACCGGTGAGGCCTCTGATTCCCGATTCACTGGTTCAACCAGTGGTCTGAGCGGTTCAACCGGTGACGTCAGCATGACGCCGCTAATAGTTTTAAAATATATAAATGTCTTTGATAGTCATAGAAAATATCCCTGCAAAAGTTATGAAACATGAATAATAACACAACTGCTCACAATAACTTGATAAACAAACCAAATTACAAATAGTATTCTATTCATGGACATTTATATACCAACATTTATATAGTATTCAATATTAATTAACAAAAAATAGCAACAGCAATATATTTACTTGCTAAGATAGAGAACCGGCCAATTGGGCTTAAAACCGAATCGGTTCGCCGGTTTGCTGGTTTAACCGGTCGGTTCACCTGTTTGATGACGGTTTGACTTCATTTCCCGCTTTGGGAGGGAACCAACCCAGTAGAGTGACCGGTTCCCGGTTCAACCCGCCGGTCCGGTTCCGTTCTGATAACCACGGTCAAGCCTATGCAAAGCACAATTGAAGCGCAAGCAAGTTTCATATGTATCATGTGTCTGACTTTTTAATGTGGTATGGCCTGTTTCTACTACAACATTATATAAAAATATGTAATAGTATCATTTCTTGGACAAACATATGTTAAGCCTAATTGAAGTGCAAGAAAGATTCATATGTATCATGTGTTTGGCTTTTTAGTTTCGAGTATAGCGGAGAAAATAATGTGTTATTACATTTGTTGTTTCAATAACATTTTGAGTGTACAATCATAATCTTTCATCAACAGTTTATCAGATGTCTTACAGCTGGAACCCTCCTTTTCCAAATCTAGTTCACCATTGTAGACAACATCATTTAAGCCCTATTCCTAACCATGTTGGAGGTGGCTGCAAGGACCATTTTTTCCATTTGGCTATATAAGAGGCATAGTATTACATGATGTCGACATTTAGTTAAAATTTGCCATATTGTGGACGTCAACAGTCAGTGAAGTCGAAAGTAGGTAAACTGCTATGTTTAGAAACTTTGACCAAAATCGGCGATTCAACCCAAATGTCACCAATGTTTTCCCAATTTGGTTCTGAAATTAAAAGCAACGACCTACCTAAACATCGACCAACTTTGACGACCCTGTTGTTATGGTGGAAATGGAATAGATCTTCTGCTGCTACTATATTTTAGAAAATCTAGTTCTTCCTCTTATAGTTTTGCCTAACTCAAAAATATTACTTTGAATGGGAGCATATGTTGATCTTCATTGCACATATCCAACTACCTAAGGTGTCCCTCTCATAACTTGTCCTCAATGTAGCCACCCCCTCTCATTTTCTTATATAATCATGTCTAACATGATTTTTCGTCATTTTTCAGAACATCCGTCTCAGCATGCTGGTTTTCTCCACTGCTTTCTACACACCAATATCTACTACCATACAACATAGTTGTGCACGAACATGTTCCATAAATTTAGCTTCCAACTCAATGGAATATTTGGGTCTCGTAATATTCCAGTCACATCATCATCATCTAAGCCGACCCCAACATGGTTGGAATTGAGGTTTAGATGGTGATGATGAATATTCCAGTCACACTCCATTTTGTTCAAAATGCATTGACTTGATGGATACCTCCTCTACTTCACCTTCCTTGTGAGCAATGGGCACTAAAACTTATCATATTTTGTGATATATATACTCTATGCAACTTCACTGCAATTCCTTCCACAATTCTAAATTAAACGAAATTACATTGTGTATCTTTGATTTATTTCTACTAACTCTCAAACAATTGGACTTTTAGGCATTTCTTCATATCTCTCGTTTATTCTTAATGGCATCTTTACCTTCATCAATCAGCAAAGCATACACCAGGTAATCATCATGCATAAGCTTTGCAAACTAATATATAACTAAAACGGATAAATCTTGATTCAAAGTTGATCATTTATGTACCCCAACTAAGACAAAGAATATGGATGTCTAGCATCCTAGAGCTCAAACAATGGTAGTTGAGCTATCATGCATGTCATTAATCAAGTCAATATGTTAGATCGGTGCCCATTTTTCTTCAAAAGCCACAGACCACTTCCCTCCATGCCAGGCTATATGTCGTGTCTAAATTAACGAAAAACATTTGAACATCTCTTTATTTTCTCTATGAGCTGCCTCGTCAAAAAACAGCATACATTGTCGATCTCCCAAGCACGACCAAAATCGGTCATTAGATGTGTGTTATTGATCTTACTCTACACAAAATAATGCTTTCCCAATGCTTCATAGCATGATGGCGAGTCTGATGCATTGATTAGATGTACGTTTTTTGGGAGTGGGGACAACGATATTGTCTCTTAAGTCAATTGGCATTGTCATCCGTCTTATGATCTTGTTAAAGAAAACAACTAACCACATAACTTATTTATCTCTAATCCTCTCCCAAATTCGTCCATCAATAGGGATATCATCATCCAACCTGCATTCCTTTCTGAATTTCAACTTTTTCAAAGCATTCTTGACCTCTGATTGTGTTATCCTCCATGTCTAAATGATTACTCTTTTTCTCCATGACACGTCTCCAAAATTATTTAAGGCATCTCAACAATAAAATGTATGGAAGTATTTTCAGATTGAATCTTGGTATCATCATCCTTCACTGACACTACTATTGTCATTCTTGATAAATTTCACTTCGACCACATATCTTCCTTTTCTTTCACTGAAATGTAACTTCTTATAAATGTCTTCAGATTATCTAGATATGCCTTACTATCTGCCTTCTTAGCTTCCTTCTTTGCTAGCTTATAACTCTAGAAGGCGGCAATGCCTCCGTATATTTGTAAATTCCTACAAATCTCCCTATTCATATTTACACTTTTTTGTTCTTTCATTCCAAAAGTTTGTTGACGTTTTCCGATTGATGCTTGGCATCTTCATCCTTTACTAACACTCTACCATTTTCAATTTTAAGGAATCTTAATTGGCCCACAATTTTCTCTCTCTCATTAAAGCCATTTATATATGTCTTTTTTCCTTCTCTAGTACCAGCTTACACATGTCTCATAAAAAAAATAGATCTGTCTTGTTACGTACCTGCATAACTTCCTTCATTGCTAGTTTGTATCTCTAGATCGTGGCAGTGCCTCCACATTTGAATGAATGGTATAAATCTCCCTCTTTAATTAAATAATCTTGGTACATCTTCATTCAACCACCACGCTTCCTTCTAACTTGTAGGAAAGCCTATACTTTTTACTTCCCACCAAAATTTCTATAGCAATTCTCTTCATGCAGAAACTCATGTCATTCCACACAGGATTAATTTTAGAGTCTACAACTCCAAATGCCTTCAAAAGACGAAAACTTGACAAAAGAAGCGTCATACTGTTTCACATAATCTACCATCCTTAAACAGAAAAACACTTTGCAGTGTTACTTCATCCTTAAGTAATTATGAAGTAGCATTGTATGCTTGTACTTTGAATGGAGGTGTAGGGACTAGGGACTATTATCCATGGAACAGGACTTCGACTTCGAGTCGACTTCGACAGGTGTGGATGTGGAAGTTTGTACATCGAGGAAATTTCGAGGATTTTTACAACCAAACTTCGAAGCATCTTTGACAAAAATTAAGCTCAAATTAGTGATTTCATGATGAAAATTGATAGCTTTCATCAAATCTATCTTCAAAAGTAAATGTATATTTATATATAGCCATCCATACATGTTTACACATGTAGAAAAACACAGTCACGTGCAAATGTACAAGATGTCATCTTATTGTCAACTTCGACAGGCATAGAAGTGGAAGTTTGTGGAAACTATAAGGAAACTTCCATGAAGTTTAGGACTAATGACTAATACTTCAACGCAAAATAAGCTAAAAAGATGGTGAGATTGTGGGGGAATTTGGATAAAACATCAAACTTTTAGTAAACACATACTCCCTTTATAATCTTCTATTCAAAATGTTTAGAACTTAAATCTGTTCTATATGTGTGGTGTTCTGTATCTACAGACATCCCAATTGGATCACATTCTAGAATGAAAAAAATGAGCTTATTTCCAATTACTTCAATTTGTAAAGAGGGGAAAAAGTAAGAAAGGTGAAATGGTATTAGGTCTACACCAAATTTTGCAAAACTTGTGGAAATCTAGTAGAGGAATAAACTTATCATCACTCTCTAGTTAGAAACCAAGGAAAGCGTCATCTCAATGTCAAAAACGGTTTCCTACAGTTTCTTTATGTCTTCACTATGTGCACAACAATAATAACTACAAAGATCATCGAGAGATAGAAGGTTTTAAGCTAGCTGAGTCGATTTCATCACCAACTAGGCTGAAGTCATTGATACATGTCAACAAGTAGGCAACCAATGGGGCATGGAAGTTTACTAGGTTTTGACATCGACAGGCGTAGACATATGTAACATCGAGGATATCGCCAGATGTCGAGGATGTTTAGTTCCATGCTATTATCCAATTCCCAAGGGAAGAGAGTGATGAACCAACAGATTGACACCCTTGTACACTATCCTTCGGCCAATGATTAATGTAATTGAACATCTATTTAGGAAAAAGTTTGGCAGTAATTGCAATATTCTATCTTTATGCTGTTATTAATGAACTGTTCCATCTTTTTCATTGCTTTACACTGGCTTTGGTGTTAATTTCCCTGAATATTACACCAAGGCGTAATTTAAGCCTCTATATGCTTTCCACATTCACACGTGTAATATAAGAGGGTTCAGGATTTATCCAAGATTCTCAAAAGCTCCAACTATTTATATACTAACAGTACAGAACAAATAAATTTTTGTAAGATGTGGATTGTGATGTGAGGCCTTAGTTCATTAAGTCAAACGAACATTGTAACTAGAAGAATTAAAACAAGGTAAAAACCACTCACGCTACTACAACAGAAGCTAGATGGGGCAGATTCTCTCCTCCTTCAAACTTCTCATGTATGTCCTTCAACCAAGTTGAGATGGCCACTAGAGAAGCCCCAACTGACATTCTGATAGAGAACATATACATAAGGACTACTAGATAGAATCACACGATACGTGAAGAATATATTAGATGTACAGTTGCAGTACCTATGCACATCTACAGACCAAAGAAGTTTGCTATTACGACGTAGCTCGGGGAAAAGTCCTCTTCTAGTTGCTTCATTCAGCACTTTTTTGGCCCGTGCTTTCTGCCCCAACCACCAAAGTGCCTCTAAAATGGTATTGTAGAAGCGCAATCCAAAGCCACAACCCTCGGAGTTGAAGTTATCAAAAGCGTATTCCACCATTTGCCAATTAGCTTCGTCGTCATAGTCCCCTTTAATCATTGCTCCAATTACTTGATGAGCGTTTGAAGTCTTAGTGTTTTTCATTTCATCCAATACTTGATAGGCTTCATCCCATCTGAAATTGAAGTAACAAACACTTTTATGATCCCGAAAATGAAATTTGAGGAATACAATTTTCTGAAATATTTGCAATAAATTGTGGACAAACAACGAAACCTGCGTGGTGCATATAGACAGCACAATATTTGCTCATCTATCGCACTAAGTGGTCAGCTGGATTGAAAAAGCAAGAATAAAAATAACTTTAGTTTTAGGAATTTATGCATGTATGTGTAAAACAGTGCCCTGGCATGCAACTAAGTATCATCTGAGGCTACAGGGCTGTTCGCATTCTGCTTTAAGGATAGAAGTAAATTGCATCGCCCTTGGTCAGAACTAGACTCTAAGACAAGTGCCAATTCTTTGTACCATCGATAAGTTATCAAATTGTTTTCTTTCTAATGACAATCAATGGAAATATTCTAGCAACAAATGAATTGCAAAAATTTATTATGAACTTTGTAGTTGTTGATGAAAAAAGATTAAATGAATAATCAACCGTATGATGTAACTTTTCGGACCTGTCATTTTTAGCATACACAGATAGCAACAAGCAGTAAGCAATGATGCTAGGCGTGATGCCTAAAGACTTGATCTCCATAAACTGTTCCCTGCTCTCGTCAACAAGCCCTGCAGTGCAATAGACATTCAAGACAGCCTCAAGGGTCCTCTTGTTGGGTGGGCATCTGGACTTTTGCATTTCTACATAGGCCTTAATAGACTCCTCAAACTGCCCTGCCTGACAGTAACCTTCTATGAGGCAGTTATATGTATCTTCGTTTCTTTGGACACCAGCTTCAGTCATCCGAGCCAACACTGCTTGGGACTCCTTAAAAAGTCCTCCTGCAGCGTACATATCCAGCATTGCATTATATGTATCCACAGTTGGTGTGCTCCCAGTTTCGTGCATTGTGTTGAACGCCACAAGTGCTTCCTGTCAGGAAAGTTTTTCAGTTTTTCCCATGAAAAATCATTTGCTTGCTCTTAACTGTATAATAGAATAATGTAGTTCAGCTACCATACCTCATACAATGCGGCATGGCCATAGGCTTCGATGACGCCATCAAAAGTCTTGGAGCTGGGAACTATGCCCTTGTTGTTCATGTGGAGAAGTATCTTCCTGGCGTCTTGGTACAGGCCTCCCTTGCCACAGGCGAAGACAAGGCCCTCATAGGTCTCCATGTTAGGTTCAACCTCCTCCTCCACCATGTCATGGAAAAGCGTCACCACCTCTTTGAAATACCCACCCTCACCGAAGACCTGAATCAATATGTTGTAAGTTGAGGCATCTGGCGCCGTGTTTCCAACCTTCATCTCCAAAAATAGTTCCCGCACGTCCTCGTATCTGCCTTTCTTTCCATACAGGCCCAGAAGAAGGCAGTATGTCGACGCATTGGGTGCACACCCGGCTGCTTGCATCTGGCGAAGGACGCCAATGGATGCAGGGGCATCCCCAACCCGAGCGTAGGCATCAAGCAAGACGTTATAGGATGCTGCGTCAGGGACGCTGCCGGCATCCTCCATCTCGCGGAGGAGCTCATTGACACGCGGTAGGCGATCAAGGCGTGCGAAGGTCTCCACGAGGTAGGAATGGGTGGCGGGTTCGGGTGCAACCCCTGCCTCGTTCATTGTGCGGAAAACCATCTCGGCCTCGTCGGCAAGCCCTCGAGCTGCGCAAGCGGCAAGGAGCGTATTGTAGGTAGAGAGATCTGGGCGCACTCCGTCGTGCCTCATCTGAGCAAACAAACCCAGCATGACGTCCCACCCGACTTCCTCAATGGCGCGAGCACAGGAGTGCAGGACGGTGTTGTAGGTGAGCACGGTGGGCGCCACACGGTCCACTGTCTTCATCCTGTCGAGCAGCGAGAGGGCAGTCTTGTGATCTCCGTTGCGTGCGAAGGCGTTGATGAGCGCGGTATAGGACAGCGCTGTTCGGGGGACGGAGTTTGTGGGCATGTCGCGGTCAAACAGGTCAAGGCACCGGTCAAGAAGGCCTTCGCGGCCGAGCACGCCGATTAGCAGGGCATGGATATGTTCGTCGGGGCGACACCATGGCTGCCGCTGCATGTACTTGAACAGGCGAAGGGACCGCTGCCAGTCGCCGCGGCGTGCGAACTCTTTGAAGACAAGGGCAAAGTCCGGAAGGGAAAGGCGGTTTCGGAATGACTCCAGACACCGCGCGATGCTGCCTCGTGGAGGGAGGCTGCTGAGTTTGTCGATTAAGGTTGCGACGTCGTAGCTGTATTTTCCCTTCTCAACGCGGACAGACGGTGTTCCCAGGACCATTTCCTTGGGCTTCCACCTCGCCGACACAGTCGGCGGCGGCGATGGCGTAGCAACTGCGGCGGAGCACCAGAAACGGAGGTGGAGGTGGAAGCGGTGAGCAGAAAGTAGGGGATTGGGGCATTTGGTGGTGCTGGAAAGGGGAGGGGATGAAGAGGTGGGATTGGGAATTGAGAATGGGGAGGGAATTAGGGCCATCATTAAGCTGCCAATGTTGCTCGGAGAGTAAGATACGAAATTCTCTTACCGTTCCACGCTTTGCTTTCCCATGGATCGTGGCATAGTGCTACTGTCACTTCGTATTCGACATGAGGGCAATGGAAACTAGGAATGGTCCGAGAAGGTAACAGAGAGGGAGAACTTGCCGGCCGGTGTTAGTAGGAAGGCGGCGAAGTTGGTAAGTCCGGTGGAGTTGCAGCAAGAGTGGATAACATTGGCCCCTGATAAACCTCTCATCCGTCCTTTTCCTTTTCTTGAAAAAAAACACCCATTAAGCGCAATGTTACTTTTTTAGCATCAATATCAATATTATATAGAAAAGCTCGTCTGTGATTTTTTCCATTATTTTTCTGAATTACAATGATGTCCTTTGTTACTTACAAAAGACAGATAGAGGAAGCATTTAGCATTTGCCGTGCAATTTTTTTACAATATTTACGGCTCTCTTCGGTTCTAAGGCCTAGTTTGGTTGGGAGGAAAATGAGTTCAATGAATTCCAACTGCACATGATTTTCAACTACAATTGTTTGGTTCTGCGTTGATGCAACCAACAGTGTGTGTTCCAATTCAACTAGCGTTTTGCCGCAAGTGAAAAAGCAGGAAAATGAACTGTGCCCGAATGGGGCGCGGTTCCGGTTCCCAACCTCTCCGTCATGCAGCAACCTGCTATTACCTACTATATTTTGTATTGAATAGTTGAACGTGCGCACCATCTGTTCCCCGTCATTCTCGTTGTGCTTTTTTCTCTCTTTAATCTCCAAGGCATCTGAACACAAACTACGACTAACCAAATAAAAACAAACCAACCCATGAGTCACATTTCCGCACAACCAAACAAAACGGTTGCAGTTCAAGCTAATAGATTTTCATTTCCTGTTTTCAAACTATAGGGTCGGGTTGGTTCTGCACACAACCAGACGGACCCTAAGAGGGGCGACTGACGACTCTCGACTCTTCTAGAGATATCATTTTCATGTTTTGATTGCTAGAATGCTCTTCTAGAGATATCATTTTCATGTTTTGATTGTTAGAATGTTCGCTACGCAGAGATTAGAGGTGGTGGATGATCCAGTTGGGGACGTGGGGAAACCAGAGAAAGGATTCATATAATCTCCGTTGAGTTGTAGGGAAGATTCACAAGGAGTAGAGGAAACCGATGTGGGAGGAAGAGAATGACCATAGGAAACATATATTAGAGGAAGAGAAACCTCTTATTGCCATCGTGTTTCAATGACATGACTACCGTCCCTCCACCCCACATACCTCTCGGTCTAACCCACCACAATCACCCTTCCACTACACTTTGGAAGAGGGGTCGGTCAACCGTGTTCCCTTTCTTCGTGCTCTTGCCTCCTTTGCACCTTACCGACGGGAATGTTGTAGCTAATAGTTCCAAGATGGAGAAGGCCTCGGTCCCCAAGAGCAGCAAGGCACCGACATCCAAGAGTCCCACCCCTTTGACTAGGATTACCCAGATGTCACAGTCCAGAAATACATTCAATGTGTTTGAGATCATCTTTCCCAATGGGGTATTTATCCGCTCAACATTGTAGCCCAGACAATCAGGTAATGTATGTTCTAGCTATGCCTTCATTGTAATAAGTATATTCTTTATTTTATATTCTTCCTTAATAGTTAATACTACTTGCATCCACAAATCTTTCTTTTTTTCGTTCTGGGAAGTAAAAGCCTTCTTCCCACAATGAATTATTTATGAAGAATTATGTATGCTCATAGGTATCATGTATTCCAAGTTTTGGCTCAAAATCAACTTTGCATTCACTCCTCCCATTAGTGAACACGGGCAAGACTTCGAAGACTGATTATTTATGCCACTGAGATTGACTCTTTAACATTTGAAAATGAGCTCAACGTCAATTTGGGAATTAGAAAAATACACAAGTAGCCACAACAAAGGAAAATGGTTATCTAATAGCTTGACTCCCATGTTTTATTATTCTCAACATGCATCCACCAGTTGTCATGATTTTGTCTGTGTGACTGAACACATTAATAAGGTTCCTTTCACCAGATGTTTTGTCATTCGCTTATGAAATGAACTTAGAAATGATAATATTGCCATGCATGTTGTGTATGACACAATTAATCTATTTTTCTTATTTAGTACAGTATACTACCTTCCCGATGTGTACGGATCTTACACAATCTTCATTCTTTGTACCACATTTTAAGTTCAGATTTGTATTTTTTTTGTAGAATAACATAGCATGCAGAAGGTAGGAAGTTGATAACTTCAGCAATGGACATTGCAAGGGACATATAAGCCAACCTAGCGGCGACTATTTTAATTGCTCAGGTGTGTGACTATGAATTCATGAAAGCTTTGGACATGAGTCAACATTATATATTACAATACAAAAGTGTGTCTCTAACAGAAATTTCTTTGCTTATGATCCCTTGCTTCTTTATTATGATCCTTTGAGTCAATATTAACTATTGAGCTCAGGATCTTTGAGAAAGATATTGCCTTTATTTGAGTAATGATTTCCAATTTGAGCATCTTATTGAAATATAGGCATTTTCAAACAAGGAGTTTAAAGATATGGAAGGGGTCAGAGAGTTGTTTGATTTTGGATGTCACTGACGAATGACTATACATATTGTAGCCTACCAAGGTTATGCTGACGTGGTCGAGTTGTTGTTCCAACAAGACTCCAAGTGGATCCAGAGGACTGTGGAGAAGCAAGGTATCAAACCATCCCGACTCCCCATTTCCCTAGCTCCTATCATTTATTTTGTATGAACTGCTATTCATACTTGGCTTGCTAGCGCTTCACTAAAATGTGTTTGCCCCAAAATATTGTCCCCTTACACCCACTTGTTGATGCAATTCATCATATTATTCAAGAGGTAATCAATCTTTTGAAGAAAAATGGTGGAAAGCATCAAGTATACTTCTTCACACTTGATACGTAATGCATGTTGCTCTACGGTTAAGTGTGTTATACGCTTTTCCTCTATCCTTCATTTGAACACTGTGAAATATAACTACCCTTGTCATTGTACATATGGTCCCTGTCTGAGTGAAAAATGCTCTTGATGTTCCTAAATATGAATCTGATCCTAAGAACTTTGATTTTGCACAGGTCGTTCAATGGATAAAGGTATATTCTGTCTAGAAATAGACTATCATTTCAACTAATTTTTCATTTTTGATATTTGAAGATAATAAAGTTAAGGCATGTCGGAGACTTCCACTATATTGTAACTCAATCATGCAATGCATACAAGATTTCAACAATGACAAGATATAAATAAAAAACATAAAAGTGAGAAATGCTCGCCTTTCCACCTTTATTCTGGTACAAAAAATAAAAATTGAAAAATTATTAATAGTGTCCAGTCTTTGTCAGTAGTGCCTAGGACTGTCAATGGGGAGGATATTATTCGTTTACCCTTACCCATACCCTGGAGGGTAAGGGTAAGGGTAAAGATTTTTATTACCCTTTATTCGTTTACCCGTTCCCCATTTTCCCGCTATACTATAAGGGGAGGGTAAGGTATAGACATTATCCATACCCTTTTACCCACACATGATATAAATGTTACACAAATATAAATATTCTAAAGGGGTTTGTATGTAAATGTTTAACCCTAATACTTTATTCTATCATTGGAAAATGACTTGGTGTTGTGCTTGTAATACTTTCTTGTTGAGAGAAAAATATATATATCTTACGGAAAATGAGGTGTTGGTGAAACACTTATTTGTTATGTATACTTATGCAAAGGAAAAAAAATAATTTATGCATAAAAAATATTATTGTGTGAATTGACTTAGCTTTATATGGAGAAATATATGATTTTGAATTGGATATAATGTTTTATATGTTGTTATCAATAAATTAGTTATAAAATTATTAAAAATCAACACACAATGTGTATAAAAAAAAATTTGTCAAAATTACCCGCTTACCCTTTACCCTCCCCATTTACCCTGTGGAGAAGAGGGTAAGGGTAAGGGGAGGGTAAGGGGATTGCTGAGAAGGATAATTACCCTTACCCTTACCCTTACCCGCTACCCAAAGAGGGTAAGGATAAGGGTAAGACATTACCCTCCCCATACCCTCCCCATTGACAGCCCTAGTAGTGCCAAGTAATTGAATTCTCCCTTGGCAACAAATAGGGGAGCATGTAGTAAGATATAAAAAAGGTTTTTGCTTGCAATCATCACTTTATTGTTTTGTTACTTGGAAAAAGAAATTCATTTGTGATGTTTTGTTACCTACAAAAAAATTCACTTACAGTAAAAATAAATACATGTTATGGAAACATTGTACATGCAAATATTTACTCATAGTAAATTCACAACATGATTGTAAAGATGATTACAAAAATGAATGACACAGTATTGTAATTGCTGAATTATCATCAAAAAATGAAGTTTAGATGTCAAAGAATCTAGCATGACGCCTGTAATTGTGTTGTGATGCCAAGAAACAACTATAACTGGCGACCAACTATGTCGTGAAGACAAACTCATGATTGAATTTACGTTTACTACTCTATTGCATATTAAACTAAATAATTCCAAAATTATTTACCTTTCTTTATTTTGATGTTACACGGAAGGATCTTCACGGAATGTCAGTTTCACAAGAATTCCAAAAGTAACACTCAAGACACAAGATGATAAAGATCTTTTCTTTTTGTTGTAAAAAAAAGTCAGTTGTTAAAACATAAGATTAACTATCTTCTCTATCTAATCTAATACATTTTACTTAGCTTTTCAAGTTGTAATATACGTATTTACATAGCATGTGCTTCAATAGCTCAAAGAATTTTAGTGTATAATTGATCCTATTTTTATAAACAGAAAGAGATCTATCTAAAATGTGAAGTGATCCACTGTTTATACAGCAGGTCAAGGATACTGTATAAATTCTGTTTTTCATCTATTTTTTCTTGTCACTTACATACAATATTACCGAAACGGTTGGAACTATAAGAATTGATTGGAGGAGCTCTAATGGAAGGTCAACTCCACTCAAACCCGTACATGGCATGGGTTTTTGGCTAGTATATAATAAAGCATGGTTGCATGTAAACTTTGTACATGCTCTTTTATTTCTTAATTCATGAGTCATTTTTCATCACATGTTTCGATGGTTGATATGACAGATGGCAAACATCACTTTATTGGATGTACAAGTATCTTTTTGAGCAGCTATAAAAAGACCAAACAACCTCCATCGTCTTAAAACAAAAAGTTCCACAAATATGTTATACTTTGTGAAGTAAATCATTATCATTTTATTTTATCTTTAATAACTTTGATGTGTTTATTTAATTATACATTTTCTCTTGTTTGATGTATTTAGAATATAATAAATCAGAATGTATAATTTTTTATCTACATCTAATAATTCTATATGTCGATTTATAAATTTCTACGTCAGGCAAATCAATTTGTTACATGGTACTTTTTTGTCATTATACATTTATATATTGACATGTATTCCGGTCTCTCTAGTCCGTCTTTTCTCATATAGATAAAATCATAATACTTAATGTTCAAGTTTTACTTTTTCCTATTATATGTCATAAAGTTTGGCTGAGGCGCTAAGGCCTATTGGAATACGCAAAGATATTTTTAACATTTCTCCTATAGTGACTTAGTAGGATTCACAATTTGATGCTGCGATCCGTTGTACCACCCTCGACGAGCTTTATCGCTATATTACCGATTAAGTTAAATTGCATGTGATTATTATATTAGTTTGTTATATTTTATTCTAAATATACTCAATTTTATAACCAAGGGACAACTATCTTTTAATCTCTTTGAGCCGATAAGGTAACACAATTAGCATGTGATTGTTATACTAGTTTGTTGTGTCACCTCGTGGTTCTAAATATATTTTTGAGTAATTGTATATTAAAATATATTCAAAGATGGTAGTAATTGAGCATATTCAATTAAAAATAAACATAGAAAAATATTTTGAAAAAGAGGTAAGATTTGGAGAAAGATATGGTAGTTATCCTCACCTCATGGCATCCCAACCCTCGTCTTACGGCACATTTGGCTAGAAAGAAAAACAAAATTCTAGCAGTCGATTCCCATTTATTTCCCAACTACGAGTCTATGCGTATTAAAAATAGAATTCCACACATTATTGATTCATACAATCAACCAAGGAAAATGAACTGTGTAGTTTGTAGAAGCAGTTCATTTTCCTAGTCCAAGTGACACTACCTATATTTCTATTTTTGTGGTGATGCATACAAAATAGAGCAACTGGGAATTAGTCGTAGATTTTATGTTGAACCATAATACAAACTAGGAACATTAACAAAGTAAATTGATTTCTTAGACTTTAAATTCATACTTTAGAGTGCATTGTGTCGGTTAATTTTGCATGGAACCAAATAGTTCCTTGGGTGAGGAGAATAGGACAGGAGAAGCTACAAGCACAAAGAAGACATGTTGTCAGCTCCATCCTAGTTCTCGACATTGGGTTTACTTGTTCAGGGATGAGTTGGGAGGTGAAAATATATCATTGATGCCAATTGAGATCGGTATTGCGAAGATGTGTCTCTATATACCTATGAAAAAGAAGATGACACTTTGGTGAGATGCCATGTACCCTAGAGGGGTATGTCGTTGATGTCAAGTCACATCTTCATACTTAGATGAGTCATTTAAGTTATTCTTGTAGGTGCATGGCTTGACAAAAACCTAGCTAGACATGGATGTTTAATCATTATGTTTGCTGAGGTAGTTCTAATAAAATTTACACTTGATAGAGGTCCACACTTCATCTATGTGAATCCCATGACTATGAAGAAGATGAAGTTAGGATATCCCCTTAGGAAAGAAAATATTCATATAAGGACCCCGAAAAATCTGTAGAGTGTCACATTTAAGTGTATGAGGGGAGAGATGCTCTCTGAAGTTGTTAACCACTTTTGTAGGACCTAGTTTCTAGAGTTTATTAACAAATTTCTAATGGATAAGTCCTCATCCCAAGGCTCTAATATAGTTCGACAAATGATGACTAGCCCCACATACCAACATCACTTTGTCCTCACTAGCTTGTTGCCTAGTAAACATCCCAGCATATCACTTTTTCCTCACTCTCTCATTGGCTGGTAAAACATCCCAATCAGTCATCCATTATATTACTAGTCCAAAATAAACATGTTTAACCATGGAGTTTCTACTGATGTACTCTAAAAAGTTGTGCAACGTGCATGTGTGTGGTCGAATCATTCCTTTTAAGATCTTTTTATTAGAGGCATCAAAACCAGATTGAAGGTTGGAATATGTTGCAGCTTGTGTTTTTAAGAAGGTATATGCTTTCTTTCCATTTGTAAACTAAAATGACACACATTGTTCTTGCCACTCATATAAATAGTTATATTGTGATAACCCTGATCTTAAGGTAACAATACTACTATGATTATGAGATTCATGGATTATCACTACATGACCAATTCGATTTGGCGTTCAACCAAAATGATATCAATCATATGTGATTATTTGGGGCACTTTTGATGATTTTTATTTCATAATGATTGAAAATCCTAGATTGTGATTATAGATAATGTTCCGCGTGCATGACTTAAATGATTAATGGTTTTTCTTTAATGGGTTCAAGTGATCAATCCTTGGTTACGAAAATATATGTTGAAATTTTGAGACACACATAGTGGAGGATCACTTGGGATATTGAGCATAGTAATATGTTTCAGATGGTCTTTTTTTTGGATTGAGGATTTGCCCACATTAGGTATGGATTATGATGTGATTGTATGAACTAGGGAACCACACTATCATCTCCTAGCTCCGAATTTTAAGGAGCATGTGGCCACGATATAGAGTCTTGAGCAATGAGTCTGCCAAGTTGTTGCGTTTTCTATGGAATTTGTTGAGCATTTCGCATATCAGCATGACATCTGACGAAGGAAAAGTTCAAAGGCCACCTTCCCAGCCATCTTGTTGCCTGCCAAAATCATTTGCGTCGTTTGGGAAATCCTCGTTGACCTCTCACACCAATCCTTAGTCCTGCAACTAGGGATTCCGAACCCTCTTGGAGCTGCCCTTTCCAACCACAGTGGCAGGCGGAGGCAGGGTGAAGGGAGACCAGTGAGGCAGTAGAGAAATGGAGAACGTCTGAAGATGGTCACACCAGTAACGCCTTGCTGGAGAAGTCATGACTCCACAACCCCTCGCTTCCCTGACTTAGACTAAAAGGTAGCTGGTGTGCTTAAGGTTCAGAAAGAAACCAGCAGCAACCTCTTCCTCTTTCCATCAGAGGCGCTTCACGCCGCCAAGCCCTGTGACGTGATGGCAGGAGTCACTCACTGCTTGCCGGAGAGATTGCTCATGACGGCAGATCCAAGAGCTGAAGGTCGACGAAGCTGATGGTACCCTTCATAGCAGACGAGGAAGATCGGGTAGCGAGGAAATGCTCGCCGGAGATCCCTCTCGCGGTGGTGACCTGCGGCCTCCTCGAGCTCACGAGGAGGAGGAGCGTGCAGACGGGCGACTGGACAGTGGCATCGAGTGGGTATGGAAGAATCCAATGGTAGATTTAAGGGTTGACAAGGAGGGCTTGGTCGTGGAAGATTGCTCGACGGAGGAGCTGCCTTACTGTGGCGCCGTGAAGAGAGGAGAAGCCTCATGGCGGCGAGCGCTCACGGGCAGCAGGCGTATTGCTCGGAGAGAGCGATCGCGTGAAGGGAGGGAGAGATGCAGACCGGTCTAGCAACCAGCGAACCGGCCGGCTCAACGTGAGCCCAGGAGTCTTGCTGGACACGTGGCGACACCCAAGTGGCTGGAAAAAGGTAAATCCCAGAAAATATAGAAATCTTGGATAATTCGTAGTAAATAGCCTGTTGATCAGAAAAATACAAATAAGGTACCGTTATTCTCAGAAAAATGCGTAGAACAATATGGAAGTATAATATTAGCCTTTTAATGCTTTAATATCAGTAATATTATGTAAGATGTGTAATGCTTATTTCATAGATAATAAATATCAAATGATGTTCTAAAATTATGATAACATGTAAGTAAGTCTATAATCATGTTTATAATGCGTATGATGTCATATATGGTCATGTTGATGCACGAAAGCATATAATTTGATTAATATGTCTAATTAGGGCTAATAACACTAAAGATGATGCAATAAATGCACACATGCTCAATAAATGATGAAATTCACAGAGTAAGATCATATCAGTATATGGAACTTCAGTTTTAATTATGAGATCATAATGATGAATAGAATCCATGTTATATGAAGATGAATATTAATACATGTTATAAAATCCTAATCTAGGTTAATGATGTAACCTAGGGTTAATATGTGCACCAAAAAGGATATGGGACCTAATATTCAGATAATGAATCATAATATGGAAAATGACATCAGTAAGATAAATATAAGACAATAATGCAAGTAAACGCTGGAATATCCTAATGAGATAATATAAACCCTAATGAACATGACTATGGTTAAGATGATGAGAATCTGATGATAGTATGTGGTCTTGTTGTTAATCAGGTGATGACCAGAGATGTAGATTATGCAGAATATATATATATAGGAATCTTTGAACTCAGGTACGTGGGTTTTATTAAGTATAAGACTAGTTTTCATGAATGCATAATGATATGATGTACTTTGGACGCTTGTGTTTGCATATAAATTCTTGGATGTGTATTAGTAGTATATGCTCCGCAAAACATTACAGAACATAAAAGAATATAGATGGTTTATAGCTACTGAGTGGATATATGCTCTCTCTCTCTCTCCCTCAATCCTCTCTCTCTCTCTTCCTCTAAATATAAGGTCGGCACTCGGTCCCCATAGCCCAAGGGGCGAGGAAAAATGAAGTGTGACATCTCTCTCTCTCCCCTCTGAATATAAGGTCGACACTCGGTCCCCATAGCCCAAGGGGCGGGGAAAAATGAAGTGTGACACCACTTAGTAGTACAAACGCATCAAAAGGCATCTAAAAATGTGTTTACCTGATTATCACTTTAAATAATGTTTTCTTTTACTCTTTCTTTCTCAAGATTATTTCAATTATGCAAGCATATTAGTATGTATCTTTCTACCCACGTGCACAACACCTTGTGTGTTGATTCGTTGTTTCACGTATGTTTTAGGTTCAGAGCTAGCATGGGATAAAAGACGGGAAGTGAGCAGTTGTCCAGGTTGTACCTATTGTGTTAAGATCCTGTTAGCATACATGTTCAGACTTGTAGAATTTCCATTCAATATGTAATTGTAAATCATTGTGTAATAATTCATGTTGTATAAATTTACATGTTGAATGTTGAGAATGTTATGGTTGTATGTTCATGTATGCGTATTATGCTTCCGCATCGCTCTCTGGTATGATTGGATGATGTTTTCAGATTCTGACATCTCATTCCCAATAGGGTTTGGAGAAGGTGAAAATCCGGGGACGTCACAGTTGGTATCAGAGCATGAACAATAGCTACACCTGACATTTGCTCACCATAAAACATAAAATCTTAATCTCACCTTTCACTTTAAACCCTAGAAACTTAGTAAGTTGTTTTATAGGAATAAGTTCTGACTTAGCCTCTAGGTTAGAACCTAGATGTTCGAGAACTAGGTTTAGACAAGTGTCTGAGAACCTTTCCATATAGAGCTCATATGTATTGGGTAGATATACTAGTCTACACCTTGTTCTCATCGTTTCACTAGGTTACACGACACTAGACTATCTACTGTGTGTGGGACACTCGATTTTGCTGATTTGGTTTTTGTTCTCCAATCGGCTCGAGCCTCGACAGTTTTCTCTGACGTCTTCTTTCTCGGAGAAAAACTATATAATATTTTATTAAATATATATGTAATTATAAAATGTGTCCCTCACACTGTAGAGTAGTTAGTGTTCATGCAACCTAAGTGAAAGGGAGTGACATCAGTTTAGAAGAGAGAGTAGTCTAGATTAGATGTCTAGAGCCTTATCAAGATATGTGATGAATAGAGTAGATGATAGAATGATAGTTAGTATAAGCATGGATGATCTTATCTATGTTCTACCTCTAATGACATAAGTTGTTTTATATGGATTTAAGTTGTATACGAGCTGAATCTAATTTTGAATATTCTAAGCTAAGTATCGATGATGAAAATATATTCCCTTTTCTTACTTAAGATGATCTAAGCTTAAGACAAAGTTGAATATGCATGAGCCTCAAGCTCTTTTACAAAGGAGAACCTCAGTGTTAGGAAAAGATATGTGGTAAACTCTAGAGAGAGTGAGACCCACAAGGAGAGGGTCATAGGACCTACCCTACAATATATGAAAATATGTGAAATGATGTGTCCTAAGCTGGGTTACTCCTGAGTAGATGAGATGTGTCCTTATGCATGATTCAAATCTATATATGAGAATTGGGTAAAAGAAAAGGATGGGTAGATGACCCATATGATAAAGTCAATCCTTTGGCTGAGTTAGGTCCTAGCTAGAGTGACATATTTTGTGAATCTCATCTATATAGTTGCAAGTGAGGTAATATATGAACTCTAGTTATGAGAGTATGATGCTTTGTGCAAAAGATACTCAAAATACATGTTCTCCCTTCTTTTTATCTTTCTTAATATATGATGATAGAAACCTCACTTGAGCTATATAGATGATTATATATGAGGAGTCACTCGTATAAGCTTGACCTTTTCTATATTTTTTCCCCCAATATCATACATGCAGCACCAAAGATTGAAATCATGATAAGTTTGACTTTAAAATATTCTCTTCCCCTTCATATGAAACATGAAAGATATGATGTTGAGATCATGGGATAAACTTAGTACATTCTTTTTTTTCCCTTCACATAATACATGTAAGACATAAAAAAATTTTAACCTAT
This sequence comes from Alisma plantago-aquatica, assembly GCA_963693085.1. Classification (NCBI taxonomy): domain Eukaryota; kingdom Viridiplantae; phylum Streptophyta; class Magnoliopsida; order Alismatales; family Alismataceae; genus Alisma; species Alisma plantago-aquatica. The sequence goes on from OY856409.1 coordinate 1,588,803,162, forward strand.
GAACTTAATATAAAGATATTTTTGGATCATAGGATATATGATCAGAAATATAGTTCGTAACTTTGATCCTTCTCAATGTATGCTTCTAAGTTGAGTATGAATATCACACCATAGGGTGAAACCCTAATGGTCAAGCATGTTAACTAAGATCCTCTCACATGATGAAATTATGATATGATGTTGATCATAAAGCTACACTAATGATGCTAAGCCTGATAATTTAGATAAATGGCATGAAAATTGACATCACCATATGATTAATAGGGTGAAGCATGAAGCCTTGAGTAGTACCTTCTTAACTTCATATGTATGAGTAAAACCCTTATCCTTAAGGTACTATGGGGATGTAGATCCTAAAAAAAAATTGTTTCATGTTATGACTAAGACATTAAATGATGCTTCAACCTATATAAGGTGGGGTGGGTACACCTTACATAATTAAATATCCTAACATGACCGAATAATGATACTCTTAGAACTTAGAAGCGGTGGCCTAGAGGCATCCAAAACTCCTTGACATCAGCTTAAGAATGAGACTAGTTGAATTTCGAGGACGAAATTCCTTATAAGGTGGGGTGAATGTGATAACCCTGATCTTAAGGTAACAATACTACTATGATTATGAGATTCATGGATTATCACTACATGACCAATTCGATTTGGCGTTCAACCAAAATGATATCAATCCTATGTGATTATTTGGGGCACTTTTGATGATTTTTATTTTATAATGATTGAAAATCCTAGATTGTGATTATAGATAATGTTCCGCGTGCATGACTTAAATGATTAATGGTTTTTATTTAATGGGTTCAAGTGATCAATCCTTGATTACGAAAATATATCTTGAAATTTTGAGACACACATAGTGGAGGATCACTTGGGATATTGAGCATAGTAATATGTTTCAGATGGTCTTTTTTTATTGAGGATTTGCCCACATTAGGTATGGATTATGATGTGATTGTATGAACTAGGGAACCACACTATCGTCTCCTAGCTCTGAAATTTTAAGGAGCATGTGGCCACGATATAGAGTCTTGAGTAATGAGTCAACCAGGTTGTTGCGTTTTCTATGGAATTTGTTGAGCATTTCGCATATCAGCATGACATCTGACGAAGGAAAAGTTCAAAGGCCACCTTCCCAGCCATCTTGTTGCCTGCCAAAATCATTTGCGTCATTTGGGAAATCCTCGTCGACCTCTCACACCAATCCTTAGTCCTGCAACTAGGGATCCTAAACCCTCTTGGAGCTGCCCTTTCCAACCACAGTGGCAGGCGGAGGCAGGGTGAAGGGAGACCAGTGAGGCAGTAGAGAAATGGAGAACGTATGAAGATGGTCACACTAGTAACGCCTTGCTGGAGAAGTCACGACTCCACAACCCCTCGCTTCCCTGACTTATACTAAAAGGTATCCAGTGTGCTTAAGGTTCAGAAAGAAACCAGCAGCAACCTCTTCCTCTTTCCATCAGAGGCGCTTCACGCCGCCAAGCCCTGTGACGTGATGGCAGGAGTCACTCACTGCTTGCCGGAGAGATTGCTCACGACGGCAGATCCAAGAGCCGAAGGTCGACGAAGCTGATGGTGCCCTTCATAGCAGACGAGGAAGACCGGGTAGCGAGGAAATGCTCGCCGGAGATCCCTCTCACGGTGGTGACCTGCGGCCTCCTTGAGCTCACGAGGAGGAGGAGCGTGCAGAGGGGTGACTGGATAGTGGCGTCGAGTGGGTATGGAAGAATCTGAGGGCAGATTTAAGGGTTGACAAGGAGGGCTTGGTCGTGGAAGATTGCTCGACGGAGGAGCTGCCTTGTTGTGGCACCGTGAAGAGAGGAGAAGCCTCGCGGCGGCGAGCGCTCGCGGGCAGCAGGCGTATTGCTCGGAGAGAACGATCGCATGATGGGAGGGAGAGATGCGGACCGGTCTAGGAACCAGCAAACTGGCCGGCTCAACGTGAGCCCAGGAGTCTTGCTGGACACGTGGTGACACCCAAGTGGCTGGAAAAAGGTAAATCCCAGAAAATACTGAAATCTTGGATAATTCGTAGTAAATAGCCTATTGATAAAAAAAATACAAATAAGGTACCATTATTCTCACAAAAATGCGTAGAACAATATGGAAGTATAATATTAGCCTTTTAATGCTTTAATATCAGTAATATTATGTAAGATGTGTAATGCTTATTTCATGGATAATAAATATCAAACGATGTTCTAAAATTATGATAACATGTAAGTAAGTCTATTATCATGTTTATAATGTGTATGATGTCATATATGGTCATGTTGATGTACGAAAGCATATAATTTGATTAATATGTCTAATTAGGGCTAATAACACTAAAGATGATGCAATAAATGCACACATGCTCAATAAATGATGAAATTCACAGAGTAAGATCATATCAGTATATGGAACTTCAGTTTTAATTATGAGATCATAATGATGAATAGAATCCATGTTATATGAAGATGAATATTAATACATGTTATAAAATCCTAATCTAGGTTAATGATGTAACCTAGGGTTAATATGTGCACCAAAAAGGATATGGGACCTAATATTCAGATAATGAATCATAATATGGAAAATGACATCAGTAAGATAAATATAAGACAATAATGCAAGTAAACACTGGAATATCCTAATGAGATAATATAAACCCTAATGAACATGACTATGGTTAAGATGATGAGAATCTGATGATAGTATGTGGTCTTGTTGTTAATCAGGTGATGACCAGAGATGTAGATTATGCAGAATATATATATAGGAATCTCTGAACTCAGGTACGTGGGTTTTATTAAGTATAAAACTACTTTTCATGAATGCATAATGATATGATGTACTTTGGATGCTTGTGTTTGCATATAAATTCTTGGATGTGTATTAGTAGTATATGCTCCACAAAACATTACAGAACATAAAAGAATATAGATGGTTTGTAGCTACTGAGTGGATATATGCTCTCTCTCTCTCCCTCAATCCTCTCTCTCTCTCTCTTCCTCTAAATATAAGGTCGGCACTCGGTCCCCATAGCCCAAGGGGTGGGGAAAAATGAAGTGCGACATCTCTCTCTCTCTCCTCTGAATATAAGGTCGACACTCGGTCCCCATAGCCCAAGGGGCGGGGAAAGATGAAGTGTGACACCACTTAGTAGTACAAACGCATCAAAAGGCATCTAAAAATGTGTTTACCTGATTATCGCTTTAAATAATGTTTTCTTTTACTCTTTCTTTCTCAAGATTATTTCAATTATGCAAGCATATTAGTATGTATCTTTCTACCCACGTGCACAACACCTTGTGTGTTGATTCGTTGTTTCACGTATGTTTTAGGTTCAGAGCTAGCATGGGATAAAAGACGGGAAGTGAGCAGTTGTCCAGGTTGTACCTATTGTGTTAAGATCATGTTAGCATACATGTTCAGACTTGTAGAATTTCCATTCAATATGTAATTGTAAATCATTGTGTAATAATTCATGTTGTATAAATTTACATGTTGAATGTTGAGAATGTTATGGTTGTATGTTCATGTATGCGTATTATGCTTCCGCATCGCTCTCTGGTATGATTGGATGATGTTTTTGGATTCTGACATCTCATTCCCAATAGGGTTTGGAGAAGGTGAAAATCCGGGGACGTCACAGTTGGTATCAGAGCATGAACAATAGCTACACCTGACATTTGCTCACCATAAAACATAAAATCTTAATCTCACCTTTCACTTTAAACCCTAAAAACTTAGTAAGTTGTTTTATAGGAATAAGTTCTGACTTATCCTCTAGGTTAGAACCTAGATGTTTGAGAACTAGGTTTAGACAAGTGTCTGAGACCCTTTCCATATATAGCTCATATGTATTGGGTAGCTACACTAGTCTACACCTTGTTCTCACCGTTTCACTAGGTTACACGACACTAGACTATCTACTGTGTGTGGGACACTCGATTTTGCTGATTTGGTTTTTGTTCTCCAATCGGCTCGAGCCTCGACAGTTTTCTCTGACGTCTTCTTTCTCGGAGAAAAACTATATAATATTTTATTAAATATATATGTAATTATAAATGTGTCCCTCACACTGTAGAGTAGTTAGTGTTCATGCAACCTAAGTGAAATGGAGTGACATCAGTTTAGAAGAGAGAGTAGTCTAGATTAGATGTCTAGAGCCTTATCAAGATATGTGATGAATAGAGTAGATGATAGAATGATAGTTAATATAAGCATGGATGATCTTATCTAAGTTCTACCTCTAATGACATAAGTTGTTTTATATGGATTTAAGTTGTATATGAGCTGAATCTAATTTTGAATATTCTAAGCTAAGTATCGATGATGAAAATATATTCCCTTTTCTTACTTAAGATGATCTAAGCTTAAGACAAAGTTGAAAATGCATGAGCCTCAAGCTCTTTTACAAAGGAGAACCTCAGTGTTAGGAAAAGATATGTGGTAAACTCTAGAGAGAGTGAGACCCACAAGGAGAGGGTCATAGGACCTACTCTACAATATATGAAAATATTTGAAATGATGTGTCCTAAGCTAGGTTACTCCTGAGTAGATGAGATGTGTCCTTATGCATGATTCAAATCTATATATGAGAATTGGGTAAAAGAAAAGGATGGGTAGATGACCCATATGATAAAGTCAATCCTTTGGCTGAGTTAGGTCCTAGATGGAGTGACATATTTTGTGAATCTCATCTATATAGTTGCAAGTGAGGTAATATATGAACTCTAGTTATGAGAGTATGATGCGTTGTGCAAAGATACTCAAAATGCATGTTCTCCCTTCTTCTTCTCTTTCTTAATATATGATGATAGAAACCTCACTTGAGCTATATAGATGATTATATATGAGGAGTCACTCGTATAAGCTTGACATTTGCTATATATTTTTCCCCAATATCATACATGCAGCACCAAAGATTGAAATCATGATAAGTTTGACTTTAAAATATTCTCTTCCCCTTCATATGAAACATGAAAGATATGATGTTGAGATCATGGGATATACTTAGTATATTCTTTTTTTTTCCTTCACATAATACATGTAAGACATAAAAAAATTTGAACCCATGAACTTAATATAAAGATATTTTTGGATCATAGGATATATGATCAGAAATATAGTTCGTAACTTTGATCCTTCTCAATGTATGCTTCTAAGTTGAGTATGAATATAACACCATAGGGTGAAACCCTAATGGTCAAGCATGTTAACTAAGATCCTCTCACATGATGAAATTATTATACGATGTTGATCATAAAGCTACACTAATGATGCTAAGCCTGATAATTTAGATAAATGGCATGAAACTTGACATCACCATATGATTAATAGGGTGAAGCATGAAGCCTTGAGTAGTACCTTCTTAACTTCATATGTATGAGTAAAACCCTTATCCTTAAGGTACTATGGGGATGTAGATCCTAAGGAAAAAAAAAAGAATTGTTTCATGTTATGACTAAGACATTAAATGATGCTTCAACCTATATAAGGTGGGGTGGGTACACCTTACATGATTAAATATCCTAACATGACCGAATAATGATACTCTTAGCACTTAGAAGTGGTGGCCTAGAGGCATCCAAAACTCCTTGACATCAGCTTAAGAATGAGACTAGTTGAATTTCGAGGATGAAATTCCTTATAAGGTGGGGTGAATGTGATAACCCTGATCTTAAGGTAACAATACTACTATGATTATGAGATTCATGGATTATCACTACATGACCAATTCGATTTGGCGTTCAACCAAAATGATATCAATCCTATGTGATTATTTGGGGCACTTTTGATGATTTTTATTTCATAATGATTGAAAATCCTAGATTGTGATTATAGATAATGTTCCGCGTGCATGACTTAAATGATTAATGGTTTTTCTTTAATGGGTTCAAGTGATCAATCCTTGATTATGAAAATATATGTTAAAATTTTGAGACACACATAGTGGAGGATCACTTGGGATATTGAGCATAGTAATATGTTTGAGATGGTCTTTTTTTTGGATTGAGGATTTGCCCACATTAGGTATGGATTATGATGTGATTGTATGAAGTAGGGAACCACACTATCGTCTCCAAGCTCTGAATTTTAAGGAGCATGTGGCCACGATATAGAGTCTTGAGCAATGAGTCAGCCAGGTTGTTGCGTTTTCTATGGAATTTGTTGAGCATTTCACATATCAGCATGATATCTGACGAAGGAAAAGTTCAAAGGCCACCTTTCCAGCCATCCTGTTGCCTGCCAAAATCAATTGCGTCGTTTGGGAAATCCTCGTCGACCTCTCACACCAATCCTTAGTCCTGCAACTAGGGATTCCGAACCCTCTTGGAGCTGCCCTTTCCAACCACAGTGGCAGGCAGAGGCAGGGTGAAGGGAGACCAGTGAGGCAGTAGAGAAATGGAGAACGTCTAAAGATGGTCACACCAGTAACACCTTGCTGGAGAAGTCACGACTCCACAACTCCTCGCTTCCCTGACTTAGACTAAAAGGTAGCCGGTGTGCTTAAGGTTCAGAAAGAAACCAGCATCAACCTCTTCCTCTTTCCATCAGAGGCGCTTCACGCCGCCAAGCCCTGTGACGTGATGGCAGGAGTCACTCACTGCTTGCCGGAGAGATTGCTCACGACGGCAGATCCAAGAGCCGAAGGTCGACAAAGCTGATGGTGCCCTTCATAGCAGACAAGGAAGACCGGGTAGCGAGGAAATGCTCGCTGGAGATCCCTCTCGCGGTGGTGACCTGCGGCCTCCTCGAGCTAACGAAGAGGAGGAGCGTGTAGAAGGGCGACTGGAGAGTGGCGTCGAGTGGGTATGGAAGAATCTGAGGGCAGAGTTAAGGGTTGACAAGGAGGGCTTGGTCGTGGAAGATTGCTCGAAGGAGGAGCTGCCTTGCTGTGGCGTCGTGAAGAGAGGAGAAACCTCGCGGTGGCGAGCGCTCGCGGGCAGCAGGCGTATTGCTCGGAGAGAATGATCGCGTGAAGGGAGGGAGAGATGCGGACCGGTCTAGGAACCAGTGAACCGGCCAGCTCAACGTGAGCCTAGGAGTCTTGCTGGACACGTGGCGACACCCAAGTGGCTGGAAAAAGGTAAATCCCAGAAAATATAGAAATCTTGGATAATTCGTAGTAAATAGCCTATTGATAAGAAAAATACAAATAAGGTACCGTTATTCTCAGAAAAATGCGTAGAACAATATGGACGTATAATATTAGCCTTTTAATGCTTTAATATTAGTAATATTACGTAAGATGTGTAATGCTTATTTCATGGATAATAAATGTCAAACGATGTTCTAAAATTATGATCACATGTAAGTAAGTCTATAATCATGTTTATAATGCGTATGATGTCATATATGGTCATGTTGATGCACGAAAGCATATAATTTGATTAATATGTCTAATTAGGGCTAATAACACTAAAGATGATGCAATAAATGCACACATGCTCAATAAATGATGAAATTCGCAGAGTAAGATCATATCAGTATATGGAACTTCAGTTTTAATTATGAGATCATAATGATGAATAGAATCCATGTTATATGAAGATGAATATTAATACATGTTATAAAATCCTAATCTAGGTTAATGATGTAACCTAGGGTTAATATGTGCACCAAAAAGGATATGGGACCTAATATTCAGATAATGAATCATAATCTGGAAAATGACATCAGTAAGATAGATATAAAAGAATAATGCAAGTAAACGCTGGAATATCCTAATGAGATAATATAAACCCTAATGAACATGACTATGGTTAAGATGATGAGAATCTGATGATATTATGTGGTCTTGTTGTTAATCAGGTGATGACCAGAGATGTAGATTATGCAGAATATATATATAGGAATCTCTGAACTCAGGTACGTGGGTTTTATTAAGTATAAGACTAGTTTTCATGAATGCATAATGATATGATGTACTTTGGATGCATGTGTTTGCATATAAATTCTTGGATGTGTATTAGTAGTATATGCTCCGCAAAACATTACAGAACATAAAAGAATATAGATGGTTTGTAGCTACTGAGTGGATATATGCTCTCTTTCTCTCTCTCTCCCTCAATCCTCTCTCTCTCTCTTCCTATAAATATAAGGTCGACACTCGGTCCCCATAGCCCAAGGGGCGGGGAAAAATGAAGTGCGACATCTCTCTCTCTCCCCTCTGAATATAAGGTCGACACTCGGTCCCCATAGCCCAAGGGGCGGGGAAAAATGAAGTGTCACACCACTTAGTAGTACAAACGCATCAAAAGGCATCTAAAATGTGTTTACCTGATTATCGCTTTAAATAATGTTTTCTTTTACTCTTTCTTTCTCAAGATTATTTCAATTATGCAAGCATATTAGTATGTATCTTTCTACCCACGTGCACAACACCTTGTGTGCTGATTCATTGTTTCACGTATGTTTTAGGTTCAGAGCTAGCATGGGATAAAAGATGGGAAGTGAGCAGTTGTCCAGGTTGTACCTATTGTGTTAAGATCCTGTTAGCATACATGTTCAGACTTGTACAATTTCCATTCAATATGTAATTGTAAATCATTGTGTAATAATTCATGTTATATAAATTTACATGTTGAATGTTGAGAATGTTATGGTTGTATGTTCATGTATGCGTATTATGCTTTCGCATCGCTCTCTGGTATGATTGGATGATGTTTTCAGATTCTGACATCTCATTCCCAATAGGGTTTGGAGAAGGTGAAAATCCGGGGATGTCACAGTTGGTATCAGAGCATGAACAATAGCTACACCTGACATTTGCTCACCATAAAACATAAAATCTTAATCTCACCTTTCACTTTAAACCCTAGAAACTTAGTAAGTTGTTTTATAGGAATAAGTTCTGACTTAGCCTCTAGGTTAGAACCTAGATGTTCGAGAACTAGGTTTAGAAAAGTGTCTGAGACCCTTTCCATATAGAGCTCATATGTATTGGGTAGCTACACTAGTCTACACCTTGTTCTCACCATTTCACTAGGTTACACGACACTAGACTATCTACTGTGTGTGGGACACTCGATTTTGCTGATTTGGTTTTTGTTCTCCAATCGGCTCGAGCCTCGACAGTTTTCTCTGACGTCTTCTTTCTTGGAGAAAAACTATATAATATTTTATTAAATATATATGTAATTATAAAATGTGTCCCTCACACTGTAGAGTAGTTAGTGTTCATGCAACCTAAGTGAAAGGGAGTGACATCAGTTTAGAAGAGAGAGTAGTCTAGATTAGATGTCTAGAGCCTTATCAAGATATGTGATGAATAGAGTAGATGATAGAATGATAGTTAGTATAAGCATGGATGATCTTATCTAAGTTCTACCTCTAACGACATAAGTTGTTTTATATGGATTTAAGTTGTATACGAGCTGAATCTAATTTTGAATATTCTAAGCTAAGTATCGATGATGAAAATATATTCCCTTTTCTTACTTAAGATGATCTAAGCTTAAGACACAGTTGAATATGCATGAGCCTCAAGCTCTTTTACAAAGGAGAACCTCAGTGTTAGGAAAAGATATGTGGTAAACTCTAGAGAGAGTGAGACCCACAAGGAGAGGGTCATAGGACCTACCCTACAATATATGAAAATATGTGAAATGATGTGTCCTAAGCTGGGTTACTCCTGAGTAGATGAGATGTGTCCTTATGCATGATTCAAATCTATATATGAGAATTGGGTAAAAGAAAAGGATGGGTAGATGACCCATATGATAAAGTCAATCCTTTGGCTGAGTTAGGTCCTAGTTGGTGTGACATATTTTGTGAATCTCATCTATATAGTTGCAAGTGAGGTAATATATGAACTCTAGTTATGAGAGTATGATGCGTTGTGCAAAAGATACTCAAAATACATGTTCTCCCTTCTTCTTCTCTTTCTTAATATATGATGATAGAAACCTCACTTGATCTATATAGATGATTATATATGAGGAGTCACTCGTATAAGCTTGACCTTATCTTTATTTTTCCCCCAATATCATACATGCAACACCAAAGATTGAAATCATGATAAGTTTGACTTTAAAATATTCTCTTCCCCTTCATATGAAACATGAAAGATATGATGTTGAGATCATGGGATAAACTTAGTATATTATTTTTTTTCCCTTCACATAATACATGTAAGACATAAAAAAATTTGAACCCATGAACTTAATATAAAGATATTTTTGGATGATAGGATATATGATGAGAAATATAGTTCATAACTTTGATCCTTCTCAATGTATGCTTCTAAGTTGAGTATGAATATAACACCATAGGGTGAAACCCTAATGGTCAAGCATGTTAACTAAGATCCTCTCACATGATGAAATTATGATATGATGTTGATCATAAAGCTACACTAATGATGCTAAGCCTGATAATTTAGATAAATGGCATGAAACTTGACATCACCATATGATTAATAGGGTGAAGCATGAAGCCTTGAGTAGTACCTTCTTAACTTCATATGTATGAGTAAAACCCTTATCCTTAAGGTACTATGGGGATGTAGATCCTAAGGAGAAAAAAAAGAATTGTTTCATGTTATGACTAAGACATTAAATGATGCTTCAACCTATATAAGGTGGGGTGGGTACACCTTACATGATTAAATATCCTAACATGACCGAATAATGATACTCTTAGCACTTAGAAGTGGTGGCCTAGAGGCATCCAAAACTCCTTGACATCAGCTTAAGAATGAGACTAGTTGAATTTCGAGGACGAAATTCCTTATAAGGTGGGGTGAATGTGATAACCCTGATCTTAAGGTAACAATACTACTATGATTATGAGATTCATGGATTATCACTACATGACCAATTCGATTTGGCGTTCAACCAAAATGATACCAATCCTATGTGATTATTTGGGGCACTTTTGATGATTTTTATTGCATAATGATTGAAAATCCTAGATTGTGATTATAGATAATGTTCCGCGTGCATGACTTAAATGATTAATGGTTTTTATTTAATGGGTTCAAGTGATCAATCCTTGATTACGAAAATATATGTTGAAATTTTGAGACACCCATAGTGGAGGATCACTTGGGATATTGAGCATAGTAATATGTTTCAGATGGTCTTTTTTTTGGATTGAGGATTTGCCCACATTAGGTATGGATTATGATGTGATTGTATGAACTAGGGAACCACACTATCGTCTCCAAGCTCTGAATTTTAAGGAGCATGTGGCCACGATATAGAGTCTTGAGCAATGAGTCAGCCAGGTTGTTGCGTTTTCTATGGAATTTTTGAGCATTTCGCATATCAGCATGACATCTGACGAAGGAAAAGTTCAAAGGCCACCTTTCCAGCCATCCTGTTGCCTGCCAAAATCAATTGCGTCGTTTGGGAAATCCTCGTCGACCTCTCACACCAATCCTTAGTCCTGCAACTAGGGATTCCGAACCCTCTTGGAGCCGCCCTTTCCAACCACAGTGGCAGGCAGAGGCAGGGTGAAGGGAGACCAGTGAGGCAGTAGAGAAATGGAGAACGTCTAAAGATGGTCACACCAGTAACGCCTTGCTGGAGAAGTCACGACTCCACAACTCCTCGCTTCCCTGACTTAGACTAAAAGGTAGCCGGTGTGCTTAAGGTTCAGAAAGAAACCAGCATCAACCTCTTCCTCTTTCCATCAGAGGCGCTTCACGCCGCCAAGCCCTGTGACGTGATGGCAGGAGTCACTCACTGCTTGCCGGAGAGATTGCTCACGACGGCAGATCCAAGAGCCGAAGGTCCACGAAGCTGATGGTGCCCTTCATAGTAGACGAGGAAGACCGGGTAGCGAGGAAATGCTCGCTGGAGATCCCTCTCGCGGTGGTACCCTGCGGCCTCCTCGAGCTCACGAAGAGGAGGAGCGTGCAGAGGGGTGACTGGAGAGTGGCGTCGAGTGGGTATGGAAGAATCCGAGGGCAGAGTTAAGGGTTGACAAGGAGGGCTTGGTCGTGGAAGATTGCTCGAAGGAGGAGCTACCTTGCTGTGGCGTCGTGAAGAGAGGAGAAGCCTCGCGGCGGCGAGCGCTCGCGGGCAGCAGGCGTATTGCTCGGAGAGAATGATCGTGTGAAGGGAGGGAGAGATGCAGACCGGTCTAAGAACCAGTGAACCGGCCAGCTCAACGTGAGCCTAGGAGTCTTGCTGGACACGTGGCGACACCCAAGTGGCTGGAAAAAGGTAAATCCCAGAAAATACTGAAATCTTGGATAATTCATAGTAAATAGTCTATTGATAAGAAAAATACAAATAAGGTACCGCTATTCTCAGAAAAATGCGTAGAACAATATGGAAGTATAATATTAGCCTTTTAATGCTTTAATATTAGTAATATTACGTAAGATGTGTAATGCTTATTTCATGGATAATAAATATCAAACGATGTTCTAAAATTATGATCACATGTAAGTAAGTCAATAATCATGTTTATAATGCGTATGATGTCATATATGGTCATGTTGATGCATGAAAGCATATAATTTGATTAATATGTCTAATTAGGGCTAATAACACTAAAGATGATGCAATAAATGCACACATGCTCAATAAATGATGAAATTCGCAGAGTAAGATCATATCAGTATATGGAACTTCAGTTTTAATTATGAGATCATAATGATGAATAGAATCCATGTTATATGAAGATGAATATTAATACATGTTATAAAATCCTAATCTAGGTTAATGATGTAACCTAGGGTTAATATGTGCACCAAAAAGGATATGGGACCTAATATTCAGATAATGAATCATAATCTGGAAAATGACATCAGTAAGATAGATATAAAAGAATAATGCAAGTAAACGCTGGAATATCCTAATGAGATAATATAAACCCTAATGAACATGACTATGGTTAAGATGATGAGAATCTGATGATAGTATGTGGTCTTGTTGTTAATCAGGTGATGACCAGAGATGTAGATTATGCAGAATATATATATAGGAATCTCTGAACTCAGGTACGTGGGTTTTATTAAGTATAAGACTAGTTTTCATGAATGCATAATGATATGATGTACTTTGGATGCATGTGTTTGCATATAAATTCTTGGATGTGTATTAGTAGTATATGCTCCGCAAAACATTACAGAACATAAAAGAATATAGATGGTTTGTAGCTACTGAGTGGATATATGCTCTCTCTCTCTCTCTCTCTCTCCCTCAATCCTCTCTCTCTCTCTTCCTCTAAATATAAGGTCGACACTCGGTCCCCATAGCCCAAGGGGCGGGGAAAAATGAAGTGCGACATCTCTCTCTCTCCCCTCTGAATATAAGGTCGACACTCGGTCCCCATATCCCAAGGGGCGGGGGAAAATGAAGTGTCACACCACTTAGTAGTACAAACGCATCAAAAGGCATCTAAAATGTGTTTACCTGATTATCGCTTTAAATAATGTTTTCTTTTACTCTTTCTTTCTCAAGATTATTTCAATTATGCAAGCATATTAGTATGTATCTTTCTACCCACGTGCACAACACCTTGTGTGCTGATTCATTGTTTTACGTATGTTTTAGGTTCAGAGCTAGCATGGGATAAAAGATGGGAAGTGAGCAGTTGTCCAGGTTGTACCTATTGTGTTAAGATCCTGTTAGCATACATGTTCAGACTTGTACAATTTCCATTCAATATGTAATTGTAAATCATTGTGTAATAATTCATGTTATATAAATTTACATGTTGAATGTTGAGAATGTTATGGTTGTATGTTCATGTATGCGTATTATGCTTCCGCATCGCTCTCTGGTATGATTGGATGATGTTTTCGGATTCTGACATCTCATTCCCAATAGGGTTTGGAGAAGGTGAAAATCCGGGGATGTCACAGTTGGTATCAGAGCATGAACAATAGCTACACCTGACATTTGCTCACCATAAAACATAAATCTTAATCTCACCTTTCACTTTAAACCCTAGAAACTTAGTAAGTTGTTTTATAGGAATAAGTTCTGACTTAGCCTCTAGGTTAGAACCTAGATGTTCGGGAACTAGGTTTAGAAAAGTGTCTGAGACCCTTTCCATATAGAGCTCATATGTATTGGGTAGCTACACTAGTCTACACCTTGTTCTCACCATTTCACTAGGTTACACGACACTAGACTATCTACTGTGTGTGGGACACTCGATTTTGCTGATTTGGTTTTTGTTCTCCAATCGGCTCGAGCCTCGACAGTTTTCTCTGACGTCTTCTTTCTCGGAGAAAAACTATATAATATTTTATTAAATATATATGTAATTATAAAATGTGTCCCTCACACTGTAGAGTAGTTAGTGTTCATGCAACCTAAGTGAAAGGGAGTGACATCAGTTTAGAAGAGAGAGTAGTCTAGATTAGATGTCTAGAGCCTTATCAAGATATGTGATGAATAGAGTAGATGATAGAATGATAGTTAGTATAAGCATGGATGATCTTATCTAAGTTCTACCTCTAACGACATAAGTTGTTTTATATGGATTTAAGTTGTATACGAGCTGAATCTAATTTTGAATATTCTAAGCTAAGTATCGATGATGAAAATATATTCCCTTTTCTTACTTAAGATGATCTAAGCTTAAGACAAAGTTGAATATGCATGAGCCTCAAGCTCTTTTACAATGGAGAACCTCAGTGTTAGGAAAAGATATGTGGTAAACTCTAGAGAGAGTGAGACCCACAAGGAGAGGGTCATAGGACCTACCCTACAATATATGAAAATATGTGAAATGATGTGTCCTAAGCTGGGTTACTCCTGAGTAGATGAGATGTGTCCTTATGCATGATTCAAATCTATATATGAGAATTGGGTAAAAGAAAAGGATGGGTAGATGACCCATATGATAAAGTCAATCCTTTGGCTGAATTAGGTCCTAGCTGGAGTGACATATTTTGTGAATCTCATCTATATAGTTACAAGTGAGGTAATATATGAACTCTAGTTATGAGAGTATGATGCTTTGTGCAAAAGATACTCAAAATACATGTTCTCCCTTCTTCTTCTCTTTCTTAATATATGATGATAGAAACCTCACTTGAGCTATATAGATGATTATATATGAGGAGTCACTCGTATAAGCTTGACCTTTTCTATATTTTTCCCCCAATATCATACATGCAGCACCAAAGATTGAAATCATGATAAGTTTGACTTTAAAATATTCTCTTCCCCTTCATATGAAACATGAAAGATATGATGTTGAGATCATGGGATAAACTTAGTATATTCTTTTTTTTCCTTCACATAATACATGTAAGACATAAAAAAATTTGAACCCATGAACTTATTATAAAGATATTTTTGGATCATAGGATATATGATTAGAAATATAGTTCGTAACTTTGATCCTTCTCAATGTATGCTTATAAGTTGAGTATGAATATCACACCATAGGGTGAAACCCTAATGGTCAAGCATGTTAACTAAGATCCTCTCACATGATGAAATTATGATATGATGTTGATCATAAAGCTACACTAATGATGCTAAGCCTGATAATTTAGATAAATGGCATGAAACTTGACATCACCATATGATTAATAGGGTGAAGCATGAAGCCTTGAGTAGTACCTTCTTAACTTCATATGTATGAGTAAAACCCTTATGCTTAAGGTACTATGGGGATGTAGATCCTAAGGAAGAAAAAAGAATTGTTTCATGTTATGACTAAGACATTAGATGATGCTTCAACCTATATAAGGTGGGGTGGGTACACCTTACATGATTAAATATCCTAACATGACCAAATAATGATACTCTTAGCACTTAGAGGTGGTGGCCTAGAGGCATCCAAAACTCCTTGACATCAGCTTAAGAATGAGACTAGTTGAATTTCGAGGACGAAATTCCTTATAAGGTGGGGTGAATGTGATAACCCTGATCTTAAGGTAACAATACTACTATGATTATGAGATTCATGGATTATCACTACATGACCAATTCGATTTGGCGTTCAACCAAAATGATATCAATCCTATGTGATTATTTGGGGCACTTTTGATGGTTTTTATTTCATAATGATTGAAAATCCTAGATTGTGATTATAGATAATGTTCCGCGTGCATGACTTAAATGATTAATGGTTTTTCTTTAATGGGTTCAAGTGATCAATCCTTGATTACGAAAATATATGTTGAAATTTTGAGACACACATAGTGGAGGATCACTTGGGATATTGAGCATAGTAATATGTTTCAGATGGTCTTTTTTTTGGATTGAGGATTTGCCCACATTAGGTATGGATTATGATGTGATCGTATGAACTAGGGAACCACACTATCGTCTTCTAGCTCCAAATTTTAAGGAGCATGTAGCCACGATATAGATTCTTGAGCAATGAGTCAGCCAGGTTGTTGCGTTTTCTATGGAATTTGTTGAGCATTTCGCATATCAGCATGACATCTGACGAAGGAAAAGTTCAAAGGCCACCTTCCCAGCCATCCTGTTGCCTTCCAAAATCATTTGAGTCATTTGGGAAATCCTCGTCGACCTCTCACACCAATCCTTAGTCCTGCAACTAGGGATTCCAAACCCTCTTGGAGCTGCCCTTTCCAACCACAGTGGCAGGCGGAGGCAGGGTGAAGGGAGACCAGTGAGGCAGTAGAGAAATGGACAACATCTGAAGATGGTCACACCAGTAACGCCTTGCTGGAGAAGTCACGACTCCACAACCCCTCGCTTTCGTGACTTAGACTAAAAGGTAGCCGGTGTGCTTAAGGTTCAGAAAGAAACCAGCAGCAACCTCTTCCTCTTTCCATCAGAGGCGCTTCACGCCGCCAAGCCCTGTGACGTGATGGCAGGAGTCACTCACTGCTTGCCGGAGAGATTGCTCACGACGGCAGATCTAAGAGCCAAAGGTCGACGAAGCTGATGGTGCCCTTCATAGCAGACGAGGATGACTGGGTAGCGAGGAAATGCTCACCGGAGATCCCTCTCGCGGTGGTGACCTGCGGCCTCCTCGAGCTCACGAGGAGGAGGAGCGTGCAGAGGGGCGACTGGACAGTGGCGTCCAGTGGGTATGGAAGAATATGAGGGCATATTTAAGGGTTGACAAGGAGGGCTTGGTCATGGAAGATTGCTCGACGGAGGAGCTGCCTTGCTGTGGCGCCATGAAGAGAGGAGAAGCCTCGCGACGGCGAGCGCTCGCGGGCAACAGGCGTATTGCTCGGGGAAAACGATCGCGTGAAGGGAGGGAGAGATGCAGACCGGTCTAGGAACCAACAAACCGGCCGGCTCAACGTGAGCCTAGGAGTCTTGCTGGACACGTGGCGACACCCAAGTGGCTGGAAAAAGGCAAATCCCAGAAAATATTGAAATCTTGGATAATTCGTAGTAAATAGCTTATTGATCAGAAAAATACAAACAAGGTACCGTTATTCTCAGAAAAATGCGTAGAACAATATGGAAGTATAATATTAGCCTTTTAATGCTTTAATATCAGTAATTTTACGTAAGATGTGTAATGCTTATTTCATGGATAATAAATATCAAACGATGTTCTAAAATTATGATAACATGTAAGTAAGTCTATAATCATGTTTATAATGCGTATGATGTCATATATGGTCATGTTGATGCACGAAAGAATATAATTTGATTAATATGTCTAATTAAGGCTAATAACACTAAAGATGATGCAATAAATGCACACATGCTCAATAAATGATGAAATTCACAGAGTAAGATCATATCAGTATATGGAACTTCAGTTTTAATTATGAGATCATAATGATGAATAGAATCCATGTTATATGAAGATGAATATTAATACATGTTATAAAATCCTAATCTAGGTTAATGATGTAACCTAGGGTTAATATGTGCACCAAAAAGGATATGAGACTTAATATTCAGATAATGAATCATAATCTGGAAAATGACATCAGTAAGATAAATATAAGACAATAATGCAAGTAAACGCTGGAACATCCTAATGAGATAATATAAACCCTAATGAACATGACTATGGTTAAGATGATGAGAATCTGATGATAGTATGTGGTCTTGTTGTTAATCAGGTGATGACCAGAGATGTAGATTATGCAGAATATATATAGGAATCTCTGAACTCAGGTATGTGGGTTTTATTAAGTATAAGACTAGTTTTCATGAATGCATAATGATATGATGTACTTTGGATGCTTGTGTTTGCATATAAATTCTTGGATGTGTATTAGTAGTATATGCTCCGCAAAACATTACAGAACATATAGAATATAGATGTTTGTAGCTACTGAGTGGATATATGCTCTCTCTCTCTCTCCCTCAATCCTCTCTCTCTCTCTCTCTCTTCCTCTAAATATAAGGTCGGCACTCGGTCCCCATAGCCCAAGGGGCGGGGAAAAATGAAGTGCGACATCTCTCTCTCTCCCCTCTGAATATAAGGTCGACACTCGGTCCCCATAGCCCAAGGGGCGGGGAAAAATGAAGTGTGACACCACTTAGTAGTGCAAATGCATCAAAAGGCATCTAAAAATGTGTTTACCTGATTATCGCTTTAAATAATGTTTTCTTTTACTCTTTCTTTCTCAAGATTATTTCAATTATGCAAGCATATTAGTATGTATCTTTCTACCCACGTGCACAACACCTTGTGTGTTGATTCGTTGTTTCACGTATGTTTTAGGTTCAGAGCTAGCATGGGATAAAAGACGGGAAGTGAGCAGTTGTCCAGGTTGTACCTATTGTGTTAAGATCCTGTTAGCATACATGTTCAGACTTGTACAATTTCCATTCAATATGTAATTGTAAATCATTGTGTAATAATTCATGTTGTATAAATTTACATGTTGAATGTTGAGAATGTTATGGTTGTATGTTCATGTATGCGTATTATGCTTCTACATCTCTCTCTGGTATGATTGGATGATGTTTTCGGATTCTGACATCTCATTCCCAATAGGGTTTGGAGAAGGTGAAAATCCGGGGACGTCACAGTTGGTATCAGAGCATGAACAATAGCTACACCTGACATTTGCTCACCATAAAACATAAAATCTTAATCTCACCTTTCACTTTAAACCCTAGAAAAACAGTAAGTTGTTTTATAGGAATAAGTTCTGACTTAGCCTCTAGGTTAGAACCTAGATGTTCGAGAACTAGGTTTAGACAAGTGTCTGAGACCCTTTCCATATAGAGCTCATATGTATTGGGTAGCTACACTAGTCTACACCTTGTTCTCCCCGTTTCACTAGGTTACACGACACTAGACTATCTACTGTGTGTGGGACACTCGATTTTGCTAATTTGGTTTTTGTTCTCCAATCGACTCGAGCCTCGACAGTTTTCTCTGACGTATTCTTTCTCAGAGAAAAACTATATACTATTTTATTAAATATATATGTAATTATAAAATGTGTCCCTCACACTATAGAGTAGTTAGTGTTCATGCAACCTAAGTGAAAGGGAGTGACATCAGTTTAGAAGAGAGAGTAGTCTAGATTAGATGTCTAGAGCCTTATCAAGATATGTGATGAATAGAGTAGATGATAGAATGATAGTTAGTATAAGCATGGATGATCTTATCTAAGTTCTACCTCTAATGACATAAGTTGTTTTATATGGATTTAAGTTGTATACGAGCTGAATCTAATTTTGAATATTCTAAGCTAAGTATCAATGATGAAAATATATTCCCTTTTCTTACTTAAGATGATCTAAGCTTAAGACAAAGTTGAATATGCATGAGCCTCAAGCTCTTTTACAAAGGATAACCTCAGTGTTAGGAAAAAATATTTGGTAAACTCTAGAGAGAGTGAGACCCACAAGGAGAGGGTCATAGGACCTACCCTACAATATATGAAAATATGTGAAATGATGTGTCCTAAGCTGGATTACTCCTGAGTAGATGAGATGTGTCCTTATGCATGATTCAAATCTATATATGAGAATTAGGTAAAAGAAAAGGATGGGTAGATGACCCATATGATAAAGTCAATCCTTTGGCTGAGTTAGGTCCTAGCTGGAGTGACATATTTTGTGAATCTCATCTATATAGTTGCAAGTGAGGTAATATATGAACTCTAGTTATGAGAGTATGATGCTTTGTGCAAAAGATACTCAAAATACATGTTCTCCCTTCTTCTTATCTTTCTTAATATATGATGATAGAAACCTCACTTGAGCTATATAGATGATTATATATGAGGAGTCACTCGTATAAGCTTGAACTTTTCTATATTTTTCCCCCAATATCATACATGCAACACCAAAGATTGAAATCATGATAAGTTTGACTTTAAAATATTCTCTTCCCCTTAATATGAAACATGAAAGATATGATGTTGAGATCATGGGATAAACTTAGTACATTCTTTTTTTTCCCTTCACATAATACATGTAAGACATAAAAAAATTTGAACCCATGAACTTAATATAAAGATATTTTTGGATCATAGGATATATGATCAGAAATATAGTTCGTAACTTTGATCCTTCTCAATGTATGCTTCTAAGTTGAGTATGAATATCACACCATAGGGTGAAACCCTAATGGTCAAGCATGTTAACTAAGATCCTCTCACATGATGAAATTATGATATGATGTTGATCATAAAGCTACACTAATGATGCTAAGCCTGATAATTTAGATAAATGGCATGAAACTTGACATCACCATATGATTAATAGGGTGAAGCATGAAGCCTTGAGTAGTACCTTCTTAACTTCATATGTATGAGTAAAACCCTTATCCTTAAGGTACTATGGGGTTGTAGATCCTAAGAAAAAAAAAGAATTGTTTCATGTTATGACTAAGACATTAAATGATGCTTCAACCTATATAAGGTGGGGTGGGTACACCTTACATGATTAAATATCCTAACATGACCGAATAATGATACTCTTAGCACTTAGAAGTGGTGGCCTAGAGGCATCCAAAACTCCTTGACATCAGCTTAATAATGAGACTAGTTGAATTTCGAGGACGAAATTCCTTATAAGGTGGGGTGAATGTGATAACCCTGATCTTAAGGTAACAATACTACTATGATTATGAGATTCATGGATTATCACTACATGACCAATTCGATTTGGCGTTCAACCAAAATGATATCAATCCTATGTGATTATTTGGGGCACTTTTGATGATTTTTATTTCATAATGATTGAAAATCCTAGATTGTGATTATAGATAATGTTCCGCGTGCATGACTTAAATGATTAATGGTTTTTATTTAATGGGTTCAAGTGATCAATCCTTGATTATGAAAATATATGTTGAAATTTTGAGACACCCATAGTGGAGGATCACTTGGGATATTGAGCATAGTACTATGTTTCAGATGGTCTTTTTTTTTGGATTGAGGATTTGCCCACATTAGGTATGGATTATGATGTGATTGTATGAACTAGGGAACCACACTATCGTCTCCTAGCTCCGAATTTTAAGGAGCATGTGGCCACGATATAGAGTCTTGAGCAATGAGTCAGCCAGGTTGTTGTGTTTTCTATGGAATTTGTTGAGCATTTCGCATATCAGCATGACATCTGACGAAGGAAAAGTTCAAAGGCCACCTTCCCAGCCATCATGTTGCCTGCCAAAATCATTTGCGTCGTTTGGGAAATCCTCGTCGACCTCTCACACCAATCCTTAGTCCTGCAACTAGGGATTCCAAACCCTCTTGGAGCTGCCCTTTCCAACCACAGTGGCAGGCGGAGGCAGGGTGAAGGGAGACCAGTGAGGCAGTAGAGAAATGGAGAACGTCTGAAGATGGTCACACCAGTAACGCCTTGATGGAGAAGTCACGACTCCACAACCCCTCGCTTCCCTGACTTAGACTAAAAGGTAGCCGGTGTGCTTAAGGTTCAGAAAGAAACCAGCATCAACCTCTTCCGCTTTCCATCAGAGGCGCTTCACGCCGCCAAGCCCTGTGACGTGATGGTAGGAGTCACTCACTGCTTGCCGGAGAGATTGCTCACGACGGTAGATCCAAGAGCCGAAGGTCGACAAAGCTGATGGTGCCCTTCATAGCAGACGAGGAAGACCGAGTAGTGAGGAAATGCTCGCCGGAGATCCCTCTCGCGGTGGTGACCTGCGGCCTCCTCGAGCTCACGAGGAGGAGGAGCGTGCAGAGGGGCGACTGGACAGTGGCGTCGAGTGGGTATGGAAGAATCCGAGGGTAGATTTAAGGGTTGACAAGGAGGGCTTGGCCGTGGAAGATTGCTTGACGGAGGAGCTGCCTTGTTGTGGCGCCGTGAAGAGAGGAGAAGCCTCGCGGAGGCGAGCGCTCACGGGCAGCAGGCGTATTGCTCGGAGAGAACGATCGCGTGAAGGGAGGGAGAGATGCAGACCGGTCTAGGAACCAGCGAACCGGTCGGCTCAACGTGAGCCCAGGAGTCTTGCTGGACACGTGGCGGCACCCAAGTGGCTGGAAAAAGGTAAATCCCAGAAAATACTGAAATCTTGGATAATTCGTAGTAAATAGCCTGTTGATCAGAAAAATACAAATAAGGTACCGTTATTCTTAGAAAAATGCATAGAACAATATGGAAGTATAATATTAGCCTTTTAATGCTTTAATATCAGTAATATTACATAAGATGTGTAATGCTTATTTCATGGATAATAAATATCAAACGATGTTCTAAAATTATGATAACATGTAAGTAAGTCTATAATCATGTTTATAATGTGTATGATGTCATATATGGTCATGTTGATGCACGAAAGCATATAATTTGATTAATATGTCTAATTACGGCTAATAACACTAAAGATGATGCAATAAATGCACACATGCTCCATAAATGATGAAATTCACAGAGTAAGATCATATCAGTATATGGAACTTCAGTTTTAATTATGAGATCATAATGATGAATAGAATCCATGTTATATGAATATGAATATTAATACATGTTATAAAATCCTAATCTAGGTTAATGATGTAACCTAGGGTTAATATGTGCACCAAAAAGGATATGGGACCTAATATTCAGATAATGAATCATAATCTGGAAAATGACATCAGTAAGATAAATATAAGACAATAATGCAAGTAAACGCTCGAATATCCTAATGAGATAATATAAACCCTAATGAACATGACTATGGTTAAGATGATGAGAATCTGATGATAGTATGTGGTCTTGTTGTTAATCAGGTGATGACCAGAGATGTAGATTATGCATAATATATATATAGGAATCTCTGAACTCTTTTACGTGGGTTTTATTAAGTATAAGACTAGTTTTCATGAATGCATAATGATATGATGTACTTTGGATGCTTGTGTTTGCATATAAATTCTTGGATGTGTATTAGTAGTATATGCTCCGCAAAACATTACAGAAATAAAAGAATATAGATGGTTTGTATCTACTGAGTGGATATATGCTCTCTCTCTCTCTCCCTCAATCCTCTCTCTCTCTCTCTCTTCCTCTAAATATAAGGTCGGCACTCGGTCCCCATAGCCCAAGGGGTGGGGAAAAATGAAGTGCGACATCTCTCTCTCTCCCCTCTGAATATAAGGTCGACACTCGGTCCCCATAGCCCAAGGGGCGGGGAAAAATGAAGTGTGACACCACTTAGTAGTACAAATGCATCAAAAGGCATCTAAAAATGTGTTTACCTGATTATCGCTTTAAATAATGTTTTCTTTTACTCTTTCTTTCTCAAGATTATTT
The DNA here is from genome assembly GCA_963693085.1 of Alisma plantago-aquatica. NCBI lineage: Eukaryota > Viridiplantae > Streptophyta > Magnoliopsida > Alismatales > Alismataceae > Alisma > Alisma plantago-aquatica. The sequence goes on from OY856409.1 coordinate 1,588,826,756, forward strand.
CAATTATGCAAGCATATTAGTATGTATCTTTCTACCCACGTGCACAACACCTTGTGTGTTGATTCGTTGTTTCACATATGTTTTAGGTTCAGAGCTAGCATTGGATAAAAGACGGGAAGTGAGCAGTTGTCCAGGTTGTACCTATTGTGTTAAGATCCTGTTAGCATACATGTTCAGACTTGTACAATTTCCATTCAATATGTAATTGTAAATCATTGTGTAATAATTCATGTTGTATAAATTTACATGTTGAATGTTGAGAATGTTATGGTTGTATGTTCATGTATGCGTATTATGCTTCTGCATCTCTCTCTGGTATGATTGGATGATGTTTTCGGATTCTGACATCTCATTCCCAATAGGGTTTGGAGAAGGTGAAAATCCGGGGACGTCACAGTTGGTATCAGAGCATGAACAATAGCTACACCTGACATTTGCTCACCATAAAACATAAAATCTTAATCTCACCTTTCACTTTAAACCCTAGAAAAATAGTAAGTTGTTTTATAGGAATAAGTTCTGACTTAGCCTCTAGGTTAGAACCTAGATGTTCGAGAACTAGGTTTAGACAAGTGTCTGAGACCCTTTCCATATAGAGCTCATATGTATTGGGTAGCTACACTAGTCTACACCTTGTTCTCCCCGTTTCACTAGGTTACACGACACTAGACTATCTACTGTGTGTGGGACACTCGATTTTGCTAATTTGGTTTTTGATCTCCAATCGACTCGAGCCTCGACAGTTTTCTCTGACGTCTTCTTTCTCGGAGAAAAACTATATACTATTTTATTAAATATATATGTAATTATAAAATGTGTCCCTCACACTATAGAGTAGTTAGTGTTCATGCAACCTAAGTGAAAGGGAGTGACATCAGTTTAGAAAAGAGAGTAGTCTAGATTAGATGTCTAGAGCCTTATCAAGATATGTGATGAATAGAGTAGATGATAGAATGATAGTTAGTATAAGCATGGATGATCTTATCTAAGTTCTACCTCTAATGACATAAGTTGTTTTATATGGATTTAAGTTGTATACGAGCTGAATCTAATTTTGAATATTCTAAGCTAAGTATCAATGATGAAAATATATTCCCTTTTCTTACTTAAGATGATCTATGCTTAAGACAAAGTTGAATATGCATGAGCCTCAAGCTCTTTTACAAAGGAGAACCTCAGTGTTAGGAAAAGATATGTGGTAAACTCTAGAGAGAGTGAGACCCACAAGGAGAGGGTCATAGGACCTACCCTACAATATATGAAAATATGTGAAATGATGTGTCCTAAGCTGGGTTACTCCTGAGTAGATGAGATGTGTCCTTATGCATGATTCAAATCTATATATGAGAATTGGGTAAAAGAAAAGGATGGGTAGATGACCCATATGATAAAGTCAATCCTTTGGCTGAGTTAGGTTCTAGTTGGAGTGACATATTTTGTGAATCTCATCTATATAGTTGCAAGTGAGGTAATATATGAACTCTAGTTATGAGAGTATGATGCTTTGTGCAAAAGATACTCAAAATACATGTTCTCCCTTCTCCTTCTCTTTCTTAATATATGATGATAGAAACCTCACTTGAGCTATATAGATGATTATATATGAGGAGTCACTCGTATAAGCTTGAACTTTTCTATATTTTTCCCCCAATATCATACATGCAGCACCAAAGATTGAAATCATGATAAGTTTGACTTTAAAATATTCTCTTCCCCTTCATATGAAACATGAAAGATATGATGTTGAGATCATGGGATAAACTTAGTACATTATTTTTTTTCCCTTCACATAATACATGTAAGACATAAAAAAATTTGAACCCATGAACTTAATATAAAGATATTTTTGGATCATAGGATATATGATCAGAAATATAGTTCGTAACTTTGATCCTTCTCAATGTATGCTTCTAAGTTGAGTATGAATATCACACCATAGGGTGAAACACTAATGGTCAAGCATGTTAACTAAGATCCTCTCACATGATGAAATTATGATATGATGTTGATCATAAAGCTACACTAATGATGCTAAGCCTGATAATTTAGATAAATGGCATGAAACTTGACATCACCATATGATTAATAGGGTGAAGCATGAAGCCTTGAGTAGTACCTTCTTAACTTCATATGTATGAGTAAAACCCTTATCCTTAAGGTACTATGGGGTTGTAGATCCTAAGGAAAAAAAAAGAATTGTTTCATGTTATGACTAAGACATTAAATGATGCTTCAACCTATATAAGGTGGGGTGGGTACACCTTACATGATTAAATATCCTAACATGACCGAATAATGATACTCTTAGCACTTAGAAGTGATGGCCTAGAGGCATCCAAAACTCCTTGACATCAGCTTAATAATGAGACTAGTTGAATTTCGAGGACAAAATTCCTTATAAGGTGGGGTGAATGTGATAACCCTGATCTTAAGGTAACAATACTACTATGATTATGAGATTCATGGATTATCACTACATGACCAATTCGATTTGTCATTCAACCAAAATGATATCAATCCTATGTGATTATTTGGGGCGCTTTTGATGATTTTTATTTCATAATGATTGAAAATCCTAGATTGTGATTATAGATAATGTTCCGCGTGCATGACTTAAATGATTAATGGTTTTTATTTAGTGGGTTCAAGTGATCAATCCTTGATTACGAAAATATATGTTGAAATTTTGAGACACCCATAGTGGAGGATCACTTGGGATATTGAGCATAGTAATATGTTTCAGATGGTCTTTTTTTTGGATTGAGGATTTTCCCACATTAGGTATGGATTACGATGTGATTTTATGAACTAGGGAACCACACTATCGTCTCCTAGCTCCGAATTTTAAGGAGCATGTGGCCACGATATAGAGTCTTGAGCAATGAGTCAGCCAGGTTGTTGTGTTTTCTATGGAATTTGTTGAGCATTTCGCATATCAGCATGACATCTGACGAAGGAAAAGCTCAAAGGCCACCTTCCCAGCCATCATGTTTCCTGCCAAAATCATTTGCGTCATTTGGGAAATCCTCGTCGACCTCTCACACCAATCCTTAGTCCTGCAACTAGGGATTCCGAACCCTCTTGGAGCTGCCCTTTCCAACCACAGTGGCAGGCGGAGGCAGGGTGAAGGGAGACCAGTGAGGCAGTAGAGAAATGGAGAACGTCTGAAGATGGTCACACCAGTAACGCCTTGCTGGAGAAGTTACGACTCCACAACCCCTCGCTTCCCTGACTTAGACTAAAAGGTAGCTGGTGTGCTTAAGGTTCAGAAAGAAACCAGCAACAACCTCTTCCTCTTTCCATCAGAGGCGCTTCACGCCGCCAAGCCCTGTGACGTGATGGTAGGAGTCAATCACTGCTTTCCGGAGAGATTGCTCACGATGGCAGATCCAAGAGCCGAAGGTCGATGAAGCTAATGGTGCCCTTCATAGCAGACGAGGAAGACCGGGTAGTGAGGAAATGCTCGCCGGAGATCCCTCTCGCGGTGGTGACCTGCGGCCTCCTCGAGCTCACGAGGAGGAGGAGCGTGCAGAGGGGAAACTGGACAGTGGCGTCGAGTGGGTATGGAAGAATCCGAGGGTAGATTTAAGGGTTGACAAGGAGGGCTTGGTCGTGGAAGATTGCTCGACGGAGGAGCTGCCTTGTTGTGGCGCCGTGAAGAGAGGAGAAGCCTCGCGGCGGCGAGCGCTCACGGGCAGTAGGCGTATTGCTCGGAGAGAACGATCGCGTGAAGGGAGGGAGAGATGCAGACCGGTCTAAGAACCAGCAAACCGGTCAGCTCAACGTGAGCCCAGGAGTCTTGCTGGACACGTGGCGGCACCCAAGTGGCTGGAAAAAGGTAAATCCCAGAAAATACGGAAATCTTGGATAATTCGTAGTAAATAGCCTGTTGATCAGAAAAATACAAATAAGGTACCGCTATTCTTAGAAAAATGTGTAGAACAATATGGAAGTATAATATTAGCCTTTTAATGCTTTAATATCAGTAATATTACATAAGATGTGTAATGCTTATTTCATGGATAATAAATATCAAACGATGTTCTAAAATTATGATAACATGTAAGTAAGTTTATAATCATGTTTATAATGCATATGATGTCATATATGGTCATGTTGATGCACGAAAGCATATAATTTGATTAATATGTCTAATTACGGCTAATAACACTAAAGATGATGCAATAAATGCACACATGCTCAATAAATGATGAAATTCACAGAGTAAGATCATATCAGTATATGGAACTTCAGTTTTAATTATGAGATCATAATGATGAATAGAATCCATGTTATATGAATATGAATATTAATACATGTTATAAAATCCTAATCTAGGTTAATGATGTAACCTAGGGTTAATATGTGCACCAAAAAGGATATGGGACCTAATATTCAGATAATGAATCATAATCTGGAAAATGACATCAGTAAGATAAATATAAGACAATAATGCAAGTAAATGCTGGAATATCCTAATGAGATAATATAAACCCTAATGAACATGACTATGGTTAAGATGATGAGAATCTGATGATAGTATGTGGTCTTGTTGTTAATCAGGTGATGACCAGAGATGTAGATTATGCAGAATATATATATAGGAATCTCTGAACTCTTTTACGTGGGTTTTATTAAGTATAAGACTAGTTTTCATGAATGCATAATGATATGATGTACTTTGGATGCTTGTGTTTGCATATAAATTCTTGGATGTGTATTAGTAGTATATGCTCCGCAAAACATTACAGAACATAAAAGAATATAGATGGTTTGTAGCTACTGAGTGGATATATGCTCTCTCTCTCTCCCTCAATCCTCTCTCTCTCTCTCTCTCTTCCTCTAAATATAAGGTCGGCACTCGGTCCCCATAGCCCAAGGGGCGGGGAAAAATGAAGTGCGACATCTCTCTCTCTCCCCTATGAATATAAGGTCGACACTCGGTCCCCATAGCCCAAGGGGCGGGGAAAAATGAAGTGTGACACCACTTAGTAGTACAAATGCATCAAAAGGCATCTAAAAATGTGTTTACCTGATTATCGCTTTACATAATGTTTTCTTTTACTCTTTCTTTCTCAAGATTATTTCAATTATGCAAGCATATTAGTATGTATCTTTCTACCCACGTGCACAACACCTTGTGTGTTGATTCGTTGTTTCACGTATGTTTTAGGTTCAGAGCTAGCATGGGATAAAAGACGGGAAGTGAGCAGTTGTCCAGGTTGTACCTATTGTGTTAAGATCCTGTTAGCATACATGTTCAGACTTGTACAATTTCCATTCATTATGTAATTGTAAATCATTGTGTAATAATTCATGTTGTATAAATTTACATGTTGAATGTTGAGAATGTTATGGTTGTATGTTCATGTATGCGTATTATGCTTCTGCATCTCTCTCTGGTATGATTGGATGATGTTTTCGGATTCTGACATCTCATTCCCAATAGGGTTTGGAGAAGGTGAAAATCTGGGGACGTCACAGTTGGTATCAGAGCATGAACAATAGCTAGACCTGACATTTTCTCACCATAAAACATAAAATCTTAATCTCACCTTTCACTTTAAACCCTAGAAAAATAGTAAGTTGTTTTATAGGAATAAGTTCTGACTTAGCCTCTAGGTTAGAACCTAGATGTTCGAGAACTAGGTTTAGACAAGTGTCTGAGACCCTTTCCATATAGAGCTCATATGTATTGGGTAGCTACACTAGTCTACACCTTGTTCTCCCCGTTTCACTAGGTTACACGACACTAGACTATCTACTGTGTGTGGGACACTCGATTTTCCTAATTTGGTTTTTGTTCTCCAATCGGCTCGAGCCTCGACAGTTTTCTCTGACGTCTTCTTTCTCGGAGAAAAACTATATACTATTTTATTAAATATATATGTAATTATAAAATGTGTCCCTCACACTATAGAGTACTTAGTGTTCATGCAACCTAAGTGAAAGGGAGTGACATCAGTTTAGAAGAGAGAGTAGTCTAGATTAGATGTCTAGAGCCTTATCAAGATATGTGATGAATAGAGTAGATGATAGAATGATAGTTAGTATAAGCATGGATGATCTTATCTAAGTTCTACCTCTAATGACATAAGTTGTTTTATATGGATTTAAGTTGTATACGAGCTGAATCTAATTTTGAATATTCTAAGCTAAGTATCAATGATGAAAATATATTCCCTTTTCTTACTTAAGATGATCTAAGCTTAAGACAAAGTTGAATATGCATGAGCCTCAAGCTCTTTTACAAAGGAGAACCTCAGTGTTAGGAAAAGATATGTGGTAAACTCTAGAGAGAGTGAGACCCACAAGGAGAGGGTCATAGGACCTACCCTACAATATATGAAAATATGTGAAATGATGTGTCCTAAGCTGGGTTACTCCTGAGTAGATGAGATGTGTCCTTATGCATGATTCAAATCTATATATGAGAATTGGGTAAAAGAAAAGGATGGGTAGATGACCCATATGATAAAGTCAATCCTTTGGCTGAGTTAGGTCCTAGCTGGAGTGACATATTTTGTGAATCTCATCTATATAGTTGCAAGTGAGGTAATATATGAACTCTAGTTATGAGAGTATGATGCTTTGTGCAAAAGATACTCAAAATACATGTTCTCCCTTCTTCTTCTCTTTCTTAATATATGATGATAGAAACCTCACTTGAGATATATAGATGATTATATATGAGGAGTCACTCGTATAAGCTTGAACTTTTCTATATTTTTCCCCCAATATCATACATGCAGCACCAAAGATTGAAATCATGATAAGTTTGACTTTAAATTATTCTCTTCCCCTTCATATGAAACATGAAAGATATGATGTTGAGATCATGGGATAAACTTAGTACATTCTTTTTTTCCCTTCACATAATACATGTAAGACATAAAAAAATTTGAACCCATGAACTTAATATAAAGATATTTTTGGATCATAGGATATATGATCAGAAATATAGTTCTTAACTTTGATCCTTCTCAATGTATGCTTCTAAGTTGAGTATGAATATCACACCATAGGGTGAAACCCTAATGGTCAAGCATGTTAACTAAGATCCTCTCACATGATGAAATTATGATATGATGTTGATCATAAAGCTACACTAATGATGCTAAGCCTGATAATTTAGATAAATGGCATGAAACTTGACATGACCATATGATTAATAGGGTGAAGCATGAAGCCTTGAGTAGTACCTTCTTAACTTCATATGTATGAGTAAAACCCTTATCCTTAAGGTACTATGGGGTTGTAGATCCTAAGGAAAAAAAAAGAATTGTTTCATGTTATGACTAAGACATTAAATGATGCTTCAACCTATATAAGGTGGGGTGGGTACACCTTACATGATTAAATATCCTAACATGACCGAATAATGATACTCTTAGCACTTAGAAGTGGTGGCCTAGAGGCATCCAAAACTCCTTGACATCAGCTTAATAATGAGACTAGTTGAATTTCAAGGACGAAATTCCTTATAAGGTGGGGTGAATGTGATAACCCTGATCTTAAGGTAACAATACTACTATGATTATGAGATTCATGGATTATCACTACATGACCAATTCGATTTGGCGTTCAACCAAAATGATATCAATCCTATGTGATTATTTGGGGCACTTTTGATGATTTTTATTTCATAATGATTGAAAATCCTAGATTGTGATTATAGATAATGTTCCGCGTGCATGACTTAAATGATTAATGGTTTTTATTTAATGGGTTCAAATGATCAATCCTTGATTATGAAAATATATGTTGAAATTTTGAGACACCCATAGTGGAGGATCACTTGGGATATTGAGCATAGTAATATGTTTGAGATGGTCTTTTTTTTGGATTGAGGATTTGCCCACATTAGGTATGGATTATGATGTGATTTTATGAACTAGGGAACCACACTATCATCTCCTAGCTCCGAATTTTAAGGAGCATGTGGCCACGATATAGAGTCTTGAGTAATGAGTCAGCCAGGTTGTTGTGTTTTCTATGGAATTTGTTGAGCATTTCACATATCAGCATGACATCTGACGAAGGAAAAGTTTAAAGGCCACCTTCCCAGCCATCATGTTGCCTGCCAAAATCATTTGCGTCGTTTGGGAAATCCTCGTCGACCTCTCACACCAATCCTTAGTCCTGCAACTAGGGATTCCGAACCCTCTTGGAGCTGCCCTTTCCAACCACAGTGGCAGGCGGAGGCAGGGTGAAGGGAGACCAATGAGGCAGTAGAGAAATGGAGAACGTCTGAAGATGGTCACACCAGTAACACCTTGCTGGAGAAGTCACGACTCCACAACCCCTCGCTTCCATGACTTAGACTAAAAGGTAGCCGGTGTGCTTAAGGTTCAGAAAGAAACCAGCTGCAACCTCTTCCTCTTTCCATCAGAGGCGCTTCACGCCTCCAAGCCCTGTGACGTGATGGTAGGAGTCACTCACTGCTTTCCAGAGAGATTGCTCATGACGGCAGATCCAAGAGCCGAAGGTCGACGAAGCTGATGGTGCCCTTCATAGCAGACAAGGAAGACCGGGTAGTGAGGAAATGCTCGCCGGAGATCCCTCTCGCGGCGGTGACCTGCGGCCTCCTCGAGCTCGCGAGGAGGAGGAGCGTGCAGAGGGGCGACTGGACAATGGCGTCGAGTGGGTATGGAAGAATCTGAGGGTAGATTTAAGGGTTGACAAGGAGGGCTTGGTCGTGGAAGATTGCTCGACGGAGGAGCTACCTTGTTGTGGCGCCGTGAAGAGAGGAGAAGCCTCGCGGCGGCGAGCGCTCACGGGCAGCAGGCGTATTGCTCGGAGAGAACGATCGCGTGAAGGGAGGGAGAGATGCAGACCGGTCTAGGAACCAACGAACCGGTCGGCTCAACGTGAGCCCAGGAGTCTTGCTGGACACGTGGCGGCACCCAAGTGGCTGGAAAAAGGTAAATCCCACAAAATACTGAAATCTTGGATAATTCGTAGTAAATAGCCTGTTGATCAGAAAAATACAAATAAGGTACCGTTATTCTTAGAAAAATGCGTAGAACAATATGGAAGTATAATATTAGCCTTTTAATGCTTTAATATCAGTAATATTACATAAGATGTGTAATGTTTATTTCATGGATAATAAATATCAAACGATGTTCTAAAATTATGATAACATGTAAGTAAGTCTATAATCATGTTTATAATGTGTATGATGTCATATATGGTCATGTTGATGCACGAAAGCATATAATTTGATTAATATGTCTAATTACGGCTAATAACACTAAAGATGATGCAATAAATGCACACATGCTCAATAAATGATGAAATTCACAGAGTAAGATCATATCAGTATATGGAACTTCAGTTTTAATTATGAGATCATAATGATGAATAGAATCCATGTTATATGAATATGAATATTAATACATGTTATAAAATCCTAATCTAGGTTAATGATGTAACCTAGGGTTAATATGTGCACCAAAAAGGATATGGGACCTCATATTCAGATAATGAATCATAATCTGGAAAATGACATCAGTAAGATAAATATAAGACAATAATGCAAGTAAACGCTGGAATATCCTAATGAGATAATATAAACCCTAATGAACATGACTATGGTTAAGATGATGAGAATCTGATGATAGTATGTGGTCTTGTTGTTAATCAGGCGATGACCAGAGATGTAGATTATGCAGAATATATATATAGGAATCTCTGAACTCTTTTACATGGGTTTTATTAAGTATAAGACTAGTTTTCATGAATGCATAATGATATGATGTACTTTGGATGCTTGTGTTTGCATATAAATTCTTGGATGTGTATTAGTAGTATATGCTCCGCAAAACATTACAGAACATAAAAGAATATAGATGGTTTGTAGATACTGAGTGGATATATGCTCTCTCTCTCTCCCTCAATCCTCTCTCTCTCTCTCTTCCTCTAAATATAAGGTCGGCACTCGGTCCCCATAGCCCAAGGGGTGGGGAAAAATGAAGTGCGACATCTCTCTCTCTCCCCTCTGAATATAAGGTTGACACTCGGTCCCCATAGCCCAAGGGGCGGGGAAAAATGAAGTGTGACACCACTTAGTAGTACAAACGCATCAAAAGGCATCTAAAAATGTGTTTACCTGATTATCGCTTTAAATAATGTTTTATTTTACTCTTTCTTTCTCAAGATTATTTCAATTATGCAAGCATATTAGTATGTATCTTTCTACCCACGTGCACAATACCTTGTGTGTTGATTTGTTGTTTCACGTATGTTTTAGGTTCAGAGCTAGCATGGGATAAAATATGGGAAGTGAGCAGTTGTCCAGGTTGTACCTATTGTGTTAAGATCCTGTTAGCATACATGTTCAAACTTGTAGAATTTCCATTCAATATGTAATTGTAAATCATTGTGTAATAATTCATGTTGTATAAATTTACATGTTGAATGTTGAGAATGTTATGGTTGTATGTTCATGTATGCATATTATGCTTCCGCATCACTCTCTGGTATGATTGGATGATGTTTTCGGATTCTGACATCTCATTCCCAATAGGGTTTGGAGAAGGTGAAAATCCAGGGACGTCACATATATGATATGATTTGATCCTTAAGAAATGCAAACAAGGAATATCATTCAATTTTGATAGGTCATCACGTAAGCAAAAGTCCAGCCACTCCATTGTCATCACTAGTGCACTACTCGCTTCCTCTAGTTGTTAACTCTTTTGTTATTATGGATGATACTCCATGTGCTTGTGCTAATGCCTTTTCAAACCTACTTTTTATAGATGTAGTGATAGTCAATTTTCCATTAATATTAAAGCCACCCTTTTTTTCTTACAATAGTAATTGGAAAGTAATTTTTGACTCACACCCAAGCATCATACCAAGTAGCAATGGTTTTTGTATCAATTATCTTCATCTCTAATAAATAATTTTAAAGCCTCCTCACTGTACTATACTAGTGACTCATCGTCAAATATTATTTGACATGTGCCTAACCTCTAAGTCTAATGGTTATCAACTTTGATATGCCGAATTATCTCATGAAATTCTTGGATGAAAACTAGAAACTCTTAGGAAAATATGTTTTTTGTTCATCCGCCAAATATATTTAGATAAAAAAGTGAATATTTTTTTAAAGTGTCACACACATCATGCTGTACACAACTTAGAAAAAAAAAGGCACAACATTGAAAGGAGAACACTCTACATATATACAAGGAACTCCATAAACTTTATTTGATAATACAAGATATCATAGCAAATTATACTACGATGTATGCATATCAAAATGAAACTATAGGTCATGGCTAAAAGATTAGTTAAGAGCATCCTGAGTCATATGATCGACATTGATCCTCATAAGTTCAATATTGGGTGGATATCATCCTCATATAGTTGACATCAAGCATCATACCAACATCATTGGGTCAATATAGACCTCATAAATCAGGTATCAAGTAAGTTTATTAGGGTTTCTCTAGAGTTTTGGTTGGTTGTGTATCTATCACTTGTTAAAGTGTACCACTAAGTTATGAAATGGACTATTTTACAACCCCAATTTTTGGGCTTATATGGTTTGAAATGCAATTTCTCTAATAAAATGTATGATTATAAAATTGTATGCTTTATGTATAATGAGTGGATTTATCTAATAATATTTCCTTTAAATGTATGATTTCATTGATCCTAATGAGTTAGAAAGTCCAATATGATAAAAAGGAAAGAAAAGTTGAATGAAATCAAATAATGCATTAAAAAAGGAAAAGAAATTGAGATAATGATGAGAAATATGTGGAATTCTCTATAAAGTTGTATTATTGATCATCATGGATGATATTTCGAATCCACATGGTTTCCAATGGTAAAAGGAATCCAAATAAAGAAAATAAAAGAGTAGGAGAGAGAAAATATGAATAAAATATGCTTGATTAAGTGATAACTTGCATATGAAGAAAAGTCTCTCCTTTTTTCGCATTTGAGTCCCAAACTTTGTACACATGTAGTTTAAGTCATAATGGACTTTCCTTTAAAATTTAGGATTAATTGGATAAATGGTTTGAGAGTTATGAATTTTACAAATTTCCTAAAGTGAAATGCTTAATATTAAATGTCACACATAAATTCGATTCCATATAGGTTTGGGCGCGCATTGCCAACCGTCAGATCAAGTGATCCAATGGTGGACCATGCATCACCTAGCTCAAGTCAGAGTCGAATTTGACTAACGATGATCGAGCTTTGATTTCGATTCCCGTGAGCTCCAGTGCTTGTGCATGAAAGGGAACTCCAGATTTGGAATCAGGAGAGGATTCTACACCTAGATGACCTAGATTTTGCTAGGTTTCATGGTTGTTCTAGGAAACACCCAACCCCAATTGGACATGGATTTGGCGACGAAGTTGGGGAGCCAAATACGGACCCCCGCACATATAAATAGACCCCCTCTCGATTTGAGTCGAGCATCACAAGTGCAAACGATGACTCCTTGATAACACCCAAATTTATGCATTTATGCTAAGCACTTATTTATGGTTTTGTGTCACTATAGCCTTAATTTACCCAAAATAACCATGTTTCTTATCTTCTAATAATTTATGTCCTTTCCTAGATAAAGATTGCTCAACTCGCCAATTTTGGGACTTGCGGGCACCAAACCTGAAAAGACATCTATTCTCCACGATTCCCCCCCAATTCCATATGTTTTTTGCAGCAGCTAAGTCTACACCGCTACCGCGGTCCTCAAGGTCCCAACTACGACCGTGGTCTGGATATACACCTCGACCGCTATCCAAGTCACCGCTGCCACTGATGAACTAACACCAACCGTGACCGAGGTACATCTTCCTGGATTGCGACTGCGGTATCTACATTGACCTCGACCTCAATCGAGGTACATCTTCCTAGACTGCGATCGCGGCCAAGAAGAAATGACCTCGACCGCGACCGTGACCGAGGTACATTGACCACGATCATGATCGCGGGGTGCACCTTGACTGCGATCAAGTAAGACTGTGGTCTGGATCTGTACCTTGACCATTTCGCCTATAAATACACCCCCCCGCAACCTAGAGAGGGGTTTCACACCTTGGGGAAGTTCCATCAGCCTGTTCGGATCTGGGGAGACTGTTGGTTCCGACCCGATGAGGTTCCCAGAGCCCCGTGGGAGAGTTTGGAGGTCTGAGAAGGCTGAAGTGCTCATTCTACGTTCGTCTCTTCAGCATGCTTCCATCCCCACCATCTTCCATCTCCAGTTTTAGATCTCTAAAGGCAGAAGCTTAGGAGAGAGAAGACTAAGGACCCATCTTCTTCGAGAGAAGGAGAATGCTCACACCATCATCTTCCACCCCCATCCACCAACCAAGCTGATGTTCGGGGTGAATCTAGAGAGAAAGGAGGCCGAGGAGTCCAGAAGATCAAAGAGGACAACCCAAGGATGAGATCCGACCTATACGGAAGCTAGGGAGAGAGAGCCACCTCTCCTCTAAGGGCTAAATCTCTTCTTCTTCTCCTTTCTTCTTCTGTTCCCCTTAGTTTCTGTACAAATGATGTTCTTCCATCTTTGTTCGGTGCCAACTATGCTTGTCTATGGCTAGTTGAGCTCCTTCCTGGCTATGTACCCCATTTTGGGCATGTTTATGTGCTAGGACCGGACCGTTTGGACCGTAATCAGCCTTTTTTACATATTTTACAACTTATTTAATTATACAAATTTGATAATCTTAGTCATTTCTAACAATTATATAACTTTAGTATCAAACATTTATATTAATAGTGATTATATATGTACTTTATTTGTAATTATTATAGAATACATCTTCAAATATACATGAATTTTATATAAAAGTCAATCTGCGGTCCGGTCCGGACCGGACCGGATCGGACCGAAGACCGAACTCATCGAAACTCACGGACCACGGACCGGACCGAACACAAAATGGACCGGACCGGACCGAATTGAGCAGTCCGGTCCGGTTTTGCGGTATGGACCATTATTTGCTCACCCCTACTAGGATGTTGGTTTGTCATCCTTGAGAGAGGTTTCATATCATCGATGGGTTTTAGTCATGCTGTGTGAGAGCGAGTGGGATGACCCACAGGAAAAAATACCACGGTACGTGCTATGTTTGAATGTAGGCTGCTTGCTGAGGTGTTCAAGGGTTTTCTATGCCCGAGAATGGGTGCATAGACTGCCGAACTTGTGGTTACATAGCCAGGAACTCCTTCTCTCTAATTAGTAGAATCCTACAGACTCTGTTTTCTTTTCTTTTCTTTGTTTTGTTTTAATTTGTGACAACCCGCTAGACTAGTTCTAGCCCCATACTTTTGTTGACTATCGTCTTGGCTTATCTGACTAAAAAATGAAATCTCAACCATCCTAAACGTCACCACGTCCCTGTGTTTGACCATGTGTATCTACTTCGACCCCGTAATAAAAGTTGTGGGGATCCTTGAAGGTTTTGGGTTATAAATTTAAAGGTTCGGTTCCTTCTGAATCCGCCTCCGTATTTCGGACGCGCGATTCGGGCCGATCAACTTTTTGACACCGTTGTCGGGGACATGGTTTTCCATGATTACATGCCTAATAGATTCTATTCTATCACTTTTAAGCATGTAGATATATGCATAGTTTTTCTTTTGTTTTAAACATACTTGTTCATATATACTGAATAACTTTCCTTTTTCTTATACTTTTTCAGCCATGGATCTTGCTTCTACAAGATAAGTCATCTTGTCCACCTGTCCACCTGAATTTTTTTGCAATTTCGACTGCTAGAAAATAATTGAAAGCCATGCCCTACAACTCATCGAGTTATATTCACCCCCATCATCGTCATATGTAGACACTCCAACAACGGAGACTGCCAATCATTCCTCGACTTCCGTGTTATCATGGGATCAAGAACTTATTAAGGCAGTGGAGTTGGTCGGGGAAAGCATTCACGCACTCACCTCCTCAGCTCCTCATCTCCAAGAACACGTCAATTCGCTCCAGCGACTGTTAGAAGAGCAGGAGCATCAACTCCAAATAGCAATAGAGATTGCAGAACATAGTAGAAGTCTACTTCAAACTACTGAGCAAGGATTCATCCAAGCATATAAGTTTGATGCAGCAAGTCTACAACAAGAGTGCAAGGTGGAATTGGTGGATCTCAGAAGCTTGGTTGCCCAAGCCCAACAGCTTCATGATAAAGATGCTAAATAGGGAAAGAAGCTTCAAGAGATCATCAATTTGGTTACCACGTAGTTGCAAGTGCCACATCCTTACAATGAAGATGTTAGTCATCAAGACCATTCCATCGAGTCTGAAACAGAGTATACCTCACCATCCGATTCAGACCATCAACTGGATCCATCAGGATTTTTGTGTGAAGACCAACCCACCTGGGGAAGCCCTTCATTCTATCTAGATGAGTCAGTTGATCAACCAATAGAAAATACAAGCGAAGCGCATGAATGGTTTTATGATGATGATGATGAAGACTCTTATCCTCACCATGATAGCCAATCAACCTCACAACTAGAAGGTTGGTTTGAGGAACCTGAGTCAGACATTGACCCAGACCAGAGTGATAGCTCTCACATTGAGACTTGTCACTTAGCCTTGAGCAGTACGCCAATCATGGTTTGGAACAATTTGTTCAATGACAACGACGACGACAATTGTTCAATTTGGAGCAGTGAATATACTGATGACGACGAGTTGGAGCGGCACGAGCTGACATTTACCACCATTCCCTTAAAAGGCTTGGTGGACATTGAAGGCACAGGATGGACAATCTACCACAACATGGCTGCTGAGCATGAAGATACCCTAGACCCCACAAAATGTGACAAGCTTGGGGTGGTAGAACTGTAATTACATTCACTCGGGGATACTTCCTACTCAGAAAATGATTGGATGACTCAGACTGTACATGAAGACTTATCTAAGCATCCAACCTCAAGTTCTGAGGTGGAGAGAGAAGTGAGGGGCCTTATAGGAAACCCTCAACCTCTCTCCTCGATCTCATCATGCGTCGACACCCAGAGCCCTTCTTGTTCATGTCCTTGCCTTGAAGGCGCCCTTAAGGATGAGCTGCTGAAGGATTCATCCCCGTGTAGTTCAATTGAACATGAGTATAAGTATGACTTCTCCAGGTGGCTAGATTTCAGCCCTCCCCTCCAGAGTCAGAGTGGGACATCTTCTCTCATGCCCTACCACTACACCTTGGGTACAGGCATCGAAATGCAGGTAAGTGGAACCCAAAAACTTAGGATTTGGGATCTTAGTGTGGGAATTGTAGGGAAACCACCCCTTATTTCCTACAAACTTTTTCTTCAATTATTTACTTTACTTTTCACGTACAAATAAAGCCAATTTGATATTTTTATCTTTCATTAACTACCTGCAATATTGTTCATTTTGCTTTATCTAGTTTTCCTCTTATTTTCCTTTCACTTACGGCTTCACACCCAAACAACTGCTTTTGGTACATTTCTCTATCATTCTTCTTCGATTGTGACATCTTGATTCACTTTGTGTTTTGACATCTATAGATTCCTCCTTCCCGTGTGATTTTGCTGGAACTGCGACCACAGCCTGGAAATTAGACCGCGACCATGGCTTGTTGAGTAAGAATTGTGACTGCGGCTTGAAGGCCAAGAACCGCGATCGCGGTCCTGCATGAGTGAGACTGCGATCGCGGTTACGCAAGACTACAGTTGAGTATTTTTTGTCCTGGTATGACCAACATGTCGGGTTGTCTCAGCATATTTTGACCGACTGTTGCTCTTTTGACCGAGCTTTTTCTCTTTTTCCAGTTTTGCTAACATTTTGTCCGTTGCTTCAAGCATTTCATGCGAAGGCGGGGCCTGATGCTGGTCTATAAATACCTCTACAGTCGAGGGGTCACCCTCCCCTCTTTCCTAAACCACTGGGTTCCCTCTTCCGCATCGCTTCCTACCTATTTTCCTCCTTCTCCTTACTCCCACTGTAGAACGACATGGAAGGAGTGTGCGGGTCAGCACCAGCAGCTGTGACTGCGACCGCATAGGCAGTAGCCATGTAGCTCGCCAGCCATGTGCCCCAGGCAGCGCCAAGCTCAGAGGTCCTGACCACGGCCTCTTCGTAACCAGCGGGACAACAGCCAGAGTGCCTTAGAGAGAAATAACACAATCTCCCAGTCGCGGTCTGAAGGTTGAAGTCACCTTGTGCACCCTGTGGTAGTGTCCTACATTCACGGGCAGGGGTTTTTAGGTCTGCTTCACGATCGCGGTTCCTCAGACCGAGGTCTCCTTCTTAACCGCGGTCGCGGTATCCCCGCACACACCGCGGTCGCGGTCTCCCTAATTGCGAGCACCTAGGTCGCGGTTCTGTGATCATTCACAATGACCGCGGTCTTTGATACCACGATCGCGGTCTTCAACTTGGTCACGATCCAGACCGCGGGCTGGTTTGGTGCATTTTTGAGAATCATTCATCGACCTCCACCACAGTAAAACCTACCAAGTCTACATCAAAAGTATCAACATCATGGATGCCATAGAGAGTGGTTTCAAAAAGCTCAAAAAGTCCATAACCAGGAAGAAAGGGGAAGGGAGCTCATCATCACCATCAAATTATGGGAGCCCCTACCCACAACACGCCTCCCGAACTACGAACCCAATATACGAAGATGAATTTATGCTTTATACATCAGGGTTCGGGTCGCAAGATTTCGACTCTGGCTTCCGCAGCCTTGTTGGCACACCTATAGATACCCACAGTGGTGAGTCAGTGTAAGAAGCTTTAGGTGAGAAGATATGGACAGAACGCCATGACGTTGAACTCCAGTCTTCGATCGGGTATCAAGACGGTCCAACAGTTCTTCACAGAGCTTCATCCACAGGAGATCAGTGTTGACAGTCAGCAGAACGTTCAATTTTCTTACGACGGTCAACCTCCTCACGAGACTCTTTCCAGGGGAACAGACACCAAGCAGCTCATAGTGGTGTCAATCAAAGCTCAATCCCCTCTCCATTTTTTCTGAGCATAAAGCAAAAGCTAAGTTTTGACACTCTTCTTAGAGACAAACGTAGACTTGCGGGACCGAGGTACGCCGATCCAGGGATGCTACTTAGACTAGGGATCCAAGAGCAAGTCAACATATACCTTACAGTTGTTGGCCTTGATGTGCTCGCATACGCACATTGCAAATCTTACCATAGAATTACTTATGAGTTTTATGCCACACTAGAGCAATGCAAGGATCACCAGTACACTATATTACGTTTTCGCCTCCTTAACCAACCCCGCGAGGTTACAATGGAAAAACTCAATAGTTGGTTATCAAGATCTGCTGAAGACTGTGCTAAAATGACCAGGGGACGACTGGAGACAACAGACCACGCCTTTAACACTGTCCATGTAGGGAAAATGATTAGGGGGGAAGACAAGTACTCCGCAAAAAGCTCCAAGGCCTCGCACATCCACAACCCGACAATTCGTTATCTACATCGGGTGCTAACAAACTGCGTCTTGGAAAAACAAGATAGCCAAGGGGCGCTCAGTGCAGCTGACCTCTACATTCTGTGGTGTGCAGTGGTAGGAAAGAAAGTGAATGTGGGGAACTTCATAATTCGTCACATTCACAATTCTTTTAAGAAACAGATCCAATTCATGCCAATGGCGGGAGTTATAACTTTTATGGCGTGCCATCTGGGAATTGGGGATGAACAGTTGGCACTCATGCATGATACTGTCGAGTGGTCAAGGTTAGACTTAGATCACTTGATCCGTTCAGTAATGATCAGAAAATGCAGCGCTGTCTATCTCTACATCTTTGGTCACTACAATCACAAAATTTTATTGCCGGCAAATGTAGATTTCACATGTCGAACGTCGTTTATGGACGTATCTCTTTTGGACGCCCAGGGTAACGTTCGTCATACAGGAAAAGCTGCATGAGCTTCTTCTTCTGCACCACCAGTGCCAAGGATTCATGAAGGAGGATAGCAGATGGGGGCAACCTTCCACAACATACCTTATCAGGGAGGGCCCTATGTAGAGATGCCTACTATAGAGTATTCACAACCCCCTCCACAACAGTCGTACACTTCAAATGATAATCAGGAGAACTTCTATGACTTCATGACAGGTTTCGGAGCTGAATCCGAAAGGCGGTTCGACACATTGGAGCAAGACGTCAATTACCTCAGAGAAAGGTTTGACACAGTCTTTCCCCTAGAGCTTCAATAGTTTTATCAGCAACCGTTCCAACAACCCCTCCGAGTCTTATTATCAACCTAGACCCCATGTCTATCAGCCGCCCCAAAGCTTCAACCAGGCAGCTCAATTTCAGCAAGACCTAAATCAGAACTTCGAGAA
The DNA here is from genome assembly GCA_963693085.1 of Alisma plantago-aquatica. NCBI lineage: Eukaryota > Viridiplantae > Streptophyta > Magnoliopsida > Alismatales > Alismataceae > Alisma > Alisma plantago-aquatica. The sequence continues at coordinate 1,588,846,086 of OY856409.1, forward strand.
CGCACCGAGCAGTCTAGACAACCTGGATCAATTTCTGAATAGCGACTACAGATAAGCAGCTGCTCTCCTCTTCACCCACCATGGCCAAAATAATTGCTCGAGGATGAGCAAAGATTTTAAGCTTGGGGTGGTAATCAGGGTGTACCCCCTCCTAATTCTATTTTATTTTAATTTTTCCTTTACATGCATGCATTCTCCCTTTTCCTTGCATTTTAGCCTAGTTAAACTTTATTTCTTAATTGTATCTTGGAAATTAAAGGCTATGCAATGCAAATCTTAGAACTAAATGCTTATCTTTATGCATGAATGCACCTTTTTCATCTTAAACTGCTTGATCTTTTTCTTAACTTGCTCATTGACTCGTTCCTTAACTGTGGTGATAAAATCTAAGGTTATGTGACTTTTTCATAAATGAAAACTTTATTCCCTTGATCAATGTTGTAAATGACAAATCCAAAGTAAAGGACCATTGGAAAGAGCTAGAGCATGATCAAAGACTCCTAGCCACGATTTCACAAGCTTGCCTCTATTCTAAGGATCCTTGAATCATAATTGCTACTTCACATGTGTCAAACAGATCATGATGAGTTTTGAGCCATAATCAAGTTGATATGCTTTCCTTGATGGACTACGCGCCTTCTCACCTTAGATTGAGTCAAAAAGATGAAAAAATTAAAAATTTGCAAAAGAGGCTTGGCTGCCCACAAAATCCCAAAAATATCAATATAGTTTTCACCCAGGCCTTTAAATTAGAATCCAGATAATAAAAGCCTAAGTGTGAATAAATGAGTGCTTGTTTTCTCTTTCAGGAGAGTTGAGGATGATGCCCAACCGGTGTATGACTGCGCTCATGAACACGGGTATGTCGTGTCTGGTAGTATGATTCCAAAAGCTCATTAGAGAGTCATTAGGAACCCCTAGGAGACCTATGAGATCATCCTAGTAGCAGGGTTGGTTCGAGCACAGTACGAGGAGTTCGTCTCACTACTCTGGGCTAACTGGCTCAGACTGTAGGGACTGTTGCTCGTTAGATGGACCAGCCTGACACAGATCGGGATTCTCAAAAGTCATTAGAGTCTTTTCGCTTTGCTTCTTAGAACCTGAATAAGTGATAAGCATGTTGTCCCTGATTGATCTACATGGATGCATGATGATTGCTCATTGCTCATCACCCGCATGATCATCTATGTGACAATACTTTTATGCGGTATAATTATGATTCAAACCCTCATGAGTATTGACAGGTTACAGTGGACTAGCTTAATCTTGACTGGTTGCTCTTTGATCTTACTTTGGTAGGATTGTGCTCGATTGGTGGGGGGTTTGTTCTGAAATGACCTAGATCAAGAGAATTGATGTTTTAAAATATTTTTCTTAGCCTTAGCACTTTTCACCAAGCTTAATTTGGATGTTATCTTTTTGTTCTTTGAGCACAGTCTTACTTGAGGACAAGTAAAGGTTTAAGCTTGGGGTGGTTGATAACACCCAAATTTATGCATTTATGCTAAGCACTTATCTATGGTTTTGTGTCACTATAGCCTTAATTTACCCAAAATAACCCTTCTTTCTTATCTTCTAGTAATTTATGTCCTTTCCTAGATAAAAATTGCTCAACTAGCCAATTTTTGGACTTGTAGGCACCAAACCTAAAAAAACATCTATTTTCCATGATTTCTCCCCCCCAATTCCATATGTTTTTTTACAGCAGCTAAGTCTACACCGCGACTATAGTCCTTAAGGTCCCAACCGTGACTGTGGTACTCATGCTCACCCCAACCACGACCATGGTCTGGATATACACCTCGACCGCTATCCAAGCCACCACCGCCACTGATGAAATAACACTAACCGCGACTGAGGTACATCTTCCTAGATCGGGATCATGATATCTACATCGATCTCGATCGCGTTCGAGGAACATCTTCCTAGACCGCAATTGCGGCCAAGAAGAAATGACCTCGACCGTGACCACGACTGCAACCTCGACCGTGATCTAGGTACATCGACCGTGACCGCGGGGTGCACCTCGACCGCGACCGAGCAATACCATAGTTTGGATCTGTACCTCGACCATTTATCCTATAAATACACCCCCCTCAAACTGGAGAGGGGTTCCGCACCTTGGGGAAGTTCCATCAGCCTGTTCGGATCTGGGGAGTTTTCCAACTGTTGGTTCCGACCCAGTGAGGTTCCCATAGCCCTGTGGGAGAGTCTGGAGGTCTGAGAAGGCCAAAGTTCTCATTCTACACCCATCTCTTCAGAGTGCTTCCATCCCCCACCATCTTCTATCTCCGATCTTAGATCTCCAAAGGCAGAAGCTGAGGATAGAGAAGACTGAGGACCCATCTTCGAGAGAGAAGGAGAATGCCCACACCATCATCTTCCACCCCCATCCACCAACTAAGCTGTTGTTTGGGGCAGATCTAGAGAGAAAGGAGGTTGAGGAGTCCATAAGATCAAGGAGGATGACCCAAGGATGACATCCAGCCTATACAGAAGCTAGGGAGTGACAACCACCTCTCCTCTACGAGCTAAATCTCTTCTTCTTCTCCTTTCTTCTTCTGTTCCCCTTGGTTTCTATACAAACGATGTTCTTCCATCTTTGTTCGATGCCAACTATGCTTGTCCATGGCTAGTTGAGCTCCTTCTTGGCTATGTACCCTGTTTTGGGCATGTTTATTTACTTTTACCTTGAGAAAGTAGTTTTATTTTAGATCTAGCACGTTTTACATTCTATCTCCTCTTTCTGGTTATGATTGCTAGTTTGGTTGATCTCTTTCTTGCTTGAACTACTATTTCTACCTATATCGAGAGATTTGTTTTAGAAATAGACAAGAGAAGATAGTTTGGATCGAATTCTGAAAGGAGGATGGTTCAAGATCATCTGTTCCTAACACCCAAAATATTCTAGACCTAAGAGGGTATCTAGAATATTCTATGATGTTGGTTTGTCATCCTCGAGAGAGGTTTCATATCATTGGTTTTAGTCACGCTACGCGAGAGCGAGTGGGATGACCCACAAGAACAGATACCACAGTACGTGCTATGTTTGAATGTAGTTTGCTTAGTGAGGTGTTCGAGGGTTGTCTACACCCGAGAATGGGTGCATAGACTGCCCAACTTGTGGTTACATAGCCAGGAACTCCTTCTCTCTGATTAGTAGAATCCTACAGACTCTGTTTTCTTTTCTTTTCTTTGTTTTGTTTTAATTCGTGACATACTGCTAGACTAGTTCTAGCCCCATACTTTTATCATCTATCGTCTTGTCTTATTTGACTCAAGAATGAAATCTCAAGTGTCCTAAACATCACCACGTCCCTATGTTCGACCCCGTGTATCTACTTCGACCCCGCAATAAAAGTTGTGGGGGTCCTTGAAGGTTTCATGTTATAAATTTAAAGGTTCGATTCCTTATGAATCCACCTCCATATTTCAGACGTGCGATTCAGGCCGATCACTCCTTGGCCCTGATTAGGCTCTTGTTCCTGTTATTGTGCAAGCTCCGATGAGGATCGAGTGTGGTGCCGCCGCAGAGGAATCAAGAGTCAAGAAGACAAAGAAAAGGGGGAAATGACCCCACTACCCTTGGCTACAGAGAAGGCGTGAGGGACAGGGCAGTCCTTTCACCCGACACAGAGCGCACGACTCGCATAGTGACTCAGGACGTGTGGCGAGTGGCGATTCATGGAAGCGAACCATGTCGGATCACCTAGGTAAGATATCATTCGCTGACGTGTCATCTTCACATTGGTCCATATGGTTTTATGTTGTAAAATGATAGAAAACCATAGGATGACCAGATTATGGCATGTAATATATGAAAATTGATCAAAAAATGCAAGGAATCCAATAAAAATATAATTGAAGCTTGATTATGCGTTCAATTTGAAAAGTATATAAAGTTGGCACCTTTAATGCATTTATGAATGGAAAATTCTAATTTTGAGATTTGGTAAAGTTATTTGAATACTTTAAAGACAATATTAACCTGTTGTTAATGAAAGGAAGATTTAGATCTAAAAAATAATCTTTGTGCTTACTCAATTTAGGGTTTCATGTTTATAAAGTGCATTAATGAGCCTACAAACCCTAATTTTGGTAATGATGATTTTTAATGGTTTTAATTGTGAAAATCCATGAATAAAATAGAGATATGATGATCCTAAGCCCGATTGAGAATAAATGACCCTTAATGTGGATAATTTGAATAACTAGGATTTTATGAGTAGAAAAGCTATTTTAGGGTTTGTTGACTCAAAAATGGTAAAGTTTGAGAAACTGATCTAAGAAACCCTAATGAATCCTAACGAGACTTAGAAACCATAGAAAGGCATCCCAAAGTCAATAAGGAGTTGTTTGGGATATGATGGTAACCGTTAGGCATTATACATGTTTTCAGGATCAAGATTTCTTAATTGGTTGCTTGACTTGCTTGATTGGATATCTTGCTTATATTTGAGACTTCAAATCAGGTATGTGGTTAAGCTTATGGCTAATCGCTCTAGTTTCATGTGATTTTTGAGGTTTTACTAGTTGCTTGAAATTAATTGCTTGGTTGACTTTTATTTCATGCAATTATAGAGTGACTATGGCTATCACTATAAATATGTGTATAACTAGCTCAGATCCTAGTCCTCATATGTAGCTTTATAACTTGTGAGAGATTGTTAACCTAGTTATTGGTCTACCCTTGGGATAGGATCATCATGTTATCTTGAGTCGATGTTTGGTCTACCTTTGGGGTAGGATCATACGACTATACGACCCTATGTGTTGGTCTACCCTTGGGGTAGGACCATAAGGGGCTATTTGGGATCTACCATATGAGAAAGGTAGTATCCATGTCCACTGTAGGGACAACACAGAGGCAAGGGTATGTTAGGATTGAGTAGTTATCTTTAAGATGTAAAGTTTGATCTATTAAATAATAATTTGGTGGCAATATGTTGTTATAAATAGATGCAAGCTTTTGTTCCCCCACATACCAGTATAACCTGTTATACTGACCGATGTTTTGGTTCTCGGCGTTTTAGGAATACATGATAGTGGATGAACATTTAAAGTGGAATTTGAAGAACAAAGCTAAATAAAGATTGGAGGATTTTGTTAGATAGAACTCTACTTTGGGTAAAGTTTCAAACTCCTACAGGTATGTGAAAAGTAATTTGTTTATCCTGCTTTAAGCTTAGTCTCGGGTAGAATTTATTGATTATTTTTTATTATTTGCAAAACCATATGATCCTATTTTGGGATAACAACTCTAGCTTCTTGGTCTTCCTTAATTGGGGGTTACCGAGGGGTGGGGTCGTTACATTTGGTATCAGAGCATGGTTTTCCATTTAATCTCTAATAATTATTAAATTTTACAAATTTTTTAAAGCCCAAGGGAGTTATTAGAGGATTGTCTAAAGATGGATGTGTCTAGAAAAGGATCACAATCTGAGGGCTGACAAGATTTTCCTCCGCCCTGCTAGTCGGTCTACGAGGACTCCCGAAATCTGTGTGACTGCCTGGCCAAAATAGAAGGATTTGACTCAAAATAAGATACCTCTAGGTTTTCTCTCATCTTTTTTCATCCATTCTCTACTCTTCTCATAGAGAAACTGTAAGAGCTTAGGATTTTCTCTCTCTTCACCTCCTCCTGAGTTTAAGGGTTAAGAGTATTAAGGATTAAGGAATCCTCCACCAAATGATAAAAAGCATGTAAGAAAGATGTCATGGACATACGTATAAATGATGAAACTTAGACTGAGTTAGTTACATGCTTAGGTTGCATGGCCTATGTTGTCGTGCCCTTAAGAGAATGATGAGGTTAGATCATCTCATAGGATTAGGAGGAGAGGGATAGCCTTGGAGGAAGAAGCCTTATGAAAGAGGAAGAGACTTGTTGTATCCTCTGAGGATGATGCACAACCTAAAACCTTAAGCAGTAGTTAGAGAAAGAGAGACGACGATGAGTCGGATACCTTAGTTGACCATGCATGAAGGTACATGGGTTAGACATGCATGCTTTACATAGAGGCTTTGAGTATGCCTGAGAAACATAGACTATGTGTGGTTGTTTGACCCCTAGTGCCTTTTGGTGACCTGACCTTGGGTGGGTCATGCCTATTAAGGGCGAGGGATGGCTCCCTCATTGAGAAGGTTAGTGGTGACCATATAGGGACCCTATCAGGCATATATCAGTAGATGAGGTGTTCACCTACATAGAAGTGAATGATAGAAAGGATGGCAGTAGGTTTTAGTCGTAAGCTAGGAGGGTTATGTGTAACATACTGGAACTTTGACATATTCTCTTTTTGGACCTTTCCCAATAGTTTCCTATCGTTTCTATCCTTTTTGGCCTTGATACTTAAATTGTGGAATTTATGGTGGTTTGGTGAACATTTGTTCAATAATTAAACCAATGGAAGGGTTTATGCACAAATACCTCGGTGAAATCTTATTTAAGGATCTAAAATGTAAAATCACTGCTTAAGTGGAACAATGGTAAATAAATCCATGTTAGAAGAGTAAGGCCCCAAACCTTACTTAATGTATTGAACAAGCTTAACTACCATAATTAAGTACTCTAAGCCTTAATATAACCTTATGAGGTGTTTTGAAATCATAAGACAAGATTAAGTTTCAAGTTTGGTCTAATTTGGATGTTCTTTGTGCAAGTTATGCAATTATATGCACATTTTGAACTTTTATGTAATTTACCCAATTTAGAGGTTTTCTTTATAAATTGTCACGTGCACTATAATATTTAGATACTCCCTTACCATTCTCGAGTTTTTGACCATGGGGCACGTAGTTGCACCTTGGTGTGAAGGTATTACTTTCCAAGGGCATTATAGGGATTACCCTCTTTATAAATGAGCTTATCTTTAAAAGCTATCGACCAATGGGGTTATTTCTTTGATTGGAGGACAGTGGGGATGGCCTAGAAGTCTCCATGGGATTTTAGGACCGACTTTGGATATACTAGAAGTCTCTATGAGCTTTCCTCTTGCATGGCCATGAAGCCTTAGCCTAAGGACACATGGAAAGTCCCATAGACACCTCATGCTTGCCCCCTTCTTTATAAAGCCATGCCTACCCCTTCCCACCTCCCAATATAAGAATCAATCATCTCCTTCTATTTCCCCCAGCTTTGAGCATCGTTCCTTCTATGTTTGGCCATGAAGTTGATGTCCCAAGGTAAAAGAGGGCGCCCACCTTGGTGAAGAAAGCTCCTAGTATTCCAAATGTCTCTATTTAGGATTTCTTAAGCTTCTCTTTGGTGATTTCCACCAAAAATAGTAAGTATCCTCCTTTCCTTCCTTGTTTTCATGCTATTAGTCTTCCTCCCACCTTCTTCTAGGTCGGAACCATCACCTTCCAAGGTAAAACTCCACCTAGAGCCCTAAAACATCTCATCTCCATGCTCTTTTGCTAGGGTTTGCACCTCTAAAGTGGAGAAGGTGATCTTTGATCAAGAAAGGAGCTTGGCTTGGATCAAACAAACCTTCTAATCTCAAGATCCTTTCTTTTTGGATCTTATTACCTTCCTAGAGGTGATTTTTAAAGCCCCCTTCTCATATATTGCTTACTACATGCTTAAAACTCATGCTTCTATGTTTAAAATCGATGATCTCCATCTCTTTTTACTATGCTCTTCTTGGGTTTTGGTTTCTTACTATTTTACCTTCTCTATAAGCTCTAGTTTGGTTACCTATGCAACTTCAAACCTGATCTTGGGTCAAATGGTATTTTTATCCCTCTCCCTCTCTCTTCAATTATCTCGACCGGTTTGATGATGTGGCAATTTCCTATTGGTCAATATTGAAAAACTAATATATTCTAATCCTCTATCCAAATTTGAAAAATAAATATGTTTTGGAATCAGAAAATTAATCTCTATATAATAAAAATATTTTCAAGGTCTGATTTCATGGTTCGACGAAAGGTAATTTTTGTAAAATGAATTTAATGCATAAAAATAATAAAAAGTACATCTTAATCATCATAACTCCAAAATTAACATAAAAATATTTTTTATTGATAAGGAGAACCTAATAAGTTCATTGGTGATATTTTCATAATCTAAATCCGAGTTTTGCTAAAAATTTATATAATTAGGATTTCTATACATTAATGTGCATTATGTACTCTAATACATGTTAATACATTAAAAATAGGCAAAGTGGAACATCTCATTTAAGTGTATGAGGGGAGAGATGCTTTCTGAAGTTGTTAACCACTTTTATAGGACCTATTTTTTAGAGTTCATTAACAAATTTCTAATGGATAAGTCCTCATCCCAAGGCTCTAACAGAGTTCAGAAAATGATGACTAGCCTCACATACCAACATCACTTTGTCCTCACTAGCTTGTTGCCTAGTAAAACATCCCAACATATCACTTTTTCCCCACTCTCTCATTGGCTGGTAAAACTTCCCAACCAGTCATCCATTATATTGCTAGTCCAAAATAAACATGTTTAACCATGGAGTTTCTACTGATGTACTCTAAAAAGTTGTAGAATGTGCATGCGTGTGGTCGAATCATTCCTTTTAAGATCTTTTTATTAGAGGCATCAAATCCTAGGATGATATGAAACCAAATTGAAGGTTGGAATATGTTGCAGCTTGTGTTTTTAAGAAGGTATATGCTTTCTTTTCATTGTAAACTAAAATGACACACATTGTTCTTGCCACTCATATAAATAGTTATATGATATGATTTGATCCTTGAGAAATGCAAACAAGGATTATCATCCAATTTTGATAGGTCGTTGCGTAAGCAAAAATCCAGCCACTCTATTGTCATCACTAGTGCACTAATTACTTCCATTGTCATCACTAGTGCATTATACGCTTTTCCTCTATCCTTCATTTGAAAACTGTGAAATATAACTACCCTTGGCATTGTGCATATGGTCCTTGTTTGAGTGAAAAATTCTCTTGATGTTCCTAAATATGAATCTGATCCTAATAACTATGATTTTGCACAGGTCGTTCAATGGATAAAGGTATATTCTGTCTAGAAATAGACTATCATTTCAACTAATTTTTCATTTTTGATATTTGAAGATAATAAGGTTAAAGGATTTCAGAGACTTCCACTAGATTGTAACTCAATCATGCGGTGCATACAAGATTTCCACAATGACAATATATAAATAAAAAACATAAAAGTGAGAAATGCTCGCCTTTCCACCTTTATTCTGGTACAAGAAATAAAAATTGAAAAACTCTTAATAGTGCCCAGTCTTTGTCAGTAGTTCCAAGTAATTGAATTCTCCCTTGGAAACAAACATGGGAGCATGTAGTAAGATATAAAAAGGTTTCTGCTTGCAATCAACACTTTATTGTTTTGTTACCTGGAAAAATAAAGTCATTTGTGATGTTTTGTTACCTACAGAAAAAATTCACTTACAGTAAAAATAATTACATGTTATGGAAACATTGTACATGTAAATATTTACACATAGTAAATTCACAACATGATTGTAAAGATGATTACAAAAATGAATGACACAGTATTGTAATTGCTGAATTATCATCAAAAAATGAATTTTAGATGTCAAAGAATCTAGCATGACGCCTGTAATTGTGTTGTGATGCCTAGAAACAACTATAACTGGCGGCGAACTATGTCGTGAAGACAAACTCATGATTGAATTTATGTTTACTACTCTATTGCATATTGAACTAAATAATTCCAAAATTATTTACCTTTCTTTATTCTGATGTTACAGGGAAGGATCTTCACAGAATGCCAGTTTCACAAGAATTCCAAAAGTAACACTCAAGACACAAGATGATAAAGATATTTTTTTTGTAAAAAAAGTCAGTTGTTAAAACATAAGATTAACTATCTTCTCTATCTAATCTAATACATTTTACTTAGATTTTCAAGTTGTAATGTACGTATTTACATAGCATGTGCTTCAATAGCTCAAAGAATTTTAGTGTATAATTGATCCTATTGTTATAAATAGAAAGAGATCTGTCTAAAATGTGAAGTGATCCACTGTTTATACAGCAGGTCAAGGACACTGTATAAATTCTATTTTTCATCTATTTTTTCTTTCCACTTACATAAAGTATTACCGAAACGGTTGGAAGTATAAGAATTGATTAGAGTATCTCTAATGGAAGGTCAACTCCACTCAAACCCGTGCATGGCATGGGTTTTTGGCTAGTATATAATAAAGCCCGATTGCATGTAAATTTTATACATACTCTTTTATTTCTTAATTCATGAGTCATTTTTCATCACATGTTTCGATGGTTGATATGATAGATGGAAAACATCACTTTACTGGAGGTACAAGTATCTTTTTTAGCAGCTTTAGAAAGACCAAACAACCTCCATCATCTTAAAATAAAAAGTTCCACAAATATGTTATACTTTGTGAAGTAAATCATTATCATTTTTTTAATCTTTAATAACTTTGATGTGTTTTTTAGTTATACAACTTCTCTTGTTTGATGTATTTATAATATAATAAATCATAATGTATACTTTTTTATCTACATCTAATAATTCTATATTTAGATTTATAAATTTCTACGTCAGGCAAATCAATTTGTTACATGGTACTTTTTTGTCATTATACATTTATATATTGACATGTATTTCGGTCTCTCTAGTCCGTCTTTTCTTATATAGATAAAACCATAATAATTAATGTTCAAGTTTTACTTTTTCCTATTATATGTCATAAAGTTTGGCTGAGGCGCTAAGGCCTATTGGAATACACAAAGATATTTTTAACATTTCTCCTATAGTGACTTAGTAGGATTCACAATTTGATGTTGCGATCCGTTGTACCACCCTTGACGGGTTTTATCGCTATATTACCGATTAAGTTAAATTGCATGTGATTATTTTAGTTTGTTATATTTTATTCTAAAAATACTCAATTTTATAATCAAGGGACAACTATGTTTTAATCTCTTTGAGCTGATAAGGTAACACAATTAGCATGTGATTGATATACTAGTTTGTTGTGTCACCTTGTGGTTCTAAATATATTTTTGAGTAATTTTATATTAAAATATATTCAAAGGTGGTAGTAATTGATCATATTCAATTAAAAATAAAAATAGAAAAATATTTTGAAAAGGAGGCAAGATTTGGAGAAAGATATGGTAGTTGTCCTCACCTCATGACATCCCAACCCTTGTCTTACGACACATTTGGCTAGAAAGAAAAACAAAAATCTAGCAGTTGATTCCCATTTATTTCCCAACTATGAGTCTATGCATATTAAAAATAGAATTCCACACCTTATTGATTCATACAATCAACCAAGGAAAATGAACCGTGTAGTTTGTAGAAGCAGTTCATTTTCCTAGTCCAAGTGACACTACCTACATTTCTGTTTTTGTGGTGATGCATAAAAAATATAGCAACTGGGAATTAGTCGTAGATTTTATGTTGAACCATAATGCAAACTAGGAACATTAACAAAGTAAATTGATTTCTTAGACTTTAAATTCATACTTTAGAGTGCATAGTGTCGGTTAATTTTGCATGGAACCAAATAGTTCCTTGGGTGAGGAGAATAGGACAGGAGAAGCTACAAGCACAAAGAAGACATGTTGTCAGCTCCATCTTAGTTCTTGACAATGGGTTTACTTGTTCAGGGATGAGTTGGGAGGTGAAAATATATCATTGACGCCAATTGAGATTGGTATTACGAAGATGTGTCTCTATATACCTATGAAAAAGAAGATGACACTTTGGTGAGATGCCATGTACCCTAGAGGGGTATGTCGTTGATGTCAAGTCACATCTTCATACTTACATGAGTCATTTAAGATATTCTTGTAGGTGCATGGCTTGACAAAAACCTAGCTAGAAAGCATGGATGTTTAATCATTATGTTTGTTGAGGTAGTTATAGTAAAATTTACACTTGATAGAGGTCCACACTTCATCTATGTGAAGCCCTTGATTATGAAGAAGATGAAGTTAGGATATCCCCTTAGGAAAGAAAATATTCATATAGGGACCCCGAAAAATCTGTAGTGTCTCATTTAAGTGTATGAGGGGAGAGATGCTCTCTGAAGTTGTTAACCACTTTTGTAGAACCTAATTTTTAGAGTTTATTAACAAATGTCTAATGGATAAGTCCTCATCCCAAGGCTCTAACAGAGTTTTACAAATGATGACTAGCCCCACATACCAACATCACTTTGTCCTCACTAGCTTGTTGCCTAGTAAAACATCCCAGCATATCACTTTTTCTTCACTCTCTCATTGGCTGGTAAAACATCCCAATCAGTCATCCATTATATTACTAGTCCAAAATAAACATGTTTAACCATGGAGTTTCTACTGATGTACTCTAAAAAGTTGTGCAACGTGCATGCATGTGGTCGAATCATTCCTTTTAAGATCTTTTTATTTGAGGCATCAAATCCTATGATGATACGAAACCAGGTTGAAGGTTGGAATATGTTGCAACTTGTGTTTTTAAGAAGGTATATGCTTTCTTTCCATTTGTAAACTAAAATGACACACATTGTTCTTGCCACTCATATAAACAGTTATATAATATGATTTGATCCTTAAGAAATGCAAATAAGGAATATCATTCAATTTTGATAGGTCATCGCATAAGCAAAAGTCCAACCACTCCATTTTCATCACTAGTGCACTAATCACTTCCTCTAGTTGTTAACTCTTTTGTTATTATGGATGATACTCCATGTGATTGTGCTAATGCCTTTTCAAACCTACTTTTTATAGATGTAGTGATAGTCAAATTTCCATTAATATTAATTAAAGCCAACATTTTTGTCTTACAATAGTAATTGGAAAGTAATTTTTGACTCACCCCCAAGCATCATACCAAGTAGCAATGGTTTTTGTATCAATCATCTTCATCTCTAATAAATAATTTTAAGGCCTCCTCACTGTACTATACTAGTGACTCATCGTCAAATATTATTTGACATGTGCCTAACCTCTAAGTCTAATGGTTATCAACTTTGATATGCCCAATTATTTCATGAAATTCTTGGATTAAAATTAGAAACTCTTAGGAAAATATGTTTTTTGTTCATCCGCCAAATATATTTAGATAAAAAAGTGAATATATTTTTTGGAAAAGTGTTACACACATCATGTAGTACACAACTTAGAAAAAAATAGGCACAACATTTAAAGGAGAACACTCTACAGATATACAAGGAACTCCATAAAATTTATTTGAAAATACAAGATATCATAGAAAATTATACTACGATGTATGTGCATATCCAAATGAAACTATAGGTCATGGCTAAAATATTAGTTAAGAGCATCCTGAATCATATGATCAACATTGATCCTCATAAGTTCAATATTGGGTGGATATCATCCTCATATAGTTGACATCAAGCATCATACCAACATCATTGGGTCAATATAGACCTCATAAATATGGTATCAAGTAAGTTTATTTGGGTTTCTCTAGAGTTTTGGTTGGTTGTGTATCTATCACTTGTTAAAGTGTACCACTGAGTTATGAAATGGACTATTTTACAACCTCAATTTTTGGGCTTATATGGTTTGAAATGCAATTTCTCTAATAAAATGTATGATTATGAAATTGTATGATTTAGGTACGATGAGTGGATTTATCTAATAATATTTCCTTTAAATGTATGATTTCATGGATCCTAATGAGTTAGAGAGTCCAATATGATAAAAAGAAAAGAAAAGTTGAATGAAATCAAATAATGCATTTAAAAAGGAAAAGAAATTAAGATAATGATGAGAAATATGTGGAATTATCTAGAAAGTTGTATTATAGACCATCATGGATGATATTTCGAATCCAAATGGTTTCTAATTGTAAAAGGAATCCAAATAAAGAAAATAAAAGAGTAGGAGAGAGAAAATATGAATAAAATATGCCTGATTAAGTGATGACTAGCATATGAAGAAAAGTCTCCCATTATTTCAAATTTGAGTCCCAAACTTTGCACACATGTAGTTTAAGTCATAATAGACTTTCCTTTAAAATTTGGGATTAATTGGATAAGTGGTTTGAGAGTTATGAATTTTACAAATTTCCTAAAGTGAAATGCTTAATATTAAATGTCACACATAAATTCGATTCCATATAGGTTTGGGTGCGCGTCGCCAACCGTCAGATCAAGTGATCCAATGGCGGACCGTGCATCACGTAGCTCAAGTCAGAGTTGAATTTGACTGACGATGACCGAGCTTTGACTCTGGTTCCCGTGAGCTCTAGTGCATGTGCATGAAAGGGAACTCCAGATTTGGAATCAGGAGAGGATTCTACACCTAGATGACCTAGATTTTGCTAGGTTTCATGGCCATTCTAGGAAACTCCCAATCCCAATTGGACATGGATTTGGCGACGAAGTTGGGGAGCCAAAGATGGACCCCCACACCTATAAATAGACCCCCTCTCAATTTGAGTCGAGCATCGCGAGTGCAAATGACGACTCCTTGATAACACCCAAATTTATGCATTTATGCTAATCACTTATTTATGGTTTTCTGTCACTATAGCCTTAATTTACTCAAAATAACCCATGTTTCTTATCTTCTAGTAATTTATGTCCTTTCCAAGATGAAGATTGCTCAACTAGCCAATTTTGGGACTTGCAGACACCAAACTTGAAAAGACATCTATTCTCCACGATTCCCCCACCCCCAATTCCATATGTTTTTTGCAGCAGCTAAGTGTACACCGCTACCACAGTCCTCAAGGTCCCAACCGCGACTGTGGTACTCATGCTCATCCCAACCGCGACTGCAGTCTGGATATACACCTCGACTGCTATCCAAGCCACCGCCGCCACTAATGAACTAACACTAACTGCGACTGAGGTACATCTTCCTGGATTGCGACTGCGGTATCTACATCGACCCCGACCTCGATCGAGGTACATCTTCCTGGACCACGATCACGGTCAAGAAGAAATGATCTCGACCATGACCGCGGCCTCGACCGCGATCGAGGTACATTGACCGTGATTGTGAGGTGCACCTCGACCGCGACCGAGCAAGACCGTGGTCTGGATCTGTACCTTGACCATTTTGCCTATAAATAAACACACCCCCGCAACCTAGATAGGGGTTTTGTACCTTGGGGAAGTTCCATCAGCTTGTTTAGATCTG
The DNA here is from genome assembly GCA_963693085.1 of Alisma plantago-aquatica. Classification (NCBI taxonomy): domain Eukaryota; kingdom Viridiplantae; phylum Streptophyta; class Magnoliopsida; order Alismatales; family Alismataceae; genus Alisma; species Alisma plantago-aquatica. The sequence goes on from OY856409.1 coordinate 1,588,861,205, forward strand.
GGGAGTTTTCCAGCTGTTGGTTCCGACCCGGTGAGGTTCCCAGAGCCCCGTGGGAGAGTCTAGAGGTATGAGAAGGCCGAAGTGCTCATTCTATGCCCGTCTCTTCAGTGTGTTTCCATCCCCACCATATTCCATCTCCGGTCTTAGATCTCCAAAGGTGGAAGCTGAGGAGAGAGAAGACTGAGGATCCATCTTCTTATAGAGAAGGAGAATGCCCACACCATCATCTTCCACCCCCATCCACTAACCAAGCTGCTGTTCGGGGCGGATCTAGAGAGAAAGGAGGCTGAGGAGTCCAGAAGATCAAAGAGGACGACCCAAGGATGAGATACGACCTATACGTAAGCTAGGGAGCGAGAGCCACCTCTCCACTAAGGGCTAAATCTCTTCTTCTTCTTCTCCTTTCTTCTTCTGTTCTCCTTGGTTTCTGTACAAACGATGTTCTTCCTTCTTTGTTCGGTGCCAACTATGCTTGTCCATGGCTAGTTGAGCTCCTTCTTGACTATGTACCCCATTTTGGGCATGTTTATATACTTTTACCTTGAGCAAGTAGTTTTATTTTAGATCTAGCACATTTTACATTCTATCTCTTCTTTCTGGTTATGATTGCTAGTTTGGTTGATCTCTTTCTTGCTTGAACGGCTATTTCTGCCTATATCGAGAGATTTGTTGTAGAAATAGACAAGAGAAGATAGTTTGGATCGAATTCTAAAAGGAGGACGGTTCAAGGTCATCTGTTCCTAACACTCAGAATATTCTAGACCTGAGAGGGTATCTAGAACATTCTAGGATGTCGGTTTGTCATCCTCGAGAGAGGTTTCATATCATCGATGGGTTTTAGTCATGTTGTGTGAGAGCGAGTGGGATGACCCACAGGAACAAATACCACAGTACATGCTATGTTTGAATGTAGGCTGCTTGCTGAGGTGTTCGAGGGTTGTCTACTCTCGAGAATGGGTGCATAGACTGCCCAACTTGTGGTTACATAGTCAGGAACTCATTTTCTCTGATTAGTAGAATCCTACGAACTCTATTTTCTTTTCTTTTCTTTGTTTTGTTTTAATTTGTGACTGTCCGCTAGACTAGTTCTAGCCCCATACTTTTGTCGACTATCGTCTTGGCTTATCTGACTCAAGAATGAAATCTCAAACATCCTAAATGTCACCACATCCCTGTGTTTGACCCCGTGTATCTACTTCGACCCCGTAATAAAAGTTGTGGGGGTCCTTGAAGGTTTTGGGTTATAAATTTAAAGGTTCGATTCCTTCTGAATCTGCCTCCGTATTTTAGACGCACGATTCGAGCCGATCAACTTTTTGGTGCCGTTGTCGGGGACATGGTTTTCCATGTTTACATGCCTAATAGATTCTATTCTGTCACTTCTAAGTACATAGATATATGCATAGTTTTTCTTTTGCTGCATACTTGTTCATATATACCAAATAGCTTTTCTTTTTCTTATACTTTTTCAGCTATGGATCTTGCTTCTATAAGACAAGTCATCTTGTCCACCTGTCCACCTAAATTTTTCTGCAATTCCGACTGCTGCCAAATAATTGAAAGCCATGCCCTACAACTCATCGAGTTATATTCACCCCCATCGTCGTCATATGTAGACGCTCTAACAACAGAGACTGCCAGTCATCCCTCGACTTCCATACTATCATGGGATCAAGAACTTAATAAGGAAGTGGAGTTGGTCGGGGAAAGCATTCACACACTCACCTCCTCAGCTCCTCATCTCCAAGAACACGTCAATCCGCTCCAGTGACTGTTAGAAGAGCAGGAGCATCAACTCCAAATAGCAATAGAGATTGTAGAACACAATAGAAGTTTACTTCAAACTACTGAGCAAGGATTCATCCAAGCACATCAGTTTGATGCAGCGAGTCTACAACAAGAGTGTAAGGCGGAATTAGTGGATCTCGGAATCTTGGTTGCCCAAGCCCAACAACTTCATGATAAAGATGCTAAATAGGGCAAGAAGCTTCAAGAGATCATCAATTTGGTTACCACACAGTCGCAAGTACCACCGCCTTACAATGAAGACGTTAGTCATCAAGACCATTCCATTGAGTCTGAAACGGAGTATACCTCACCATCTGATTCAGACCATCAACTGGATCCATCCGGATTTTTCTGTGAAGACCAACCCACCTGGGGAAGCCCTTCATTATATCTAGATGACTCAGTTGATCAACCAATGGAAAATACAAGCATGATGATGATGATGAAGACTCTTATCCTCACCATGATAGCCAATCAACCTCACAACCAGAATGTTGGTTTGAGGAACCTGAGTCAGACATTGACCCAGATCAGAGTGATAGCTCTCACATTGAGACTTGTCACTTAGCCTTGAGCAGTACGACAATCATGGTTTGGAACAATTTGTTCGATGACGACAACGACAATTGTTCAATTTGGAGCAGTGAATATACTGATGATGACGAGTTGGATCGGTACGAGCTGACATTTACCACCATTCCCTTAAAAGGCTTGGTGGACATTGAAGGTGCAGGATGGACAATCTACCACAACATGGCTGCTGAGCATGAAGATACCCCAAACCCCATAAAATGTGACAAGCTTGGGGTGGTATAACTGTAATAAAATTCACCTGAGGATACTTCTTGCTCAGAAAATGATTAGATGACTCAAACTGTACATGAAGACTTAACTAAGTATCCAACCTCAAGTTCTGAGGTGGAGAGAGAAGTGAGGGGCCTTATAGGAAACACTCAACTTCTCTCCTTGATCTCATCATGCGTCGACACCCAGGGGCCTTCTTGTTCATATCCTTGCCTTGAAGGCACCTTTAAGGATGAGTTGTTGAAGGATTCATCCCCGTGTAGTTCAATTGAACATGAGTATAAGTATGACTTCTCCAGGTGGCTAGATTTCAGCCCTCCCCTCCAGAGTAAGAGCGGGACATCTTCTCTCATGCCCTACCACTACACATTGGGTACATGCATCGAGATGCAAGTAAGTGGAACCCAAAAACTTAGGATTTGGGATCTTAGTGTGGGAATTGAAGGGCATCCACCCCCTATTTCCTACACATTTTTTCTTCAATTATTTACTTTACTTTTCACATATAAATAAAGCCAATTTGATATTTTTTATCTTTCATTAACTGCCGGCAATATTGTTCATTTTGCATCGTCTAGTTTTCCTCTTATTTTCCTTTCACTTATGGCTTCACACCCAAACAACTTCTTTTGGTACGTTTCTCTATCATTCTTCTTCGATTGTGACATCTTGATTTTCACTTTGTGTTTTGACATCTATAGATTCCTCCTTCCCACGTGATTTTGCTAGAACTGTGACCACGACCTGGCAATTAGACCGTGACTTCAGCTTGTTGAGTAAGAATTGCAACTGCGGCCTAAAGGCCAAGAACTGCGATCGTGGTCCTGCATGAGTGAGACCACAATCGCAGTTACACAAGACTGCGGTTGAGTATTTTTTGTCCTGGTCTGACCAACATGTCAGGTTGTCTCAGCATATTTTGACCTACTGTTTCTCTTTTGACCGAGCTTTTTCTCCTTTTCCGATTTTGCTAGCATTTTGTCCGTTGCTTCAAGCGTTTCGCATGAAGGCGGGGCCTGATGCTAGCCTATAAATACCTCTACAGTCGAGGGGTCACCCTCCCCTCTTTCCTAAACCACCGGGTTCCCTCTTCCACATCACTTTCCGCATATTTTCCTCCTTCTCCTTGCTCCCACTGTAGGACGATAGGGAAGGAGTGCGCGGGTCTGCACCAGTAGCTGCGACCACGACTGCGTAGGTAGTAGCCCTGTAGCTCACCAGCCACATGCCCCAGGAAGTTCCAAGCTCAGAGGTCCTGACTGCAGCCTCTTCATAACCAGCGGGACAACGGCCAGAATGCCTTAGTGAGAAATATCACAGTCTCCTGGTCGCGGTTTGAAGGTTGAAGTCACCTCGTGCACCCGGTAGTGGTGTCCTGCATTCGCGGGCAGGGGTTTTCATGTCTGCTTCACGATCACGGTTCCTCAGACTGCGGTCTCCTTCTTAACCGCGGTCGTGGTGATAAGGAGGTCAAGGTCGCGGTATCCCCACACACCATTGTCACGGTCTCCCTAATCGCGAGCACCTAGGTCATGGTTCTGTGATCATTCACAGTGACCGCGGTGTTCGATACCGCGATCACGGTCTTCAACTTGGTCGCGATCCAGACCGCGGGCTGGTTTGGTGCATTTTTGAGAATCATTCATTGACCTCTGCCACAGTAAAAGCTACCAAGTCTACATCAAAAGTATCAACATCATGGATGCCATGGAGAGTGGTTTCAAAAAGCTCAAAAAGTCCATAACCAGGAAGAAAGGGGAAGGGATCTCAGCATCGCCATCGAATTATGGGAGCCCCTACCCACAACACACCTCCCGAACTATGAACCCAATATACGAATATAAATTTATGCTTCATACATCAGGGTTCGGGTCACAAGATTTCGGATCTGGCTTCCACAGCCTTGTTGGCACACCTATGGATACCCACAATGGTGAGTTAGTGCAAGAAGCTTTAGGTGAGAAGATATGGATCGAACCCCGTGACTCTAAACTCCAGACTTTGATCGGGTATCAAGACGACCCGACAGTTCTTCATAGAGCTTCATCCGCATGAGAGCCTTGTTGGCACACCTATGGATACCCATAGTGGTGAGTTAGTACAAGAAGCTTTAGGTGAGAAGATATTGATCGAACCCCATGATGCTAAACTACAGACTTTGATCGGGTATCAAGATGGCCCGACAGTTCTTCATAGAGCTTCATCCGCATGAGATCAGTGTCGACACTCAGTAGAACGTTCAATTTTCTTACGACGGTCAACCTCCTCACGAGACTCTTTCCAGGGGAACAGACACCAAGCAGCTCATAGTGGTGTCAATCAAAGCTCAATCCCCTCTCCATTTTTTCCGAGCATAAAGCAAAAGCTAAGTTTTGACGCTCTTCTTAGAGACAAACGTAGACTTGCGGGACCGAGGTACGCCGATCCAGGGATGCTACTTAGACTCGGGTTCCAAGAGCAAGTCAACAGATACCTTACAGTTGTTGGCCTTGATGTGCTTGCATATGCACATTGCAATGCTTACCATAGACTTACTTGTGAGTTTTATGCCACGCTAGATCCATGCAAGGATCACCAGTTCACTGTATTACATTTTTGTCTCCTTAACCAACCCCGCGAGGTTACAATGGAAAAACTCAATAGTTGGTTATCAAGATCTGCTGAAGATTGCGCTGAAATGACTAGGGGATGACTGGAGACAACAGACCACGACTTTAACACTGTCCATGTAGGGAAAATGATTACAGGGGAAGACAAGTACTCTACAAAAAGCTCCAAGGCCTCGCACATCCACAACCCGACAATTCATTATCGACACCGGGTGCTAACAAGCTGCGTCTTGGAAAAACAAGACAACCAAGGGGTGCTCAGTGCAGCTGACCTCTACATTCTGTGGTGTGCAGTGGTAGGAAAGAAAGTGAATGTGGGGAACTTCATAATCTGTCACATTCAAAATTCTTTTAAGAAATAAAATCAATTCATGCCAATGGCGGGAGTTATAACTTTTATGGTGTGCCATTTGGGAATTGGGGATGAATAGTTGGCACTCATGCATGATACTGCAGAGTGGTCAAGGTTAGACTTAGATCACTTGATCTATTCAGGAATGATCAGACAATGCAACGATGGCTATTTCTACATCTTTGGTCACTACAAGCACAACATTTTATTGTCGACAAATGCAGATTTCGCATGTCAAACGTCGTTTATGGACGTCTCTCTTTTGGATGCCCAGGGTAATGTTCGTCATACAAGTGAAGCCGTAGGAGCTTCTTCTTCTGTACCACCAGTGCCAAGGACTCATGAGGGAGGATAGCAGATGGGGGCAACCTTCCACAACATACCTTATCAGGGAGGGCCCTATGTAGAGATGCCTACTATAGAGTATTCGCAACCCCCTCCACAACAGTCGTACGCACCAAATGATAATTAGGAGAACTTCTACGACTTCATGAAAAGTTTTAGAGCTGAATCTGGATGGCGGTTTGACACATTGGAGCAAGATGTCAATTACCTTAGAGAAAGGTTTGATATAGTATTTCCCCAGAGCTTCAATAGTTTTATCAGCAACCATTCCAACAACCCCCCAGGTCTTATTATCAACCTGGACCCCATGTCTATCAGCCACCCCAAAGCCTCGACCAGGCAGTTCAATTTCAGTAAGACCTAAATCAGAACTTTGAGAACACACCGAGCAGTCTAGACAACCTGGATCAATTTCTAAATAGAGACTACATATAAGAAGCTGCTCTCCTCTTCACCCACCATGGCCAAAAGAATTGCCCGAGGATGAGCAACGATTTTAAGTTTGGGGTGGTGGTCAGGGTGTACCCCCTCCAAATTCTGTTTTATTTTAATTTTTCCTTTGCATGCATGCATTCTCCCTTTTCGTTGCATTTTAGCCTTGTTAAACTTTATTTCTTAATTGTAGCTTGGCAATTAAAGGCTATGCAATGCAAATCTTAGAACTAAATGCTTATCTTTATGCATGGATGCACTTTTTTCATCTTAAACTGCTTGATCTTTTTCTTAACTTGCTCATTGACTCTTGCCTTAAGTGTGGTGATAAAATCTAAGGTTATGGGACCTTTTCATAAATGAAAACTTTACTCCCTTGATCTATGTTGTAAATGACAAATCCAAAGTAAAGGACCATTGGAAAGAGCTAGAGCATGATCAAAGACTCCTAGCCATGATTTCACAAGCTTGCCTCTATTCTAAGGATCCTTGAAGCATAGTTGCTACTTCACATGTGTCAAACGGATCATGACGAGTTTTGAGCCATAATCAAGTTGATATGATTTCCTTGATGGACTACACGCCCTCTCACCTTAGATTGAGTCAAAAAGATGAAAAAAATAAAAAATTTGCAAAAGAGGCTTGGCCGCCCACAAAATCCCAAAAACATCAATATAGTTTTCACCCAGGCCTTTAAATTAGAATGCAGATAATAAAAGCCTGAGTGTGAATAAATGAGTGCTTGTTTTCTCTTTCAGGAGAGTTGAGGATGATGCCCAACAGGTGTATGACTGTGCTCGTGAATGCGGGTATGTCGTGTCTGGTAGTATGGCTCCAAAAGCTCATTAGAGAGTCATTAGGAACCCCTAGGAGACCTATGAGATCATCCCAGTAGCAGGGTTGGTTCGAGCACAGTACGAGGAGTTCGTGTCACTGCTCTGGGCTAACTGGCTCGGACTGTTGGGACTGTTGCTCGTTAGATGGACCATCCTGACGCAGATCGGGATTCTCAGAAGTCATTAGAGTCTTTTTGCTTTTCTTCTTAGGACCTGAATAAGTGAGAAGCGTGTTGTCCCTGATTGGTCTACATGGATGCATGATGATTGCTCATTTCTCATCACCCGTGTGATCATCTATGTGACAATGTTTTTATGCTGTATAATTATGATTCAAACTCTCATGAGTATTGACAGGTTACAGTGGACTAGCTTAATCTTTCCTGGTTGCTCTTTGATCTTACTTTGGCAGGATTGTGCTCAATTGGTGGGGGTTTGTTCTGAAATGACCTAGATCAAGAGAATTGATGTTTTAAAATATTTTTCTTAGCCTTAACACTTTTCACCAAGCTTAACTTGGATGTTATCTTTTTGTTCTTTGAGCACAGTCTTGCTTGAGGACAAGTAAAGGTTTAAGCTTGGGGTGGTTGATAACACCCAAATTTATGCATTTATGCTAAGCACTTATTTATGGTTTTGTGTCACTATAGCCTTAATTTACCCAAAATAACTCTTCTTTCTTATCTTCTAGTAATTTATGTCCTTTCCTAGATAAGATTGCTCAACTAGCCAATTTTGGGACTTGTAGGCACCAAACCTAAAAAGACATCTATTCTCCACGATTTCTCCCCCCCAATTCCATATGTTTTTTACAACAGCTAAATCTACATCACGACCGCAGTCCTCAAGGTCCCAACTGCGACTGTGGTACTCACGCTCACCCCAACCGCAACCACGGTCTGGATATACACCTTGACCGCTATCCAAGCCACCACCGCCACTGATGAACTAACACTAACTACGATAGAGGTACATCTTCCTGGATCACGATCGCGGTATCTACATCGACCTCGACCGCGATCGAGGTACATCTTCCTAGACCGCGATTGTGGCCAAGAAAAAATGACCTCAACCGAGACCGCAACCTTGACCGTGACCGAGGTACATCGACCGTGACCACGACCGCGGGGTGCACCTCGACCATGACTGAGCAATACCGCGGTTTGGATCTGTACCTCAACCATTTCGCCTATAAATACACCCCCCACAACCTGAAGAGGGGTTCCGTACCTTGGGGAAGTTCCATCGGCCTGTTCGGATCTGGGGAGTTTTCCAGCTGTTGGTTCCGACCCAGTGAGGTTCCCATAGCCCCGTGGGAGAGTCCGGAGGTCTGAGAAGGCCAAAGTGCTTATTCTACACCCATCTCTTCAGCGTGCTTCCATCCCCCACCATCTTCTATCTCCGGTCTTAGATCTCCAAAGGTGGAAGTTGAGGAGAGAGAAGATTGAGGACCCATCTTCTTCGAGAGAAGGACAACGCCCACACCATCATCTTCCACCCCCATCCACCAACCAAGCTGCTGTTTGGGGCAAATCTAGAGAGAAAGGAGGTCGAGGAGTCCAGAAGATCAAGGAGGACGGCCCAAGGATGATATCCAGCCTATACGGAAGCTAGGGAGTGAGAGACACCTCTCCTCTACGGGATAAATCTCTTCTTCTTCTCCTTTCTTCTTCTGTTCCCCTTGGTTTATGTACAAACGATGTTCTTCCATCTTTGTTCGGTGCCAACTATGCTTGTCCATGGCTAGTTGAGCTCCTTCTTGGCTATGTACCCCGTTTTGGGCATGTTTATATACTTTTACCTTGAGCAAGTAGTTTTATTTCAGATCTAGCACGTTTTACATTCTATCTCCTCTTTCTGGTTATGATTGCTAGTTTGGTTGATCTCTTTCTTGCTTGAACTGCTATTTCTTCCTATATCGAGAGATTCGTTGTAGAAATAGACAAGAGAAGATAGTTTGGATCGAATTCTGAAAGGAGGACGGTTCAAGATCGTCTGTTCCTAACACCCAGAATATTCTAGACCTGAGAGGGTATCTAGAATATTCTATGATGTTGGTTTGTCATCCTCGAGAGATGTTTCATATCATTGGTTTTAGTCATGCTACGCGAGAGCGAGTGGGATGACCCACAAGAACAGATACCATGGTACGTGCTATGTTTGAATGTAGGTTGCTTGCTGAGGTGTTCCAGGGTTGTCTACACTCGAGAATGGGTGCATAGACTGCCCAACTTGTGGTTACATAGCCAGGAACTCCTTCTCTCTGATTAGTAGAATCCTACAGACTCTTTGTTCTTTTCTTTTCTTTGTTTTGTTTTAATTCGTGACAGCCCGCTAGACTAGTTCTAGCCCCATACTTTTATCGACTATCGTCTTGGCTTATCTGACTCAAGAACAAAATCTCAAGTGTCCTAAACGTCACCACGTCCCTGTGTTCGACCCCATGTATTTACTTCGACCCCGTTTGTTGCTTTAAGACAAACTGATGAATTCAAGGTATTAGGCGTCACTCCCAATTTAATTAATATACATTGTATTCACCTATTCAAGATTAACATTTAGTGTTACTAACCAAATCATTAATGTGCATACTAACTAGGCCCTCAGTGAGGTGCAAAAAGCAAGGCGTTCACTGACTGTGCATGACCACATAATGGGTCCAAAGGGGTATGCAGGCATTTGCCAAATACTATAGGCTGAGTGTACTGCTCAATCTGCTGCTACTCAGGAGTCCTCTACTATAGGTACCACAACTCTACCTTGCCATGATGTCTGGATAGCTGGGAGGCAAAATAAGAAGGGAGAAATAAGGAAGCCCGCAACTGTTGAGGCGGCTGCAAAAATGGTAAAATACAACTCTTAGAGCAATCATTCGAATATTGATTATTTGTGGTGTTTACTTAATTACAAATTTTTGTTTTGGTGATTAGCAGGAACTGCACGAGCTGAGGAAACAAGGCAAGTTCATCCCTGAGGGCACAAGGGATGAATTGACAGTTGCTCTGGGTAACCCAGAGCATCCTGGACGTGTTAGGGCTGCATGCACTGGTGTAGGCATCAAAGCGTTCTTTGGGCCATCCCAGCGCAAACATGTCCCAAAAGCGGGACTTTCACAAGAAGAGGTAACCTATTCTTTCTTTATAATGTTACTGTAAAAGAGAATTCAATAATCAGAAGCTAACGTTTCTTTTATCCATGTATAGGTAGATAATATAGTTGATAGGAAACTTGAAGAAGCAACGAGCAAGTGGCAGGCATCTCTGACTGCCACTCAGCAGACAGTACCTATGGCGTCCCGCTCTACTCCTACTGTAAAGGTTGGTAGTAATCCTATAGACCCACCACCTAGCACATCTGCTGTAAGTATTTTTATGACATAGTAACTAGTCTTTTCAAGATGATATGTATATATGTATATAACATTCTTTACACAAAAAATTGTAGGGGTTGAAGCCATGCCGTATAAAAAGTAAAGAATTTGTCATTGCAGAGGCGTCGACTTACCCATCCCTACCAGGGGAAATGTTTCATGGGTCTCAATTACCAGCTGGTTGGGTTCGTGTGAGCCCGGTACGCATATTCCCCAATTGGATGGATCTTCCATTGCCATATGCCCACCCAAATTGTGAAACACTTGGTGAGGTAGAAGGCGGAGTGATATTGTGGCTAAAAGTGGATGCCCTCTATACTGAAACTGTATGGTAAATTTACATTACGTGAAATTGTTAGTGTGTGTATATGATGTCAATTGATATGAAATTATATATATATATACAGGTTAAAAAAAAGACACCCAAAGCATCTAGGCCTCCACCTCCACCTCCTACACTACCAAGTTGGGTTCCACAAGACCTACCTGTCCCGTTAGGTCCTAATTGTAGGGGTATGTCAATATCGTTAGGAGAACATGATATAAATTGCCCTATAAGTATTTCTATAGATGCGGATGTTGCAGGTCAATCATACGAAAGAAAACTATTTATACAAGATATTTTGGAGTTGTTTCGATATGATTGGCTAAATACATATGTGATAGAGCTATGGATAAGGTGAGATCTTATTTATACATCCATATACCTTGTGTAGGATCTGGTGATCTAGTTTCTTATTTATTAATGCATACGTAATACATATTTTGCAGATACTTGGACAAGATATGTGCAGATTTTTCATTCGAACATGTAGGATTTTTTATTCCATCTTTGATTAGTCTAGTAGCTAAAGACCCTCCATTAGTTCAACAATACTACTGTGATTCTTTTATAAATTTTGGTCAAAATAAGAAGACAGTGATAATAGCTCCATTCAATGTGGAGTAAGTTTACTTTGCTTATAATTTGGACTTAAGAAAATTACATTTTTTTATTGTGGATTTTGAGTTATTAATTTTTAACTTTTTTACCTCTAGTGGTATGCATTGGGAGTTACTAGCTATTGTCCCCGAGACGTTCACTATCTATTATCTAGATCCTAAGGGGACTAAATTGAATTCAAAATATGGATACAAAATGAAAATGGCATTATTCCGGTGAGAAATATTTTATTTTCATATCTGTTAACATATGTTATTACATTACTATTTAAGTATGCAATGTATTGTGTTACATTAACATGTAGGGGTTTAGATGAGTTAAAAAAGTATGGAGGAAAGGTCCCCAAGAAAAAGAACCAACCAATAATTTGGAAAAATATGGAAGTAAGTTCCCGACTGCAATGTATATATTATTTATGTGAACAATGCTTGATTAGTTGTATTTTTTAACATTTTGTATGTTTCAATTTATAGTGTGCTACACAAGACAAAGGATGGGCATGTGCATACTATGTGATGTGATTTATATACATGATTATCAAATATGCCACAGTGGACATCGATACCATTCCTGAGGTATTATATATAGTATCATTAGATAATATGAAATATATCAATCTTATTTATATATTATTAATTATATATATACATCATTCTCTTTGCAGGTGTTTAAAACTGACCACACTACAGGAAAGGCCTTACTAGATATACATGCTCCCTATACGACAGAAGAATTAAATGATGAAAGAGAATAATGGTCAACATCCATACAAGTAGTGGGGTTTTAACATATAATTGGGATGTTGATAGCGAATAATGACTAAAAAATGATATTTTGTAAATGAATTTCTGAATTATAATATGTGTGAATGTTTCTACATGTCTGAATGTTTTTATATGTGTCTCAATGTTTATACATGTGTGAATGTGAAAATGAATGAAACTACTGACTGCTATATGAATGTTTCTATATGTGTGAATGTGAAAATGAATGGAACTACAAATTGCTACATGAATGTTTCTACATGAGTGAAAATCGAATGGAACTGCAGGTTGCTAAATGTGTGTTATTAATTTTGCAGGATTGTGACCTGTTGTTGGTTGATATCAATGGATGTCATAAAACCTGCAGTTTATAACTGAACTGTAGGTTTCTCATCCTGCGACCAGCCACAACAAGCCTGCAGACTTATAAGAAAAAAAACATGAAATAGGCGTCGGTTATTTGTTTAAAACTGACGACAAATGATTACAACGTCGGATAAATAATTATAACCAACACCTAATGCATGTGATGTAGCATCGGTTATCAATAATAAATCGACACTGATAGTTCTGGTGTTGGTTTCTCTACTAGTAACCGACGTCGATTTTCCTAATGAGGCCAGACACCACGGTCGTACTGGCCAGCACGGTCGTGGCAGCGGGCCAGACACCACGACCGTGCTGGCCACCTCGGTCGTGGTAGCGGACCAGACACCACGGCCGTACTGGCCAGCACGACCGTGGCAGCGGGCCGGACAACACGACCGTGCTGGCCAGCACGACCATGGAAGCGGGTGAGATGGCGTCGATTATCACTAATAAACTGACACTGATAGTGCCCCAGATGGAGCCCTTTCTATGGTGCAAAGGTTTATGGTGTTGGTTTCAAAGCTAATAACCGACGCCTATACCCCATGCTGGTGCGTTTTCGGTGGTGCGTGAATGGTTGTGGCGTCGGTTTGAGAACCGACGCCGAACTGTTGGCCTTTTAGCAGTGCCCACATAGGTGTCGTATTAAAACCGATACTAAAGGCCTTACATAACCAACACTAAAGGCCGGTTATGTACTAGTGGTAGGACCATAAGGAGCTATTTGGGATCTACCATATGAGAAAGGTAGTATCTATGTCCACTGTAGGAACAACACAGAGGCAAGGATATGTTAGGATTGAGTAGTTATCTTTAAGATGTAAAGTTTGATCTGCTAAATAATAATTTGGTTGCAATATGTTGTTACAAATAGATGCAAGCTTTTGTTACCCCACATACCAGTATAACCTGTTATATTGACCGACGTTTTGGTTGTCGACGTTTTAGGAATACACGATAGTAGATGAACATTTAAAGTGGCATTTGAAGAATAAAGCTAAATAAAGATTGGGGGATTTAGTTAAATATAACTCTACTTTGGGTAAAGTTTCAAACTCCTATAGGTATGCGAAAAGTAATTTTTTATCCTGCTTTAAGCTTAGTCTCTGGTAGAATTTATTGATTATTTTTTATTATTTGCAAAACCATATGATCCTGTTTTGGGATAACGACTCTAGCTTCTTGGTATTCCTTAATTAGGGGTTACCAATGGGTGAGGTCGTTACATTTGGTATCAGAGCATGGTTTTCCATTTAATCTCTAATAATTATTAAATTTTACAAATTTTTTAGAGCCCAAGGGAGTTATTAGAGGATTGTCTAAAGATGGATGTGTCTAGAAAAGGATCATAATCTGAGGGCTGACAAGATTTTCCTCCGCCCCGCTAGTCGGTCTATGAGGACTCCCGAAATCTATGTGACTGCCTGGCCAAAATAGAAGGATTTGACTCGAAATAAGACACCTCTAGGTTTTCTCTCATATTTTTTCATCCATTCTCTACTCTTTTCATAGAGAAACTGTAAGAGCTTAGGATTTTCTCTCTCTTCACCTCCTCCCGAGTTTAAGGGTTAAGAGTATTAAGGATTAAGGAATCCTCCACCAAATAATAAAAAGCATGTAAGAAAGATGTCATGGACATACATCTAAATGATGAAACTTAGACTGAGTTAGTTACATGCTTAAGCTGCATGGCCTATGTTGTCGTGCCATCAAGAGAATGATGAGGTTATATCATCTCATAGGATTATGAGGAGAGGGATAGACTTGGAGGAAGAAGCCTTCAGAAATAGGAAGAGACCTATTGTATCCTCTGAGGATGATGCACAACCTAAAACCTTAAGCAGTAGTTAGAGAAAGAGAGACCACGATGAGTCGGATACCTTAGTTGACCATGCATGAAGGTACATGGGTTAGCCATGCATGCTTTACATAGAGGCTTTGAGTATTCCTGAGAAACATAGACTATGTGTGGTTGTTTGACCCCTAGTGCCTTTTGGTGACCCGACCTTGGGTGGGTCGCGCCTGTTAAGGGTGAGGGATGGCTCCCTCATTGAGAAGGTTAGTGGTGACCATATAGGGACCCTATCAGACATATATCAGCAGATGAGGTGTTCACCTACATAGAAGTGAATGATAGCAAGGATGGCAGTAGGTTTTAGTCGTAAGCTAGGAGGGTTATGTGTAACATACCTGGAACTTTGACATATTCTCTTTTTGGACCTTTCCCAATAGTTTCCTATCGTTTCTATCCTTTTTGGACTTGATACTTAAATTGTGGAATTTATGGTGGTTTGGTGAACATTTGTTCAATAATTATACCAATGGAAGGGTTTATGCACAAATACCTCGGTGAAATCTTATTTAAGGATCTAAAATGTAAAATCACCGCTTAAGTGGAACAATGGTAAATAAATCCATGTTAGAAGTGTAAGGCCCGAAACCTTACTTAATGTATTGAACAAGCTTAACTACCATTAATTAGGTGCTCTAAACCTTAATATAACCTTATGAGGTATTTTTAAATCATAAGACAAGATTAATTTTCAAGTTTGGTCCAATTTGGATGTTGTTTGTGCAAGTTATGCAATTATATGCACATTTTGAACTTTTATGTAATTTACCCAATTCAGAGGTTTTCTTTATAAATTGTCACATGCACTATAATCTTTAGATACTCCCTTACCATTATCGAGTTTTTGAACCATGGGGCACCTAGTTGCACCTTGGTTTGAAGGTATTACTTTCCAATGGCATTATAGGGATTACACTCTTTATAAATGAGCTTATCTTTAAAAGCTATCAACCAATGAGGTTATTTCTTTGATTGGAGGACAGTGGGGATGGCCTAGAAATCTCCATGTGGTTTTAGGAACGACCTTGGATATACTATAAGTCTCTATGAGTTGTCCTCTTGCATGGCCATGAAGCCTTAGCCTAAGGACACATGGAAAGTCCCATAAACACCTCATGCTTGCCCCCTTCTTTATAAAGCCATGACTACCCCTTCCCACCTCCCAATATAAGAATCAATCCTCTCCTTCTATTCCCCCCACTTCGAGAATTGTTCCTTCTATGTTTGTCCATGAAGTTGCTATCCCAAGGTAAAAGAGGGCGCCCACCTTGGTGAAGAAAGCTCCTAGGGTTCCAAATGTCTCTATTTAGGATTTCTTAAGCTCCTCCTTGGTGATTTCGACCAAAACTAGTAAGTATCCTCCTTTCCTTCCTTGTTTTCATATTGTTTGTCTTCCTCCCACCTTCTTCTAGGTCAAAACCATCACCTTCCAAGGTAAAACTCCACCTAGAGCCCTAAAACATATCATCTCCATGCTCTTTTGCTAGGGTTTGCACCTCTAAAGTGGAGAAGGTGATCTTTGATCAAGAAAGGAGCTTGGCTTGGATCAAACAGACCTTCTAATCTCAGGATCCTTTCTTTTTGGATCTTATTACCTTCCTAGAGGTGATTTGTATAACCCCCTTCTCATATATTGCTTACTACATGCTTAAAACTCATGCTTCTATGTTTAAAATCGATGATCTCCATCTCTTTTAACCATGCTCTTCTTGGGTTTTGGTTTCTTACTATTTTACCTTCTCTATAAGCTCTAGTTTGGTTACCTGTTCAACTTCAAACCTGATCTTGGGTCAAAAGGTGTTTTATCCCTCTCCCTCTCTCTTCAATTATCTCGACCGGTTTGATGATGTGGCAATTTCCTATTGGTCAATATTGAAAAATTAATATATTCTAATCTTCTTATCCAAATTTAACAAATAAATATGTTTTGGAATTGGAAAATTAATCTCTATATAATAAAAATATTTTCAAGGTCTGATTTCATGGTTTGACGAAAGGTGATTTTTGTAAAATGAATTTAATGCATAAATGAAGAATGCATATTCATCATGAAATTCAATTATCATTTTTGGACAAATTCAACTAAACACATTTAATTTCACTCATTAAATATCAAAACACTTCATAATATGAAACATTACTTAATTAATCCAATTATCATGATTTTAACTGAAATTATGGTTGATTTGATGCAGGTCTTGATAAAGCCAAACAATCAGCTGGGATCTACCTTCCCTCACCCTTGGTTCTGACCAATCGATCTAACCAAGCCGATTGATCCCATCCGATCTCAAGACCGTTTGAGCCCATTCGATCTCAAGACCGTTTGAGCCCATTCGGTCTCAAGACCGTATGAGCCCATTCGGTCTCGAGACTGATAGACCAGAAGAGGCCGATTGGAGGCATAACCCAGCCGTGAGGGATCGAGCAGTGCAAGGCCTTGAAGCAAAGCCACAACCACGACCATTTTAGACGACCACGGCCGTGGCCCACTATCCTCACCACGACCGTGGCGCATCACCGAATAGTGCCAAGCCTCCAACCGCCACGACCGTGTATGACACACCACAGCCATGGCACACTACCTACATCGACATTCTCTCACCCACCACGCCCGTGCGAGCAAACACGACCGTGTGACAGCTACCTCACCACGACCGTGGTGTCATGCCACGACCGTGGCTCAACGCCATCAGGGCCAAATTACTCACTGACCATGCCCGTGTAAGGCGGCACGACCGTGGGACAGTGGTGTCACCACGACTGTGGTGACTTGCCACGATCGTGGCACGTCATCTTCTACCTATGCACCTCCATCGAGCAACACCTTTTTTCTTCAATTCCGATGGCGCCTTGCTCCTAGAGCTCTACCCTGTCAAGTAGCAGCTCTGACTCCATCACACCTGCTGCTGCAGCAACCGCCACACCTTCTACCTCTACCTTCATCATCCTCAGATCCACCTAGATCTACCCTCCGCCATGTTGTGCTCTCAGTGCTGATCTTGCAGACTGTTTGGCGCTGCCAAATGGTCTCAAACCGTTTGGGATAGTCGGCGGAAACTGAATGGAGGAAACCATCTTAAAACCGTTTAGCATAGAAGACCGTTTGGGCATCTGCTGACCAGAAGACCGTTTGCACAAGATCGTTTGGAGAAAAGCAAATGGTATGTGAGAATGTTTGGTCTCATTCGGTTTCCAAACCATTTGCTGCTCAAGACCGTTTGGTCTTATACGGTTTACAGACCGTTTGCCCAAGTTGTGCAAGACCGTTTGGTCAGATTCTACAGACCGTTTGGGCTGAATAAAGTGAAACCATTTGGGCAAAAATATCTCCAGATCGTTTGGTGTCTTTTAATCCAAGACCGTTTGGGGACAGTTCGGTGCCTATAAATAGGACCCCAAGGGTCCTCACTTGGGGGGGGTTTGGGATGCCGACAAACTACCTGTATACTGGTCCAATCCAAATCCAGTCCCATCCACGCTAGTTTCATTCCACCTACTGCCCATGTTGCAACCAAGGAGGCTGAGGAGAGAAGGAAGACGGAGCGAGGGAGACTATTCGGTCTGTCTTGGAATCTCCCATTTGTGCCCAGATCTGCTCCGACATGACGTAGAAGTCTGTATCTTCTTCACTGAGCTACGACCACTTTCTGCACCGAGTTCATGACAGATTTCTCTCTCTTTCTCATTCTTCTTATTTCTCGCATCATGAGCGAGTAGTACCTTTTCACTGGGGTGCGGGGACTAGCCCCTCTGCCTATGCAAATCATGTTCTTTTGTTAAATTCTCCATGGCAATGTATATAACTTTCCATTTCGTTGTTAGTTGGTATGTTTGTAGTTGATTATCTACTTGCTTTCATCTTGTTCTTTCCTATATTGTGAAATCTTCTATATGTGGGACGGAATGGCGGTTTACAAAGTTCGACTCTTTGACGAGAACTTTTGATAAGATTCCTTGAGGTCACAAGTGTACGATCCGTTAGGGGATGAGACATCTAGCCTACGGTGACACTTTTGTGGTCTAAACATCCCTCAGGGAGGACCACAACCTTAGTTGGATTTTGTATCATCTTTGTTTATCGTTGATGTTAGTTTGTAGATATATCACATGCTCACTTATCGATTAATTTAGTTGACTCCCAAACTAGAAATAGAATGGGATTTTATTCAAAGTCGTAAGTAAGTGATCCGGTTGGTGATGAGACATGTGATGCCTAAGGTGATGCTTACGTGAACCTACTCCCTAACAGGGGGTTCTACAGTAGCTCCATTTGGATTGATATATCTTGCCTGGATTGTTCGTGATTGAATGTGTTTGTGTGTGTAGAGGTGGTGAAACCCGATACCATCCCAGCGATCCATATCATTGATCTAAATCCAACTTTAATCCAACTTTTACTTTCTTGCAATTAGTTTAATTAACCTCAAATCAACCAATCATTCTAAATATTAGTTTTACTTGAGCTAGATTCGACTGATAAGGATTCTGAAAAACGTTGTCCTTTGGATTCGATCCATAACTATACTGCGATAAGACTCGTCCGCTTGTGGGTGGTATTATTGCACTTTGGTTTAGGTAAAAGATCGGGGATTTCAACCTCAAGTGAGTTTGTTAGTGCAATAAAAATACCACGTCAAATTCTGGCACCGTTGCCGGGGACAACAGAATCTGTTAGTCAAATCTAGTTCATTTAAGACTAATTTAGGATTTGCTTTTTCTTTATTTTGACATAATCGATTATCTACTTGAAATTTGATTCTACTCCGTGGTTCTCACTTTCGAAATCTTTCTATTTTTTAGGTACAATCCAAGGCGTAGTCCATGCACCGTTCAAACAACCCCAGACTAACAGTGAGTTTTGATCCTGAGATAGACATAACTTTTCATCGTCAGATCTGAGAAAATCAAGTAAGGATGGCTTAGGATAGCTCGAAGGGTGGCTCAAGCCATCAATGCATACAGAGAGAGGCTCATGCAGGAAGCCAGGGCTGCAGTTCAATAGGAAATCCTAGCAGTGCAAGCAACAGTACAAGCAGCTGAACTACAAAAAGGATCTTAGAGAGTTCTCAATCCCGAAAGCTGTGAATGTACATCATCCAGTGCAACCTCCTCCCATCAACACTCCTAATTTCGAGATAAGAGCACATTGGATCACCCTGCTTCAGAATAACCCTTTCTATGGCAAACAAGGAGAAGATGGCCAAGAACATCTTCTGAGATTTATTGATCTATGTGCCATGACAAAACAAATTAGAGTCACAAATGATGCCATTCGACTCCGTCTCTTCAAGTACTCCCTTGCTGATAGAGCCATAAGTTGGTACAATTCGTTGCAAAGTGAGATACCCATCACCACCTGGGAACAACTCCAAAATGTGTTTCTAGAGAAGTTCTATCCCCCATCTCTCACATATGAAATCAGAGGGCGAATAACAAGTTTCACTCATGTTCCTGGAGAAACCCTTGCTGAAGCTTGGGACAGATACAAAGAGCTTCTACGCAAGTGTCCACACCACGGAATTCCCAAGAACCAACTCATTGAGATTTTCTATAGGGGGGTGGATAATGACATTAAGAGATTCCTCGATTCCTCGTCTGGAGGAAACTTCATGCGTCAAAGTTATGACAGCACATGGAGAGTAATCACCCTGGGAGCAGAAAATCAAGCCAATTGGGGTAGATCTGTTGGTAAAGGAGTTTTGAAAGTAGCTATGGCTGAAGCTACCCCCGAGTACAAGTCTATCGCTGAAACCTTGAAGGTCTTAGTGGCCAAGCAAGACCATATTGAATCATCTCTAGCTACTATTGGAAGAGGACATTCACCCACTCGACAACCGAAACAAGTCAAGTCTGCTTCCCTATTATGTGAAGCATGTAAGAGCACCAATCATTCCACTTTATCACGCAATGTTGTTCTGAGCAATGTGTGTGGCCAAGGAGATAATGGTCAGATGGAAAATCTTAATGCTATCAACACCATTCCCGGTCAAAGTTATTACAATCTGAATCAGAATAAGAATCATCCCGGGTTTCAATATGGAAACCCTTCTGGAGCAGTAAACTCACATCAATTTGGTTCAAATAATCAATCAAGAGGCCCACCAAGATTCCAGTATAATCAACAATAGAATTTTGGAAATCAAGGAAATTTCAAGGGGAACTTTCAAAATAGGAACTACAATAATTGCCAAAATAACTCTCAGTACCAGAATCTTAATCAACAACAAGGACAACAAGCAGGTCCACTTTTCTCCTGATGACAAGCTTTCAGCCATTGAAAAGATGTTGCAAATTGAGCAAACCATGACAGCTAACCAACAAGCTCATCAGAAGGCTATTGAATCTCAATTATCTCAACTCATATCTAGCATAAAGCCACTTGCTGGAGTCTTTGCTGGCCAATCCGAGAACAATCCTAAGCATCCTGAACAGTTGAAGGCAGTCACCACTAGGCCAGGGAAAGATTATTCAAATCCCCCTGAAAAGACACCTGTGGTTATTATAGATGAGGATGAACCTGTGATTGCCCAAGACTTAACAACACAAGAGTCTCAATCAAAAGTCAATAAGACATATAAGGGAAATCATGAGGAACCTACTGATGAAGAAACTGAAACACCAGAACCTGATATTCCTATATATAAGCCTCGTATACCTTTCCCAGCTTGTCTAAGGCAGACCAAGCTTGATACTCGATTCAATAAGTTTAAAGAGGCTATGAAGAAACTTCATGTTTATATACCCTTCTTGGATGAGCTGGCTGAGATACCAGCCTGGACTAAGTACCTAAAGTCACTTATCACAAGGAAGTATATAACTGAAGAGTATGAAACAGTAAAACTGGCAACAACTACGTCTGACATCATTTTGAGCAAGATGCTCAAGAAACAAAAAGACTCGGGATCCTTTGGAATTTCATGTCACATTGGTGACTCATCATGCAAGAAAGGTTTGGCAGATCTCGACACAAGCATCTCTATTATGCCATTTAGCCTATGCAAAAGACTAGAGTTTGTAGAATTGCTTCCTACTGGCATGACTATACAACTTGCAGACAATTCGATAAAACCTCCGTTAGGAATCCTCAAAGATGTCTCGGTCAAGGTAGACAAGGACACATATGTTCCATGTGACTTTGTCATTATGGACATAAAAGAAGACGCCAGATATCCTCTCATCTTTGGTCGTCCATTCCTCACCACTGCAAGATCCCTGATTGATGTTGAAGCTAGTACCCTACTGCTCAGATTAAGCAAAGAAACTCTCGAATTTAAATTTTTTGAAAGTATGAGAAGACCAAGTATGAAAGAAGAAGTCTATTTGATTGACTTCATTGAGCAAATGTCACTTCTGACCCAAGAGCATCATGAATCAGATGATCCTTTAGAAGTTTCTCTAACAAACCCATTCGTTGATGAACCGATCGATGAACAAGTAAAGGATTGCATCGAATCCCTCGACTCTGCTATAGAAAATGTTAAAGCCACTAGTGAAGTACTCAAGGCTATGGAAACTACGGAAGAAACATGCAAAAAACCAGAGGCTACCAAAATGAAGCCCCTGTCCGAAGGATTGAAGTACGTGTTTTTAGACGATCTAAAAGTTTTCCCAGTTATTATAAATTCCGATCTAACAACTGAACAAGAAAATAAACTCCTGAAGGAATTAAGGGAAAGAAAGAAAGCCATCGGCTATAAAATGAGTGACCTCACCGGGGCCAGTCAAGCATTGTGTATGAACAAGATCCCTATGCTGGAAGATCACAAGCCTACTATTGAGCATCAACGGAAATTGAACCCAAATATGAAGGAAGTGGTCCATTGCGAGGTCATTAAACTGCTCACAGCTGGAATAATCTATTCGATCTCAGATTCGCCATGGGTGAGTCCTGTACATGTAGTCCCGATGAAAGGTGGAACAACTGCTATATGGAATGAAAACAATGAACTCATCCCCAATCGAATAGTAATAGGGTGGAGGATGTGCATAGACTATAGAAAATTAAACAAGGCAACTCAAAAAGATCATTTTCTAAAACCTTTCCTTGATCAATTCCTAGAAAGGTTGGCTCACAAGAATATTTGTGCTATCTTGACGGTTACTCTGGATTCTATCAAATACCCATACATCCAGATGACCAAGAGAAAACAACCTTTACCTGCCCATTCGGGACATACACATTTAAAAGAATGCCGTTTGGTCTCTGTAATGCACCCGCAACTTTTCAACATTGCATGGCTGCCATATTCACTGGTCTTACTGAAACAATTATGGAGGTTTTCATGGATGATTTTTATGTATACCGAGACTCATTCGATTCATGTCTAAAGCACCTCTCCCTGGTCCTCAAACGTTGTGAAGAAGCACATCTTGTGCTGAATTGGGAAAAGAACCATTTTATGGTTAAAGAAGGCATTGCCCTCGGCCATAGGGTCAGTAATAGAGGAATTCAAGTAGATAAAGCTAAGATAGAAGTAATTGCTAAACTAGCTATTCCAACAAATGTAAAAGAAGTCTGTGCTTTCCTCCGTCATTCAAGATTTTACAGAAGATTCATAAAGGACTTCTCAAAGATAACCAGGCTAATGACGAATTTGTTACTAAAGGATGTTGAATCCAATTTCAACGAAGAATGTGTCAAAAGCTTCAACACATTGAAGCAGGCCCTTACGACCACCCCCATCATTAGAGCTCCCGACTGGGATCACCCTTTTGAAATTATGCGCGACGCCAGTGACTATGTTGTGGGTGTTGTTTTAGGGCAATATATAGAGAAGAAACACTATGTGATCTATTATGCATCAAAAAATCTCGATGAAGCTCAGAGGAATTATGAACTACAGAGAAAGAACTTCTAGCATTCGTGTATTCCACTGACAAGTTTAGATCCTACCTAATTGGTTCGAAGGTCATTGTCTACACAGACCACGCTGCCATTTGTTACCTTCTGGAAAAGAAAGATGCAAAACCCAAGTTGATTAGATGGATCCTCCTATTGCAAGAGTCTGATTTAGAGATAAGAGATAAAAAGGGTACAAAGAATGTTGTAGCAGACCACCTCAGTCGCATCCACACTCTGGATACTGAGAAAATTTTGATCAATGATTCCCTGCCAGATGATCAACTAATGAAGGTCTCAGAAGTTGTACCATGGTACTCAGATTTTGTAAACTACCTTGCTGCAGGGGTTATCCATCCCCAATGCACCGGGAATGCACTGAAGAAGTTCATGCATGATGTGAAGCAATATCATTGGGATGAGCCATATCTCTTTAAACTTTGTGTTGATGGTCTGTATAGACGATGTATCGCCAAAGAAGAAGCTCAACTTATTTTGGAACAATGTCATTCGGGACCAGTGGGAGGACATATGAGCTGTAAAAAGACTACCTTGAAGGTTTCACAATGTGGATGCTTCTGGCTGACCATATCCAAGGATTCCTACGACTTTGTCGTATCATGTGACAAATGTCAAAGAACAAGTAATATAACAAATAGAGATGAGATGCCGCTGAATCTATGGTAAGAAGTAGAGATATTCAATGTTTGGGGGGTGGACTACATAGGTCCATTCCCATCTTCTCATGGATTTTCATACATCCTAGTGGTGGTGGACTACGTCTCAAAATGGGTTGAAGCAATACCAACCGCCACTAGTGATTCCAACCCCGCCACCAAATTATTCAAATATATTATTTTCCCCCATTTTGGAGTGCCACGAACCGTGATATCTGACGGAGGGTCCCACTTCCTTGAAAGAAGCTTTGAAGATTTACTGAGAAAATATGGTGTAACACATAAGGTATCCTCATCTTACCATCCACAAACAAGTGGACAGGTAGAAGTCTCTAACCGTCAACTAAAGGCTATTCTGAAAAAAACTATAGGACGCAATCAAAAGGATTGGTCAACAAAAATCAACGACGCCTTATGGGCCTATCGAACTGCTCACAAAACTCCCATTGGGACTACTCCTTTTCGATTAATATATGGAAAGGCTTGCCACCTGCTAGTCGAACTGGAACACAAGGAATGGTGGGCAATTAAACAATTGAACTTTGATATGAAAGAAGGTGGCCAAGCTAGGATTCTGTAACTCCAAGAGCTGGATGAACTCAGGATGATAGCTTATGAGAATGTACGAATCTACAAAGAATGCACAAAACTTTGGCACGATGGACATCTGAAAAGAAAAGACATACAAGTGGGAGACCAAGTTCTTCTATTCAACTCAAGGTTGAAATTATTCCCAGGAAAACTCCGCTCACACTGGTCTGGACCATACATCGTCAAGAGCGTCTCCCCACATGGTGCCTTCTCATTATGGAGTGAAAAGTCAGGTGAATTTGTAACAAATGGTCACCACTTAAAGAGATATTTCACCTCAACTGACATAGGCACTAAAGCAACGCTGGAACTCACCAATCCAAAGGATCCACCGTGAAGCTGAAGGATTCAGTCGAGCCATCGACATAAAACAAAGGCGCTTGTCGGGAGGCAACCTGATCAATACATTTGATTTACTTCCCTTTTCAAATTAGAATGTTTCTTCAATTTTGTTTTTACCTTCTAGTTAATTTTTCATTAAATAAAATTAGCATCACAAGATGCTATTTTAAGATCTAATTGCTCTTTAACTTTGAGATTTTCAGATAAAAGGATGCACGCTGATTGGAAGGCAACCACATCTGGTGGTCATTCTGGAATAATTTTTCCCCTCCATCTTGGATTTAGGGTTTGCTCAGGATGAGAAAATCTCTAAGTTCGGGGTGGAGGGTGGGTGGTACATAACCTACTTTCCACCTACACCCATCCTTTTGATACTTAAGTTTTCACTGTCACATTCTTGATTAAAAATTTCAAAAATTTCAAAATTCTTTAATGTTTTCCAAAGAAATTACACAGATACTTGATGAATTTTTGACACATCCTGTTTCATTAAATGTCACCAACTAACCCGCTATGCATTTTGAATAATTATATCCTCCTTATTCTAAGTAAGTCCTCAAAAGGACCACTATTTAAAAATAGTCTTTTGATTGAAATCATCTTGTGAAGCTTATGATTCCTAACATTATGATACTTATGCAAAAATGATAAGTGTCTGTCGAACTGATAGGGATCAAACACGTCATGCTTCCTAACTGACTAGTGGAACAATAACATGGAATCTCCACTGGATCCTCATCAAGTCATTATTTGAGCAGAGTACGATAAAGAGACCAACCCTGTGCACTGAATCGTAAATCAAGTTGCATTCTGATCTGAACTCTCTTCTACACCTCTTCTATCATCTTCATATCCCACCATTCATAAAAAAGAAACAAAAATAGCCAAATTTGTGCCAAAACCTAAGCTCGGGGTGGCACACCACTTCCCTCTATATCCACTTCTTCTATACCCCTAACAGATAAACAAGGGCATACCACCAAAAATGCAATCTCGAGTCGAATAGAGGAGAGATTTGCAAACAAAAAGATGCCAAAGCGCACACAAAAAGAAATGCAATCTCGAGTTGAATAGAGGAGAGATTCGCACAAAAAATGCAATAAATGAAATTGCAAACCATAAAATAAAAATCTCGAGTCGAATAGAGGAGCGATTTATTTCTTCCTTCCATACCATCATTCACTCCCTTTTCTACCTATGGGCACATTGATTGCCTACCCTATCCTGAAAAACATCAATGTCAAATCAAATGCACACTTGTTGTTCCACAGGCGTCTCTAGACTCTTACAAAACTCTTTGACATGCTTGTTGTTGGAAAAAGTGAGGAGGAAGTGATTTTGGAAAATGAAATCAGAAATGAAGATATGGTAAGATGTGTTTAGTGGTCTCAGGAGGTTGAGATACTGAGTCATATTGAGCAGAAAGAAAATATCCGTGATGTGAAGATGAAGTAATCACATGAATTGAAAGTATTCATTTGGTGACTATTTTAAATTTTGTGTTACTCGAGGACGAGCAATGTTTAAGTTCGGGGTATTTTGATGAATGCATATTCATCATGAAATTCAATTATCATTTTTGGACAACTTCAACTCAACACATTTAACTTCACTCATTAAATATCAAAATGCATCATAATATGCAACATTACTTAATTAATCCAATTATCATGATTTTAACTGAAATTATGGTTGATTTGATGCAGGTCTTGATAAAACCGAACAATCAGCTAGGATCTACCTTCCCTCACCCTTGGTTCTGACCAATCGATCTAACCAAGCCGATTAAGCCCATCCGGTCTCAAGACCATTTGAGCCCATTCAATCTCAAGACCGTTTGAGCCCATTCGTTCTCAAGACCATTTGAGCCCATTCGTTCTCAAGACCATTTGAGCCCATTCGTTCTCAAGACCATTTGAGCCCATTAGGTCTCAAGACCGTTTGAGCCCATTCGGTCTCGAGACTGATAGACCATAAGAGGCTGATTGGAGGCATAACCCAGCTGTGAGGGATCGAGCAGTGCAAGGCCTTGAAGCAAAGCCACAACCACGACCGTTTTGGATGACCAAGACCGTGGTCCACTGTCCTCACTAAGACTGTGTGGTGATGCCATGACCATGGCACATCTCCGAACAATGCCAAGCCTCCAACCGCCACGACCGTGTTTGACACACCACGACCGTGGCGCACTACCTGCATCGACCCTCTCTCACCCACCATGCCCGTGCGAGGTAGCACGGCTGTGTGACAGCTACCTCACCATGACCGTGGTGTCACGCCACGAATGTGGCTCAACGCCATCATGGCCAAATTACTCACTGACCACGCCCGTGCAAGGCGACACGGCCGTGGGACAGTGGCGTCACCACGACCGTGGCACGTCGTCATCTACCTCAGCACCTCCACTGAGTAGCACCTTTTTTCTTCAATTCCAGTGGCGCCTCGCTCCTAGAGCTCTACACTATCAAGTACCAGCTCTGACTCCATCACATCTGCTGCTGCAGCAACCGCCACACCTTCTACCTCTACCTCTGTCATCCTCAGATCTGCCTAGATCTACCCTCCATCGTGTTGTGCTCGTGGTGCTGATATTGCAGACCGTTTGGCACTGCCAAACGGTCTCAAACCGTTTGGGATAGTCGGCGTAAACCGAATGGAGGAAACCATCTCAAAACCATTTAGCATAGAAGACCGTTTGGGCATCTGCTGACCAAAAGACCATTTGTACAAGATCATTTGGAGAAAAGCAAACGGTCTGTGAGACCTTTTGTTCTCATTCAGTTTCCAAACCGTTTGTTGCTCAAGACCATTTGCCCAAGTTGTGCAAGACCGTTTGGTCAGATTCTATAGACTATTTGGGCTGAATAAAGTGAAACCGTTTGGGCAAAAATATCTCCAGATCGTTTGGTGTCTTTTAATCCAGGACCGTTTGGGGACAGTTCGGTGCCTATAAATAGGACCCCAAGGGTCCTCACTTGGGGGGGGGGGTTCCGGGACGCCGACAGGCTGCCTGTATACTGGTCCAATCCGAATCTAGTCCCATCCATGTCAGTTTCATTCCACCTACTGCCCGTGTTGCAACCAAGGAGGCTGAGGAGAGAAGGAAGACGGAGTGAGGGAGACTGTCTGATCTGTCTTGGCATCTCCCGTTTCTGCCCAGATCTTCTACGACACGACGTAGAAGGCCGTATCTTCTTCACCGAGCTACGACCACTTTCTGCACTGAGTTCATGGCATATTTCTCTCTCTTTCTCATTCTTCTTATTTCTCGCATCATGAGTGAGTAGTACCTTTTCACTGGGGTGTGGGGACTAGCCCCGCTGCCCATGCAAATCATGTTCTTTTGTTAAATTCTCCATGGCAATGTATATAACTTTCCATTTCATTGTTAGTTGGTATGTTTGTAGTTGATTATCTACTTACTTTCATCTTGTTCTTACCTATATTGAGAAATATTCTATATGTGGGATGGAATGGCGGTTTACAAAGTTCGATTCTTTGATGAGAACTTCTGATAAGACTCCTTGAGGTCGCAAGTGTATCATCCGTTAGGGGATGAGACATCTAGCCTACGGTGATGCTTCTGTGGTCTAAACATCCCTCAGGGAGGACCACAACTTTAGTTGGATTTTGTATCATCTTTGTTTATCGTTGATGTTAGTTTGTAGATATATCACCTGCTCGCTTATCGATTAATGCGGTTGACTCCCAAACTAGAAATAGAATGGGATTTTCTTCAGAGTCGTAAGTAAGTGATCCGGTTGGTGACGAGACATCTGATGCCTAAGGTGATGCTTACGCGAACCTAGTGCCCTAACGGGGGGTTCTGCAGCAGCTCCATTTGGATTGATATATCTTTCATGGATTGTTCGTGATTGAATGTGTTTGCGTGTGTAGCGGTGGTGAAACCCGATACCATCCCAGCGATCCATATGATTGATCTAAATCCAACTTTAATTCAGCTTTTACTTTCTTGCAATCAGTTTAATTAACCTCAAATCAACCAATCATTCTAAATATCAATTTTACTTGAGCTAGATTCGACTGACAAGGATTCTTAAAAATGTTGTCTTTGGGTTCGATCCTTAACTATACTGCGCTAAGACTCGTCCGCTTATGGGTGGTATTATTGCACTTTGGTTTAGGTAAAAGTTTGGGGATTTCAACCCCGAGTGAGTTTGTTAGTGCAATAAAAATACCACGTCAATAAAAACAATAAAAAGTACATATTAATCATCATAACTCCAAAATTAACATAAAAATATGTTTTATTGATCAGGAGAACCTAATAAATTCATTGGTGATATTTTCAAAATCTAAATTCGAGTTTTGCTAAAAAATTATATAATTAGGATTTCTATACATTAATGTGCATTATGTACTCTAATACATGTTAATACATTAAAAATAGGCAAAGTAGAACATCTCATTTAAGTGTATGAGGGGAGAGATGCTCTCTGAAGTTGTTAACCACTTTTATAGGACCTATTTTTTAGAGTTTATTAACAAATTTATAATGGATAAGTCATCATCCCAAGGCTCTAACAGAGTTTGGCAAATGATGACTAGCCTCACATACCAACATCACTTTGTCCTCACTAGCTTGTTTCCTAGTAAAACATCCCAGCATATCACTTTTTCCTCACTCTCTCATTGGCTGGTAAACTCCATAAACTTTATTTGAAAATACAAGATATCATAGAAAATTATACTATGATGTATGTGCATATCAAAATCAAATAATAGGTCATGGCTAAAAGATTAGTTAAGAGCATCCTGAGTCATATGATCGACATTGATCCTCATAAGTTCAATATTGGGTGGATATCATCCTCATATAGTTGACATCAAGCATCATACCAACATCATTGGGTTAATATAGACCTCATAAATCTGATATCAAGTAAGTTTGTTTGGGTTTCTATAGAGTTTTGGTTGGTTGTGTATCTATCACTTGTTAAAGTGTACCACTGAGTTATGAAATGGACTATTTTACAACCCCAATTTTTGGGCTTATATGGTTTGAAATGCAATTTCTCCAATAAAATATATGATTTACGTGTAATGAGTATATTTATCTAATAATATTTCCTTTAAATGTATGATTTCGTGGATCCTAATGAGTTAGAGAGTCCAATATGATAAAAAGGAAAGAAAAGTTGAATGAAATCAAATAATGCCTTAAAAAGGAAAATAAATTAAGATAATGATGAGAAATATGTGGAATTCTCTAGAAGTTGTATTATAGATCATCATGGATGATATTTCGAATCCACATGATTTCTAATGGTAAAAGGAATCCAAATAAAGAAAATAAAAGAGTAGGAGAGAGAAAATATGAATAAAATATGCATGATTAAGTGATGACTTGCATATGAAGCAAAGACTCTCATACTTTCAAATTTGAGTCCCAAACTTTGCATACATGTAATTTAAGTCATAATCGACTTTCTTTTAAAATTTTGGATTAATTGGATAAGCGGTTTGAGAGTTATGCAATTTACAAATGTCCTAAAGTGAAATGCTTAATATTAAATGTCACACATAAATTCGATTCCATATAGGTTTGGGCGCGCGTTGCCAACCGTCGGATCAAGTGATCTAATGGCAGACCATGCATCACCCAGCTCAAGTCAGAGTTGGATTTGACTGATGATGACCGAGCTTTGACTCCGGTTCCCGTGAGCTCTAGTGCATGTGCATGAAAGGGAACTCCAGATTTGGAACTAGGAGAGGATTTTACACCTAGATGACCTAGATTTTGCTTGGTTTCATGGCCGTTCTAGGAAATGCCCAATCCCAATTGGACATGGATTTGGCAGAGAAGTTGGGGAGTCAAAGACGGACCCACACACCTATATATAGACCCCCTCTCGACTTGAGTCGAGCATCGCGAGTGCAAACGACGACTCCTTGGCCCTGACTGCACTCTTATTAGTGTTATTGTGCGAGCTCTGGTGAGGATCGAGTGTGGCTCCGCCATGGAGGAATCGAGAGTCAAGAAGATGAAGAAAAGGGGGGAAAAGACCTCGGTACCCCTGGCTACAAAGAAGGCTCGAGGGACAGGCCAGTCCTTTCACCCGACGCAGAGCTTGTGGCTCGCATAGTGACTCAGGACGTGTGACGAGTGGTGATTTGTGGAAGCGACCCATGTCGGATCGCCTTGGTAAGATATCCTTCACTGACGTGTCATCTTCACATTGGTCCATATGGTTTTATGTTGTAAAAATGATAGAAAATCATAGGATGACCAGATTATGGCATGTAATATAAGAAAATTGATCAAAAAATGCAAGGAATCCAATAAAAATATAATTGAAGCTTGATTATGCATTCAATTTGAAAAGTATATAAAGTTGGCACCTTTAATGTATTTATGAATGGAAAATCCTAATTTTGATATTTGGTAAAGTTCTTTGGATACTTTAAAGACAATATTAACCTATTGTTAATGAAAGAAAGATTTAGATCCAAAAGGATAATCTTTGTTCTTACTCAATTTAGGGTTTCATGTGTATAAAGTGCATTAATGGGCCTAGAAACCCTAATTTTGGTAATTATGATTTTAATGGTTTTAATTGTGAAAATCCATGAATAAAATAGAGATATGATGATCCCAAGCTAGATTGAGAGTAAATGACCCTTAATGTGGATAATTCGAATAATTAGGATTTTATGAGTAGAAAAGCTATTTTAGGGTTTGTTGACTCAAAAAAGGTAAAGTTTGAGAAACTGATCTAAGAAACCCTAATGAATCCTAACGAGACTTAGAAACCATAGAAAGGTTTCCCAAGTCAATAAGGAGTTGTTTGGGATGTGATGGTAACCGTTAGGAATTATACACGTTTTTAGGATCAAGATTGCTTAATTGGTTGCTTGGCTTGCTTGATTGGATATCTTGCTTATATTTGAGACTTCAAAACAGGTATGTGGTTAAGCTTATGGCTAATCGCTCTAGTTTCACAGTTATTTCTGAGGTTTTACCGGTTGCTTGAAATTTATTACTTGGTTGACTTTTATTTCATGCAACTATAGAGTGACTATGGCTATCACTATAAATATATGTGTATAACTAGCTCAGATCCCAGTCCTCATATGTAGCTTTGAGTACTTGTGAGAGATGGATAACCTAGTTATTGGTCTACCCTTGGGATAGGATCATTAGGTTATCTTAATTTGATGTTTGGTCTACCTTTGGGGTAGGATCATATGACTATACGACCCTATGTGTTGGTCTACCCTTGGGGTAGGACCATAAAGGGCTATTTGGGATCTACCATATGAGAAAGGTAGTATCCATGTCCACTGTAGGAACAACACAGAGGCAAGGATATGTTAGGATTGAGTAGTTGTCTTTAAGATGTAAAGTTTGATCTACTAAATAATAATTTGGTTACAATATGTTGTTACAAATAGATGCAAGCTTTTGTTCCCCCACATACCAGTATAACCTGTTATACCGACTGACGTTTTGGTTGTTGACATTTTAGGAATACATGATAGTGGATGAACATTTAAAGCGACATTTGAAGAATAAAGCTAAATAAATATTGGAGGATTTAGTTAGATAGAACTCTACTTTGGGTAAAGTTTCAAACTCCTACAGGTATGTGAAAAGTAAATTTTTATCCTGCTTTAAGCTTAGTCTCTGGTAGAATTTATTAATTATTTTTTATTATTTGCAAAACCATATGATCCTATTTTGGGCTCTAGCTTCTTGGTCTTCCTTAATTGGGGGTTACCGAGGGGTGGGGTCATTACATTTGGTATCAGAGCATGGTTTTCATTTAATCTATAATAATTATTAAATTTTACATATTCTTTAGAGCCCAAGGGAGTCATTAGAGGATTGTCCAATGATGGATGTGTCTAGAAAAGGATCACAATCCGAGGGCTGACAAGATTCTCCTTTGCCCCTCTAGTTGGTCTATGAGGAATCCTGAAATCAGTGTGACTGCCTGGCAACAATCGAAGGATTTGACTCGAAATAAGATACCTCTAGGTTTTCTCTCATCTATTTTCATCCATTCTCTACTCTTTTCATAGAGAAACTATAAGAGCTTAGGATTTTCTCTCTCTTCACCTCCTCCCAAGTTTAAGGGTTAAGAGTAATAAGGATTAATGAATCCTCCACCAAATAATAAAAAGCATGTAAGAAAGATGTCATGGACATAAGTCTAAATGATGAAACTTAGACTGAGTTAGTTACATGCTTAGACTGCATGGCCTATGTTTTCATGCCCTCAAGAGAATGATGAGGTTAGATCATCTCATAGGATTAGGAGGAGAGGGATATCCTTGGAGGAAGAAGCCTTCAGAAAGAGGAAGAGACCTGTAGTATCCTCTGAGGATGATGCACAACCTAAAACCTTAAGTAGTAGTTAGAGAAAGAGAGACCATGATGAGTTGGATACCTTAGTTGACCACGCATGAAGGTACATGGGTTAGACATGCATGGTTTACATATAGGCTTTGAGTATTCTTGAGAAACATAGACTATGTGTGGTTGTTTGACCCCTAGTGCCTTTTGGTGACCCAACCTTGGGTGGGTCGTGCCTGTTAAGGGTGAGGGATGGCTCCCTCATTGAGAAGGTTAGTGGTGACCATATAGGGACCCTATCATGCATATATGAGTATATGAGGTGTGCACCTACATAGAAGTGAGTGATAGCAAGTATGGCGGCAGGTTTTAGTCCTAAGCTAGAAGGGTTATGTGTAACATACTAAAATGTTGACATATTCTCTTTTTGTCCCTTTCCAATATCCATCACGCTTCATTGCTCACTCTGATTGCTTACTAAACACCAAACTTCAAAGTCTAGGTTCTAGGGATAACTATCCAAACATGTGGTTCTATGGGTCATAAGGGAACTACATTGGGTATCCATCCTCAAACAAGTCATTACATCTGGGAGACTAATTCAACATATTCGAGTTCCTGAAGATAAATCATATAGATTTCTAAGGCTACTATTATCTAAAAGCATGCTATTTCAGACAATTCATATTAGCTCTGTCCAGGCCGGTATCATATGGATTCATGAGTCCTCATAAACCAAGCTAGTGGTGTGGAGGAAAATCTTGCTAGCCCCCAACCCTGATCCTTTCTAGACACTTTTGCTTTCAACTTCATGTCCTAGTAGTGGCCTAAAGGCCAAGCTAAACAATCTCAAGTTACTATGGTAACTTATGCATCTTTTAGTTGTAAGTATTTTAGGGATCTATTCATCATTATTCTAATGTGAAACTATAGGATCATAAATCAACCCTCCATCATCTATTGATCAAATCTAGGGAAAACATGTCACTTAAAGGTAAGGCACGTATTCTAACTAGGGAGACAAAATTGAAATAGTCAGATTCCAACTACCATGGGTTCTGATACCATTATGTAAGGAGGAGGGATCACCCCCTTACTAAAAATTTGAAAAATTAACATCCATTCCAAACACACTCAAAGGTTTGCTGGAATAGGTAAATTTTCAAAATTTATTATAATGGTATGCAAAATACCAAAATGTAGCAGCAGAATAAAAATAACTAACTATATACAACTTTCATAAAATATTACACAAGTACATTAAAATCTCCCATTAGGGTTTACAACAAGATACAACAAAAAGAATCTAGATAGAGGGAAGTCTAAAATACTTCAAATCTTGTCTCTAGAGCAACATCCCCAAGTGCTAGGTCCATGCCCAAAGCTATGTTCTCATGATTCAACTCAACAACTTGTC
The DNA here is from genome assembly GCA_963693085.1 of Alisma plantago-aquatica. NCBI lineage: Eukaryota > Viridiplantae > Streptophyta > Magnoliopsida > Alismatales > Alismataceae > Alisma > Alisma plantago-aquatica. The sequence goes on from OY856409.1 coordinate 1,588,895,858, forward strand.
TTAACCTGGGTGGTCGGGAGAGCACCCAGAAAAAGGGAAAGGAAACAAGGTATGTGTCAAAATATTGAACAACTACAAAAGATAATGATAACATTGAAGCATAAATATATGGATTCATCACATGATGGGAGGGCCAAGAGGACGAGGCATATAAAAAATAGATTCTTGCCCAAAACCAACAAATAATAATGAATTGCATGAATGATCAATATTGGACTGCATTAACTAAGTAGGGTTGAGGCACCTACCGGGCCTCAACCTATAGGTGAGGGGAGAATTAATACATTCCCAGTCACCTACACATATTTTTATAAGGGGGAGAATAAGACGTTCCCCAGGACAAATTAATACATGCCCTACTATGGGTGGTTGTACATTAGTACCACTACTATAGTTAAATAGTCAAATAAACCATCATGCATAACAAGTAGTAAATTGGCAAGATAAATAGTCATACAATTGCAATATGGTAGTGGGATTCCAAGACCCATGAAATAAAACATCAATACTAATTTTTAGGCAAATACATCAAAAGATTCATGAGTAGAGGAAATCGGGTTCAATAAAGCCTCATATGGGAAAGTAAGGTTGGTTCACAAGTATCCCCACTAAAGGGTTAGATATGAGCATGCATAAATAGGGATTGCACATACATAAATATTGATTTCACATACCTCTCTTACTGATATCAATTACTAACTTTCACCACTTTAATTGAGTCTAAGTTCCACTTTGCCTATTTTCAATGTATTAACATGCATTAGAGTACATAATGCACATTAATGAATAGAAACCCTAATTTTATAATTTTTTAGCAAAACTCCGATTTAGATTCTGAAAATATCCCCAATGAACTTATTATGTTCTCCTGATCAAGAAAACACATTTTAATGTTAATTTTGGAGTTATGATGATTAAGATGTACTTTTTATTGTTTTTATGCATTGAATTCATTTTACAAAAATAACCCTTCATAAATCCATGAAATCAGACCTTGAAAATATTTTTATTAGATAGATATTAATTTTCCAATTCCAAAACCAATTTTTTTTATCAAATTTGGATAAGCGGATTAGAAGATATGATTTTTTCAATATTGATCAATAGGAAATTGCCACATCATCAAACCGATCGAGATAATTGAAGAGAGAGGGAGAGGGAAAACACCATTTGACCCAAGATAAGGTTTGAAGTTGCATAGGTAACCAAACTAGAGCTTCTAGAGAAGGTAAAATAGTAAGAAACCAAAACCCTAGAAGAACATGGTAAAAAGAGATGGAGATCATCGATTTTAAACATAGAAGCATGAGTTTTAATCATGTAGTAAGCAATATACGAGAAGGGGGTTATAAAACTCACCTCTAGGAAGGTAAGAAGGTCTAAAAAGAAAGGATCTTGAGATTACAAGGTTTAGTTACTCAAAGCCAAGCTCCTTTCTTGAGCAAAGATCACCTTCTCCACTTTAGAGATGCAAACCCTAGCAAAAGAGCATGGAGATGGGATGTTTTAGGGCTCTAGGTGGAGTTTTACCATGGAAGGTCACGGTTCCAACCTAGAAGAATTTGGGAAGAAGACTAAAAACATGAAAACAAGGAAGGAAAGGAGGATACTTCCTGGTTTTGGTCAAAATCACCAAGGAGAAGCTTAAGAAATCCTAAATAGAGAAATTTGGAACTCTAGGAGCCTTCTTCACCAAGGTAGACACCCTCTTTTACCTTGGACAACAACTTCGTGGCCAAACATAGAAGTAACGATGCTCAAAGCTGGGGGAAATAGAAGGAGAGATTGATTCTTATATTGGGAGGTGGGAAGGGGTAGTCATGGCTTTATAAAGAAGGGGGCAAGCATGAGGTGTCTATGGGACTTTCCATGTGTCCTTAGGCTAAGGCTTCATGGCCATGCAAGAGGACAGATCATAGAGACTTATTGTATATCCAAGTTCGGTCCTAAAATCCCATGGAGACATCTAGGCCATCCCCACCGTCCTCCAATCAAAGAAATAACCCCATTGGTTGATAGCTTTTAAAGATAAGCTCATTTATAAAGAGTGCCCTTAGAAAGTAACACCGTCAAACCAAGATGCAACTAGGTGACCCATTTTTCAAAAACTAGAGAATGGTAAGGGAGTATCTAAAGATAATAGTGCATGTGACAATTTAAAAAGAAAACTTTCGAATTGGGTGAATTGCATAAAAGTCCAAAATGTGCATATAATTGCATAACTTGCACAAACAACATCCAAATTGGACCAAACTTGAAACTTTATCTTGTCTCATAATTTCAAAACACCTCACAAGGTTATATTAAGGTTTAGAGTACTTAATTATGGTAGTTAAGCTTATTCAATACATTAAGTAAGGTTTGGGGCCTTACACATCTAACATGGATTTATTTACCATTATTCCACTTAAGCGGTGACTTTACATTTTAGATCCTTAAATAAGATTTCACCAAGGTATTTGTGCATAAACCCTTCCATTGGTATAATTATTGAACAAATGTTGACCAAACCACCATAAATTCTACAATTTAAGCATCAAGGCCAAAAAGGATAGAAATGATAGGTATATGGTCTAGTTAGACTCACCCTTTTACCTCTAGATTAGTTTGTCTTGGTAGGTCAAATATTTTAAGGGGTGGAGAGTAGTTGGTTTGATTTTGGGTAGTTAGATTTTGAGGATGAAATCCTTTACAAGGGGATGGAATCATGTAAACTACTGAAATCTAGCTACTATGACTTTAGAAACCCTAACTCCCTAATTAGGAAGTTGGTGTGCTTGAATCCTTAGTTTTGACCAAACAAGTTATAGTTGTAACCACATGTTTCTTGGTATCCAAAAGAACATATAACAATCATCTAATGAATAGTTCATATGTTTGAACCCTAATGAATATCTAATGCACATAATCAGAGAAACTCACATTTTAATACTAATAGTAGATAAGCATGATGTAGGCCATGTCATAAACCAATAAACCCTAATGATATGATGGACAAGATAATTGTAATCTAACATTGGACTCAATGCATCCTAAGAAGGTATAGGTGAAGAATAATGATCATGTTAACCTAAACCCTAAGTTGTAATCATCTAACCTTAACCTATACATCCTTAATGAAATTCATGATACATTAGTGTCACTAGGTGTCATAAGCAGATAACATACTTTAATACACATAAATCATAGATTAATTAGGCCATCGATATGAAATGCATATCACCTTGTTATGTGATACACACCTAATTAATCACCTAATGACTTAGTATGTGAATCAAATGATTAATACGTAATATGTCCCACCTTGATCATTAATATATATATAATGACTTCAATATGGACAAGAAGTAATTGATTCACACAAATGTTCATAATCAATAATAAGAAGTGAATAAATATGAGAGAATGATTATTGATGACATTAATGTGAGCAAGAATGGTAAAGTAACAATGTCTAATATACATATAAGTAATTAATGTGACATTATTTGGATTAATTGTAACGAATTGGATAAAGTGTCCTATTTCATACAAAATAATTGATAGAATTGATAATGGAGCCTAAATCTAATTATTAAAGATAATGGCCAGATATAATAATGCATATTAAGATAATTTAGTATAACTCTAGTTGTGCTAAAATTCCTAACGAGATAAATAAGAAATATATTGGGTTTGTGCATAATAATGAAATATAACTCTTTTTGGGAATAAAGTAAATATGACATGACACAACTAAAAGAATAATAATGATAATGTGATATCCTAATGAATATAATTCTAATAAGCCAAAAATAAATTAAAAATAAATTGTGAAAGTGGAACCTTTAGGTGATCCATGAGAACTGGCCTATGTGGATTTGCTTGAGAAGATTATGAACTCCTAAGTTAAGCAGTTGAAAAACAAGGAGTTTAAGTTAGTAAAAGTTTTGGTGGAAGTTTAATGGAAATAACATGGGAGTTTAGTGGTGAGATGTTGCATAATCACCCTTCTCACTTTGCTTTAGATTTCAAGGAAAAAATCCTCTTTAAGGGGTGGAGTTCTATAACATATCGAAACTTCGACATATTCTCTTTTTGGCCCTTTCCCAATGTTTTCCTATCATTTCTATCCTTTTTGGCCTTGATGCTTAAATTGTGGAATTTATGGTGGTTTGGTGTACATTTGTTCAATATTTATACCAATGGAAGGGTTTATGCACAAATATCTCAGTGAAATCTTATATAAGGATCTAAAATGTAAAATCACTGCTTAAGTGGAACAATGGTAAATAAATCCATGTTAGAAGTGTAAGGCCCCAAACCTTACTTAATGTATTGAGCAAGCTTAAATACCATAATTAAGTACTCTAAACCTTAATATAACATTGTGAGGTGTTTTGAAATCATGAGACAAGATTAAGTTTTGAGTTTGATCCAATTTGGATGCTGTTTGTGCAAGTTATGCAATTATATGCACATTTTGGACTTTTATGCAATTTACCCAATTCGGAGGTTTTATTTATAAATTTTCACATGCATTATAATATTTAGATATTCCCTTACCATTCTCGAGTTTTTGAACCATGGGACACCTAGTTGCACCTTGGTTTGAAGGTGTTACTTTTCAAGAGCATTATAGGGATTACCCTCTTTATAAATGAGCTTATCATTAAAAGCTATCAACCAACGGGGTTATTTCTTTGATTGGAGGACGGTGGGAATGGCCTAGAAGTCACCATGGGCTTTTAGGATCGACCTTGGATATACAATAAGTCTCTATGAATTGTCCTCTTGCATGTCCATGAAGCCTTAACCTAAGGACACATGGAAAGTCCCATAGACACCTCATGCTTGCCCCCTTCTTTATAAAGCCATGCCTACCCCTTCCCACCTCCCAATCTAAGAATAAATCCTCTCCTTCTCTTTTCCCAAGCTTATAGCATCGTTACTTCTATGTTTGTCCACGAAGTTGCTGTCCCAAGGTAAAAGAGGGCGCCCACCTTGGTGAAGAAAGCTCCTAGGGTTCCAAATGTCTCTATTTAGGATTTCTTAAGCTCCTCCTTGGTGATTTCGACCAAAACTAGTAAGTATACTCCTTTACTTCCTTGTTTTCATGATGTTAGTATTCATACCACCTTCTTCTAGGTTGGAACCATCACCTTCCAAGGTAAAAATCCACCTAGAGCCCTAAAACATCTAATCTCCATGCTCTTTTGCTAGGGTTTGCACCTCTAAAGTAGAGAAGGTGATCTTTGATCAGGAAAGGAGCTTGGCTTGGATCAAACAGACCTTCTAATCTCAGGATCCTTTCTTTTTGGATCTTATTACATTCCTAGAGGTGATTTTTATAACCCCCTTCTCATATATTGCTTACTACATGCTTAAAACTCATGCTTCTATGTTTAAAATCGATGATCTCCATCTCTTTTTACCATGCTCTTTTTGGGTTTTGGTTTCTTACTATTTTACCTTCTCTATAAGCTCTAGTTTGGTTACCTATGCACCTTCAAACCTGATCTTGGGTCAAATGGTGTTTTCTCCCTCTCCCTCTCTCTTCAATTATCTAAACCAGTTTGATGATGTGGCAATTTCCTATTGGTCAATATTGAAAAATTAATATATTCTAATCCGCTTATCCAAATTTGACAAATAAATATGTTTTGGAATTGTAAAATTAATCTCTATATAATAAAAATATTTTCAAGGTCTGATTTCATGGTTTGACAAAAGGTGATTTTTGTAAAATGAATTTAATGCATAAAAATAATAAAAAGTACATCTTAATCATCATAACTCCAAAATTAACATAAAATATGTTTTATTGATTAGGAGAACCTAGTAAGTTCATTGGTGATATTTTTAGAATATAAATCCAAGTTTTTCTAAAAAGTTATAAAATTAGGGTTTATATACATTAATGTGGATTATGTACTCTAATACATGTTAATACATTGAAAATAGGAAAAGTGGAACTTAGATTCAATTAAAGCGGTGAAAGCTAGTAATTGATATCAGTAAGAGAGATATGTGAAATCAATCTTGATGTATGTGAAATCCCTATTTATGTATGTGCATATCTAACCCTTTAGTGGGGATAGTTGTGAACCAACCTTACTGTCCCTAATGAGGCTTTATTGAACCCAATTTCCTCTACTCATGAATCTTTTGATGTATTTGCCTAAAATTAGTATTGATGTTTTATTTTTGTTGGCTAAATTGGACATTATTAAAACCTTTGTTTTGATGATGAAAACAATTCATTCTTGTGGATCTAACTTGTTATTTGAGTGTTTCGGGGATAAACAAATAAGGAAGTGGACAGTTGAAGATCTATACAAATTGGAAGATCAACACGCTTAGATTGCTTATCATTTTTATGATTGTACTCAATGTAAAAACTTGTACAAGTATATAATATACAAGTACTTAGATATCATGTAAATCAAGCGTTATATCTTCCTTATCCACTCACCACAGTTAGATAAACCCTCCCCTAAGAAAGAATCACAATTACACATTGACACACACACTTAGGAGATGATTCAACACATTAAAATAGGGAAAATCTTGGTCGACAAAATTCTCGACCGAGACACTCTTGGTCAACAAAATCCTCGGCCGAGAATCACCCCAGTCTAACTCACGAACACTGATTGTTGATCTACTCAAGTAATACTATAATAGTCCTCAGTCGAAAACATTCGCGATAGAGATAAACCTTTGAGTAGGTTCTATAGACGTTAGACTGAGTTGGAAAAGTAGTTGGGAGTTGGAAATGAACGTTGCAACACATTTACCTCAACCTCCCACTCAGTCAAAGAAATGGTCGACTGAGACACACTCGATAGACAAACTTCTCGACTGAGACAAGTTCTGGATTGCATTTTTTAGCACTAAACGATTAGCCATTGCAATATAATTTAAGGACACCTACCGGATAATTGAGCACTAAGAAGACCCTAGAAAGTTTCTAGAACGTCCCTAAGCACTAGTAAGCCATTCCTATAATTAGGATATGCCTTAAGACACCCAAAGCATCACTTGTGCATACAATTACACTTGAGATTCAATCTTAGTGAGCAACAAGCAAAGCCACACTTGCAATTTGTTTCTTTGAGCTCTACATTAGTTTCCTATAGCCTAACATATCCTAGACACCACACTAAGAAATTCATCTATATTGGATAGGAGATAATTACGCTTGATATAGGATCAAAGCGCTGCACTCATTGGTAACATTGTTTCTTTCTTCCAATCTTATTCCTTGTATTGTATTTTGGTTCCCCTTGACTACTCCTAGGTTGGAGGCTGTTGAAAGGAGGTTCATGGAGCTACTTCAAGGTGGTGAAGGCTGCTCCTGGTGACTTGGTGTTACATCAGAAGGCTGCCTCAAGGATTGAAGCTACTTTAGGTGAAGGCTACTTCAAGGGGGTCTTGGAGTTACTTCAGAAGGCTGCTTCTAGGAGGATTGAGGCTACTTCAGGTGAAGGCTACTTCAAGGGTGTAGGAAAGTAATTGTATTTTATGTAACATCCTCATGAGGTAATAAAATAAGTTGCTTTCAAAACCCCGGTTGGAGACAATTATGTAGTGGATTGACTACCTTAGATTTCTAAGGTAGGAATCACTCTACATCCTTGTGTCTTCCTTGTTTCCTCCTACTTCTTGTTCAAGTGTTTTTAAATTATTTAATTAATCTTAAAACTCCAAAAATATCTATTCACCCCCTCTAGATCTTTCAATTGGTATCAGAGTAGGTCTTCAAGGAGCCTTAACAGGTCTTGAAGCATGGGGGATGGTGTGCTTAACAACTTGAACCTGGAGGGAACCTACATAGCTCGTCCACCGCCGTTCGATGGAAGCAATTACAACTATTGGAAGAGAAGGATGCAATTTTATTTTCAAGGCATCAGTTGGGAGCTTAGGAGGGTCTTTGTCTACTCCATATGAGCTTCCAGAAACCGAGTATGCTACAAGGGATATCAATACGGTAAAGCAAGCTCAACTAAATGCCAAGGCTGTAAGTATTTTATATTGTTCCATTTCGGTAAGTGAACTCAATAGAATTTCTTCACGTGAAACTGCATATGATATATGGCATAGACTTTCTATTACACATGAAGGAACTATACAAGTTAAAAATTATAAGATTAGTATGCTTAAACAAAAGTTTGAACGATTTCTTATGGAACCAAATGAGTCCATTAGTGAAATGTATGCAAGATTCTCTACTATTATTAATGGTTTGAGTGCATTAGGAAAATTCATAAGTGAAGAAGATTAAGTATCCAAAATTCTTAGGTGTTTGCCTCCAAAGTACAAACCATAGGTGACGGCCATTGAAGAAGCCAATGATCTCACCAGATTGGGGATGGAGCAACTCATTGGCAACTTAGAGACTCATGAGGTCACCCTTGAAAAAGAAGAAAGATTGGCGGCTGAACTCAAAAAGGAGAAAAGGAAGGATATTGCATTCAAGGCAACAACTAAAAATAGTCATGATACAAGTGAAGAAGACAGTGAAGAAGAAACTCTCATTGTAAATGATAAGCAATATAGAAGATTTAAAACTAACACAATTTCTAGTGTTTCTTCTTCCTCTTCCCCTAGGTGCTTTGAATGTGGCAAAAATGGACATTTAAAAGATGATTGTCCCAAACTCAAGAAGGGAAAGAAATCCTCTCACAAGAAGAAGGAAAAAGCCTACAAAGCTACATGGGATGACTCAAGAGATGATAGTGAGGATGGAGAAGAAGAAGTGGAGTGTCTTATTGCTACAACAAATGAGGAAGAGAGTGAGGTAAGCTTGTTTGATTTATCTAAAGAAGAGTTAATTGCTAGCATTGAAGAATTACATGATAAATATATTGATTGTAAAAAGAAACTAAAAAGAGTTACAAAAACTAATGAAGAATTATATGCTCAATTAAATGATCTTTCTTCTGAAAAGGAAAGTATTATTTCTGAAAATTCTACCTTAAAATCATCTTTTAATGATTGCAATGTGAAGTTGCTTACTCTAGAAACAAACTATAATTTTCTTCCTCAAGAAAAGGTTGAAATACTTGCAAAATTGAATGATCTTCAAAATCAACCTATCTTGTGTACTCATTTAGATTATGATGCTATTGTCAAAGAAAGAGATAGTTTTTTTTATCTAATCTAGATCAAGCAAAGTTAGACATTAAAAGGAGAATGGATGAAATTGCTAAGCTACAAAAAGATATAAGTAGCTTGAAAAATAATGATATTCTTGATAAGATCCTAAAGGATTCTTCCGGCCAAATTGGAAGAAGAGGTTTAGGATATGTTCCAAAAAGAAGATCTCATCCTAAATCTAGAAGAACATAAGCACCCAAGACCAAGGCCATATTTGTACCAAAAAACAACTCAATTAAAAGGTGAAATGAAATTGATTCCATTTGTTGTCACTATTGCTTGCGTCTTGGACATTATTCTTTTTCATTCCCATACAAGAAAAAGGATGTTGATTTAGCTTGGGTTCCAAGGCTTCAAACCTAGGATATTTGAAAATGATTAGTTGAGATTTGAAATAAAATGTTACTTTAATATTCAAAATGTCTTATCTCAACTAAACTGACCTTTAATTTGCATTGGAAGTAACTTATATTTTACTTGAAAATAATAACTGAAAACAAAAATAGAAACAATCTCGGTCGACAACAACTTTGATCGAGACACTTTTCGGTTGAAAAAATTGTCAACCAAAGAAGTTTCTGCCTCAAACCTGCATTTTCCAGGAGAAACAGTAACCTTATCGGTCGAGAAAGTTAACGACCGAGAAGACTTCGGTTGAGAAAATAGTCGACCGAATAAGTTACTATCTTAAGCCTATAAAGACTTGAAAAACATCCGGCTGACGAATACTTTGACCGAACCTCACTCGGTCAAGAACTTTGTTGACCGAGGAAAACTTTGTGAGAATTATTTTATAAGAACAAGATAATTCAATTGCAATTAACTTAAGTGACTCAAATATGTAATGCACTTTACATATTACATTGCTTTAAATATTTGAATGATCCTAATCAAAGGGAAGAATATATGGACATCAAAACTTTATACTTTGCATGATTAAATTGTTCCAAACAAGCATACAAGAGGAAAAGATTGGTTTTATTCAAGAAAAGTACTAATGGCAAATCTATTGGCATAGGAGATTTTGTTCAACATTAACATAATCAAAATTGAAAACAAAATAAGTGATCATACAAGGAACTTGGTTAAAATATAATCATCACCATTTTGTGAGAAAATTTAAGGTTTGAGCATTCTAAGAAATTATGACAAGATAATCCTACTCACATTAATTAAACTCTAAAAGGCAAACTTAATCTTAAGGTTTTATCTTAGAATTATTCAACATTCACAAGTTCCTATATGAGCAAAATGAATAACTAATAATGATCATATACAAAAAATCAAATCATATTCTAGAAGAAGTGGTTCATTGGATAACTTATGAAAATGCATATATTGGATAGCTACATAAATGCCTCTCGGTCGAAAAAGAGTTCGACCGAGGGGTGCCCAGGTCAAAGTCTTGGCTGACCTAAAATAAGCCTGACAACATGATTACTTGTGAAATCAAATCATTAACTAAAACTTAGTATGTTTGAACATCATTCATTGTTTCAAAGCTAGTTATGACCTTAGTATACTTAAAGTAATCTTGGTTATAAGGGAGCTTACAATGTTCTTGAATACAATGCTCTTAATTGAATTCTCTATACTAATTAGGGCTTAACATCCCTTGTATTTGGTTAGAGATACATTCGTTGATTCCACTATGAACTTAAAAGAATCTCATATCATTTTAGGGCTTAAAATCCCTTGTAAATGGTTGAGAAATATATTCATTGATCCTACTATGAGCCTAAAGGAATCTCATATCATTTCAGGACTTAACATCCCCTGTAAATGGTTGAGAAACTATTAAAATATATTCATGAGCCTAAAGGATTCTCATGTCATTTTAGGGCTTAACATCCCTTAAAATGATTGAGAAATAAATCATGATATTTGAATTGTGGCTAAATTTGACATTCTTGTTATAGTGTTCAATTAAGGGGTAGTATCTCATTCAGGGGGAGCACATTGATTATATGGCTATCTTTTTTAAAATGACAAAGGGGGAGAAATAGTATAAATCAAAATGTATGAGTTTCATAATCTCTTGGCTCATAATCACTTGGCTTCAAAAAAATCATTGCTAAATTCCTTAAAGAGTTGGAATGCTATGTTCCATGCCTCTTTGGGAATAACTAGCACACACTCAAAACAAGAGAATGTCTTCATAAGGAAAATCTCAGGTATGAAACTCATGGTATTTAAATTATCTTTATTTATATTTTAGAAATGTTTGTCATCTTCAAAAAGGGGGAGATTGTTGGCTAAATTGGACATTATTAAACCCTTTGTTTTGATGTTGACAAACATTTCATTCTTGTGGATCTAACTTGTTATTTGAGTGTTTTAGGGATAAACAAATAAGGAAGTGGATAGTTGAATATCTATACAAATTGGAAGATCAACATGCTTAGATTTCTTATCATTTTCATGATTGTACTCAATGTAAAAACTTGTACAAGTATATAATGTACAAGTACATAGATATCATGTAAATCATAATTACACATTGATACACACACTTAGTAGATGATTCAACACATTGAAATATGGAAAATATCGGTTGACAAACTTCTCAACTGAGACACTCTCGGTTGACAAAATCCTTGATCGAGAATCACCCCAGTCTAACTCACGAACACTGATTGTTGATGTACTCAAGTAACACTAGAATAGTCCTCGGTCGACTACATTCTCGATCGAGATAAACCTTCGAGTAGGTTCTATAGACATTAGACTGAGTTGGAAAAGTAGTTGGGAGTTGGAAACAAATGTTGCAACACATTTACCTCAACCTCCCACTCAGTCAAAGAAATGGTCGACCGAGACACACTCAGTCGACAAACTTCTCGACCGAGACAAGTTCTGGATTGCACTTTTCAGTACTAAACAATTAGCCATTACAATATAATTTAAGGACACCTAATGGCTAGTTGAGCACTAAGAACACCCTATAAATTGTTTTAGAACGTCCCTAAGCACTATGAAGCCATATCTATAAATAGGACATGCCTTAGGACACCCAAATCATCACTTGTGCATACAATTACACTTGAGATTCATTCTTAGTGAGAAACAAGCAAAGCCACACTTGCAATTTGTTTCTTTGAGCTCTACATTAGTGTCCTATAGCCTAGCATCTCCTAGCCACCACACTACCACGTTCATCTATAGTGGATAGGAGATAATTACACTTGATATAGGATCAAAGAGTTGTACTCATTGGTAACATTGTTTCTTTCTTCCAATCTTGTTCCTTGTATTGTATTTTAGTTCTCCTTGACTACTCCTAGGTTGGAGGCTGTTGAAAGGAGGTTTGTGGAGATACTTCAAGGTGGTGAAGGCTTCTCTCGGTGACTTGGAGTTACTTCAGAAGGCTGCCTCAAGGATTGAAGCTACTTTAGGCGAAGGCTACTTTAAGGGGGTCTTGAAGTTACTTCAGAAGGCTGCTTCTAGGAGGATTGAGGATACTTTAGGTGAAGGCTACTTCAAGGGTGTAGGAAAGCAATTGTATTTTATGTAACATCCTCGCGAGGTAATAAAATTAGTTGCTTTCAAAATCCCGATTGGAGGCAATCGGGTAGTGGACTGACTACCTTAGATTTATAAGGTAGAAACCACTCTACATCCTTGTTTCTTCCTTGTTTCCTCCTACTTCTTATTCAAGTGTTTTTAAATTATTTAATTAATCTTAAAACTCCAAAAAGCTCTATTCACCCCACCTCTAGATCTTTCAATTGGTATCAGAGCAGGTCTTCATGGAGCCTTAACAAGTCTTAAAGCATGGGGGATGGTGTGCTCAACAACTTGAACCTAGAGGGAACCTACGTAGCTTGTCCACTGCCGTTTGATGGAAGTAATTACAACTATTGGAAGAGAAGGTTGCAAGTTTATTTTCAAGGCATCAGTTGGGAGCTTTGGAGGATGGTGTCTACTCCATATGAACTTCTGAAAACTAAGTATGCTACATGGGATATCAATATGGTGAAGCAAGCTCAACTAAATGCCAAGGTTGTAAGTATTTTATATTTTTCCATTTCGGTAAGTGAATTCAATAGAATTTCTTCATGTGAAACTACATATGCTATATGGCATAGACTTTTTATTACACATGAAGGAACTATACAAGTTAAAAATTCTAAGATTAGTATGCTTAAACAAAAGTTTGAACAATTTCATATGGAACCAAATGAGTCCATTAGTGAAATGTATGCAATATTCTCTACTATTATTAATGGTTTGAGTGCATTAGGAAAATTCATAAGTGAAGAAGATAAAGTATCCAAAATTCTTAGGTGTTTGCCTCCAAAGTACAATCCAATGGTGACGGCCATTGAAGAAGCCAATGATCTCACCAGGTTGAGGATGGAGCAGCTCATTGGCAACTTAGAGACTCATGAGGTCACCCTTGAAGAAGAAGAAAGATTGGAAGCCGAACACAAAAAGGAGAAAATGAAGGATATTGCATTCAAGGCAACAACTAAAATTAGTCATGATACAAGTGAAGAAGACAGTGAAGAAGAAACTCTCATTGTAAATGGTAAGCAATATAGAAAATTTAAAGCTAACAAATTTTTTAATGTTTCTTCTTCCTCTTCCCCTAGGTGCTTTGAATGTGGCAAAAAGGGACATTTAAAAGATGATTGTCCCAAACTCAAGAAGGGAAAGAAATCCTCTCACAAGAAGAAGGAAAAAGCCTACAAAGCTGCATGGGATGACTCAAGTGATGATAGCGAGGATGGAGAAGAAGAAGTGGAGTGTATTATTACTACAACAAATGAAAAAGAGAGTGAGGTAAGATTGTTTGATTTATCTAAAGAAGAGTTAATTGCTAGCATTGAAGAATTACATGATAAATATATTGATTGTAAAAAGAAACTAAAAATAGTTACAAAAACTAATGAAGAATTATATGCTCAATTAAATGCTCTTGCTTCTAAAAAGGAAAGTATTATTTCTGAAAATTCTACCTTGAAACCATCTTTTAATGATTGCAATGTGAAGTTGCTTACCCTAGAAACAAACTACAATTTTCTTCCTCAAGAAAAGGTTGAACTACTTGAAAAATTGAATGATCTTCAAACTCAACCTATCTTGTGTACTCATTTAGATTATGATGCTATTGTCAAAGAAAGAGATAGTTTGTTATCTAATCTAGATCAAGCAAAGTTAGACATTAAAAGGAGAATGGATGAAATTTCTAAGTTACAAAAAAATATAAGTAGCTTGAAAAATAAAGATATCCTTGATAAGATCCTACAGGATTCTTCTGGCCAAATTGGAAGAAGAGGTTTAGTATATGTTCCAAAAGGAAGATATCATCCTAAATCTTGAAGAACACAAGTACCCAAGACTAAGGCCATATTCGTACCCAAAAACAACTCAATTCAAAGGAGAAATGAAATTGATTCCATTTGTTGTCACTATTGCTTACGTCTTGGACATTATTCTTTTTCATGCCCATACCAGAAAAAGGATGTTGATTTATTTTGGGTTCCAAGGCTTCAAACCTAGGATATTTGAAAATGATTAGTTGAGATTTGAACTAAAATGTTACTGTAATATTCAAAATCTTATCTCAACTAAACAAAGCTTTAATTTGCATTGGAAGTAACTTATGTTTTACTTGAAAATAATAACTGAAAACAAAAATAGAAACAATCTTGGTCAAAAACAACTTTGACTGAGCCACTCTTCGGTTGAAAAAATTGTCGACCAAAGAAGTTTCTGCCTCAAACCTGCATTTTCTGGAGAAATAATAACCTTATCGGTCGAGAAAGTTGTCGACCAAGAAGACTTTGGTTGAGAAAACAGTTGACCGAATAAGTTACCGTCTTAAGCCTACAAAGACTTGAAAAACATCCGGCTGACAAATACTTTGACCGAACCTCACTCGGTCAAGAACTTTGTCAACCAAGGAGAACTCTGTCAGAATTGTTTTATAAGAACAAGATAATTCAATTGCAATTAACTTAAGTGACTCAAATATGTAATGCACTTTACATATTACATTGCTTTAAATATTTGAATGATCCTAATCAAAGTGAAGAATATATGGGCATCAAAACTTTATAGTTTGTATTATTAAATTGTCCCAAACAAGTATACAAGAGGAAAAGATTGGTTTTATTCAAGAAAAGTACTAATGGCAAATCTATTGGCATAGGAGATTTTGTTCAACATTAACATAATCAAAATTGAAAACAAAAGAAGTGATCATACAAGGAACTTGGTTAAAATATAATCATCACCATTTTGTGAGAAAATTTAAGGTTTGAGCATTCTAAGAAATTATGACAAGATAATCCTGCTCACATAAATTAAACTCTAAAAAGAAAACTTAATCTTAAGGTTTTATCTTAGAATTATTCAACATTCACAAGTTCCTATATAAGCAAAATAAAGAACTAATAATGATCATATACAACAAAATCAAATCATATTCTAGAAGAAGTGGTTAATTGGATAAGTTATGAAAATGCATATATTGGATAGTTACAGAGATACCTCTTGGTCAAAAAAGAGTTCGACCGAGGGGTGCCCAGGTGGAAGTCATGGCCGACCTAAAATAAGCCTGACAACATGATTACTTGTGAAATCAAATCATTCACTAAAACTTAGTATGTTTGAACATCATTCATTGTTTCAAAGCTAGTTATGACCTTAGTATACTTAAAGTAATCTTGCTTATAAGGGAGCTTACAATGTTCTTGAATACAATGCTCTTAATTGAATTCTCTACACTAATTAGGGCTTAACATCCCTTGTATTTGGTTAGATATACATTCATTGATTCCACTATGAACTTAAAAGAATCTCATATCATTTCATGGCTTAACATCCCTTGTAAATGGTTGAGAAATATATTCATTGATCCTACTATGAGCCTAAAGGAATCTCATATCATTTTAAGGCTTAACATCCCTTGTAAATGGTTGAGAAACTATTACAATATGTTCATGAGCCTAAAGGATTCTCATGTCATTTCAGGGCCTAACATCCCCTGCAAATGATTGAGAAATAAATCATGATTTTTGAATTGTGGGTAAATTTGACATTCATGTTATTGTATTCAATTAAGGAGGAGTATCTCATTCAGGGGGAGCACATTGATTATATGGCTATCTTTTTGAAATGACAAAGGGGGAGAAATAATATAAATAAAAATGGATGAGTTTCATAATCTCTTGGCTTCACATAAATTGTGGCTATATTCCTTAAAGAGTTGGATGCTATGTTCCATACCTCTTTGGGAATAACTAGCACACACTCAAAACAAGAGAATGTCTTCATAAGGAAAATCTCAGGTATGAAACTCATGGTATTTAAATTATCTTGATTTATATTTTAGAAATTTTTGTCATCTTCAAAAAGAGGGAGATTGTTGGCTAAATTGGACATTATTAAACCCTTTGTTTTGATGATGACAAACATTTCATTCTTGTGGATCTAACTTGTTATTTGAGTGTTTCAGGGATAAACAAATAAGGAAGTGGATAATTTAAGATCTATACAAATTGGAAGATCAACATGCTTAGATTGCTTATCATTTTCATGATTGTACTCAATGTAAAACTTGTACAAGTATATATTGTACAAGTACATAGATATCATGTAAATCACAATTACACACACTTAGTAGACGATTCAACACATTGAAATAGGGAAAATCTTGATCGACAAACTTCTCGACCGAGACACTCTCGGTTGACAAAATCCTTGACTGAGAATCACTCCAGTCTAACTCACAAACACTGATTGTTGGTCTACTCAAGTAACACTAGAATAGTCCTTGGTTGACAACATTATCGACCGAGATAAACCTTTGAGTAGGTTCTATAGACGTTAGACTGAGTTGGAAAAGTAGTTGGGAGTTAGAAATGAACGTTGCAACACATTTAACTCAACCTCCGACTCGGTTAAAGAAATGGTCAATCAAGACACACTCGGTCGACAAACTTCTCGACCGAGACAAATTTTGGATTGCACTTTTCAACACGAAATAATTAGCCATTACAATATAATTTAAGGGCACCTAATGACTAGTTGAGCAC
Source organism: Alisma plantago-aquatica (assembly GCA_963693085.1). NCBI lineage: Eukaryota > Viridiplantae > Streptophyta > Magnoliopsida > Alismatales > Alismataceae > Alisma > Alisma plantago-aquatica. Next base: position 1,588,913,044 of record OY856409.1, read on the forward strand.
TAACAACACCCTAGAAAGTGTTTAGAACGTCCCTAAGCATTAGTAAGCCATTACTATAAATAAAACATCCCTTAGGACACCCAAAGCATCACTTGTGCATACAATTACACTTGAGATTCATTCTTAGTGAGCAACAAGCAAAACCACACTTGCAATTTGTGTCTTTGAGCTCTACATTAGTGTCCTATAGCCTAGAATCTCCTAGCCACCACACTACCATGTTCATCTATAGTGGATAGGAGATCAATACGCTTGATATAGGATCAAAGCGATGTACTCATTGGTAACATTATTTCTTTCTTCCAATCTTGTTCCTTGTATTGTATTTTGGTTCTCCTTGACTACTCCTAGGTTGGAGGCTATTGAAAGGAGGTTCGTGGAGCTACTTCAAGGTGGTGTAGGCTGCTCCCGGTGACTTGGAGTTACTTGAAAAGGATGCCTCAAGGATTGAAGCTACTTCAGGTGAAGGCTACTTCAAGGGGGTCTTGGAGTTACTTCAGAAGGTTGCTTCTAGGAGGATTGAAGCTACTTTAGGTGAAGGCTACTTCAAGGGTGTAGGAAAGCAATTGTATTTTATGTAACATCCTCACGAGGTAATAAAATAAGTTGCCTTCAAAATCTCGGTTGGAGACAATCGGGTAGTGGACTGACTACCTTATATTTTTAAGGTAGGAACCATTCTACATACTTGTGTATTCCTTGTTTCCTCCTACTTCTTGTTCAAGTGTTTTTAAATTGTTTAATTGATCTTAAAAATCCAAAAAGCTATATTCACCCCCTCATGATCTTTCAATTTCATGGGTCTTGTAACCCCACTACCATATTGCAATTATATGACTATTTATCTTGTCAATTTACTACTTCTTATGCATGATGGTTTATTTGACTATTTAGCTATAATAGTGATACTTGTGTACAACCACCCATAGTAGGGCATGCATTAATTCACCCTGGGGAATGTCTTATTCTCCCCCTTATAAAAATATGTGTAGGTGACTGGGAATGTGTTAATTCTCCCCTCACCTATAGGTTGAGGTCCGGTAGGTGCCTCAACCCTACTTACTTAATGTAGTCCAATATTGATAATTCATGCAATTCATTATTATTTGTTAGTTTTTGACAAGAATCTTTTTTTATATGACTCATCCTCTTGGCCCTCTCATCATGTGATGAATCTATATATTTATGCTTCAATGTTATCATTATCTTTTGTAGTTGTTCAATATTTAGACAGATACCTTGTTTCCTTTCCCTTTTGCTGGGTTCTTGGGATCATTTCCTTTTTACTGGGTGCTCTCCCAAGCACCCAAGTTAGGACAACCTGACGTGGTATTTCGAACGCACTAACAAACACACTCGAGGTTGAAATCCTCGAGCTTTTACCAAAACCAAAGTGCAATAATACCACCCGCAAGCGGACGAGTCTTATCGTAGTATAGTTAAGGATCGAACCCAAAGGACAACGTTTTTAAGAATCTTTGTCAGTCTAGTCTAGTTCAAGTTAAGGCTAATATTTAAAATGATTGGTTGATTTGAAGTTAATTAAACTAATTGTAGGAAGGTAAAGACTGAATTTAAGCTAGATTAAGATCAATGATATGGATTCGCCGGGATGGTATCGGGTTTCACCACCACTGCTCATGCAAGCACATCTAAACATCAGACATCTAGGCAAGATATAACTATCCAAGTAGAGCTGATGTGAAACCCTCCATACGGGCGTTAGGTCTGCGTAAGCATCACCTTTGGCATCAGATTTCTCATCACCATCCGGATCACATACTTACGGCTCCGAAGATACAACATCGAACTAAAGTTGTGGGCCCCCTATACAGGCGTTAGGCACACAGAAGCGTCACCGAAGGCTAGATGGCTCGTCCCCTCGCATATCATACACTTACGACCTCAAGGAACCCCATTCTATTTCTAGTTTGGGAGTCAACCACGTTAATCGATAAGCAAGCAGCTGATTTATATACGAGCAAACATCGACAATTAACAAGAAGATATAAAATCCAACTAAGGTTGTGAACCCCCTATACAGGCGTTAGGTACACAGAAGCGTCACCGAAGGCTATATGGCTCGTCCCCTCATGGATAATACACTTACGACCTCAAGGAATCTCATTCTATTTCTAGTTTGGGAGTCAACCTTTTAAACGACATTCAATCCTACATAAAGATATTCTCACAACATAGGAAGAACAAAGATGAAAGCAAGCAATTAATCAAACTACGAACATAGCGATTAACAACGAAAAGAAGAGTTATATACATTACCATGGAAAGTTTAACAATATAACATGCTTGCATGGGCAGCGGGGCTAGTACCCACACCCCAGCGAAAAGGTACTACTCGCTCATGATGCGAGAAACAAGAAGAGTGAGAAAGAGAGAGAAATCCACCATGGACTCAGTGCAGAAGGTAGTCGTAGCTCGGTGAAGTAGATACAACCTCATATGTCGTGTCGGAGCAGATTTGGATGCGAACTAGAGTTGCCAAGATAGACCGGATAGTCTCCCTTGCTCCATCTTTCTTCTCTCCTCAGCCTCCTTGGTTGCAACATGGGCAGTAGGTGAAATAAAATTGGCACGGACTGGACTGGTTTAGGATCAGATCTGTATACAGGCATCCTGTCGGCGTCCCGGAACCGATGTCCAAGTGAGGACCCTTGGGGTCCTATTTATAGGTACATGACTGACCCCAAACGGTCTTGGGTTAAAAGAGACCAAACAATTTCATTTAGTTTAGACCAAACGGTCTTGAAATATCTCCTCCAAACGGTCTGGAGACCGTTTGCTACCAAACGATCGCTCTAAACGGTTTTGGGCAAACGGTCTCTTCTTGCAGTTTGGGCAAATGATCTGTCCTTACCGTTTGGGAAAACGATCTGTAGACAAGGGAAAACGGTCTTCAGTAGCAGCAAACGGTCAATGCTCCATCAGATGCCCAAACGGTCTTCAGGCAGCACCCATTCGGTCTCGATTGCTTGCTTAATCTAAACGGTTTCCAAGTCACGGCCAAACGGTCTGAGATCAGAATCAAGCAAATGGTCCTACTTCGGTCAACGCTCCGCAAACAAGCAACAGACAGTCCGTTCGTAAATCGATCCAGTAGCCGTCCAATCTATCAAATGATCTTCAACCTTCTTCTGTAGGTGTGACGGCCTCAGGGTGACCCTAGTTGGCCTGCAAATCACCCCCAAACGACCTTGCTCAGGAGATGCAAATGTGTGCTGGTCAGAGGTTGAAGATGACACACCACGATCGTGGTTAGGCACCACGGTCGTGGTAAAGCTGCTGTCCCACGACCGTGCCGCACGACCGTGGTGGGTGAGAAATTTGGCCTTGACGATGTTAAGCCACAGCCGTGGCATGATACCACGGTCATGGTGAGGTAGCTGCCACATGGCCGTGCTGCATTGCACGGGTGTGGCGAGTGAGAGAGGGTTGATGCAGGTAGGGTGCCACAGTTGTGGCTCGTCGACCACGGTCGTGGCGAGTGAAAGCTCAGGTCTACCACGGTCGTGGCGACATCACACGGTCGTGGTGATGGAAGAAGACCACATCCGTTTTGGACCACCACGGCCATGGTTAGGACTCTGCTTCGCGACCCTGAGTTCATGCACTGCTCTATTCCTTGCGACTGAGTTATGCTTCCAATCGATCTCTGCTAGTCATACGGTCTTGAGACCACATGGGCTCAAACGGTCTTGGGACCGCATGGGCTCAAACGGTTTTGGGACCGCATGGGCACAAACGGTCTTAGGACTGCATGGGCAAAAACGGTCTTGAGACCGCATGGGCTCAAACGATCTTGAGACCACATGGGCTCAAACGGTGTTGGGACCGCATGGGCACAAACAGTCTTGAGATCGCATGGGCTCAAACGGTCTTGGGACCACATGGGCACAAACGGTCTTAAGACCGCATGGGTGGAATTGCTTGGTTAGATTTCTTGATCAGAGCCAGAGATGAAGGCGGACCCTGCCTACTTGTTCAACTTTGTCAAAATCTGCATTGAATGAACAATATTTAGTAGAAACCTAGATAATTGAATCAATTAAGTAGTTTTGCACATTATGATTCATATTGGTATTTAATGAGTGAGAAAGTATATATATGGAGTTGAATTTGTTCCAAAGTGATAATTGAATTCCATGATGAATATGCATTCATCAAAACACCCCAAACTTAAACGTTGCTCGTCCTTGAGTAACACAAAATTTGAAACGGTCGCCAAATGAATACTTTCAATTCGTGTGATTGCTTCATCTTCACATCACGAATGTTTTCTTTCTGCTCAATATGACTAAGTATCCCAAACATCCTGAGACCACTGAACACATCTTACCATATCTTCATTCCTGAGTTCATTTTCCAAAATCACTTCCTCCTCACTTTTTCCAACAACAAGCATGTCAAAGAGTTTCGTAAGAATTCAGAGACACCCGCAGAATGACAAGTGTGCATTTGATCTGACAATGGTGTTTTTCAGGATAGGGTGGGCAATCATTGTGCCATTAGGTAGAATAGGGAGTGAAAGGTGGTATGGAAAGAAGAAGTAAATCTCTCCTCTATTCAACTTGAGATTTTTATTTTATGATGTGCAATTTCATTTATTGCAATTTTTTGTGCGAATCTCTCTTCTATTCGACTCGAGATTGCATTTCATTTTGTGTGCACTTGGTCATCTTTTTGTTTGCAAATCTCTCCTCTATTCGACTCGAGATTGCATTTTTGGTGGTATGCCCCTATTTGTTTGTGAGGGGTATGGAAGAAGTGGATAAAAAGGGAAGTGGCGTGCCACCCCAAACTTAGGGTTTGGCACATATTCAACTATTTTTGTTTCTTTTTGATGAATGGAGGGATACAAAGATGATAGAAGAAGTATAGAAGAGAGTTCAGATCAGAATGAAACTTGATTTACAATTCGGTGCACCGGGTTGTTCTCTTTGTCAAACTCTGCTCGAATAATGACTTGATGAGGATCCAGTGGAGATTCCATGTTATTGTTCCACTAGTCAGTTAGGAAGCATGACGTGTTTGATCCCTATCAGTTTGACAGATGCTTGTCATTTTTGCATAAGTGTCATGATGTTAGGAATCATAAGCTTCACAAGATGATTTCGATCAAAAGGCTTGTTTCAAAAAGTGGTCCTTTTGAGGATTTACTTCGATTAAGGAGGATATAATGATTGAAAATGCATAGCAATTTAGTTAGTTACTTTTAATGAAACCAGGAAGTGTCAAAAAGTGTCAAAAATTCATCAAGTATCTGTTCAATTTCTTTGAAAGACTTTAAAGAATTTTGAAAATTTTGAATTTTTTTATCAAGAATGTGATAGTGAAAACTTAAGTATGAAAAGGATGGGTGTAGGTGGAAAGTGAGGTACGTACCACCCACCCTCCACCCCGAACTTAGAGATTTTCTCATCCCGAGGAAACCCTAAATCCAAGATGGATGGGAAAAATCATGCCAGAATGACCACCAGGTGTGGTTGCGTTCTGATCAGCGTGCATCCTCTTATCTAAAAATCTCAAAGGTAAAGAGCAATTAGATCTTAAAATGGCATCTTGCGATGCAAATTTTATTTAATGAAAAATTAACTAGAAGGTAAAAACAAATTTGAAGAAACATTCTAATTTGAAAAGGGAAATAAAACAAATTTATTGATCAGGTTGCCTCCCGACAAGCGCCTTTGTTTTATGTCGATGGCTCGATTGAATTTTTCAGCTTCATGGTGGATCCTTAGGATTGGTGAGTTCCAGCATTGTTTCATGCCTATGTCAATCGAGGTGAAATATCTCTTTAAGCGGTGACCATTTGCCATAAATTCGCCTGACTTTTCACTCCATAGAGAGAAAGCACCATGTGGGGAAATGCTTTTGACAATGTAAGGTCCAGACCAGTGAGAACGGAGTTTTCCTGGAAATAACTTCAACCTTGAGTTGAATAGCAGAACTTGGTCTCCTACTTGTATATATTTTCTTTTTAGATGTCCATCATGCCAAAGTTTCGTGTGTTCTTTGTAGATTCGTGCATTCTCATAAGCTGTCATCCTGAGTTCATCCAGCTCTTGGAGTTGTAGAATCCTGGCTTGGCCAGCTTCTTTCATATCAAAGTTCAGTTGTTTAATTGCCCACCATGCCTTGTGTTCCAGTTCGACTGGCAGGTGGCAAGCTTTTCCATATATTAATCGAAAAGGTGTAGTCCCAATGGGAATTTTATAAGCAGTTCGATAGGCCCATAAGGCATCGTTGATTTTTGTTGACCAATCCTTTCGATTGCGTCCTACAGTCTTTTCTAGAATAGCCTTTAGTTGACGGTTAGAGACCTCTACCTGTCCACTTGTTTGTGGATGGTAAGGCGAGGCTACCTTGTGTGTTACACCGTATTTTCTCAGTAAAGCCTCAAAGCTTCTTTCAAGTAAGTGGGAACCTCCATCAGATATCACGGTTCGTGGCACTCCGAAATGGGGGAAAATAATATCTTTGAATAATTTGATGACGGGTTTGGAATCACTAGTGACAGTTGGTATAGCTTCAACCCATTTTGAGACGTAGTCTACCGCCACTAGGATGTATGAAAATCCATGACAAGATGGGAATGGACCCATGTAGTCCACCCCCAAACATCGAATATCTCTACTTCTTGCCATAGATTCAGCGGCATCTCGTCTCTCTTTGTTATATTACCTGTTCTTTGACATTTGTCGCATGATAGGACAAAATCGTAGGAATCTTTGGATATGGTTGGCCAGAAGAATCCACATTGCAAAACCTTTAAAGCAGTATTTTTAGAGATCATATGTCCTCCTACTGGTCCTGAGTGACATTGTTCCAAAATAAGTTGAGCTTCTTCTTTGGCGATACATCGTCTATATAGACCATCGACACCTAGTTTAAAAAGATATGGCTCATCCCAGTGATATTGCTTCACATCATGCATGAACTTCTTCAGGGCATTCCTGGTGCATTGAGGATGGATAACCCCAGTAGCAAGGTAGTTCACAAAATCCGAGTACCACGGTATAACTTCTGAGACCTTCATTAGTTGATCATCCAGAAGAGAATCATTAACCGGAATCTTCTCGGTATCCTACGTGTGGATGTGACTGAGGTGGTCTGCTACAACATTCTCTGTACCTTTTTTATCTCTTATCTATAAATCAAATTCTTGTAACAGGAGGATCCATCTAATCAACTTGGGTTTTACATCTTTCTTTGCCAGAAGGTAACAAATGGCAGCGTGGTCAGTGTAGATAATAACTTTCAAACCAATTAGGTAGGATCTGAATTTGTCAAAGGCATACACAACTGTTAGAAGTTCTTTCTCGATAGTTGCATAATTCCTCTGGGCTTCATCGAGAGTTTTTGATGCATAATAGATCACATAGTGTTTCTTCTCTATATATTGCCCTAAAATAGTGCACACAACATAATCACTGGCATCACACATCATTTCAAAAGGATGGTCCCAGTCAGGAGCTCTAATGATGGGAGTGGCTGTAAGGGCCTGCTTCAGTGTGTTGAAGCTTTTGACACATTCTTCATTGAAATTGAAATCAATATCTTTTAGTAATAGGTTCGTCATTGGCTTCGTTATCTTGGAAAAATCCTTAATCAATCTCCTATAAAATCCTGCATGACCTACAAAAGCACGAACTTCTTTTACATTTGTTGGGGTAGCCAGTTTAGAAATCACTTCAATCTTGGTTTTATCTACTTCAATTCCTTTATTGCTGACCCTATGACCGAGGACAATTCCTTCTCTTACCATAAAATGGAACTTTTCCCAATTTAGCACAAGATGCGCTTCTTCACAATGTTTGAGGACCAGGGAGAGGTGCTTTAGACAAGAATCGAATGAATCTCCGTAAACAGAAAAATCATCCATGAAAACCTCCATAATTGTTTCAGTAAGACCAACGAATATGGTGGCCATGCAACGTTGGAAAGTTGCGGGCGCGTTATAGAGACCAAACGACATTCTTTTAAACGCATATGTTCCGAATGGGCAGGTAAAGGTTGTTTTCTCTTGGTCATCTGGATGTATGGATATTTGATAGAATCCAGAGTAACCATCAAGATAACAGAAATTTTCTTGATGAGCCAATCTTTCTAGGACTTGATCAAGGAAGGGCATTGGAAAATGATCTTTTCAAGTTGCCTTGTTCAATTTTCTATAGTCTATGCACATCCTCCACCCTGTGACTGTTTGAGTGGGGATGAGTTCATTATTTTCATTCCGTATAATAGTTGTTCCACCTTTCTTCGGGACAACATGCAGTGGGCTCACCCATGGCGAATGGGATATCAGATAGATTATTCCAGCTGTGAGCAATTTAATGACCTCGTGACGGACCACTTCCTTCATATTTGGATTCAACTTCCATTGATTCTCAATAGTAGGCTTGTGATCTTCCATCATAGGGATCTTGTGCATGCACAACACTTGACTGACCCCAGTGAGGTCACTCATTTTATAACCGATGGCTTTCTTTCTTTCCCTTAATTCCTTCAGGAGTTTCTCTTCTTGTTCAGTTGTTAGATCAGAATTTATAATAACTGGACAAACCTTGAGATCGTCTAAACACATGTACTTCAATCCTTCGGGCAGGGGCTTCATTTCAGGAGCCTCTAGTTTTTCGCTTGTTTCTTCTATAGTTTCCATAGCCTTGAGTTATTCACTATTGGCTCCAACATCTTCTTTAGTAGAGTCGAGGGATTCGATGCAATCCTTTACTCGTTCATAGATTGGTTCATCCACTGATGGGTTTGTTAGAGCAATTTCCAAGGGATCATTTGATTCATGATGCTCCTGAGTCAGAAGTGACATTTGTTCAATGCAGTCAATTAGATAGACTTCTTCCTGCATACTTGGTCTTCTCATACTTTCAAAAACTTTAAATTCGAGAGTTACTTTGCCTAATCTGAGCAGTAAGGTACCAACTTCAACATCAATCAGGGCTCTTGCAGTGGCGATGAACGGACGACCAAAACTGGGAGGATATATGACGTCTTCTTTTATGTCCATAATGACAAAGTCGCATGGAACATATGTGTCCTTGCCTACCTTGACCGGGACATCTTCGAGGATCCCTAACGGACATTTTATCAAATTGTCTGCTAGCTGTATAGTCATGCCAGTAGGAAGCAATTTTGCAAACCCTAGTCTTTCGCAAAGGCTAAGTGGCATAATAGAGATGCTTGCACCGAGATCTTCCAATCCTTTCTTGCATGATGAGTCGCCAATGTGACATGAAATTCCAAAGGATCCCATGTCTTTTTGTTTCTTGGGCATCTTGCTCAATATGATATCTGATGTAGTTGTAGCCAGTTTTACTGTCTCATATTGTTCAGTTATATATTTCCTGGTGAGGAGTGACTTTAAGTATTTAGTCCAGGCTGGTATCTCAGCCAGAGCATCTAAGAAGGGTATATCAACATGAAGTTTCTTCATAGCCTCTTTAAACTTATTGAATCTAGTATTGAGCTTGGTTTGCCTTAGACGGGCTGGGAAGGGTATACGAGGCTTATATACCTGAATATCAGGTTCTGGTGTTTCAATTTCTTCATCAGTAGTTTTCTCAGGACTTCCCTTATCTGTCTTACCATCTTTTTATTGAGACTCTAGTGTTGTTGAGTTTTGGACAATCACAGGTTCATCTTCGTCTGTAATAACCACAAGTGTTTTTAATGGGGGATCCGAATAGTCTTTTCCTGACCTGGTGGTGACTGCCTTCAACTGTTCAGGATGCTTAGGATTGTTCTCGGGTTGGCCAGTAAAGACTCCAACAGGTGGCTTTATGCTAGCTGCAAGTTGAGCTAGTTGAGATTCAATAGACTTCTACTGAGCTTGTTGGTTGGCTATCATAGTTTGCTGAGTTTGCAACATTTTTTCAATGGCTGATAGCTTGTCATCAGAAGAGACGGGTCCTGCTTGCTGTCCTTGCTCTTGATTAAGATTCTGATACTGAGAGTTGTTTTGATAATTATTGTAGTTCCTATTCTGAAATTTCTCCTTGAAATTTCCTTGATTCCCAAAATTCTGTTGTTGATTATACTGGAATCTTGGTGAGCATATTGGTTGATTGTTTGAACCAAATTGATGCGAGTTTACTGCTCCAGAGGAGTTTCCATATTGAAAACCTAGGTGATTCCTATTCTGATTCGGATTGTAATAACTTTTCCCAGGAATAGAGTTGATAGCATTAAGATTCTCCATCTGACCACTATCTCCTTGTCCACATACATTGCTCAGTACAACATCATAGAGAACATTGCATGATAAAGTGGAATGATCGGTGCTCTTACATGCTTCACATAATAGGGAAGTGGACTTGACCTATTCCGGTTGCCGAGTGGGTGAACGTCCTCTTCCAATAGTAGCTAGAGATGATTCAATATGGTCTTTCTTGGCCACTAAGACCTTCAAGGTTTCAACGATAGACTTGTACTCGAGGGTAGCTTCGGCCATAGCTACTTTCAAGACTCCTTTACCTATAGATCTACCCCAATTGGCTTGATTTTCTGCTCCCAGGGTGATGACTCTCCATGCGCTGTCATAACTTTGACGCATGGAGTTTCCTCCAGACGAGGAATCTAGAAACCTCTTAATATCATCATCCACGCCCCTGTAGAAAATCTGAATAAGTTGGTTCTTGGGAATTCCGTGGTGTGGACACTTGCGTAGAAGCTCTTTATATCTATCCCAAGCTTCAGCAAGGGTTTCTCCAGGAACTTGAGTGAAATTTGTTATCCGCCCTCTAATTTCATAGGTAAGAGATGGAGGGTAGAACTTTTCTAGAAACACATTTTGGAGTTGTTCCCAGGTGGTGATGGGTATTTCACTTTGCAGTGAATTGTACCAACTTATGGCTCTATCAGCAAGGGAATACTTGAAGAGACGGAATCAAATGGCATCATCTGTGACTCCATTTTGTTTCATCATGGCACATAGATCAATAAATCTCAGAAGATGTTCTTGGCTATCTTCTCCTTGCTTGCCATAGAAAGGGTTATTTTGAAGTAAGGTGATCTAATGCACTCTTATCTCGAAATTTGAAGCATTGATAGGAGGGGGTTGTACTGGATGATGAACATTCGTAGCTTTCGGGATTGAGAACTCTCTAAGATCCTTTTGTAGTTCAGCTGCTTGCACTGCTAGGATTTCTTGTTGAACCGCAACCCTAGCTTCTTGCACGAGCCTCTGTCTCTGTGCATTGATGGCTTACGCCACTCTTCAGGCTACTTCCTCTTCCTGAGCCATCCTTGCTTGATTTTCTCTGATCTGACGATGAAAAGTTCTGTTTATCTCGGGATCAAAGCTCACTGTGAGTCCGGGGCTGTCCGAACGGTGCATACACTATACCTTGGGTTGTACCTGAAATAGAAAGAATTTGAAAATGAGATCCACAAAGTAGAGTCAAATTCAAGTAGATGATCGATTGTTTTCAAAAAGAAAAAGCAAAATTCTAGATTAGCCTTAAAAGAACTAGATTTGACTGACTGATTCCGTTGTCCCCGACAACGGCGCCAGAATTTGACGTGGAATTTCGAACACACTAACAAACTCACTCGAGGTTGAAATCCTCGAGCTTTTACCAAAACCAAAGTGCAATAATACCACCCGTAAGCGGACGAGTCTTATCGCAGTATAGTTAAGGATCGAACCCAAAGGACAACGTTTTTAAGAATCTTTGTCAGTCTAGTCTAGTTCAAGTTAAGGCTAATATTTAAAATGATTGGTTGATTTGAAGTTAATTAAACTAATTGCAGGAAGGTAACGATTGAATTTAAGCTAGATTAAGATCAATGATATGGATTCTCCGGGATGGTATCGGGTTTTACCACCACTGCTCATACAAGCACATCTACACATCAAACATCCAGGCAAGATATAACTATCCAAGTAGAGATACTGTGAAACCCCCCATATAGGCGTTAGGTCCGCGTAAGCATCACCTTTGGCATCAGATTTCTCATCACCATCCAGATCACATACTTACGGCTCTAAAGATACAACATCCAACTAAGGTTGTGGGCCCCCTATATAGGCGTTAGGCACACAGAAGCATCACTGAAGGCTAGATGGCTCGTCCCTTCGCGGATCATACACTTACGACCTCAAGGAACCCCATTCTATTTCTAGTTTGGGAGTCAACCGCATTAATCGATAAGCAAGCAGCCGATTTATATACGAGCAAACATCGACGATAAACAAGAAGATACAAAATCCAACTAAGGCTGTGAACCCCCTATACAGGCGTTAGGTACACAAAAGCATCACCGAAGGCTAGATGGCTCGTCCCCTCGCGAATCAAACACTTAAGACCTCAAGGAATCCCATTCTATGTCTAGTTTGGGAGTCAACCTGTTAAACGACATTCAGTCCTACATAAAGATATTCTCACAACATAGGAAGAACAAAGATGAAAGAAAGCAATTAATCAAACTACGAACATAGCGATTAACAACGAAAAGAAGAGTTATATACATTGCCATGGAAAGTTTAACGATATAACATGCTTGCATGGGCAGCGGGACTAGTCCCCGCACCCCAACGAAAAGGTACTACTCGCTAATGATGCGAGAAACAAGAAGAGTAAGAAAGAGAGAGAAATCTGCCATGGACTCGGTGCAGAAGGTAGTCGTAGATCAGTGAAGTAGATACAGCCTCCTACGTCGTGTCGGAGGAGATCTGGATGCGAATTGGAGTTGCCAAGACAGACCGGACAATCTCCCTTGCTGCATCTTTCTTCTCTCCTCAGCCTCCTTGGTTGCAACACGGGCAGTAGGTGAAATGAAACTGGCACAGACTAGACTGGTTATGATCGGATCTGTCTACAGGAAGCCTGTCGGTGTCCTAGAACCGATGTCCAAGTAAGGACCCTTGGGGCCCTATTTATAGGCACAAGACCGACCCCAAACGGTCTTGGGTTAAAAGAGACCAAACAGTTTCATTTAGTTTAGACCAAATGGTCTTGAAATATCCCCTCTGAACGATCTGGAGACCGTTTGCTACCAAACGGTCTGGATACCGTTTGCTACCAAATGATCGCTCCAAATGGTTTTGGGCAAACGGTCTCTCCTTATGGTTTGGGCAAATGATCTGTCCTTGTGGTTTGGGCAAACGATCTGTACACAGGGGCAAACGGTCTTCAACAGCAGCAAACGGTCAACGCTCCAGCAAATGCCCAAATGGTCTTCAGGAAGCACCCATTCGGTCTCGATTTCTTGCTTAATCTAAACGGTTTCCAAGTCACGGCCAAACGGTCTGATATCAGAATCAAGCAAACGGTCCTACTTCGATCAACGCTCCACAAACGAGCAGCAGACAGTCCGTTGGTAAATCGATCCAGTAGCCGTCCAATCTATCAAATGATCTTCAGCCTTCTTCTGTAGGCGCGACGGCCTCAGGGCGACCCTAGTTGGTCTGCGAATAACCCCCAAACGACCTTGCTCAGGAGCTACAAATGTGTGCTGGTCGGAGGTTGAAGACGACGCCGTGGTTAGGCACTACAGTCGTGGTAAAGCTGTTATCCCATGGCCGTGCCGCCTTGCACGTACGTGGTGGGTGAGAAATTTGGCCCTGACGATGTTGGGCCACGGCCGTGGCGTGATACCATGGTCATGGTGAGGTATCTGCCACACGACCGTGCTGCCTTATACGGGCGTGGCGAGTGAGAGAGGGTTGATGCAGGTAGGGTGCCACGGTCGTGGCTCGTCGACCACTGTCATGGCGAGTGAAAGCTCAGGTCTACCACAGTCGTGGTGACATCACATGGTCATGGTGATGGCAGAAGACCACGACTGTTTTGGACCACCACGGTCGTGGTTAGGACTCTGCTTCACAACCTTGAGTTCATGCACTGCTCGATTTCTTGTGGCTGAGTTATGCTTCCAATCGATCTCTGCTGGTCATACGGTCTTGAGACCGCATGGGCTCAAATGGTCTTGGGACCGCATGCGCTCAAACGGTCTTGGGACCGCATGGGCACAAACGGTCTTGGGACCACATGGGCACAAACGGTCTTGAGACCACATGGGCTCAAACGGTCTTGAGACCGCATGGGTTCAAACGGTCTTGGGACCGCATGGGCACAAACTGTCTTGAGACCGCATGGGCTCAAACGGTCTTGGGACCGCATGGGCACAAACGGTCTTGAGACCGCATGGGTGGAATTGCTTGGTTAGATTTCTTGATCAGAGCCAGAGATGAAGGCGGACCCTGCCTACTTGTTCAACTTTGTCAAAATCTGCATTGAATGAACAATATTTAGTAGAAACCTAGATAATTGAATCAATTAAGTAGTTTTGCACATTATGATTCATATTGGTATTTAATGAGTGAGAAAGTATATATATGGAGTTGAATTTGTTCCAAAGTGATAATTGAATTCCATGATGAATATGCATTCATCACAACCTATTGAGTTGAATCATGAGAACATAGCTTTGGGCATGGACCTAGCACTTGGGGATGTTTCTCTAAAGACAAGATTTGAAGTAGTTTAGACTTCCCTCTATCTAGATCCTTTTTGTTGTATCTTGTTGTAAACCCTAATGGGAGATTTTGATGTACTTTTCTAATCTTTTAAAATTGTTTATAGTCAATTATTTTTATTCCACTACTACACTTTGGTCTTTTGCATACCATTATAATAAATTTGGAAAATTTATACCTATTCCAACAGACCTTTAAGTGTGTTTGGAATGGATATTAAATTTTCAAATTTTTAGTAAGGAGGTGATCCCGCCTCCTTACATTATGCCTGATAGTTTATGAGGTAGGGATGCAGAGCTTTGGATGATCTTGACCGGACATATGTTTTGATAGAATGTTTCATCTAGGTAGGGATAGATGTGTATCCTTAAAGAGATTGAGCCATCTTCTAAGAGAGAACCTCCAGTGGTAGGACCAGTTATAGGGTTAGCTATAGAGAAAGAGTGATACTAGATGAAGAGGGTTGGAGACCTAGACTTTGAGATATGAGAAACCATGCAGAGGTTGGTATGGTATGGCCTAGAATAGATGGCCCGGAGTAGGTGCTTGGAGTTTCTTCATGCATGACCTATATAGAGGCTATCATACCTTAGGGTCCTTTAGAGGAACCAAACCCTAGAAAAGAGAAAGAGGCTTCTTAAAGCAATGTATAGATGATATGAATGCCTACCTTTTAGGTGTAGGAATGAGAGTTCCAAAGACCCTGAAAAGGTATGGCATGGTAACAAGTGGTGAGGCCTCACACCCAGTTGGTTGTCCTTGTGTAGGAATCTAAGGGTTGTTCACATGGAAGAATGTTAGGAAGTATATGCCATATCTTGTATAGGGTTGGTTCATGTTTGAACAGCTGAGCATGTAGTTAGATAGCTGATGCGTAAGAAGTGAACTTGGGGTTCCTGGACCAAAGAGGGGAAGTAGCAATACCTGGTGCAGATGATGCTCATGAGTCCGATTGAGTTCATAAGAATTAAGCGTGGCACCCCTCATGTTTAGAGCAAAAGGAATCCCCACTTGAACTGAGATATATGATTGATGAGACATTTACGCAAGTTGGTGACTTATGCATGTACGATATGGGCACAACTTGGAATAATGATGAACAAGTGTGACATACCAAGGAACTTGGAAATGGGTTTAATAATTTGTCTGCTTGATAGCCACGCGTATAGATAGCATGATAGGAGCTATGCACATACATGATGATATAAACCTTGGATGCAAGAACATTTTTGTGACCTTTGTTACTATCAAGTGTTAGTTTTCTCTTGTCCTGGGAAAGGACCCTTCATGTTAGGGTGAGCACCAATAGTTTTTTAGGTTTGAGGTAACCTTAATAAGATGCTTATAAGAGCTTAAAAGGTTAAGTGTAAGAGCACATAATATGAGAAAGGATCTATAAACCCATGTACAACCATCTTTAAGGGGTATACGGATATGTTTCCATGGAAGGTAACATGTATGGGGCCAGACTAGATTAGGTAGGTCACCATGATTCCTATGAAGGGATGTAAGGTTAACCATGAGTGCCTAGAGAGATGATGGAGATTTAGGTAAGGATCCAAGAATGAGATGTGCTTGAATATCAACAAAGGAGCCATGAGCTATGATAGAATCCTAAGTCAATACTCAGGTCAAGGAGGGATAAGACCAATGGAAGTAGGAGTTGTTTGTTCCCTGGATGCACAAGAGCATAGGGCCGGGAGGTAACAATTACCTTTTCCTGAGGCCCATGGGTTATGAGGTTGGCCACCTTCATGAGTTCTCAGGGCCTAAGGGGTAAATGTGAGAGGCACTCCCTAGGTGCATAAGGGTAAGATCACCCCAAAAGTACTGACACCCTAGATACCTTAATAAAATGACTAACGATTATATATATAAACCCAAAAGTGTTTGGGAACAACCTTTCCATGGATGTAAACATAGAACTGAGATATTCATGGTGTGGAGACATGTGAAGTATGGCTGGAAAGTGTAACGGTGATGTGTGATGTGCCATCTCTACTCTTGGAACATGATGAACTCTATATTTGGACTGTAGCCAAATGCTTATTTCGTCTTGTTATGGGTTTAAGAGATAGGATAGAACATATGCCATACTAAGGATAAAAGTGATATGAGAGGTAAATACTTGAATTGAAACCTTTATATGATAATTGAGGATTAAAGGAAGTACCATGCCTTTGGGAGCATGTTGGATAGATGGTTTGAAAGCACATATGAACCAAGGTAATATGAGGGCGTACCTATCTAGAGTAGTTTGGATTCTATGAGTTATAGTTTTGGGTTTGGTAACTGAGATGATGGAAGCAAGAGCTTGAAATTTTTCTAACTCAGAGAGACCTAAACCCAAGACAAGGACGATGAGTGGAGTATATGAAGATTTATGGCTTCACCATCACCGAGAACACAAGGAATCTAATGTGGTAATAGATGTCCATAGCTAGAAGCTGCTCGGGTGTGAAACTATCTTGCCTAGCCAATAGAGAAGGCTGGGAGAGGTTGCTAATTGGAACCAACAACCAATGGACAAGCTAGACCTGTGTGGATAACATCCAGATTCAACCAGACCGATAGACCAAGTTGGTAACTACCCAACTCAAAGCTTGACGAGATGAAAAGTTTATTAGGAAAACCTCAGATGTACCTCTTAGGAAGAGTAGGTGATGAGATCCACTACTAGAGTGTTTTAGGGTTTCTGAGGGATCACCCTGGAAGAATCATGTCGTGCCAAAAGCTCATGATTCTAAGTACACTGCACACCCTGGTACTACCAAGATAGTTAATGTTTGCAGTGATACCTAGAATGAGGAAGAATATAGAGGTGCATGTAGACAATGGCCATACATGCCAAAGGGTGAAGGCTGAACACCAGTAACTAGTAGATTGCTATAGAGGATTGGAAACTCTCGAGTGGAATGGGAGCAGATCACCATAGACATAGTGGTGAGTCTCCCCTGGACCGAGAGAGATCATGATGCAATATGGGTTCTGGTAGATCACCTCACCACGTCAGTACATGTCATTGCCTTAGGGGCCACTGCCAATGTGAACAATCTAGTTGAGCTATATATTGAGAGGTGGTTCGACTACACGGTGATCTGAGTTCATATATTCTTGAGCATGGCCTTAATTTCACTTCCATGTTGTGGAAGTAGGTGCATGAAGAACTCAATAGATTGAAGATTAGTACAACATGTCACCCCCTGATTGATGAACAGTCAAGAGAGTATGATCCAGACTTTACAAGGTCTGATGAGAGCATATGTGCTCATTTGGGGTGAATCATGGGAGTAGTTATTGCCCCTAGATAAGTTTTCTTGTTAGAATAGCTACCACTACCAATATCAGGAGGTATGAAGCTCTTTATGGGAGGACGTGTCAGTCACCCCTTCACTAGGATGATGTCGATGAGAAGACCTTGTAGAGGTTAGAGAAACCATAGTTATATGTTGAGAAAGTTGCTTCGATTGATCAATGGCTGAGAAAGCCCTTGATCGATAGGAGTTGTGTGCTGAAGCGAAGCAGACTGACTCACACTTCACTATGGGTGAACATGTGTTTTGGAAATCCGACCGCTCTGAGCTATCTCTAAGAATAGAGGAAAGTTGAGTCCCTGATACATGGACCTATTTGAGGTTTTAGAATGGATTGGTGGAGCTTCTTTTGTTTATCCTTAACCCTCAGGATAATATGATGTATGATGTGTTCCATATGTCCAATCTAGAGCACTACGTAAGGTACCTGAGCCAAGTGCTGAGCATTGAACCTATTTAAGTCCAAGGGATGCTAACTTACCCTGAGTCAGGTGAGAGAGAGCTCAGGAGTAAAGAAAAGAGATGATAACAGTTCTTTGGAAGCACCATGGAGAGGATGAAGCCACATGGGAGCTGATGATGGATATGGAAAAGTCTTATGCTGAATTGTTTGTATGTTTGGTGGAATTTTGAGGGAAAAATTCCTATAAGAGGGGTAGGATGTTACAACCCCAAATTTTGGGCTTATATGATTTGAAATGCAATTTCTCCAATAAAATGTATGATTATGAAATTGTATGATTTATGTGTATTGAATGGATTTCTCTGATAATATTTCCTTTAAATGTACGATTTTGTGGATCCTAATGAGTTAGTGAGTCTAATATGATAAAAAGGAAATAAAAGTTGAATGAAATCAAATAATGCATAAAAAGGAAAAGAAATTAAGATAATGATGAGACATATGTGGAATTTTCTGGAAAGTTGTATTATTGATCGTCATGGATGATATTTCGAATCCACATGGTTTCTAATGGTAAACAAAATCTTAATAAAGTAAATAAAATTTAGGAGAGAGAAAATATGAATAAAATATGCCTTATTAAGTGACGTCTTGCATATGAAGAAAAGTCTCTCATACTTTTGAATTTGAGTCCCAAACTTTACACACATGTAGTTTAAGTCATAATGGACTTTCCTTTAAAATATGGGATTAATTGGAGAGGTTTGAGAATTATGATTAAAACAAATTTCCTTAAGTAAAGTGCTTAATATCAAATGTCACACATAAATTCAATTCCATATAGGTTTGGGTGCGCGTCGCCAACCGTCAGATCAAGTGATCCAATGGTGGACCTCGCGTCACCCAGCTCAAGTCAGAGTCAGATTTGACCGACGACGACTAAGCTTTGACTCCGGTACCCACAAGCTCTAGTGCATGTGCATGGAAGGGAACTTCAGATTTCGAATTGAGAGAGGATTCCACACCTAGATGACCTAGGTTTTTCTAGGTTTTGTGGTCGTTCTTGGAAACACCTAATCCTAGTTGGATATGGATTTGGCGACAAAGTTGGGGAGCCAAAGATGGACCCCCACACCTATAAATAGACCTCCTCTTGACTTGAGTCGAGCATCACGAGTGACAACGGTGACTCCTTGGCCCTGATCGTGCTCTTATTCGTGTTATTGAGCAAGCTTCGGTGAGGATCGAGTGCAACGCCATCGCGGAGGAATCACGAGTCAAGAAGACAAAGAAAAGGGGAAAAAGACCCCGCTACCCCTAGATCCAGAGAAGGTGTGGAGAGCCAGGACAGTCTTTCACCCGACGCAGAGCGCGCAGCTCGCATAGTGACTCAGGACACATGGCAAGAAGAGATTCGTGGAAGTGACCCACGTCAGATCGCCTAAGTAAGATATCCTTCGCTGACGTGTCATCTTCTCATTGGTCCTTATGGTTTTATTTTGTAAAAATGATAGAAAATCATAGGATGATTGGATTATGGCATGTAATATATGAAAATTGATTATAAAAATGCAAGGAATCCAATAAAAATATACTTGAATATTGATTATGCCTAAAATTAGAAAATTATATAAAGTTGGCACCTCTAATGCATTTATGAATGGAAAACCCTAATTTTGAGATTTGGTAAAGTTCTTTGGACACTTTAAAGCCAATATTAACCCATTATTAATGAAAGGAAGATTTATATCTAAAAAGATAATCTTTGTGCTTAATTGGCTCAATTTAGGGTTTCATGTGTAAAAAGTGCATTAATGGGCCTAGAAACCCTAATGTTGGTAATTATGACTTTTAATGGTTTTAATTGTGAAAATCCATGAATAAAATAGAGATATGAGGATCCTAATCCAAATTGAGAACACATGACCCTTAATGTGGATAATTTGAATGATTAGGGTTTTATGAGTAGAAAAGTTGCTTTAGGGTTTGTTGACTCAAAAAGGTAAAGTTTGAGAAACTGATTTAAGAAACCCTAATGAATCTTAATGAGACTTAGAAACCTTAGAAAGGTGTCCCAAGTCAATAAGGAGTTGTTTGGGATATGATGGTAATAGTTAGGCATTATACATGTTTTCAGGATCAAGATTGCTTAATTAGTTGCTTGACTTGCTTGATTGGATATCTTGCTTATATTTGAGACTTGAAATCAGGTATGTGGTTATGCTTATGGCTAATTGCTCTAGTTTCATGGTGATTTCTGAGGTTTTATCGGTTGCTTGAAATTAACTGTTTGGTTGACATTTATTTCATGCAACTATAAAGTGACCATGACTATCACCATAAATATATGTGCATAACTAGCTTAGATCCTAGTCCTCCTCTATAGCTTTGAGTACTTGTGAGATATGGATAACCTAGTCATTGGTATACCCTTGGGATAGGATCATCAGGTTATCTTGAGTTGATGTTTAGTCTACCTTTGGGGTAGGATCATACGACTATATGATCCTATGTGTTGGTCTACCCTTCGGGTAGGACCATAAAGGGGCTATTTGGGATCTACCATTTGAGAAAGGTAGTATCTATGTCCATTGCAGGTACAACACAGAGGAAAGGATATGTTAGGATTGAGTAGTTATCTTTAAGTTGTAAGTTTGATATGTTAAACAATAATTTGGTTGCAATATGTTGTTACAAATAGATGCAAGCTTTTGGTTCCCCCACATACCGGTATAATATGTTATACTGACTGACGTTTTGGTTGTCGGCATTTTAGGAATACATGATAGTGAATGAACATTTAAAGTGGCATTTGAAGAATAAAGCTAAATAAAGATTGGAGGATTTCGTTAGATAGAACTCTACTTTGGGTAAAGTTCCAAACTTTTATTTTTTAAAGGTATGTGAAAAGTAAAATTTTATCCTACTTTAAGCTTAGTCTCTGGTAGAATTTATTAATTATTTTTTATTATTTGCAAAACCATATGATCGTGTTTTGGGATAACAACTCTAGCTTCTTGGTCTTCCTTAATTGGGGGTTACCGAGGGGTGGGGTCGTTACAGACTAGGTGTCATATTTTCATTCATGAAAAGCATGATGCAATAAAATCAGATCAACTTTCCACCACAATTTGTTCAATTCTCTTTTTATGTGCTCTTGTATACTCTACCATTTCTTCATTGCAAATGGCATCATTTTAATTCTATCATCCATAATTGTAAATTTATTTTAAAGTTTGAGGTTTATAAAGGAATTAAACTATTTTAATAAGATGAAAATGAGACTCCAAGGCATATGCTTTTACTTTTTCATCAAAATCTCTTCTAGTTCTTATACTAGGACCGTCATGGCTCTATATTTTATTCTGCTAGTCCTATAAAATGCGTTTTGGGTGATATATGAATATCCCGTTAAGTTTGAAATGCTGGACCAACCATGGGTACAAACCATATATACTCACTAGTGTTAAAGGATGACAAATAGTTGAAATAATAAGAAAAAATAACTAGCATAGACAAATTAATACATGTATTTCTTTGAGGTCAAATAGAGATGTAGCAACTACAGTCACTGGAGAGATTTATTCATCCATTTCAAAGTTATACATTTTTATAATTTTCCATACAATATGTTCTCCTTTTTATATTTTCTAATGGCAAGGCATAAAAGTGTTAATAAAATAGAATTCTTGTGTATTTTTCATTTGTTATTATTTTAGATTTGAACTTACACTGATATTGTTGGCCTTGACAAATAGATTTATGCATATGAATAATGATCTATATTCAAACCACTGATGTTTTTAGAAATCATAGCCTCGACCTAGCAACTAGTTTCTAATTTGGAATGAATAAAATCCCTCAAGATATCCATATTATTTGATCCTAAAATAAATAAGGATTTCACTTTTTGATAGATTTAACGAGGAACATGACAAAGATTATCGATTAAAGAGAGACCCGAACAATCCAAAATTTGATTAAGAAAATAAAGAAATATTTCATTTAAAAGAATGTTGGAGCAAATATTCTAGACAATAATTGATAAAAAATAATTCAAAATCATTCAATTCATAAATAAAATAAATCTTAAGACAATGCACATGAGCATCAATTATGCTAGGTTTCTTAAGGACACAAACAAATTATAATGACATATTTGATATGACCCAGTCGATCCTTAGTATGGGCTTTGCAAAAATATCAAAATTGTATTATAAGAACCAATTTGTTTAATCAACACATCATGACAAGCAATATGATCTCTACTAAAATGTGTATACCCTCAATATGTATATCTTTACTATGCAACATAGGGTTGTGGTCTAAATTAGTTTCAATAGTGTCTTCACAAAAGATAGGCATGGATGTCAAGGAAACACCATACAATTTTAAGCATATGTTGTGTCCACAAGGTAATTACCAATTTTACTCATAGGAGTGCTTTATGTCAAGGTAATTGTAATTGTGTCAATAGAAAATTAGCCTTTTACTCATAGGAGTGCTTTATGTCAAGGTAATTGTAATTGTGTTAATAGAAAATTAGCCTTTTGCTGGAGATTTCCTCAGTTGATTTCTAACATAAATCATAAAGCACTCTTTTCGCCTAAATCTGAGTTATCACTTCTCCTCTTTCTTCATGTATACCACGTAATTCATACCATATTTTATAGGAAGAAGAGGATGATGTCTATGAGATGGAAGATATTTTCTTTTCAACTACAACCCTTTGAGATGTTGATCCTACACTTCTCATGTGATGTAGTCATTGATCCTATCTTGGATTAGGTTTTTAGGCTTAGTTTAGGTGTACTTTACTTATGAATCTGTAAGCTCAAAACTGTGTATGAAAATGGCCAGATGTACTCTGAGAATGCTTTATCATTTTAATTATGAGCTCTTTTCTTGTGCAACTCTTGATTAATATAATCTCGTCCCATTGCAAACTAACTTGTGACATAAATTTGGTTGTGACTTTTTAATTTTTTTACAATCATTAGATAAAAATGAAATTTTCTTTCATATTATAACACATCTACCATGTTTTATGGTGTATGCTTTCTACTGGTCGATATCCGTCTATGAATTTTTAAAATATTTGTTATTTTGTTTGTATATCTCTTTTTTATCTACGTCTATAGACATGTTCTTCTAATCGTCCATATTTCCTATATTGTCAATCTATTCTTGGAGAAGACCCATAAATTCCTTCTATAACTATATAAAAAACAAAGCTACCTAGATTGTTTTACTTTGAAATATAATAAAATAGGAGATACAACATAAGTTAAGAATGAGCACAATAAAGGATTTCTTTAAAACCCTAATTACTCCAAAGGTATGATTTTACTTAAAAATATATTAGTACATCTATGAAATGGTTTGTCATCTTGACAAGGAATTAGAATGTTTACTTTTAGGTACATAGTCTAAGATCATGATTTGATGATGACTAAACATTTAACTTATTTATGTCTCTACCTGGGTGATTTTTAAAATGAAAAACATATTTTCAATGACCTAATTTGCATTTCTTAAATTTGATGTTAAGATCAAAACATGCACAAAAACCAATTTTGTTTAAGATGAGATAAATGGATCTTTATATATTTGATGTAAACCACTTTTAGTGAATGTCTATCTTGTAATTAAGTTCATAATGAGTATCATAATGAGTATAATGAATATTCACACACTACTAAATATTTATAATAATCCAAATATAAACATATTTGACCAAGTTTTCCTAGTGGAAACTCATGCAACCTAACTATGAAGGTACTTGTAAGTACCTATGTTAGCCAAGTTTTCCCTGAGGAAACTTAGATGACTATAGAAAACCAAGAAACCAAGAAATTTCACTATCAGATATTTCAAGGGAGAAACTTAGGCAACTAACCTACCGAGGCACTCCAAGGGCTAGTCTTCGATCAACTATATTTTGAGGAACTTAGACAAGAATAAAAAGTGAACATAGATCTGTTGGATTTATACCATACCCACTAAAGACTATAATTCATTCATATCATTACTACCTACTAGTTGGAATGTTTCACTACATATATGGGACACTTAGGAGTCTCCATTTTCACCTCCTTTATTTGATATGGAGGACCTTGCCAAAAGAGCCCCAAAAACTCACATTGAGCATAAACTTGCATATATTATAGAATAAGTAGGATATTGCAAGAGAATAATATGGATGGGGGAGAGTAGTGGGGGGTGACATTTCAAGCAACATGGAAGATGATCATCGTCATCTGACACCTCATAGCATAGAGCATGGATCCTTGCAAACCATTACGCTAAATATTGATTCATCGAAGAAGTTGTAGGAAGATATGTTCCAACCATTGTATAAAGGAAATAATACAACTCTAGAGAAGACATAATTATAGTAGAAGAAGATGAACTCATATATCCAAAGAAGGAAGCACTTGAGAATGAAAAGAGATGGAGAAATTACTTGGTTAGGTATATAATTGGCTTTAAATCCCATCTTCCCACACTTTAGTTGAATCTATTGTATATCTAAGATATGAATGGGTTGATGGGGGTCATTGGTAGAGGAAATAGTTTCTTCCTTATCAAATTTTTTGTCCAGATAGATCTTGAACATGCACTTGAAGAGGGTACTTGGATTTTTAAAGGGAAGACTGTCATTCTGATGAAATGGGAGCTGAGCAAAGTGCATTTTGGGTCTTCATCTTTGAGACAAAAGGATGTTTGAATGAATAGGATTTTCTTTTGTATAACTCTTTGTTATGATAGATTAACAAGTGAATGCAATAGAAAGGAGTTTTCCAAATTGTAAAGTTTTATCCCTATTAGCTTCAACCTCCTTGAATATCTCAAAGTTAGGTCTGATGAAGGTGAGTGGCACACTAAATAAGAGTATGAATGGTATCATTTGAATTGCATCTCCTATGGCCTATTCAGGCATGTTGATTGCAAGAAGTATAAATATTCTACCATGAAACAAGTCAGGGTTTAGAGAATAAAGTGGTTTTAGTGGAGAGTGAATCTTCATTAACACTGGTTCCTCCGTATGAATATAACTTTCTGGTTGAAGTTGATTGTCAACACGATGTACTGATAAAAACTTTGGTGAAATTTGAAAATAGTTCAAATGAATGCAGAATTGACAATGAAGAGATTACTGTCAAACCTGACAATACTCTTCTTAAGGATAATATAGATAGAAAAGTTGAATTCAAGAGAGCCATTAACAAAAAGAAATCAAAGTCCATTAAATAGAAGATCTTGATATTTTACATAAAAAGTTTAAGGATCTTGAGAAAACCAAAAGGGTACTATGATTCCAAAAACCAATGAAGCATTGGTTGATGATGATTCCTGTGGATATAAAATCCTTTCATATTGTCTTTTGGAATGTTATTATTCTTAATAATAAAGCCTAAAAATTCCCTAAGGAGCTAAAGAGGGTTAGTCTTCGGATTATTATCTTGACAGAGATCAAAGTTAGAGGTAGTAAAATCCAAAGACTTCTTGACAAGTTCTTTCAAGGTTATTGTTGGTTTTCAAACCATGTTTCACATGACTTGGGTATGTTTCTTGTGCAAGAAAAAGATGACATTCACTCGATTACAAAGATTTAGGAGTTTGATAAAAAAAATCATGTGAAGGTGCAAAGTGAACACGCTTCCTTTTTTCAGTACTAATATTCATGGACATAATTATGATTATGATAGAGTGTATCTATATAATGATATTGAATGCATATCAAATTATCTTGTTGATCCTTGAATCTTAATGTAAGACGTTAATGTTGTGAGAAAAGATGTCGAATGCATTGAAAAGGAGACTCCCACAAAGAAGTGCATGGAAGATCTTACATGTTGTATTCTCAACTATGACTTGATTGAGTTGGATCTTAATGGTTCTTTTTACACATTAGAAATCATAAATGTGTTAAATATTTTGTCATCTCTAGAATTTATAGAATAATTTTCTATTTGGAATTTATGTATGTGTTCATTGTTTTCCATGGATAGGTTCACACTACTATCAGTAGTGGTAATAGATTTATTACTTCTACTATTGGCAAGGGCTTCCTTGTGAAACCTCCTTTCCATTTAATATATGCCAGGAAAAAAGAGACACTTCTAAGATGTTATTGGAAAAGGTTGAAATTTGTATGTTGAAGGGCATTCCATGTATAAAGTTTATAAAAAAATGAGGAGTGGTAAATCTGAGGTTATTTGTTGGAACAAGACGATTGGTGATCTCTTTGATTCTTCCATGATTCTTTAAATAGAAGCCACTCAAGATTAGAAGAACTATTATGATAACCCTAGTGATTGAAGACCTTTGTCAGAAGGCCATTAATATTCGTAATCTTGCTATTCATGCTTATCTATAAGCAAAGTCTTTTGTAAGGCAAAAAAATATCATATCCAATGTCTCTAGTAGGAAGAGTCTAAGTCCAAGTTTTTCTACTCATCCATGAAAGTAAGAAGAAAAATAAACCCCATTAAGGGTCTTGTTGTTGATGGTTCTATATGTAGTGATATGTCAAAAATAAAAGGTTTTGTGTCACATTTTTACAACAATTTATTCAATAAAAGCTCTCCTACTTCTATTGAACTTGTTATTGAGATTTAACTAAGTAAATTAGATGAATACCAAAAATTTCATCTTGATAAACATATTACTAAGAAGGATATCGAAAAAGAATATCTTAATATTTATGTTGATAAATGTTCAGGTCCTAATGGGTTCGATGGGAAATTTTACATGGAGTGTTGGGAATTTGTTAAGCATGAAGTTACTCCTACAATGTTATTTTTTCTAGGTCAAAGTCTTTAAAGGAATTTAAATAAAACATTAATCTCACTTATTAAAAAAAGTAATGACATATGTGATATTAATAACTGGAGACCCATTTCTCTTTGTAATGTTTTGAATAAGTTGATCTCTAAAATTATGGAATATATATTGCAAAAATTATTCCTGTTGGGTTTTATGGGAGGCAGAGAAGCAGCGGAAACAAAAATTTTCTCCCAAAACCTAGAATAAAAGGAATCACGTCAACATCTATACAATAAGAAAGATGGTTTGTGGATGCATACCTTGTCCCGAGGCTCGCTCGACGACAGTACCTCGCGCCTTGCGTGGTCTTCACCTCCGGTCTTGGACGATGTCTGTGCATCTCCTGGTCGCACCGGGACTGAAGTCTCCTGGTCTCACCGGGACTGTCGGGATTGACAGTTGTCCTCCGAGCGGCAGAGGTCTCCCGCCTCTGCAGTCGTCCACAAAGACTGCCTGGAACTCTGATCTCCTTGTCACATAAGGAATCGGAAGGAGTCGCACCCTCCTGTCGGCGTACTAGTTGCCAATACACTCTCCTGCCACCAGTCGCTTTCTGCAGTTGTCTTTCCCTTGTTGTGCCTCCCTTATCGGGTAGCACTTTCTCAGGCTCTCTCAGTTACCAAAACCAGAGAGAACGACAACTTTACAGAGCAACTGGTTTGCACTGAGTTGTACTTTGAGAAGCCCCCAATACCCCTATATATAGGAGGGTAATGGGATAGAATTCTCTATCTCGAGCAATGTGAGACTAAAGCAGGAGTAGAAGGGTTCGAGATTTTCCACAAAACAACCAACTCGCAACCTGAACCGATCGTTTCACAACTGAAACGGTCGGTTGGGGATCTGAGCCGGTCAGTTGACACCTCAACCGATCGGTTGGGACCCATGAACCAGTCAGTTCGTGGTCCTGGTCAGTTCCCGATTGACTTTCCAACTTTTGTTTCTAATTGGTATCAAATACCAATCCTTGTTCCAATCAAATTGGGCAAGTGAAACAAAAGGAAAATTCTCACCAATCCTACTTTCCCAACTTGCCCGATTGCAACAGTTGAACCGATCGTTTCAACACTTGAAGCAATCGTTCACCCTGTCCTTGAGCCGATCGGTTCATCACATGAGCCGATCGGTTCACCAAGCTGAGCCGATCGGTTCATCACATGAGTCGATCGATTGGGAGTACAGATTGTGCAGAATCCGTCAATTGCGGTTTCAATCAATCCGATACTCTAATCAATCAGTCCAACACCTTGAACACTATGATATTGAGCTATCAATTAATTGAGTGTTTAATTGAACTACTAAACTCCTTTAGTAATCAATCTAAACATGTTTGTGGACAAACTCCTCTTCCAGGTTAAATCCTATGTGTGTGACCCTACAGGTCCATTTCACGTTGGCAGTGAAAGTCCATAACACTTATGACTTCACAAGCAAAGGCGGTGCCTAGTCACACATTAGTGCTACCCAAGTGAAATAGAAATTTGGAGAACAACTTTCAATCCTACAATCTGTGAATGGTGTTACACTGAATGTATAATTCCTTTGTCACTGATATCCTGAATGAACTCGATGCATGGAACATTCATCCTGTCAACATTCATTCATTTCCTTGATCTCAGAGTAGACTGGGTGAGATGTGTGTGACATGAATATCACATATTGATTCACACGTGCATGCGCATGCCTTTCTCAATCCTACTCATCAAGTGGCCAAGGACATCAAACTCCCTCAGGAGGGACAAATCCCATATCTATGACTCACCCCTCAAAAGCCCCATGTCTCAAAACCACCCAATCATCACCTTTATAACAACCCATGTTTCAGGACTGCATTTGATGATGTCAAAGTGTACCCAACAACATCTGTTGAGTGTAGTGATTTCAGGTCTAAGAATCACACTCACCACCATCACTGTGAGAGCTGACTGTGACTACCAAGTCATGGTTCCATGTGTCACTCTCACGGTGGGTCTGTCCAGTACCTTGTTCTCTAACAAGTACCTATGTGCTTGGTTTGATATCACTATATCACGACTAATGAGATTCTGTCATCAACCAACACACAATCTAGTCTTTAGTGTTATTGATGTGTATGGTTATTTCCACAATAACAACTGACTAGGGACTAAACAAGAATGTATACTCTTAACATCCGTATGATCTCATCGTTTAGGTCCTCAACCCAAAAGCATACGTCATTGAGTAAAACAATCTTTAGACATCTATCATGTTACACCATCATCTCAGAAACAATTTAAACATATAGATCGGAAATTGCCTTTATTATTATTCAAATCATTTACAAAGTATCCCATTACAATCATCATATGACTTGCTCTATGGGCATACATACCAACAGACTCCCACTTGCACTTAGAGCCAGTCACCAAGGAACCTCAGTCCTTGTGACCTAGCATGACCATCATGCTTCTGCTGAGAAAGGGCCTTAGTTAGTGGATCAGCTATGTTGTCTTCAGTTGGTACTTTGCAAATATTCACATCTCCTCACTGTACGATGTCTCATATGAGATGGAAGCGCCGCAGTATGTGCTTGGACCGCTGATGTGATCTGGGTTCCTTAACTTGTGCAATAGCTCCATTATTGTCACAATAAAGCTTAATTGCATCACAACTACTGGGAACTACACCAAGTTCAGAGATGAACTTCCTAATCCACACAGCCTCCTTTGCTACATGTGAAGCAACAATATACTCGGCCTCTGTAGTAGAATCAACAACTATTTCTTGCTTGGAACTCTTCCAACTCACAGCTCCATTATTAAGGCAAAACACAAATCCTAACTGCGATCTGTGATCATCTTTATCAGTTTGGAAGCTTGCATTGGTGTAACCCTTTACAACCAGCTCTTCCTCGCCGTCGTAAACAAGAAACTGATCCTTAGTTCTTCGCAAGTACTTGAGGATGTTCTTTACGGCTGTCCAGTGAGCATCCCTGGGATCTAACTGGTACCTGCTCGTCATGCTGAGAGCATACGAGACATCTAGGCATGTGCACAACATAGCGTACATGATGGATCCGATGGCTGATGCATATGGGATTCCATTCATACGCTCCCTCTCTTCACAAGATTGGGGACATTGAGCTCTAGAGACGATGAATCCATGTAGCATGGGGATGTTGCCTCTCTTTGAGTTCTCCATGTTGAACTGCTTCATCACTTTGTCAATGTACATGCTCTGACTTAGTCCGAGAAACCTTCTAGATCTATCTCTATAGATCTTAATTCCTAGAATGTAGGATGCTTCTCCTAAGTCCTTCATTGAGAAAGTATTCCTAAGCCAAGTCTTTACCTTCTCTAAGGCTAAGACATCATTCCCCATCAAAAGTATGTCATCCACATACAATATGAGGAATGTGGTTGAGCTCTCACTAACCTTCTTGTACACACAAGGTTCATCTTCATTTTGAATAAAGCCAAACACTTTGACTTCCTCATCAAAGTGAAGATTCCAACTCCGAGATGCTTGCTTCAATCCATAGATTGACCTTTGCAGCTTACAGAATTTATTTGCATTCTTTGGATCTACAAAACCTTCAGGATGTGTCATGTACACATCCTCATTTATATTCTCGTTAAGGAATGCGGTTTTAACATCCATCTGCCAAATCTCATAGTCATAATAAGCTGCAATAGCAAGCATGATCCTGATGGACTTAATCATGGCAACTGGAGAAAAGGTTTTGTCATAGTCAACACCTTGAACTTGTCGAAATCCCTTCGCAACCAATCTACCTTTATAAGTTTGCATATTTCCATCCATGTCGGTCTTCTTCTTGAAGACCCACTTGCACCCTATGGGTTTTACCCCTTCGGGTGGTTCCACCAAAGTCCATACTTTGTTGGAGTACATGGATTCCATCTCGGATCTCATGGCTTCAAGCCATTTCTCAGAATCTGGTCCCTCCATAGCCTCTACGTAGGTAGTTGGATCATCATCTATGATCAACTCATCACCTTCCTGAGTCACAAGGTATCCAAACCTCTTAGGTTCAAGGCGGGTCCTACTAGATCTACGAGGTCCTTGTGTTACCTGAGGAGATTGAGATTCCACAACACCTTGTGAATCTCCATTTTCCTCTCATACATCTATTGGTTCAATGTTTTCTTGTTGGGCTTGAACCTCTTCAAGCTCTATTTTCCTCCCACTGCTTCCTTTGGAAATAAATTCCTTCTCAAGGAATACAACATCCCTGGTAACAAACACTTTGTTGTCAGTAGGGTGGTATAGATAATATCCCTTGGTTTCCTTGGGATATCCAACAAAATAACATTTATCAGATTTGGGTCCAAGCTTATCAGGAAACATTTTCCTAACGTAAGCCTCACATCCCCAAATCTTCATAAAAGACAAGTTGGGACACTTCCCGGTCCATATCTCATATGGTGTCTTTTGAACCGAATTAGATGGTACACGGTTAAGTGTAAACGTGGTGGTTTCAAGAGCATAACCCCAGAAAGAAATTGGAAGATCAGCAAAACTCATCATTGATCGCACCGTATCCAACAATGTGTGATTCCTTCTTTCAGACACACCATTATGCTGTGGTGTTCTAGGCGGAGTCCATTGTGATACAATACCACGGGCTCGCATAAGGTCCTCAAACTCCTGGCTTAAGTATTCTTCCACCTCGATCAGATCGAAGTACCTTAATACTTTTACCAAGTTGGTTTTGTACTTCATTCATGAAATCCTTGAACCTTTCAAGGGTTTCTGACTTATGTTTCATCAGGTACACATAGCCATACCTACTGAAGTCATCAGTAAAGGTAATGAAGTACTGATACCCACCTCTGGCATTAGTTCTAAAAGGCCCACATACATCAGTATGTATGATTCCTAATAGATCACTAGCTCTCTCACCTTTACCTGAAAAGGGAGTCTTGGTCATCTTGCCCAATAAATAAGATTCACATGTCTCTATTGATTCATAATCAAAAGAGTCTAGATAAACATCTTTATGGAGTCTAGAAATGCACTTCTCATTTATGTGCCCTAGACGACAATGCCAAAGATATGTTTTGTTTGAGTCGTTGAGTTTTTGCCTTTTGGTGTTTACATTGTATACATTTGTCTCTAAGTCTATCAAGTATAGACCATAAGACATTGGGGCACTGCCATAAAAGATCCCATCTTTAGAAATGGAACATTTTCCATTCTTAATAAGAAATTCAAATCCATCTTTGTCCAAACAAGAGATGGAAATGATATTCCTATTTATGACAGGTACATAACAGCAGTTCTTCAACTCTATTATTAGCCCACTTGGTAGAGTTAACTCATAGGTTCCTACGGCATTGGCGGCAACTCTTGCCCCATTGACAACACGTAGTTCAACCTCACCTTTCCCCAAAGGCCTACTTCTCTTAAGATCCTTCACATTTGAACAAATGTGAGATCCGCATCCGGTATCAAGTACCCATTACGAAGAAGTAGTAAAGTTAATCTCTATTATGTATACACCTGAAGTAGATATCTCTATCTCTGACTTCTTCTTCCATAGTTCCTTCCATCCTCTCCATGTAGAAGAAATTGGTTTGGCGAGAGAACCCTTCTCTCCCTCACCTTTTGTTCCATTGATCTCTATCAATGAACTTTCTTTCTTCTTCACCAACACACTAAGTGTACATAGAGTGGACTCAAAGGCTCCTGGTATATCTGGATTGTGCAGAACACTTCTCACAGTCCTCAACCAGTTATGGAATTTATTCTCAATTAATTTGCCCATTTTAAAAGATGATTCCTTTGCTATTCTACAAGAGAAAATTGCATTTTGTCAAAACTCCTTTTGATTTGATTTGAATAAAATTTGATGATAGTTAATTAGGCCTTTAATTAATTACCGATCCCACTATTTTGATTCAAATTGATAGCCCTCACCATCAATTCGGAAGATTGCAGCGTAAAATCTTCTAGTGGGTCAAGATCCATATTTCATCAAGTCATGAGTCAGCTTTGGCTGATCGCCCATAATCTTGACTATTTAGGTAGGCCATCATGCCAATTGCATCATATGAAACTCTTGATGAATGAACATGCGCAACACCTTGCCATGAACATTCCGTGCCTCTGGTCTTAGACGCTCTAAGAATCACCAGTTAAGTCTATCCCAAAAGCCGACACGGTAAACATGCACCCTGCTTTGGTAGAACCTGCATGTCGACCCTTCACACTTCCACAAGATGGACGACGCACCACGCTTTGGCATAACCTACGCTTGGTTGATCGAGTTTGCCATGTGTGTCGCTAATGGAAGGCGTATAAGACTTAATATTTTAATGAGGGATTTGGTTTTTATATACATATACATATCCAATCACCATAATATATAGTATGTATCATATACATGCTATATCCCATAGAAAACATGTGGAACGATAAAAGTAATGATTATGGCCATCCTATTGCGATTCCTCGAGCCAAGAGGAATCACGGTTATCTATGTCTACATCACATGCAACCTGTACAAGATGAAATCTGTGCTTGCCTTTCTGGGTTTGATCAGCTCATCTCCATGACTGATCGGCTCGCCATTAAGTTGGTTGTTCGGGTGCCACCAGCCGATCGACTGGCGCCTCCAGCCGATCGGTTCACCGGTCGTCGTGCATCTCCTCAGGTCACCACCCGCTCATATCGCTCCTCAAACTGGTCGTCTGGAACACCAACCGATCAGTTCATGCCTTGAACCGATCGTCTCAGGTTGTCCGCCAGGTCGTTCATCGTTCTTTGACATAACAGAAAATAAAATCTATCCTATTTACAATTGAATTGTGAAACCGCGAGTTACATTCGGGGGGAGAAAAGGTAGGAAAAGAAATCTCGAATTATTTTGAGCTACATCAGGAATAGGAGAAAAGGGAATCGGTGCGCAGACCGAGATGCAAGCAACCACATACAACCATACACAGATATAGGAGTTTATAGGACATAACCATACTACACATCCACCACAAAAGTCGTTTAAGGGAGACGTGTATCGAGTGCATTAATATTACATATCATATATCTATATTTGGGATTTGTGGATTAGACATGCATAAAGCCAATTTTATTCGCATCGTATGCAATAAATAAAGGCGACAAACCAAAATCGATCATATTGTAAATCCTAAAATATAGAGTAGTTGACATGGCTCTGATACCATTTTTGGGTTTTATGGGAGGCAGAGAAGCAGCGGAAACAAAATTTTTCTCCCAAAACCCAGAACAAAAGGAATCGCGTCAACGTCTATACAATAGGAAAGATGGTTTGTGGATGCATGCCTTGTCCCGAGGCTCGCTCGGCGACAGTACCTCGCGCCTTACCTGGTCTTCACCTCCGGTCTTGGACGGTGTCTGTGCAGCTCCTAGTCGCACCGGGACTGAAGACTCCTGGTCTCACCGGGACTGTCAGGATTGACATTTGTCCTCCGAGCGGCAGAGGTCTCCTGCCTCTACAGTCATCCACACAGACTGCCTGGAACTCCGATCTATTTGTCACACAAGGAATCGAAAGGAGTCGCACCCTCCTGTCGGCGTACTAGTCGCCAACACACTCTCCTACCACCAGTCACTTTCTGCAGTTGTCTTTCCCTTACTATGCCTCCCTTATCAGGTAGCACTTGCTCGGGCTCTCTCAGTTACCAAAACCAGAGAGAACGACAACTTTGCAGAGCAACTGGTTTGCACTGAGTTGTACTTTGAGAAGCACCCAATACCCCTATATATATAGGAGGGTCATGGGACAGGGTTCTCTATCCCGGGCAATGCGGGACTAAAGCAGGAGTAGAAGGGTTTGAGATTTTCCACAAAACAACCAACTCGCAACCTGAACCGATCATTTCACAATTGAAACGGTCGGTTGGGGATCTGAGCCGGTCGGTTGACACCTCAACCGATCGGTTGGGACCCATGAACTGGTCGGTTCGTGGTTCTGGTCAGTTCCCGATTGACTTTCCAACTTTTGTTTCTAATTGGTATCAAATACCAATCCTTGTTCCAATCAAATTGGGCAAGTGAAATGAAAGGAAAATTCTCACCAATCCTACTTTCCCAACTTGCCCGGTTGCAACAGTTGAACCAATCGTTTCAACACTTGAAGCAATCGTTCACCCTGTCCTTGAGCCGATCGGTTCATCACATGAGCCGATCGGTTCACCAAGCTAAGCCGATCGGTTCATTACATGAGCCGATCTGTTGGGAGTACAGATTGTGCAAAATCAGTCAATTGCAGTTTCAATCAATCAAATACTCTAATCAATCAGTCCAACACCTTGAACACTATGATATTGAGCTATCAATTAATTGAGTGTTTAATTGAACTACTAAACTCCTTTAGTAATCAATCTAAACATGTTTGTGGACAAACTCCTCTTCCAGGTTAAATCCTATGTGTGTGACCCTACAGGTCCATTTCACGTTGGCAGTGAAAGTCCATAACACTTATGACTTCAAAACCAAAGAGCGGTGCCTAGTCACACATCAGTGCTACCCAAGTGAAATAGAAATTTAGAGAACAACTTTCAATCCTACAATCCGTGAATGGTGTTACAGTGAATGTATAATTCCTTTGTCACTGATATCTTGAATGAACTCGAGGCATGGAACAGTCATCCTGTCAACATTCATTCATTTCCTTGATCTCAGAGCAGACTGGGTGAGATGTGTGTGACATCAATATCACATATTGATTCACACGTGCATGCACATGCATTTCTCAATCCTACTCATCAAGTGGCCAAGGACATCAAACTCCATCAGGAGGGACAAATCCCATATCTATCACTCACCCCTCAAAAGCCCCATGTGTCAAAACCACCCAATCATCACCTTTATAACAACCCATGTTTTAGGACTGCGTTTGATGATGTCAAAGTGTACCCAACGACATGTGTTGAGTGTAGTGATTTCAGGTCTAAGAATCACACTCACCACCATCACTGTGAGAGCTGACTGTGACTACCAAGTCATGGTTCCATGTGTCACTCTCACGGTGGGTCTGTCCGATACCTTGTTCTCTAACAAGTACCTATGTGCTTGGTTTGATATCACTATATCATGACTAATGAGATTCTGTCATCAACCAACACACAATCTAGTCTTTAGTGTTATTGATGTCTATGGTTATTTCCACAATAACAACCGATTAGGGACTAAACAAGAATGTATACTCTTAACATCTGTATGATTTAGGTCCTCAACCCAAAAGCATATGTCATTGAGTAAAACAATCTTTAGACATCTATCATGTTACACCATCATCTCAGAAACAGTTTAAACATATAGATCGGAAATTGCCTTTATTATTATTCAAATCATTTACAAAGTATCCCATTACAATCATCATATGACTTGCTCTATGGGCATACATACCAACAATTCCCTCTCTTCTTATCTACAATTAGTGTTCCTTTAATAAATGAAGGTGCACTAACGATGTGATTTTTCCATCTAATGAAGTCGCTCACAATTTCTACAAAAAAACAAGGGAAACTTCACATGTGTATGAAGCTTGATCTTTCAAAAGTGTATGATTAGTTAGTTAGGAGGCTTTATTTTTCATTGTGTAGAAAATGGACCTTCCTGCTAGTTGGATTGTTTGGTTGAAGGAAATATTTTCAATTATTTCCTACCACTACTACTATGTTTGGCTGAATGGTGAGTTTGTGGATGATTTTACTCCTAGTAATGGTTTTAGAGAGGTTGACCCTCTAGCATCATACATTTTGTCACTGTCTTGGTATGTTTTGCTCAGTTGTTGAATACAAATTTGAAAGATGGTAAGATTATACCTCTAGAGCCTCAATAAGATGGAGGTTTATCACCTTATTTTTATGGATGTTCTTCACTGGAGATAATGAAAGACATTCCTTAAATATTAATGAAATCTTTGGTAAACTCCAGATTATGACTAGTTTGATTATGAACTCTTAAAATAGCTTGGTTTTTTTGTAGATGTAATTATGAGAAAAGTCTTAATTTTGGTATTCTGAACATTGATGGAGGGAGTTTGCCACAATGATATCTTGGTATCCCCTTGTGTGCTGGAAAGTTGAAAGGGGGTTTTGTGCACCTTGTCTTGATTGAATCAAGTGTAGAATAGATGGTTGGAAATCAAATTTTCTCTCTCTGGCAAGTAGCTTGAACTAATCCAATGAACTATTTCTATAATGCATTTATTGTTGTCAACTAAATTTTCTTTACCTTACTCATTGGTAAATGAAATTGAGAAGATTTGTAAGAATTTTCTCTAGGGTAAGTCCAAAAAAGGAAACAATGTTCATCTTATCAAATGGGACATAATTTTCCAGGTGGTTTATTTGATCATAAATGTGAACAAAGTTGCTACCCTTTTAAATTTAGGGAACCTAGAAAAAAGAAGGATGCTCTTGGGTTAAGTGGGTTCATGAGAAGTATTTATGCAAGAGTAATATTTAGCATATTGAGGCAGATATTTCCATGTCATGGTATCTCCATAAACTCATTAGAGTTATAAATTTCCTTATCCCTAATATTATATGCATGGTGGGTGTTTGTAATTTTAATCTTTAGGGTGGCCACTGGATCACATACTTTCATTTTTTTGTTTGATGTTCTTGGTCCATAATATTTTCTAAGACTTGGACTTCTTAATGATGCTAAGATATCATGCATCGTTAAATATGGATCCAAGAATGTGCATACTAGACACATGTGTTTACCTCTCCTATCATTCATAGCGAGTTAACATGTACCTTCTAATAAAGAGGATATTATGCTATTTGTAGGAAAAGATAAAGTGAACCTCAGAGTTGTGTGGAATGAAGTTAGACTGGAGATCCCATTGATCCAATATTTAATTGAATTTAGAGACTCAAGTGTACTAAGAAATTTTAGTTTCATTCTTTAAAAGTGGGGAATAATTAATTTCCAACATGTGACTATGCCAATAGTTGGGTCTTCACTTAACATTCATTTGTTTCTTATGTATGTTGGGTTATGAAGATAACAGTCATGTCAAGTTTTCCTGCAAGTATTTTTATGAAATCTAGATTCTAACTTCTACTATTTTTCTATTTTGTTCCATTGTGCACTTTATATTTGCCAATGGAAAACTTCTCTAATTGCCCATGCTAACTTTTATTTCCTATGGCTTGAAAAGAATTCTTGGGCTCACAATATTAAAAGTTTATCAGTGACGATTCTTTGGGAACATATAAAAGGTATATTTTTGGTCTTCTAGATTATTTTATGACTCTTGGATCTGGAGATTTTTAATAATATTTTGTGTTGTGGAGTTTCCTTTACAAGGCGAATTTCCTTGGTTATTTGCAAAAGATAACTATTTTCTTATGCGGCTATGGATAATTAATGTCTTGGATTTGTTTCCATTGTTTTTGTTGATTCTTTGATGAAAGTTGGTTTTCTCACCCCTTTCAGAGTTTGTTGTTTGAAGACTTTATCTTAATCCATTTCTTTTCTTTGCTCATTTTCAACAACAGTTGCATAAACACTAACAAATGTATATATACCTTCTACAAACAAATACAAGAAATCAAGGTGTGCTTTCACACCAAAATATATTGTAGGAGAGTCGACACTACCTAGTATATTTTGTAAGTCTCTCATAATCTATCTCACAATCTATTTTACTATGAAAATTGCCTGTATCTCTCTTAGATAAGAGAGGTTGAAGGGCAAGAAACCCTTATCAAAGGAAGGTACCCCTAGGCAAGTGATGTATGATTTTTCACACATAAAAATTTACTATGGATGAGAATCCCTAGTTTTTACCAAGACAAATAGTACAACAATTCCACCTATAAGAGGATGAATCTTATAATAGTATAGTTTAGGGTGAATCTAAAAGACAACATTATTAAGAATTAGTTGATTAGTTCAACCATTATGGGAAGAGTATTTAACATAAAGGATTCTGACTGTTGATTATGATAAGTGTAAGAAGAAAAAGACCAAACTAGATCTAAGTTGATCAATGGATGGAAATACTAGGGTGAGTGGGCTTCATGATCATTACCTATGTTTTATCTCTCACTGCATCATAAACAAGCATGAATAATTAACATTGAGGTCAGGTAAGTTCCCTTTAAACATAGGATTGAACCCTGGTAGATATCACTCCAGACTTGTTGTCGCACAATCTTGAGATCCTATACCCATCACCTCAAAAAACACCTATCTGAAGTTCACATCAATGGTATAACAAGAAACAATCGACATAGTAGATCTAGGATCAAAGTTCTCTAGACTCAAGATCATGATAACCATATAAACATGTTCATTAGACAAGTATACAAGCATACAATGACTAATTCAAAATGCAACAAGGTTCCTAAAGATTTAGATGAATTAAAAGGAAAAATGTAGGCAGTGGGGATACTCCCCACACCCTAGCATAAGAAACTACTCACTCCTTATGGCGGAAACAAGGTAAACATTGTTTAGAGAACAAAATGTGATATCCACAAATGAAAACGAATGGGCACACATGATGTGCATATGCTTGTATTATTTCTTAGGGACATCTTGACAGAAGCACATCAACATAACACCACAACAGTTGATTGGATGGTGGAATGGAGGTTGATTGCTACTAAAGGGTTGTCGATCGAGTTGACGATGGTCGATAGGTTCTAAGTGGAGGTCAATCGAGCTCCCTCTTTCAAGGTCGATCAATCAAGGAGGATTGGAGGTCAATTGATCTCCATCTCTTGAGGTTAGTTGAGTGAGGTGGAGAAGAGGTCGACCAATCTTCGTCATTTATGGTTGATTGACCGAGGTGGAGTGTAGGTCGATTAAGCTCCCTCTTTCAAGATCCATCGGTTGAGCCTTGTTGTGGATGGATGCATGGTGGATTTTTGGATAGAGTGTTGTATCGCTTTAGAGTCTCCATCCTCAATGGAGGAAATGGACATCTATTATAGGAGGTGGAGAGGAAGACCAACAACCTCCAAGGAATGTGATGTAGCACATGTACTAAATGCATCAACAAGAAGAAAATGAAGGGTTTCAAGATCTAGCTGAATCATGAAGGTCGATCACTTGAGGTCAATCAGTAATGGTTGATCTGTGGAACTTGATTATTGGAGGTTGATCACTAAATGGTTGGTTACTTAGAAGTTGATCATTGGTGCTTGATCTATGGAGCTCGATCAATAGAGCTGGTGAGGAAGACATCAACCAAAGAAGCTCAATCAATTGAGCTTGATCACTAGTTGGTCGATTCTTGGAGGTTGATCAATGGTTGAAGTTGACAAATAAATCTTGATTTGTAGGTCTATCATTGGAGATCAAATCAGATTTTGGTCGATCAATAGAGCTTGATCGCTAATATGTTGATTAGTGGACCTCGATAAGAATGCATTGACATGTAGCTCAATTGGGTGGTCATTTGTTAGGTCGGTCAAGAAGGTTAATCATGAATTTTTGCCTAAATTGTTGAGAGATCTACCTTTTGAATATGCTCAAAATCTATTTTGAGCTAGGACACTGCCATGCACCTCGTGAGAGGCATCTCCCTATCACTTTCTTTCTATTGAAGGGAAGTGGGACCCTCTAGTCCACAATGGTATGGATGGTATGGATAGATAAAACTCCACACATGCAAAGGGAGTCCAGAAAAGTATAAAAATCCTTACAAATTGAGATGAAATATAAAAAGAACTCATTGAGGCTATCTCTAGGGCAAAATAGGAAATATAGATGCAAAACTAGATTACATATTGTTCTAAAACTAGGATGAATGCACATTATCAACAAGCAAAAATCTCTTGGCCAAGAGGAGTTGGAAGGAAGGTGGCTCGCATCAAGGGAAGACATCCTTTGGTGGTTGAAGCAACCTCCAAAATGAAATTGGAAGATAAGCTAAACTCATCGTTTATCATACTAGGTCCACCAAGGTGTGATTCCTTATTTATGAGAGACCATCATGTTGTGGTGTTCCAATTGGAGTCCATTGTGATATAATACCACAATCCCTCAGAAGGGCCTCAATATCTTGTCTTAAGTATTCACCACCTTGATCTGATCGAAATACTTTAATTATTTTATCAAGTTGATTTTGTACTTCACTCATGAATTCCCTAAACTTTTCAAAAGATTCTTATTTGTGTTTCATGAGATAAACATATCCAAATATACTAAAGTCATTACTAAAAGTGATGAAGTATTGATATCATTATGTTATTGACAAGGTTCTAAATTAGAGAAGTATATTCAAATTCGTGATGTCTAACCTAAAATGTAACACAACTCCTATATATCTTTCTAATAAAAATGATATAAATATAAAATAGATAGATAAGATTCATCATTTTTCCCCTTTAATAATATATAATCACTAGTTCATGTTTTTTTTTGTTAAAAGCCTATTGACAAAATATATATAGTAGAAGTAGTTTTATGAGAACATCATTTATCAAATATGTCAACTCCAAATAGTCTATGTTTCAATTCAAAGATTAACTTTCAAACCTAAAACCTTAAAGGAATACAAAATCCAAACTTGGAAACTTATCATGGGCCATATTAATACCAATCTTAATTGAAGATAGTTATTCATTAGCCATTCAAATCCATGAGCTCAAGAAGGGGTGTGAATTAAGCTATCAAAACTTATTCATTATACTTTCAAAAAGTATTACAAGATAGGTAAAGCAAGTATTTAAAGAAAAGAAAATAGATATTGGGAAAACCACAATTGAAGGCAATTGTTTAAAGTGGTTCTAACTTTAAAGGTTGTAGATCCACTACCTAGAGAGGTTAACATATAGGGTCTTCAAACATTGAGTTCCACCATGTATTGATCACCACAATATCATACACCAGAAGACCTCTCTATTCATATTAAAAGTAACTAGCCTCCTTATCCAAACTAGGAATCAATACTTTAAACATAGGTTGTACCTACTCTACCAAGGGGCCCCTTCCATAGAGACTTCCTTCACTAAAAAAGTGCTTAAAACACTAAAGGACACCTTCCCTTACTACGGGTTGCCTTTCCTATGACTTGTCTTTGTCAAGAGAGTGCTGCTTTCTAAGGGGTGCCTTTCTCTTGTAAGGGCCACCTACACTTTAACCTATGTTATCCAAGAGAGACAAGCAATCTTCGAGATTGTAAGAGACTGGGAGATATAGAATGAGATCCTCACAATACATACCAAGGTAGGGATACACACAATATAACCTTCTTCTTCTAGGAAGTTATGCATTTTCATCTCAATAAGAGCTTCAAGGATTTTTTTTTGGCAAGGAACTTCATATAACAGTGGGGGTTCTAATGGAGACTTACAAGGGCCCCATATTTATGGTGTAACATGCAAACTACATAGTAATAATTATTAGAACTAATTCTAGCCTATTTTAGGGGGAGAGTTAGGTAGACATTCAATGGATCTATTTTTATCTTTTAGTCCTCTCTAGTGACTCGTAGAGCACTCTTAAAAATCTATAACTATAGTATCATCAGACATTTTTATTTGGAAATACTCAGGTGATAAATAGTCGTTGGGGTACCTTATTTGGCCAATCAATGAAGTTTATCCCTTGAGATCTTGATCGAAAACACTACTTGGTCCTTTTGTATTTTATCACATGTTGATTTTCCATAGTATATACTCGGCCAACACATGTATTTGCAAACACCTAGACATGTAGTTTGACTGAGCTTCTTTAGGGAAAACATGACCAATTATTCTACATGTTTTAGATATCTTGATGTGTGTTTATATCTATGATAATCACTACAATACCCACTATGATATTATTTACAAAACATACATTCACTAAAGTGGTTTACATCAAAGATATGGAAATCCATTTATCAAATCTTAAAGCAGTTTGATCTTTTGTGCATGTATTGATTTTGACTCCAAATTTAGAATATGCAATTTAGGGCATTTGGGGTATGTCTCCATTTATGAAACCACTCCATTAGAATCAATACACTCAAATATGTGGAATGGTTTAGACATAATCAAAACAAGGGCTTATACTACATAGCCTCAAAGTCAACATTATCTTTATGAAGATGACAAATCACTCCAATGCATTGAAAGTTTTTCAAGTAAAGTCAAACCTTTAGAGGAAATATGGGTTTTAAAAAACGAAATAATGTGCTTCTCCACACTTTATGCTATATCTCATGTTCAATAATATTTCACAATAATGAAATCTAGGTAGATTTGTCTTTATATGTTTAGAGAAGGAGATTATGTCTTTTCCCCCTTCTGTCATATCAAAACATGGGGGAAGTGGTAGAAGAGAAACAATAAGGTCTTGTCCAACAATTGGTAGACATTGTAGGAATGATGGACAATTACCCAAAACAATAACACTATGTCACTTGTATATATAAGAGAAAAATAAAGAGAGATGTCCAAACAAAAGAATAAACATTTCAAGCAGTCATAGATGGATATGAGTTGCTAGATAGAATGTATAATCAAAACAATGGATATGGGTTACACAACTAACTAAATTTTTCATTCTAAGATGACAACTACATACAACATTGTAAAGAGTCACAACTAGAAATATATCACAAATTAGTTCACAAATAAAGCTAAATTATCATAATAAAGTGTTGCATAAGAAAATAGTGTATCATCAAAATGGCAAGATAGTGGTAGAGTACAAGTGTCTATATTAGTGTACCATTTTAAGGATATAAATTCTTAAGTAAAGTTAACCTAAACTAAGCCTAAAATATTGATGCAAGATAGGATGAACGTTTTTTTC
Source organism: Alisma plantago-aquatica (assembly GCA_963693085.1). NCBI lineage: Eukaryota > Viridiplantae > Streptophyta > Magnoliopsida > Alismatales > Alismataceae > Alisma > Alisma plantago-aquatica. The sequence continues at coordinate 1,588,956,842 of OY856409.1, forward strand.
ATGGGAAAAGTTTCAAGATCAACATCTCAAAGGGTTTCATATAAAAAACAAAGAACTTCCATTTCATAAACACCATCATCTTATTCCTCTAAACATATTATGAAGTGGTAATATGGAGAAAGAGGAGAAGTTTAAAACTAGGGTTTAGGCTAGAAGTGTGCTTTGTGCCTTAGGTTAGGAATAAACTAAAGAAATCTCTAGTTGAGAGGGAGATTTTCAATTGACATCATAAAAGTGAAAATTTGTCATAGTGTTGTATGATGAGGATGTGAAATTTATGAGGAGAATTGCAGTTAAATAAGGTACACAAATAGAAACAAAATATATATAGGTTTTGAACCTCGTTAAGCACTCATTTCATGTAAATTTAGGTTGTTCGATAGTAAAAATTATCACATTATCTATATCAATGAAATCATACAAAAATTATATTCAAGAAAACAAGATAACAACTTTACACACAAATAAAGATGAATAAAATTGTCTATTTTCATCAAGGAAGGTTACTTAAATAGAAGATATTAATATTATTATTACCATTGTTTCCAAAACATAAACCCTCACATTTTATTCTATTTTATATGGGTTGAGTTGCACATTGAATGAATAGATTTTGTCAATACTTCTGCAAGCTTAATTCAAGAAGAAATGTAAATGGTCCCCAATCAATTATTTGAGCCTTAGAGGCTTGTTTGGCGTCCCAAATGATGTTATTTTTGGGTGCTCTCTTAAAAGGGAAATATGTAGACTAATGACCATCTATATAAATTTCAACTCATTCTATCTTGTGATTTAGAGGACTCTACATGGTTCACATGAGGAGAGTTCTTCTTCTTATTATCATATCCATATCCTATACCACTTCTACCCATTTGTTTGATAGCATGGTGAAGTATTTCGTTAAGGAAAATTTTGACCACTTAACAACTTTTTTGAAGAGGATCTCACAACACTATTATCATGCATATTAGAAGTAATAGTAGATGAACTTAGCAATATCATATATAACTTGCAAAAGATTAACCTCTAATTAGAGAAGTTTTGTCACATAATAACAACAAGTTCTTTCTTTTAGATGGGATTCTAGAACATTGAATTCAGTAATCAAGGAAGTGTTTTCATATTTAATAGCAATAATACTAGAAAATAAATAGTATCCTCAACTATATTCCTTGCACTTATATCTCTAGATCATCATTTGTACTCTTTTTTTATCAGTAAGCGTGCTTCTCATTCCATAATCACAAAATTTAAAAAAAGGGAGAGCATGGGCTCAGTGATTCTATCTATGCATAATCTATGTAGAAGCACAACACTATCTATGTAGACTTCTATAATAACTAGCCACATATCGCCACACAACACGTGGGTCAGGGTTAGTATTTTCAAAAATGATTCGATTTCTATGAATCCATATATGATGGAGAATGAGTGCAGCAAGTATCCCTTCTTTTCTATCTGTCAATAAGTGTAGTTCTTTGTTGCCTTTTGAAATGAAGGACGACATTGCACTTGCTCTGCTCCATATCTCCGCAGCCATCTCACACTCCCACAATATGTGAGCATTACTTTCTGCCTTATTACGGCACAAGCTGCACCTTGAGGCTAGAGAAGTACCTCTCCTCTGCAGCAGATCTTCTGTAGTGAGTCTGCTGTGTAGAATTTTCCAGCAATAGATAATGACTCTTTTAGGCACTTTGGTACCCCACATCCACTTCTCCCAAATAGGTTTAGTGTGCTTGGTTCTGCATATATTCCATGCGTCCTTTATTGACACATCTCTCTGGTTCATAAGCAAGCAGCCATCCAAACCCACTCCCAGCTGGACGTTCTTGCACAAGCTCTTGAGTTCGTCATTGCCTTTGAAACTCGGAATGTCCCACCTTCCATCAGCGATGATATTGTTCAGATGGCTATCAGGTCCTAGCCTTGATCTCAGCTTCAGAAGACCAGTGTCCTCAACGCACGAATCGAGGAATTGACCGTTGACCCACGGATCTTTCCTGGTCAGTACATCATTTCCCCGCCCTATGTGGAACCACACATATGGTAAGTATTTATTCCTAGTTCTTAGGATGTTTTTCCACATCCAGCTTTGATTTTGCTTGAGGTTGCATGACCATAGTGTCTCCATCTTAATGTACTTGATGTGTATCCAGCAAATCCACAGTGAACACTTTCTGTTTGCAATATCCCATAGTGATCTTATGAGGCCTGCTTTGCACCAATCTTCAACTCTTCTGATGCCTAGCCCCCCTTCACATTTAGGTCTACACACAATGTCCCATGATATTGAATGAATGCATTTACTATCCTCCTTATCTCCCCAGAGGAAGTTCCTACAAAGCGATTCGATCTCCTCCATTATAGTTCTTGGCAAGGGGAAAATGCCCGTCCAGTAGAGGTGATAAGCAGTGAGAGTGGAGATGATAAGTTCCAACCTCCCTGCCATTAACAGTAGCTTCGCTTTCCAGGCTTCCAACTTTGTTTTTATTTTATCCACCAGAGGGTAGCACATTCTTTTCGTGAGTCTACCTACAAATAAAGGTACCCTAAGGTATTTGACAGGAAATTGGCATGCTTCCACTCCTAGAAGCAAGCTGAGGCTTTGTGGAGCTTTTTTGCTGAGAAAAAGCTGACTTTTTTGCAGGTTGAGTTCCAAACCAGAAGCCTCCTTGAACCTCCTCAAACAACTATAAATTCCAGCTATGTTTTCCTCATTTGCCTCTGCAAAAACTAGCAGGTCATATGCAAAAAGCAAGTGTGAAACCTCCGTGTCACCAATACAGAGAGGAACAATTTCCTTATTTTTGACTACCTCGTCGAAGATAGCAGTCAGACCTTGCATGCCAATGACAAAAAGGTAGGGTGCTAATGGGTCCCCCTGCCTAATTCCACTTGTAGTATGGATTAGGTCAGTTGGCGCACCATTAATAAGGATTTGAACAGTGGCTGAGCTCAAGCATTCATCAATCCAATGCATCCAGTAGGGTGGGAACTCCATGTATTTCATAATCGATAGTAGGTATCCTCTATCTATAGAATCGTAAGCTTTGCTTAAATCTGCTTTTAGACACAGTTTGCTACGAGCATTAGGTTTGTTGAAGTCGCTCACCAGTTCATTTGCCAATAGAATAGCATCGACAACCCTTCTACCCTTCACAAAGGCACATTGGTTTTTGCTTATCAGTGAGGGAAGGATATCTCTCAACCTATTGGCCATGATCTTAGAGATTATTTTAGTAACCACATTGCATAAGGAAATGGGTCTCCAATCTCTGACCTTCTTTGGTTGCTTGTTCTTTGGAATCAACGCTATATAGGCTTTATTCATTTCCTTGAGCATACGACCCTTCAGAAAAAAATCTTTAACTGCACATCATACATCCTTTCTAACTATATCCCAGGTGGATTTGAAGAAGTGTGCATTCATTCCATCTGGACCTGGTGATTTATCGTCATCCATCTTCTTAATTATATCAAAGATCTCACCATCACTAATCTCATTGCACATCATTTGCTTCTGTAGTTGTGTGAGTTTAGGCAAGTAGTCCCATCTCATCTCATTCCTTCTCCCAGGTACATTAAACACAGCCTTGTAATGATTGGTGAATGCTTCTGATATTTCTTCATTGTTGTTGGTTTGATCGTTGGCAATCTCTAACACTTTAATCTGATTTCTCATCCTCCTAGTTTTCATAGAGGCATAGAAGAATTTCGTATTAGAGTCTCCATGCTTAAGCCAAAACACCTGAGACTTTTGTCTAATAATTGCTTCTTCTACATTTCTAGCAGCTAAGGCTTCTTCTTTTAGGGTTTTTGCAATATCCCATAGCAACTCATTGTTGGGGTCACTGTCAACCCTCTCCTGGGCCTTCAAGGCTTCCTTCTCTTTGTTCTTGGCATTTTCCACTAGGTCACCAGTGTTTTCCCAGTTCCACGTCTGGAGCTTCTTTTTAGTGATCTTTAATCTCTGGCAGAGTCTATACATAGGGCTTCCCTCCACCCTAGTACTCCACGCTTTGGACACCACCTCCTTGAAGCCAGGCAATCCAGCCCAGGCATTGAAATTCCTCACAGGAAAGCATCTCCTTCACACCTCCTCATCCAAATGGATGATCTGTACATGATGATCGCTATAGATAGTTGCAAGGATTTCAACCCACATATTTGGGTAATCAGTAAGCACACAGGGATTAAAAAAGGTTCTATCAATCTTGCTTCGTGTGTTATTTGCCCCGCTTTGTTGGTTGGTCCATGTGAAAAACGAACCCTTAGGTTCGGCTTCAATGATGTTCATATTAGAAATAGCTTCATTGAAGTCCCTCATTGATTTAGAAAATGGTGTTGCTCTTCCTTTCCTCTCTTCGGCCTTCCACACAGCATTAAAGTCCCCTGTGATGAACCACACCCCTTCAACTGAATGCTGATTTTGAGCAGATCATCCCACAACACTTCACGCCTGGAATCATCATTTTCCCCATATACAGTAGTAATCTCAAAATTCATGTCACCAACGTTAACTTTGAGATTTAAGATTTGTCTCGACTGGACAACCGGCGTAATTTGGATTTCATTGTTCTCCCATATTACTAGAATTCTAGTCTTCTTGCTTGAATAAGAGTTGTCTAGCCACTTAGCCTCAGGCCACGCACGCTTCATGACTTTGGCTATTCTTTTTCTTTTGATCTTCACCTCCATTAGGAGAGCTACATCCACCTTGGCCCTCCTCATCACGGCTCGGACTATGTCCTGCTTCTCCCAACTGGATAGGCCACGGACGTTCCAAGCCATGATCTTTGGTATTTCAACCATCAGACCTCTAAACTGGTATGCCACCAGTCGAGGTCGTTGTTCCTGTTTCAGCATCTGAGTCACCGAGCTTGTGGAACCTATTCTCATCCTGTTCCTTTCCCACTGAGGACTTTTGATGCCTGGTCTTCCTTGGGATGATCGTTTTCCTGGGTCGCTCGAACCCATCTTCTTCAATCTCCTTCCCCTTCTCCTGTGTGCTGCTCATGCTGGCTGCTACCTCTGGTTGCGCCAAGGCTTGAGTTTCCTGCCCATTTCCTTCAGTCTCCTTCCAATTCTCATGCGGACTGTTCGAGCTGGCGCTTGAAGCTTCCCCTAGTTTCTCCTGGGCGTTGTGTCGAACACCCTGTGCCTACACCTGTGGCGTGACCGGCTGGTCTGCTTACACCTCCGCTGATTTCTGAACTGGGGTAGGGATCTTGCACAAAGCTTTTGTCGTGGCCAAAACTACCGCAATGGGGGCACTTCTCCGGAATCCACTCATAGTCAATATTGATAGCATAGTCTGCTCCTTTGTCCGTCCGTAGCTTCATGGCCTTAGGGAACTTTGATTCCACGCTCATCAGAACATTGACCCGGGCAAAATCGATCCTTGTTTTGGCTTTTGTTTGGTGATCCAGGCATTGCGGTTTACCCAGGTATGACACAATCCGAGCAATCATCGCCTCACTCCAGAGCTCCAGCGGCAGGTTTGTGATCTTCAGCCAAACCTGCACTACATTGAACCACTCCTGCTCCAATGGATTGCCCTTTTCCCATTTTTTGAGAATCATTGGCTTGCCCTTCACATGCCATGGTTCACCCTCTAGCGCGTCAGCCAGTTCTGCGCTCTCTTGGAATTTTATAATGAAGCAGCCGTTCCCTCGACCTAGGACCTCCATTGATCCCTCCGGCGTCCATAGCCGCATCAGATATTCCTGCAGCGTAGGGATATGGGGCCTGAACCAAATGACGTATACTGTAAGAGTGTTCTTCCACAGAGCCACGTTTTTGTCGACCTCCGATTGTGGGATGATGATCGTGTCTTCTTCCACCGTCACAATGGTTTCCTGGAGTCTGGTGTCCACATCCCCAATTGTGTTTTTGAATACTGCCGTCCAGTCCTTAGTTGCTTCCGCCACTCTGACCTCCACCGTGATGGCCCTGCGCTGGGGTCTCCTCCCTCCTTGAGGTGGACTCCGCCGACGGTCGTCACCTCTGGCGCCTCCAGCGCCGCCATAGCGCGTTTCCATCTAAGAACATCAATATCATCATATAAAGAATCATCAATCTATCAAGATTTTTATTCGTAAGACTATAAGAGTCTAGTTCAACAAATGATATATTTAGCAGTCCAAAATGGTAACTTTAGATAGAGAATGTATATTTACCTCTTTTAAAAAAATTATGTTGTTCTAAGAGCATAATTGCATTCACCGTATTCACTTCTAGTATAACTTTCACTTGTTTTGGTGGAGACCAAAGTGCCTTGGTACATTTCTCTCTCTTATCCTTCCACTTATACTTGTCGTCCCTTATTTTCTACCCTTGTGGTGATTGGTGTCTTTGAATTGTGGGCATTCATTCTTATAGTGACCCCTTTTTCCACACTCGTAATGATGGGAGGTGAAGGGATACTTGCCTTTATAGTGTTTTCTTTTGGAGTACATGTCATATTCTTCACTTTGGGAAGATTGATCACTTGAGAAAGATTCTTGAACTTTTGAGAAATCACTTTATGTATCTTCTTCTAGTTGTTTTCTTCACCTCTATTATTGAGCTTCACCTCATAGGTTTGAAGGTTCTCTATAAGGTCAACCACTAGGAGCGCTTTAAGGTTATAGGAATCGTCTCTTATAGTGACTTTCTTCTCAAAGTGGTAAGGGGGGAGTTGAGGATTTTGGCACATTGATACTTTGACTTGACATTCTTCCCAAGTGCCCCAAGCCCATTGATCATGTCATAAGTGAGAGTACATATCTTTAATGGACTCCATCTTGTATATCTTAAAGAGTTCTAGTTTATGTAGAATCAAGTTGATCTTGTAGTGTTTCACTTGATCAGTTCTTATAGTGTTTCACTTGACAAGTTCCTTAATGTGTGATGGAAAACTTTTTACAAAGATCATAGGTGACACTTCAAGAGGATATGCTATTAAATTCATAGGGAGAGAGAATGAGATCCAGGAAGGTTGTGGATCAAGAATTTGAGGGAACTTCATGGTAACAACACCCCTTTACTCTATATCTCCTTCGAATGCTTGTAAGCAAGGACCTCATTTTCCACATTTGAAAGTTATGAGCTTAGTGTTAAAACTACAATATCTTTTCCAATATTGGTAATTCTTTTTATCAAAGACCATCAGGCAGATGTTGTAGTTCCCTTCTATGTAAATATTACCATGTATATTGATGCATGTATTCTTCTTCTCATGTGAGTGTTCTTGAAGAAGACCTTGCCCTAGTACCACTTGTAGGATTTATGGGCTTAAGAGTGATGGTTAATTGAGATACCATGAACAAAATTCATTAGATGTACAATATATGTCACAAGATCATTGAAGAAATTATCTATAGCATGGGGAGAAATATTGAGTAAACCATAATTAAAGGCAAGTGTTTAGAGTGGTTCTAGCTCTAAAGGTAAAAAATCCTCTACGTAGAGTAGTCTCCAAGATTTTCAAACCTTGAGTATCGCTTGTAAATCACCACAAGAGCATACACTAAGGAAACATATCTTTTTGGATCAGAGTAATTGCCTTACTTTTTTAGTCAAGGAGCCAATAACCTAACGAAGAGCCTTACCTACCTGTATTGAGGGATACCTCCCCTAGAGATTTCCTTCTCTTGAAACTTTAACATAGTACCTTACAAGTCCATTGAAAAGACACCATATGAGATATGGAACGTCCCAATATGTCTTTCATGAAAGTTTGGGGATGTGAAGCTTATGTCAAGAAGCAGTTTTGTGGACCCAAACTGGATTGATGTATCTTTACTGGGTACCATAAGAAAATTAAGGGTTACTACTTATATATTTCATCTGAAAACAAAGTGTTTGCTGTCATAGATGTTGTATTCCTCAAGAATTTATTTATTTTCAAAGGAACCATTGTGAGGAAAGTAAAACTTGAAGAAGTTTAAGACCAACAAGACAATATTGAACCTATGGAGGTAGATAAGGAACAAAAGGAAACACAAAGTGTTGTGGAACCTCAAATCCCTATCATAGCACCGGAACCTCAAAGGTCTAGTAGGACACGTCTTGAGCCAAAGAGAATGGATTTCTTGTGACTCAAGAGGATGACATTTTGATCATTTAGGATGATGATCCAACAAGCTGCAATGAGGCTATTGAGGGACCGAATTTTAAGAATTAGGTTGAAGCCACAAGATATGAGATGGACTCCATGTATACCAACAAGGTATGGACCTTGGTGGATCCACCTAAAGGGGTAAAACCCATACAATGCAAATGGATCTTTAAGAAGAAGATAGACATGGAGGGTAATGTACTAACCTACACAAGTATATTGGTTGCAAAAGGTTTCAAACAAGTTTAGGGTGTTGATTATGATGAAACTTATTCATAATGTGTCATGGTTAAAACCATGAGGATCATGCTTGCCATTACAACTTATCATGACTTTGAGATATAGAAAATGGACATTAAAATTGCTTTCCTTAATGGAAATCTTCTAGAGGGTGTTACATGATACAAGTCGAATCTTTTAATGCTCCAAATGAATTCAAATCAGCTCTATAAGCTACAATGATGAAAATATGGATTGAATCAAGCATCTCAGAGTTGGAATCTTCATTTTGATGATATAGTAAAACACTTTGTCTTTATTTAAAATGAAGATAAACCTTGTGTTTATAAGATGGTTAGTGGGAGCATGATCGTTCTCATATTGTATGTAGATGACATACTATTGATGGAAAATGACATCCCTACTCCACAATTGGTTATAAAATGTTTGTGAAATATCTTCTCCATGAAGGACTTAGATGAAGCTTCCTATATTCTAATAATTAAGATATATAGAGATAGATCTAGAAGGCTTCTTGGCCTAATCTAAAATACATATATTAACAAACTGATAAAGAGGTTTATCATGAAAAATTCCAAGAGAGGAAACATACCAATGTCTCATGGAGCAAGTCTACCTATAACTCAATGTCCCATCTCTTCGAAAGAGCGAGAACACATGAGTAATATTCCATATGCCTAAAAAGTTGGAACTATAATGTATGTAAGGATATGTATGCACGTAGATGTCTTGCATGCCTTGAGCATGACAAGTAGGTATTGGTTGGATCCATGTGATGGCCACTAGATAGTAGTAAAGAACATAGTTAAGTACTTGAGAAGAACTAAGGATCAATTCCTAATTTATGTAGTGAGGAAGAGTTGATTGTAAAAGGTTTCATTAATGCAAGCTTCCAAACCAACAAGGAAGATTACCAATCACAATCATCATTTGTGTTTTTCCTAAATGGTCGAGTTGTAAACTAGAAGAGTTCCAAGCATGAGACGGTGGTTAATTCTGCAATAAAGGACGAGTACATTGCTTCCACTGGTGCAACAAAGGAAGCAATATGGATCAAGAAGTTCATTAGTGAGCTTGGGTGGTTTCAACCATTGAAAATGAAATAGAGATTTGCTGCAACTATGATGAAACTATTGCACAAGCTAAGGAACCTATATCACATCAGAGTTCCAAAAACATACATTGGTGTTACCATAACATACCTAAGATCATACAACAAGGAGATACAAAACTTTGTAGAGTATTAATTGAGAGTAATTTTGTTGATCCTTTAACTAAAGCACTTTCACGGATTAAACATGAGGGTCGTTTTAGATTGATTGGACTTAGGTTTATGAGTGATCGTTTCTAGTGCAAGGGGAAGATTGTTGGTTATATGCCCTAAAAGACATCATGTAATGATTGCAAAAGGGATATTTTCTACTTAATTTGAATATTAATAAAAGGTAATGCCACTTATTATGTTTGTTTCAATATTGAGATAACGAATAAGCCTAATTGTGTCCTAAGAATGCTTAGACACAATGACATATGGTTTGGGTTGAGGATCTGAACATGAAATCATATGTATAAAAAGAGTACTCATTCTTGTTATGTACCTAATAGGTTATTACTATGAATCTTATTGGACAAAAGAAATAACCAAGACTAGCATGTAAAGCGAGTGATGACTATGTATCTTTAGTCATGATATTGGATATTAACTCTAATACATGGGTACTTTTTAGAGAACAAGTTATACTAGATAGACCCACCTTGAGATTGACACATAAAAGTCATCTATTGATATGTTAGTCATATCTCAATTTGACAATGGTGACTGTGATTCTTAGACATGAAGTCACCACAATAGCACATGTTGTTTTGTGCCTTTGATACTAGTCCAACATGATCGAAAATACGAGTTGCCAAAAAGGTGATGATTGGGTACACTATGACACATGGGGAATATTGTGAGTGATGTATATGGAATTTGTCCTTCCTTTGAAGTGATATCCCAACCACTTGATAAGTGAGACTATGAAATGCATGGTCACGATAATGTGAGTCAATATATGATATAAGCTCTCAATATCTCAAATGCTCTTCTCTAGTTCACAGTACATAGAATGAATGTTAAGAGGATGGCATGCCATGCCTCAGTTCTAATATAAACATATGTGACAAAGGAATTTATGATCATTTTAGTGACTATCACTTTACAGGTTTAGTTGTCCTCCAACTCATTCCTATTACTTGGATGACAATGATGTGTGGCTAGACACTAATCTTTACTTGTGTTGTTTTGAACATCAATACCAACATAATAAGAAACCTAATGGGTCATACACATAAGGACGTAAAAGGAAATTGAAGTTCACAACCAAACAAATAAATAATGATTCTGAATAAAAAGCAATCCTATTTCCTATCTGATCGGTTGATCAGAATCTCTGGTATGTCCATCAGATTGGTTGACTCAATGGATCAATTGATTGTCAATTGAGTTTTCAACTGGACTAAATTGATCTATTGATTATTGTTACGATCAAAACACAATAGGGAAAGTCTCAAATTGGAAAGAGAATCATATATGGATATGAATTGACTTGATCAATCAATTAGCTAAACTAATCAGGCGACAATAGTGATTTTTGGACCCTAGTCAGTCCATCAGGTACCAGTTGATCAAAATCCATTCTGAGTTCCTTCAACATTCAAATGTTATTATAATTAGGATAGGGATTGGAATTAGGGTTTCCATGCTCATGAATCTCCTATATAAAGGGGGAACATACCAAAGGGTTTGAAAAAACACTTGAGACAACTTGTGAGACACGTTAGTTGTCAAAATTCTCTTTGAGAGAGGAAAAAATTTGAAGGACTGCTGCTCGATATAGGAGAAGAAAGGGAGTTCCATGATGGCTATAACGTCAAAAAATATGTTCCTCTTCAACTTGGTGGACAAGGTGGTGCGCCACATTCTCATCTATATGGATGAAGTAGAGGCCCATGCACACGTGTAGAGGCTCAGAGAAGCTAATCCACAATATGACAAAAAGATGATGCAAAGAAGACAGCTGCACAATAGGTTGGTGGGAAATTCAGATCTCTTATCAATCCATCTAGATTTCTCAGTGTTCGGTCTGGATCTAGATCTAGAAGATTCAGTTTCTTCACCGTCAAAAGATGTGTCTAGTTATTGAACAAGTAGTGTGTGCAAAGGTATAACATTTATCCCTTCTCATGTCTTTTATTCACTGATGTTGTTTAACTATGACAGATCTAATGACTAGGGTATAAAGGGAAGAATTTTTTGTTATTTTGGTGTGCTTGCTTTCCTAAAATCCTAAATTTATATCAAAGCCAATGTCATATGATTTAATATTGGTTTGGGTTTACACAATAACTTGTATTACATATATGTACAAACTTGTATCCACATTAGTCACCAAATATCATCTATGATATGATATATATGTATTACATATACATGTTTGATGCCATGAAAATCATTTTCTTGGTGGATGTGGATGTCACCATTTTGGTTTTGATCATAAGCTATGTAACATCTATATGGATTGCATGTCATACCTCTCTCTATTTATTCTCCATGTAGGTTTTAATTATGCAATTAGAATAGGTTGATGTGAAAACATAACTAGTGGACAATGGTGATTAGGGGAGTAGAAGATCAGAAGCCCACACTAAAGAGGATGGTCCTTGGAGGGTGCACAATTAAGACAAGACAACAAATAAAAAACAAAAAAAGAACTACCAAAACTAGGGGCTTTTGACCGACATACCAACTTTCATGATCAGCAGACAAGATACCCCTGAAAGGGTTGATTCAAGATTGCATTTAATTAAGAATCTCTTGATTGTTTTTCTACCACACTTGTTTTCTCAAGTTGTTGTACTAGTTTCCACAACCTATTTCATCGGATGTGGCGATTGTCATAGTATATGATAAATATAATAATATATATGTAATGGTGATTGTATACATATGGATATATATATATGTATATGTATATGTATATGTATATATCCCTGAATATAATTTCAACATTGAAGATGCCTTCCAAGTGCAATATGCATGAAAGCTCGACTAAGTGTTGGCATGCCAATCGTAGTGCACCATCTACTTGGGTGAAGTGTGATAATAAGTATTTGGGGATGCCATTCAGTGTGCATATCTTATTGTATTGGCCTTTGTTTGGACTTGATTGGATGATCATGATGACATTAAGCACCTAGAGCATAAAGATGGCATATATTTCATATCATGATTTATTGATACAAGTTGTGCAACCATTTATCCAAGAATTGCATATGTTGCAATTGGTATTCTTACCTACCTCAATACTTAAGTAGTCAGGGGCCAACCATAGTTAACTCATGACTTAATGTATTTGTATCTTGGCTCACTAGAAGATTGCTTATTGTAATCTTCCAAAATAATAGTGAGGGTTATCAATTTGAATAAAATAGTGGGAGTGTGATTAAATGAAGTCCAAACTAATTCTATCAGATTATAATTTTGAAATAAAATTAATTTTCTAATCAAAATATTGACTCATGCAAAATATCTTCTATGTAGATCAATGAAAAACACTAGCAAAATCCATTTTCATTGCAACCAATATCAGATATGATTGTAAGATCTATGTCCTAGAAATACTAGTACCTAATGAACCAACTTCAAATTTTCCTAGGCGTAGGGGAGGCTCACAATAAGCATTCTTCTTACAACTTATACATGGTTTAATGGTAATTTGAGGGTTAAAGATAATTCTGGTGTTAATTACATTGTTATCAACATTTTGTCTTATTAACTAGTTGATTTAAGTTTATCTTAGCTTAAACTTGTCCTTTGATAATCTCAGAATCATGTTTTGAGCATACAATGAGATTTAAACCCTAGTTGATATAGTAATAGCCCACACATGTAGGTGGAAGAGCATTATTGAAATTTGGGAGAATAATTAACATATAAAATATTAATTAATAATTTATAAAAATTCTATGGTAGAATTGTAGAGAACTAAATTATGAATCCAATGTGAAAAGAATGAATGAAACTGAAGATAGAATAAGAAAGTTATCACACTTTCTATATTCACTCAGAATTATCATCGAGTGTCAAATTAATGGGCCTTCTGATGGTCTGTATTCTGATGGTAGGACTTCTAATAGAGGGCTTGTGATGGTAAGCTTCTAATTATGGTCCTTTCGATGGTGCAAACTGAAGGTTTTGTGTTGTATAACCACCCAACACAACCAATCACAAAAATGACCACTACTTTTGATATGCTTATCAGATTGATGAATTTGTTTTATTTGGATTTGTATCATGATTGTATACACAACAAAGTATTAAACCATGGAGAATCAATATGGAAGATGACTTCCAAGGAGATCTTTGGAGAGAACATGAAGAAGAAAAAGAATAGAAAACTTAGTTGTAATCCTTCTTGGTAAGTCTGTTTAGCAATGGATTCCTTCTCGTTTTCTCTTCTCCTTCATATAAATCTACTATAAGTCTCATAAGAGTCCTTTCCTACCTCCCCTCTTCATCTATTTCCTCAATTAGGCCCTTCTTAGAGAAACAAAGTTACTAAGAGTCTATCAGAAGGCAAACTTTGAAGTTTAACTTAAAATCCAAGCTTTATAAACTCAATTTCGGATAACCAAACTTAGATTCATGATCCATAATAGAGTCAAACCTAAGTGAGTGGAAAGTCATAATTTAGCCTCAATTTTCACATACCATAAGCTAAAATATGATCGATATGTATTGTCATGTTCATTATTTTTACTGTTCTCAGTTTAGTAAGCTCTAGTTCAGATTTCTAAGGTATGATTGATTAAATTATCTACAAAATTAAGAGAGTTGAATGATTTTAGTTCTAGAATGCATGTATATCATTTGTAAGAATTCCAAATATAGAAAAATTGAGACACACCAGTGTGTTTGAGTTTTCCCTAAATCTTGGGTAACATACTACATGCTAAGAAATGTTATTACATGGTTTGATTTCCTTTCATTTATGAATATGAGGTGATAATTGCATAATTATTTATAATGATATTTAGTAAATGCTTGGTTGATCTAATTCAATCTATACTTAATAATTTAGTATAGATCAATCAACATAGAATAAGTAACATTTGGTATGAAAGATAAATGATATTGTTATAGTACAAACATGCTTAACTTATTTCTTACAAGTGAAATATGGTGCTCACAACAAGTGAAATATATTATTTAAAGTTAGAAGCTCGATTTTGTATTGATTAGAAGAATAAAATAAGTTTCATTCAATATGAAAGACAAATAGTATTGTTTTAACTCAGATTTGTTCAGATAAGTTGTTTATTCAGCTCAAGTGAAATTTAATATTGAAAGTTAGCAGTCCAGTTAAATGCCGATTTAGAGTATGAGAAATACTCATTTCTATTTAGTATGATATTCAATAGAATCGTTGTAGTATAGAATTCTAAAAAGAAATGGAAATGATCTAGCTCATTGAAAAGTAAAACTAAAGAATTAATAGACTATAGATGCCTTGAATACTTGGATTCCTTGAAGAGGGTTGTGTTGTAATGAACAAAATAGCTTACCTACTAGAAGTGTCCATGAGATAAAGTCAAAGCGTGTTGGTGGGGCATAAGGAGTTAAGCCCAGTGTGGGTGACCTTTTAATTTAAAATAGGGTGTCCAACATTAACCAGAGTTTTTGATGATATGTGGTGGTACCTAACAACAAGTAGAGATCCTTATGGTACCAAGTTTTAGTATAGTTGCAGATAAGTACCCAATAATAATTGAAGATCCCAGTGGTACTCAATTCAGTATCTACTTAGTGAGTTTAGCCCTTGTGGAATCATTGATGTAGGTATATTAGGACATAGTGCTTAGACTCTCCGCCTAAGTACTGAGGTTAAGAGGAGGAGTTTAGTTTATCTGATCAACTGATATAGCCTTGAGGGTCAGAGGTGGGTGAGGCCCATTGCAGGTAAGGTAACTAGTTAGCAAACTTATAATCCTGGGTCAACTCTAAGTCTTGTATGGTGAGATCATAACTTGATGTGATACTTCCACATATTGTGGTATACTTTATGTGGGTCCAGGGTATTAATAAAGTGACTAATAGTTTAAGAAGCCAAATTCAAGAATTTGTTGTTTAGTTATATAGATTTGTAAATTTTGGTTCAGTTTCTTTCAGTATTTGGTATGTTTATGAATGTTACATTATTCCCCTTTTAGTCCAATATATAATAGCTTGTTTATGTCTTCTTATGTTGCAATTCACTTGATAAGTAATATATTTATTATCTTATCTACTTGGTGAATTTCCATTCACTAAGCCAGTAGCTCACACTCTACTAAACATATTTTTAGGTAACCCTACTGATCATGGAGATAGCTATAGATTTCAGAAGATTCCTGCCATAGAAGAATGTTAGCAATGTTTTAAGGTAGAATTAGATAGTCTTCGTTCCTGTCCACTTAGGTATGATAGTGAGAAAAAAAGAGAGAGTTTAATTAGACAAGTATTAAGCTTTGTAACTTACTTACTTGTAGAATGGTTCATAAAATATGTGATTCATGTATTAGAACGAGATGAGCTCTCAAGCGTTGTTCTTGTAATTTTACTATGAGAAGGATGTTTGTATAAAAAGATTATATTTACATGTCATAACTTGTAAAGATATGCAAAAAATAGACCTGAATTTGTGTTATCCAGGTTAATAACCTCAAATCCTAATAATTTGGTCTAAGAGAGATTATGGGATATGGGTAATGACAGCTTTCATGTCACATCTTAAGTTGAGTCATCATAGACCATTAAGTTAGATAGTTCGAGTCATAAGTGTGGCAGTCAGGAGGTGATGTGATTATAGCTCTGGGAAATTTAAGCATTTAGTTTCCCTATTCAGGTATTTGAATACTTAGGATGAACAATATCAAGCTACTCTATCTATACTTTACTGTATGTCCTGTCCAGGTATGTAGAGGGAGTATGGGATAGAGAAAAAGCATAGAAGTATTAGGATTAGAAGACTGAGAAGTAGGGGAGAATAAGATCATCAAGATAGAATATGATATGATTTTTTTAATACTATTATTTTATTTCAAATGAATAAAAATGCTCTTATCTATGTGAACCCTAGAAATTTTAGTTATTAAAAGCATTCATTTCAATTAAGATTGTTGTACATCTATAATTTACATAGCATATTGTTTTCTATTTTGGACATAAAGTATACCTAAAGTTATTCCTATATGATATCATCCTAGTGAGTATCCTTTTCATATTTTTGACACTGAGCAGGTCTTGGATTCAATATTGCAGGTTCATCTTGGTCCTGAATAGCAAGATGTGTTACTGGCTTCAAATGACTATTATTAACAATCTAACAAGAGTAAACTCTGAATAAGTATATCCAAAATGTAATGCACTTAGATATTGAGATAGAAGGGAATGGATGGAATGACCAAAACTTGATTTGGAGTTAATAACTATGTGCCAAGTTTGAACATAAAACAAGAATCATTAATTTGAGGAATAAAGGAAGAAAGGATACAATTTGAGGCACATATTAATATGGAGAAAATTAAATAATGAAGAACATATAAAAGGGATTATAAGAACCCTTGATACATCTAGCTTTATATATATATGTGTGTGTGTGTGTGTATATATATATATATATATAATTAGGCTAGTGTACACTCGCGTGTACCGGAGGCACCGTACACCTCAGTCATTTTTAAATATGTAATAACTTTTTGAAAAATCTAAACCATTGATCTTTTTAAATATCTTAAGAACATACTATAAATAAATTTCATCTCATTCAGACACTTATAGGTCGTGCATCTAAAGGAGGCAAAAATCATACATTTCAAATTAGTTTTGTGCATCGATTTTGTTGTCCTTAGTTGAGTGACTTACACTCATCCAAATGAGCTCAAATTTTGCATGTGGGCTATAATTTTTGTAACCATGAAGATCAATGGATTAGAATTTGGAAAAACATGGTCTAGATAGGAAACCATCATTGGGGTGTACAACGTGATCTGTACACTCGAGTGTATTCTAGCCTAACTCTCTCTCTCTCTCTCTCTCTATATATATATATATATATATATATATATATATAAAGAGAGAGAGGCAACCTAAAAGAGTGATGACAAGATTAATTTGAGGATTTCAAAAGTTGTTATAAGATGAGTTAGGTACTAAAAAGAGTTGAATTATGGTGGAATTAATAGTTTTTTGACTATAAACCTCACTTGAATAACCCTAAACATGAAAAGGTGTGACAAGATGAGGGAATACATATAAAGAAGTGACAAAGAAAAAATGGGTTAAGAGAACTAAATTGTATAATTAATTGAGACAAGAAAAATGGGTTAACATAATAAATTATATAATCAATTGACAAATTCTATTCAGAATTTTGAAATAAAGAATTGCCAAGAGAAAAAAAAAGATTATAAAAAGATGGAAGAGTATAAAAAAGTATTGCCAGACGCATTAAAACTAAAGAATTTTTCTTGAACATATGAAACATGAGATCATAATAGGAATCATGATGTAACAAATATGGATGTGGGGAGAACGAACCTAGTTAAAGAGAATGTTTATGTGATAAGAGAGAGAGAAAGATATGTGCCTGTATTAATTATTGTTTTTGCTCTTATTTGATATTTATGCAGTTATGGAGTAATTACTTGTTCAGCTATGGCGTATACTAAAGGATTCCTTATGATTATTTGTGAATAGGAAATATAAAGATAGTTATAAATAAAAGAGCAAGATACATAAGTATGGTCATATAGAACAACATAGAGTTTAGGTGAAAAATGAAGTTTAACCCTAATATGAGTTGTATAACTTGTAAAAACATTGTTTCATATATTGAGCCTAAATATGAGTCTTCTAAGGAGAATGCTGATTTGGAAATTAAAGTTTGAAAATAAGTAAGAGATATTAAGAAACGTAAATATGGGATGCATAATCATGATTATAAATGATAATTCAAGAGAAGTTATAATGCTAGATAGAAGGATTGGAAAATTCCATAAGGAGAATACATGGAAGGTAAGTACATAGGTAATTAGTTGTTAAAGAAAATGTGAAGGGTGAGAAAAGATTAAATAATTTAAAGTATCAGAGGATACTGCTGGCAGGATAATTAGATTGCATGAAGGGGTTCAGGTGCAGACCGCTTCTTTCTCCTCTCATATACCTTCAGGGCTGGCTGGTCTGGAACAACAATATCAGAAGTACACGACAAAGATTCATCAACTAGACTAGGATGAGGGAAAATTAACAAGACAATGTTTGAAAGGATATAATATTAGCTTCACATGCATACTGTCCTTTTTCTATGTGTTGATTTCCAAAGGCAAGTGAGTTTTAAATAATTAATTGTCTCAACTCATCAATCACTTGCAGGTATACATGATCAATTGTATTCGAGGTCAAACCACAGTGAGCTAGGCTAGTTAGGTGTAAAATTGCCAATCTTCTACAATCTAGGTCTGTTTCAATTAAACGGTTGGTTTGGACTAGATTAATTCTGAATATGGAACAAGGAAAATTAAAAACACTAATTACTTGGAGAACGATTAAAATCATATCACGAGAATCTTAGATATGAGATTTCACCTCCACATCATAACCCAATAAAGACCCACGAATTTCATTTATATTAGTCAATCTTCAAAAGGTAGGTTGTTGTCATCTAAATACATCTCTTGATGATATAATATAGTCCTAACCATATATAGCATTCCCATGAATATACACAGATTCATATTACAGCCTAGAATTCTTGACACATTTCTAACCATATCCATGGTCAAGGACATTCTGTCAAAATGGTTATTCCTTACCTCTTAATATATCTTTCTGGAAATAATAATAAGCATAAATCATGTAAATATGGTGGCCAACCATGCACACAAGAAGATAAACACCATAACTCATTTTGAACCATAAGATTAACTAATATCAAACATGAAATTTGAGTCACATGAGTTATGACATGGGAGCTACTCTACCATGTCCAAGAAAAGGAGTTTACTCACTCATGGTGAGAAAATACATGCACAAATGATAAGTCATTGCAAGGAATATGAGTAGAAAGGAATAACAAATAAATCTGTGAGAGTGAAGAACATATGGAAATCTTCAGGTAAGAGGTGGAGATCTGTCTCTACAAATGCTCCTTACTTCAACAACCTTCTCTCTATAGCTTCAGGAAGGAATAGAGAAGAGAAATGGAGCCAATAATGGATTCTCTTTTGAGAAAATCTAGCTTTCTCTCCAAAATTGCCCCTCCAAAGCTTTGGCATCATCTCTGGTCTTGAACTACTCTAAATGATACATGGTGCACTTTCCAAGGGGAGTGGCTCGCTATGTATAATAAAAATGAGAAATTATTTTTAAAAAGTACATAAAATAAACCTAACACGTCGCGTTTATAAGTCAACATGCCATGTTAGATTTAGTTTCCGAATGAGTCGGGCCACAATTACAAATAACACATTGATAACATCCAATTTTGTGGATACTACATGCTTTATTTCACCTCTATTTCTCTCTCTTCATGCTAATTTATATTAATTTTTCCTTTACCTTGCACATGATTACTCCCTCTACCCCCATAAATAGGTAGCAAGAACATTTCATGCAGCTGTAATCAAAGAACAAGGCCTCCATCCGTTTGCACAACTGATGGCTTCTTTGGAGCAAGTAATAGCAAAGAAAACCATCTGATCTCAGTTGGTGGTCCCATGGGAAGTTTGCACCCCCATCGCTTGACGTCAAATGGTAAGGCTGCATGGCCATCAGGTACCACCACCATCCATCAGCCAGTGGTCCGCCAGACTCGCCAACCAATGGCTTGCCTACTTGTCCAATCGAAGGCTTGCTTACGTGATCAATTAGTGGCATGTCTGTGCCACCAGTCGACGGTCAGGCAGAGGCGTCAGACGATGGTCACTCAGACCCCGCCAATCGGTGGTCCGTCTGCACCAATGACCGATGGCAGGGAAGACTCATCAGCAAAAGGCTGAAGAGAATGGAAGAGCTAATAGAACATGTCACTCAAGACCGTTAGACACATGATATGAGGAGGATACCTTATACACTTGGGGCGCAAGTAAAGGACCCCCATTCTGGAGCCTATAAATACAAGAACCCGAGCAATGTATGATAAGGTCACACATTTTGCTCAGGATGTTGAAGCACAGTTAGAGAAGAAGCTCGCCACTGCCCGTTGTTACCGCCATTGGTAGACAACAAAGGAGGATGATAGTATGTCAAAGTTTGCTACTATCCCATCTATCCATCCCCTATTCCAAGTTCTCCATCGATGGAAGGAGGACTAAGGGAAGGTCTTCACCACCATCACGATGACCACAAAGAAGGAGATTTGGACCATCAGTTGTGGCCATCACTAGGCCATAGTTGGTGTATCCCCTTGCTTCCTTTGCTCATATCATTTCTACCTCATCTCATTCTTCCATCACTTCTTTCTAGCAGCACTTAATGTTCCTGTTCACTTGTAAATGCATAATGTTGTCCATGAACATAGACAACTAAACTCATAGCTTGGGTTGGAGTAGTCACTAAGGTCCTTCCAACATGTACATACTTACTATGGAAAAATAAAATGGAGGCTAAATGAGATATTTGTTATTAATAGAAGGCAAACTCCCTTCCTATATATAGGAGAGGAGGCAAGTACAAGGAAGCACAACTTAACCCTAATGGGCCAAGTCAACTAGGCCCATGTACATAATAAACTAACTAATCTAACACTCCCTCTCAACTTGGAGCATGGGTGAAAGACATATCCAACTTGTTAATACATGAAAAAAAATCATACAAAAAGAAATTGATCTCCCCTTACAAGAAATGATCTCCCCTTAAATCTTATAACAGAAAACTGGAGCACTTTAACACCCCCCTGAAAAAGAGAGCATGTAGCAGCAAATAACTCTTCTCCCTTTGATGATGACAAGATCAATGAAAAAGTAGTAATTGTAGAGTGCACTCCCTCTAAATTTGAAAGCTGCATGACTTGTATAAGTAATCACAAATTATTTTTTATAGTTTTGACGAGCATCCAAATCTTTAGATGGTGGAGATATTTGTAGAAGTCATCTCTATAAGGCCCCTAAACTTACTTAATGAGTTGAAAAAGCTTAATTATCATAATTTAATTCTTATAACCCTAATCTATCCTTGTGAGATGCTTTTAAATCATAAGATAAGCTTAAGTTTCAAATTTGGTCCAATTTGGACATTGTTTGAGCAAGTTATGCAATTTTATACACATTTTGGACTTTTCTACAATGTACCCAATTGAGAGGTTTTATTTGCAATTTATCACTTGAATTATGTTCCTTGGATATTATTTCATCATTTTTTAGCTTTTTGATCTATAGGGCGCCTATTTAAACCTTGGTTTGAAGGTGTTTTCCTAAAGGGTATTTTAGGGCTTACCCCTTCATGGATGAGCTACCTTTAGTAGCTATCAACTAATGAGTTATTTGTTTTTCTTGGAAATTCAAGAAACGAGGGATAAAAATGTCTCTATGGAGGGTTGGGGAGATGCTGGTGTGTGTGTTTGTATATTCTTAATAGTTTAAGGCCATGGACACTTGGAAAGATACTAGAACTTCAACTTTTTCTTTTTCTTTTTCTTTATCTTAAAGTTTCATATACTTATCCCTAAGTACCAAATGAGACATTTTCTCTCCACCACTTTACTCCTTCTATGAACCTCGTTCTCCCTCTATGCTTCTGCAAATTTCCTATCCAAGGAAGAAGAAATAGGGGATCTTCTTGGAAAAAGAATCTAGGGTTGCAATTGACTTCCTTTTAGGGTTTAAAAAGCTTCCTTCTAGTGATCTTGACCTAAAAGAGTAAGAATCCCCTTATTTCCTCCATTCATTTATTATTTATCCTTCCTCCTACCTTTATCCAGTTCGAAACCTTGCTGTTCCATGGTACAAATTGCTCTAAATCTCTAAAACCCCACCTTTCTTGCTCCTTATGCTTAGGGTTTGCTCATTTGATGAAGAAAGGTGCTAGATGGATGCGTTCATAGCTTATTCTTAGATTTTCTACCCTACCTACTCTTGTTTTCTTCTGTTTGGGGTTTCATCTTCTCATTGGAGGCATGTTTTATAACTTGCTCCCCATTTATTGCTTACTATAAGCTTTATAGATCATGTTCTTGCTTGAAAATGATGATCCATGCACTAAAAATCTATGCTTGACTTGGATTTCGATTTTTATAATATTCCCTATTCTGATTTTAGTTCTAGATGAACCTGTTATCATGTGTATGTTATTCCTTAGGTATAATATGACTTGGATCAGGTTGGTTTGACAACCTATGGTGCTAAGCACCTATCAATCAATGGTCAATTTTAGGGTTTTAAGTTGATTTCTTTTATAAACCTATGATCGATGATGATACCATTGCAACAACCCTATGGTGTTGTCTTCATGACAACTGATGATCGGGATCAAATGTGTTAGATTATGGTGATTACCTATGGTCACCCCCTTAGGTCAAGTTTTGGATCAATTAGAAGTTTAATGATCAACCATTAAGTACCCTAATAATGTTATCAATCAATGATGACATTAGCTTAATATTTGATGCTGATTAATGAATATAGTGTTGAGATAACAACATATGGTGACTTAATGGTCACTAATGATGGTGGATCAGATCTCCAAAACCTATGGTGAGTTAATCATATAGTGGTATCATCAATTAAGCCTTAGACCAATGGTTTCTTGGGTCACTTAATGCAATGGTCGGACCTATACTGTAATTGATGGTTTTAATATATAAAATTGACCCAATGGTCAAGATCTAATATTTATTCCTCCAATAAAGTGGAATGATGGATAATGTAATATGTTGGTCCTAACAATGTGATTTATATGGTTTCCTTTATATGATCAACTTAAGGAGCTTACTTGTTGACAATGGATGGCTTGTTTTAACTGAATAGTCAATTGTGGGTTTTACCCTACTCTCAATGGAAATTTTTGTGTTGTTAATCAAGGGATGTCTAAGGTTAGATGGTGACTCTTTCTAGAGCACAATTAAATGACTTTATATGTGGTTTATCCAAGGTGTTTACTTAAGTAAACAACCAATGGTCTTACCTATTAAATATCCAATGGTTTTGGGTGACATTGTGGTATGGTGATATTGGTTGAATGATGATGGAACAAATGGAGGGTTACCATTAATAAGGTATTCTCACCTATTCGCTCATATGAATAGAAGGTATGATAACCATATTGTGTTTTTATGTAACCCTAATGAGGTATAGCTTCTTATACCTAGCTTTCATATAACTAAATGATGGTAATTGGGTATGAATAGTCCTTGAATGATTAATACAATCATGGAGTACTCTATTACTATTGTTGAAACCTTAGTATGCTATAACTCGATGGTTACACCTTGATTTATGTGTGGATTCATATTTAATAATGGTATGGAATGTGATGGTGATGATTCACCTTATGCATCCATGATCCAATGGGGATGTCGTGAGTTAGCGTTTGGGTATAAGTGTTTATTAGTAACATTAATATAATTTATCTTGTTGAGCCTAACTATAAAACAAATAGATAAAGATGAGTATTCATGTTTAACATTCTTATATGATGGAATGATGGTGGAATAACCTCCTTAATATGATCATAACCTTAATATGTTAATTGGTGGTTATCATAGCCACATGGTTGATACTTTCTTATGCTAAACATGTGCATTATGAATATGATGCGGGTTAATCATATCTAGATTCCTTGCATGTTGATGTAATAAAAGAATGTTCTTAATATTAATATAACCCTACTATGATTGTTTATGAATATCTCCTAGCTCATTAATGTAATATTGTGTTGATCCGATATATTATATGTAAGTGATGTTGTTGAGCCTTGTTATAAGGCATGCAAAGATAATGATGATCTTGTAGGGAATAATATGATGGTCTTAATGACCTTTGGGCATGGTTGAGCCCTGAATGAGGTGTAATCCTCTTGTGTTGATAAGGGTTGATACCCTGTGATATTGTGAAAAGGCTTTATATCATGTGATAGTATGATGGTCTCAATGACCTTTGGGCATGGTTGAGCCCTAAATGAGGTGTAATCCTCTTATGTTGATAAGAGTTGATACCATGTGATATTGTGACAAGGATTTATATCTTGTGATAGTATGATGACTAGTGTGGTCTCATGAATGGCAAGTGAATAGTAGCATGTGATGATGAGATGAGAAATTATGTTTCATACATTTTATATCTTTAAAATTTGTGATATTTGTATGCTTGCTAGAAGTGAATTAGGATTTGTATGTCCACTTATTTGATGCAGCCTTAATTCACTCAATTGGCATAACTAATCAAGTGCAACTCTAATCATGTAGTGCCCTATGCCGTAGAGCCATCTTTGGTGTCAGAACTTGCTGGATGGTGAAATGAGTATTCCTAAGGAAAACTCAGAGCGCATACTGTTGCGTATGTAGGGGTGGCAAGTTGAGGATATATCCTTGTCATCCACAATGTAGGTTGTGGAGGATGGCTATGGTCATGCCTCATACATTTGATATGATTGAGGACAACTGTGGTTGTACCTCAGATTAGAGGGTTTTGAATACCCTGGATGCTAGCGTCGTGACCTATACCAAGGTGGGCTAATTATAAGACTATATGTCATTGTTTTGCAGTTTGACTGATATGTCACTGCCTTTTTACTCATACTGACCGAGGAGAAGAGATCTTAGGATACCGACACTCCTAGATCTTATATGGAACTGAATAGCCCTTCGTAGGGGTTGGTTGGACTTCGAATGATACAATTCAAATTCCCCAGGGCTTAATAAAAGATGTAATATAATCGTGTAGCATATTTGTTTAGGGTTATACATGACGTTTCACATTGGATGATAACCCCTGTTTGTTATCTTTATATAAAGAAGATGCTTAGTACAATTATGAGATAGTAGATATACTTAGGTTGTGGATATGCTTAAGATTGTAGATGCGTACATACAATAGCCGTGATTGTGTTGATAACTATACTGCTACTACTGATTATAATCATGATGCTAGCTATCTCATGTTGTTAGTTATGTTTAGCATGCTAGCCATGCCTTTGTAACTAGAGATGCATATACTGCTAATCATGCTTATCCAGACAATTGTGCTTATGTTGTTAGCTCTTCTTATGATGTTGATATGTTCAACCAATTAGACATGCTCATGTTGTTAGTTATGCTTATGTGGCTTGACTTATTCATAATGACAAAGATTTTATGTTACTAGACTTGCTCATAATGCTAGATATGCATATGCTAATGAATTGCCTATATTGTCAACAAGATAAAGGATGATAGTCTGGCTAATGATGATAGTTATTATCTGTTCCTTTATGTATTTTATTAATCATCAGTACTGCTAAGCTTATTTGTTATATCTAATTAAACTGCTTAACTGTTTAATTATTCAAAAATATTGTAATCAATAAATAGTACTGGAGGTTATATCTCTTGCTGGGACATGGGTCTCACCCTTGTGGTTCGTCACATTTTTTTAGATCATCGAAAGTGACGAAAACAAACATGTGGCTGCAAGAAGAGGAGCTACAATAATGAATCTTTTAGAAAGTTGATTAGATGTCTAGTGTGTCCTAGAGTCATCCTTGTACTTTCAGGTCTGGGCAGGAATAGTTTATATATGGTGTTTCAAACAAATCAAACTTTTATTAGCATGTTAATGCTTATTTGTGTGGCATATATGAATATTGTTCTCCTGTGTATATATGTTGTGGCTAAGGCAATAGAATAATTGTATCAAATTTTTGGCATAGTATGGATATAAGAAAGATGTTGGGCTCTTATGTAAATATTTCTGAGCGAGTGCTGACGTTGAAATTAGTTTTAATTTATCTATATTTTTGGGTATGTGATTAATTAGTGAACGATTGTGCTTTATGTTTTGAGTAACGGATTCTCGCAATCTCAGTCGTCATTGTTGTCAAATTAGTTCCACATAAGAAGTACTAGCACAGGAATAATGCACGGTAGTTGGGGTAAGAGCACTGCTATAGGAGTATTGCACAATAGTAGATTGTTGATCACGTGTTTGAGATGTACCACTATAGGATTATACACTATAGTAGGTTCGACAACACAGATGAATATGCAAAAACTAGACAACATGGTCAGATGATATGACTACCTCTCTTCGCCTTATGTCTTCTTCTCTCTTCTTCTCATCTTTCTCTATTCTCCCCTCACCCCAACCACAAAAAAAATCATGAGAGTGGTTAGGGTGGAGAGTCATAAATATTGATAGAGGAATGGCGACACAGAAATAAAATACTACCGGTATAAAGGCACGGTAGGAAGAAAAAAATACTACGAGAATAAGCGTGCGTGGTAGGAAGAAAAAAATACTAGTCTTTGATCAGTTTTTGACCAGCATAATAAATCACTCCTGGTCTGGAAAGACTTTGACCGGTCTGTGCTATTTTATAAAGCACAAAAAATAAATAAAGCAATGGAGTGATGGGTCTTGCTTACATAATAACAATTCTTCTTGTCCTTTTCTCTTACGAACCCAATCAAAAAGATAAACATATACATTAACTCTCCTTTGATCGGGTCAATTCCAGATTTCCTTTCCCTCTTTTTATTTGACCAAGTCTTGTGTTTCTAGTTCTTGCCGCTGCCAATAGCAAACCTCTTGCATCCAAGGACAAAGTATCGGAATGGAGGAGGCCAAAAAAGGAAGCTGCTGCCCCCTCCTTTTTGCAGATCATTATTCCATTTGAATGGACATGGACTAATTCATTGCAAAGCAAAAGGAGTATGAACAATTGTTACCGCTGAATAGGCATGCAGCCAACATGTCGTCATTGCCAATAAATGGAAGTGCTTGGTTGTTTGGTACGCCGCTTGGACAGTAAAGTCCCATGGTGTTAGTTTCGGAAAGTCCCATGGCGTTAGTTACCATAGACGGCGCCAGACTCGGAAGCCTGCCATAACGTAGGTCTTGTGGCAACGGATGGGCACGTACCGCCAACGAAGCGACCTGGAAAGCCCAAAGTGGTAGATTGCCTTGAAGCCTGGTAGGCGACTGAGTGAGAGTGCAGGGCTGGGCAAGAAATCCAGAGTAGTGGATTGAACAAGCAACATTAAAATCAGATTGAAGTTTGTGTGCTATAGATTGGTTGGGGATACATGAGGAATTGGTTGGTGATTTCGGGCAAGATGACAGTAGGAAGCATATATTAGATGATGGATCGGGGATGATGCCTGGCAGGCAGACAAGCCCAGACAGTGGCTGCCCGCAGGCGAAGGCTCTCTAGGGTTAGGATCTAACACTCTCATACCATGTGGAAAAATAAAATGGAGGATGAATGAGATTTTATTTTATTGATAGAAGGCTTCCTATATATAGGAGATGAGGCAAGTACAAGGAAGCACAACTTAACCCTAATGGGCCAAGTCAACTAGGCCCATGTACATAATAAACTAACTAATTTAACACTTACGATAAACTAAGCATGTAATGTAACTAAGATGACCATGGCCTCGCGGGTGGCAAACGAGCGCCGCCGGCCGTCTTTTGGGGGAAACCTCCAGATCTGGAAGCTGAAACATGTGAAGGTGTCCAAAATGCTCATCCTGAATCTCCCAAAGAATGGTTTGAAGTTCATCAAGGTTCAAGAAAGCTTGTCGTGCCCCTGAATCGTACATAGATTATAGTCCAAGGAGGTCGGATTATATTTCCTAGTAGCGAAGCTGTGGAGAATGCAACTAAGTGGAAATATTGTCTCTGTGGTTATGTCATTGATTTCCTTCCTGATCCAGGGCTTCTTCTTCATCATCTACTTAATATCTAGGATTAGGAAGATAATGTCGAATTCCTAGATCTAATGCCATCTTCTTATTCAGAGTCACTAATTATTGTGATATGCAGTTGGCCTTGGTGAAGGGCCCGTGGTTTGTGACACGTTTCCCTATGGTCCTTACGAAATGGCGGCCAGGTCTCCTCGCTTTGAAGTTTGGTTTCAGGAGTCTATCGATCTGGATCAGACTGTTGACCTTCCTTTGGAGCTCTGGGATACACGAATGTTCGAACACATTGGAACATTTCTAGGTTCTCCTCTAAGCACAGATAAATTTACTACAATTTCCATTATGCTGGAGTATGCCCAGATTCAAGTCCTCTTTAATTATCATTCAGAGTTCCCAAACAATGTGGACTTGCAAGGTGATGATGTCAGTTCTTATAGTGTTCATGTTGAGTATGAATGGTTACCGAATATTTGTGGGAAGTGTAGGCTTTTTGGTCATGAAGATTTTTGTTGTCCAATGCCTAATCTGTCTGGGAGCTCTGTGACTATTGTTAATGAGGCTGCTGATACTGTTGATAATGTATCTGCCCTGGTATCCTCTCTGTCTGGTGTTTCGTTTGGAGTGAGAAATGTTTATGGACGAAGGCCTGAGGAAGTTACTAAAGCTGTTGTATCGTTATCTAATTTCTATGTGCCTGGATCTAGTTTTAGAACTAGTAGTGCTTCTGGTGTTAGATCTGTTCCCTCTACTCCTTTCCAAGTGTTCGATGATTTGTCTTATTCCTTTGGGACTGATCAAGTTGGTGGTCGAAGGACTGATTTGTTTCCAAACTCGTCACCCTCTGTTTTGCCCAAAGTTACTGATGGAATTTTTCCTAGAGTGGTTAACTCTCTGTTTTCTCCCCTCAATAATCTATCTACGATTGAAGAAAATGCTGAGGCCGCCAAATCAACGACCCTAGTTTCCAAATGACCCATCCTTTAAAGTATCCTCCTGGAATGTGCGTGTCATTAATAATAAAGTTAGAAAAGTTCATGAGGATCTCAGGAGGGTAGGGAGTAAGATTTGTGTCCTTCAAGAAATAAAGTTGAGAAAGAGAAATATGGGGAAGTTCATGGGTAAGTATTTTCCCAACCTTGAATTCATTTCTAATATTGATTCACATGCCTTGGGTAGGATTGTTATCATGTGGAATTCTACTGATTGCTCTATTGTCAAGTTAGCTGAAACTGATCAACACCTTCTCTGTAATGTTTTGATTGAGAATGCCTCTTTTCTTTTATCTATTGTGTATGGTCGCAATGACGACAATAATCATTCTTCTCTTTGGAATTATTTGGAATATACAAGTAACAAGTATAGTCTTCCCTATATTATTTTGGGTGATTTCAATGTTGTACGCAAAGACAATGAAAGGATTAGTAAGAATCCTTCTACTAGTAGATCTATGGGTGAATTTAATGATTGGGTTCTGAATTGTGGCATTTTTGAGTTGGATCTTAAAGGGCCATTTTCTCTTGGGATAATAGGCAAGAAGATGATGATTTCATTACTTCTAAAAATGACAAAGTTTTCTATAATAACATGTTCATGAATCTGTTTGATGATTTTTCTGGTGAATTGATTTATAATACTACAAGTGATCATAAGTCTATTCTTTTCTCTATTGGACAACATAGAGTTGTTAAATCACCTTTCCATTTTATCAATTCCTGATCTTTGAAGGAACATTTTTTTGATGTTGTTAGTGCATCTTGGTTTGAACCTGTTGAAGGGACGCCCATGTACAAAGTTTATAAGAAATTTTAGAAACTTAGAGGCCTTTTAAAGGAATGAAATCTTAATGTTGTGCAAAACTTTTTTGATAATGTTAAAGTTGCTAAATATAATGCTTTACAGGCCTAATCTAAAGCTGATCTTGACCCTCTTAACTCTATTTTACAAAGTGAAGCCATATCTCTTAGAAACATTCTTCATGAAGCCTAAAAGGTAGAGGAAAGTCTCTTGAGACAAAAGTCAAGGATTCAATGGCTTGCTGAAGGTGATAATAATACTAAGCTTTTTTATGCTTCTCTTAAAACCAGGTAGAAAAGGAACCTCCTTAAGTGTTTAAATACCAATGGTCAGATTAATTATGATATGAATGAGATTAAAAATTATGTTTTCAACTATTACTCTGATCTTTATAACAATAATAAGAGCTGTGAGGGTTTGAAGGATTTCAAATGGAAATGTCCTATTATTTCTTAGGAACAAAAGATGAGTCTCATCTCTAATGTTACTCAATCTAAGATTGATGTCACTATTGCTTCTCTCACTACTATAGAAATGGCTTATAATGTAACTTTTAAAGGCGTCGGTTGTATAAATACACCGACACCTAAAACCTAACACGTCGGTTAAAAAAAAACCCGACATCTATCTGTGAAGGGCGACAAGACACGTGTATCACTTTTATTCAGTGTCAGTTCCCTAATAATAAACCTAAGCCTAAAATTAACCGCCAAATCCAAAATTTTTAGTGAAAAAAATTACCTCCAAAATTTAACATATGGCGTCGGTTATTAACTATTAAACTGACAATGAAAGGTTATCTGCGAGACAGAAATTGGGCACATTTTGGTAATCGGTTTTACTACAATGACCGACGCTTATGGGTTTTCCCGCGCTGTTCCCGAGAAATTTTTCGTACCCTTTACACGTCAGTTTATTTGTGTAACAGACGCCTTTAGTTTTATGTGTCCGTTTTTTGGAATAACCGACACCTATTGTTAACTTAATAGCACATGCGCGATCCGGGCTCTTCCCCCTTCTTTGTTTCATCGACTCCGTGAGCTTAGGTCGGGCGAATTTTACCTGCTCCAGTTTCTGCCTCCGCCGCCGTTCCTTGCTCCTCTGATCGCCGCCTCCGCCGCCATTCGTTGTTCTGGGCACCACCATTCCTTGATCCTCTGTGCACCGGTGCCTTCTCCTTCTCTCTGGCCACCACCCTTCTTTACTAGCTCCAGCACCTGAGCCTACTCGTGGTTCATTGCTCCGACACCTGCCTTCTCCCGTGTTGTGGTTCGTTGCTCCGGCGCGTGCCCTTGCTCTCTCCTCACCCCTACTCTTCAAGCCACTACTCTCCTACACAGGTAGGCCGCTGCCCTTCTTCTTCCTCCACCTCTTCTTCTTCCTGCTCCCTCTCCTTACCAAATGGATTAAAGCAAGGCCACGACCGTGTGGGCTGGTCACGACCGTGGCTGTGTTGGCCGACCACAGTCGTGCTGGTCCGCACGGCCATGGTAGGCCAACACAACGACGACTGTGGCCAGCCCACACGGTCGTGGCCTTGCTTTTATCCATTTGGTAAGGAGGGAACAGGAAGAAGAAGATACATTTGCAATTGAATACTAATGCTTTACCTAATTCTATAAATTTTGATGCATGTTGAATTAAGATATTAAAACCCTAATACACATTTCACCATAATCTTGAACATAATATATTGCTGAAATTTTGTGATCAATCTATGTAAGATATTAAAACCCTAATGTTAAATCTCTGATTTTGTAGTGATGTGTCACCCTAACATCTACATGAATCCCTATTGTATGATGTAGATTGATGATAATGCATGAGCTAATTTGAAATTTTGAAATCAATTATGAATCTCTCCATCCCTAGGTCATACTAATTTATGTGTAATCTTTATCTTGATGATGAACATGCATGGACACTCTAAATGTTGAAATCAATGTTATAGAATGACAACACATGTATTTGTTGGCCTAGAAACCCAACCAAGATTTACTCGTTAGGAGTAAATCTTGGATAGTCCCCAATTTGGGACTGTTCTTGAACACCTAATGTAACATCCCTGACCTGGGTTATGCTTTAACCCTAGGTGTTTTAATAAAGAAAGATGATTATATTCTTAATCTTATCTTGTTAAAAGTAAATAGGGCTCATGAGGAACTTATGTTTCAATTTTGGTCCTATTTGAACAATGTTGAAGCAATGTTTGCTTATTTTGGACTAAAGTGCATATTACCCAAGTTAAGGGGCCTTCAACCAAAATTAAAATGGTTGGATTCAGATGTGTGTGGATGAGCTTAAGCCTTGCAAAGGCACGAGCATATCCTAAGGAGGTGAAATTCCACTCACCATTATTATAAGAAAAAGAAAGTCCACTAAAAAATGGATATTAATATTATAAGGGTTAATGTGCTTAATTTCTTTTCCCTTTATTCTTGGATAATGAAGAGGTTTTGCAAGAACATGAAGATGGCTTCGTGGCCAAGAAATGGAGGGGGATTTGGTGGAAATCATTTTGGGAGTTAAAGGAAATAATCCCATTTTCTCTCTCCTTGGGATTTCCTTATACATATCCCTTTTTCCACTCACTTAAGGACTTCTTTTCGGATTTCCTTTCTTTCTTTACCTTGGCCGACCCCAAGAGAAGCTCAGGAACAGGAGGAGGATGACCCGAACCTATTGGTAAGGTTCTTGACCTCTTTTCCCCTTGATTCCATGGTGGAAATTGAAAGTAAATCATTGATTTCTTCTTAATTCGATCTCCTCTTCAACCCTAGCCAAACTTTTCAACCAAAAACTTGAGGATGAGCCTAGGGGGAGTTGCAAGAGCTTTATACACCATTGTTGCTGTGAGCTTGGAGCTTTGGAGCTCAATTGGAGGTGGGTTTTATAATTTTAACCCTTAATATTGTTATTTCAATTAATTCCTTATCACTCGGTGATCCTTTTTACATTCCCAAAATTTGTTTTGGTTGATTGATGCAACCACCATGGAAACCTCAGCAGGTTTCATGAGTTCAGATCTTGAAGATGATAAGAACACACCTCTTCAAAATATCCAAGGAAAACGGTTTACTTTTGTTGCTCAAACGGTTTCCCAAACCATTTGGGAGAAAACGGTTTCAAACCGTTTAGAAGCAAACGGTTTCACCAAACCGCATGAGACCAAACGGTTCCATACCATTTGGTGCTGTTGACCAGGGTTGACCATTTGGAGATCTGTTGAAAATGATCTAGGTTAATGACCCATCAATTATGATTGATTAGTTCCAATTGGCTCATGAGTTGAAGGTCCATCAATCACCAAAATCCTAATCGGGTTAAGTGCTGATTTGTAATTTGATTAAGTTGAAAACTTGGGTTGATTGACCCAAACGGTTTCAAAACCATTTGGGGATCACCCAAACGGTCTCAAGACCGTTTGGGGGTCACCCAAGACCGTTTGTAGGTCTAGGGTTGAGTATGGTTAAGTGTTTGAAGATCCAAAGATATGGTATGAACCCTAATCGGCTAAGTGCTGATTTTGTAAGTGATTGAGATGATGTTTTGGGTTGATTGACCCAAACGGTTTCAAAATCATTTGGGGATCACCCAAACGGTCTCAATAACGTTTGGTGATCACCCAAGACCATTTGGAGGTCTAGGGTTAAGTATGGTTTAGCAATTGAAGGTCCAAAGATATTAAGTTGATGTACAATCAATTGCTGATTTGGTGACCAATCCTAGGATCCAAACCTTAATTGAATGACATGGTTAATGATGATGTGATGGGAAAACGGTCTCAAGACCATTTGGAGGTAATACAAATTATCCCAAGACCGTTTGGGGGTCACCCAAGACCGTTTGGAGGTCTAGGGTTGACTATGGTTAGGTGTTTGAAGATTTAAAGATACTAAGTTGAAGTGCAATCAAATGCTGGTTTGGTGATCAATCCAATGATCCAAACCCTAATTGGATGACTTCGATTTGAGTGATGAGATGGGAAAATGGTCTCAAGATCGTTTGGAGGTCATCCAAACGACCTCAAGACTGTTTGAGGTCAGGCCATGTTCAATTTGAATGATGGTCCAATAGTTTTAAAGTAACTAGTTACACATTGATTAATGTTGAAGGATCATCAATTCCAAACCCTAATCAAATTGATTCAAACCCTAATTGATGACCAATTGAGGGTCAATTGAGAGTCAAATCAGTTGAAGGATGACCTACTTAACTCAATCAAAGTATGGTTATAGGTCCAATTGATGATTAGTTACATGAATACAATGGTTGATGGAATCAACATTGAGAACCCTAAACCGATTGGAGTAGTTGAGACCATCTTTGGTCCATGTGGTTTTGGGGAGGTTTGGACCAAACGGTCTCAAGAATATTTGAGTCCAAACGGTCTCAAGACCGTTTGGGACCAAACGATCCCAAACCGATTGAGTTCATGCGGTTTCAAAAAGGTACTTTAGCAAACGATCTTGAAGGTCACTTTTACCAAACAGTTTCAAACCGTTTGAACTTTGAAAGACCAAGACCGTTTGGGGCCCAAGTAATCAAAATTGTTTGAGGATCAATATGGTTAATCCTTTTGGATACCTAATGTAATTGAGGACTCAATTGGTTAATCCACTTGGATACCTATTGTAATAGAAGATCCAATTGGTCAATTCATTTGGATACCTTATGTAATGGAAGTCCAATGTGATTGAATCTCTTGAGAATTAAGATGATGAATGATCCATTGATCCAATGATGATTATTAAGGCTAGGTACAAAGGTTGAAACCCTAAAGTACCTAGATGATCAATACCTTTAGATTAATTAACCCGAAAAGGTTATGAGAGTAATGTCTTAGTACAATATGTTAACCATAGTTGTATGTACTTGATTGAAGGGTTGATGTGACCTAATCAAGTTGGGAGGAAGATAGAGAGGAATTCATATATGAGTATTGATCATGTGATGATTAGGTTATGATCCTTAATAAAGAGATCATGAAACCCTAATCCAGAAGGTTAATGAATCTTAACCCTAGTTCAAGGTAACATAATGTAAAACCCCAATTATGGGAATAAAGAGTGAAACCCTAATTGGGATGAGTATCCCCCATTGATAGGAAAGGAGAAACCCTAATTGATGGTGATGCCATGAGAAACCCTAATTGATGGTGATGCCATGAGAAACCCTAATTGATGGTGATACCATGAGAAACCCTAATTGAGGGTGATGTCATGAGAAACCCTAGTTGGGATGAATAGTAAGTGAAACCCCAAAGCTCTAATAAAGGGTAAAGGTAGGTGAAATTCTAAATGGAGTTATAATATTTAAAGCCCTAACCTTGTGCAATATGATGACAAACTAGAACCCTGGTAATAAAGCAGAGGGTGAAACCTTATAAAGGTGAAATACCTTAAAGGATTGAGTATAGGCAACCTTATTGTAGGCAATGCCTTAACCTAAAACGAGTCCATATCATTAAAGGTAGTTGGACCATTCTTGTGTGTGACCTATGCACTTCATGATGAGAGTGATAGGTCAATGGATGAAAGTATTAAGATGGGAAGTGCCTTAAATCAAGATAAGCTGATAACTCAAGGAAGATAGAGGTGATGAGGAAAGTGATATACCTTGATGCATTTCAAATCCAATCTATTTGAGTAAGAAATATATGAAGTGTGCTATGTAAATTGTTACAATAAAATGTAATGAGTTTGATATACCTTGACAAGCATAGGCTAATATACCTTGAGAATAAGGGTAAGCCAAACTAATGAGTATGATGCAATCATACCATGATAAGGATGAGGAATGAACTCATACCTTGTACTGAGAATCATTTAATGATAAATGTTAAGAGTAATGAACATGCCTGAATTCTAAAGATGTGTAATGGCCTTATGAGCCATATGGTTAGATGTTGCCTAGTGAGAGGTGACAAGGTGTTTTATGGGCCTTATGAGCTATGAGGATGGTTGTTGCCTAGTGAGAGGTAACAAAATGTTTTAAAGGTTACACAGGATTGACATAGTTCAATACCTGGAATAATATCACAGGATTGATATAGTTCAATACCTGGAATAATATCATAGGATTGATATAGTTCAATACCTGGAATAGATGCACAGGGACATAGTTCAATACCTGGAATAATAACACAGGATTGGTTAAATCCCAATACCTAGAATAATGTCCCAGGATTGACATAGTTCAATACCTAGAATGATAACACAGGATTGGTAGTAACCCAATACCTGGAATAATAACATAGGATTGGTTAAATCCTAATGCCTAGAATAATGTCACATGATTGACATAGTTCAATACCTGGAATGATAACACAGGATTGGTAATAACACAATACCTGGAATAATAACACATGATTGGTTAAATCCCAATACCTGGAATAATGTCACATGATTGACATAGTTCAATACCTGGAATGATAACACATGATTGGTAATAACCCAATACCTGGAATAATAACACATGATTGGTTAAATCCCAATACCTGGAATAATGTCACAGGATTGACATAGTTTAATACCTGGTATTATAAAACATGATTGGTAATAACCCAATACCTGGAATAATAACACAGGATTGGTAATAACCCAATACCTAGAATAATAACACATGATTGGTAATAACCCAATACTTGGAATAGTTGCACAAGATTGGCATAGTTCAATACTTGGAATGGTTACATAAGATTGACATAGTTCAATACTTGGAATGGTTACACAAGATTGACATAGTTCAATACTTAGAATGGTTACACATGATTGACATACTTCAATACTTGGAATGGATACACATGAATAATACAAGTCTAATGCTTGTACTAGTTGCACAGGATTGGTGTAATTCAATGCCTGCAATATTTATAAAGGATTGGTATAGACCAATGCATGAATAAGACATGATGATGTACACTCTCATGTCCAATATAACCAAAAATCTGTTTAGCAGATTGGCCAAGGCCAATAAGTTGAATTAAGAATGTCTCATGGGTGACATATCAAGATAATGAGTGTTACAAGAGAAGTTTGACATGATGGTATGATACGAAGGATAAATGATATACATGTTCTTCCTATTCCTTATTAAGTGAATAGTTGATCTATTGTTCTATCATAAATAGTTACAATGCTTTAAGATGATAATGCTTTAAACTGCATATCCTCTGTCCAGTTTTATATATTTAATTGCAATAATGATGTTTTGGAGGAGAGTTATATCTCCCGCTGGGACAATTTACAATTGTCTCACCCCCGTGGGATCCAATGTTTTTAGGTGGATGTGGACAAGGAGGCAGGAAAACTTTAGCAGATAAAGAACAACAGCAACATCGAGGACAACAGTAATATCTCAGGTGGAGATACTACCTATCTAGTCTTATAGTTAGAAAGTCCTATGTGTCGTCTCTGTACTCTCAGGTCCTCGGAGTCAGTAGTCAGTGTTTTTATTTAATCGATCTCTGTCTGTATATAATGTTGAATAGGACAGATGATGTTGTAATCCTCGGGAAGAGATAGTATAGGTTGTGTACTTATGGAACAGAATGTAAATATTATACTTTGGATCTTGATGAAAAAGATTTCCTATGTGTGGATCTCTTTGCAAAAAGTTTTAATTTTTAGTGATTTTTAACAATCCGCTGCAAATGATTAGCTTCCGCTTAGTTAATGTCATGTTTTATAAGTTGGATGCCACACCTAATCTCACTTAGGATGTAAGTGTATAATGTGTATTTAGTTTTTAAGAAAATTCCAACAGCATTTCCCCATTTGTTCTCTAAGTACATATGTACTTGGAGAACAACGGGGAAATGCTACTGAAATTTTCTTGAAAACCCAATACACATTATACACTTACTAGTGAGATTAGGTGTTCAAGAATGGGATAGGTGGTACACATTTATTATGTATAAGAATGACAACACATGTATTTGTTGGCCTAGAAACCCGTCCAAGATTTACTCATTAGGAGTAAATCTTGGGTAGTCCCCGGTTTGGTACTGTTCTGGAACACCTAATCTCACTTAGGATGTAAGTGTATAATGTGTATTTGGTTTTCAAGAAAATTTCGGCAGCATTTCCCCGCGAAGGTTGTGGCATCGGTTTGAAAATTGACGCCTAACAAGTTGCCTTTTAGCGGCACCCACATAGGTGTCACATTAAAACTGACGCTAAAGGCCTTAAATAACCGACACTAAAGGTCAGTTATGTACTAGTGTCTCAATGTGGACAAAGCACCAAGTCACGATGGATTCAACACCTATTTTATTAAGAAAGTTTGCCCATTACAAGTGAGGATATTTCTAATGTCGTCAAAGAGTTTTTTATGAATGGTAAAATCTTGAGAGAGTCAAAAATACTTTCATCACTTTGATTCCTAAAGGTCTGGACTCTCTGAACTTAAGAATTGGCATCCAATCTCTCTCTTTAATGTTGTGTACAAGCTTATTTCCAAAATTTTGGCTAATAGGCTTCAAGGAATTCTGTCGAACATCATCAGTAGTAATCAGACTACTTTCATTAA
Source organism: Alisma plantago-aquatica (assembly GCA_963693085.1). Taxonomy (NCBI): domain Eukaryota; kingdom Viridiplantae; phylum Streptophyta; class Magnoliopsida; order Alismatales; family Alismataceae; genus Alisma; species Alisma plantago-aquatica. The sequence goes on from OY856409.1 coordinate 1,588,995,428, forward strand.
GGGGAGAAACATAAAAGACTCTATCCTTCTTTCAAATGAATTTTTTCATGATATTAATAGATCTGCTATTGGTAGAAAAATGTGTTTGAAGATTGATATCTTGAAAGCTTATGATAATGTAAAGTGGAAATTTTTTTTTGTTGTGCTATATAGAATGGGTTTCCCATCTATTTGGATAAATTGGATTTCTTGTATCTTTCATTCTACTTACTACCATGTCTTGGTGAATGGTGAACCTAGTGAGAGGTTTTTTTTACTATTGGGATTAGGCAAGGTGATCCATTAGCTCCTTATTTGTTTGTCATAGTTATGCAGGATTTTACAATTCTTATGGATCATGCAGTTGATAATAAACTATTATCGCCTATCAAAGCTTCTAGTAAATTTTCAATTTTCTCATTTGGTTTTTGCGGATGATCTCATGATTTTTCTTGAAGCTAATTCTGGTAGTTCCCTTGTTGTTCTTGATGTCCTGAGTACCTTCAGAAAGCTTTCTGGGTTATACATTAATCCCTCCAAGAGTGAGGTTATCTTTAGCAAGAGCTCACCCAAGTTGGAGATTGCTAATATCCTTAAATTCAAGGTATGTGAGTTGCCTTCTACTTATCTAGGTTTTCCTCTGGTAACTAGAAGAATCTCAAGATCTGCTTTCTCGGCCCTAATTGATAAAGTGAAGGTAAAGCTGGAAGGGTGGAAGTTTAAATCTTTATCCATGGCAGATAGAATGGAATTGGTTTTGTCTACCTTGAGTGTCTTATGCTTTCATTGGTGCTATGTGTTTCCCATTCCTAAAACCACCATGGAGGCCATTGAGAAGCTTTGTCATGATTTTCTATGGGGCAAATTTGATGATAAGTCACATATGCATCTTATTAAATGGGAAAAAGTCACATTGCCGAAGAAAGAAGGAGGCCTAGGCATAAGGAAAGTCTCTGAAGGTTCACGCGCCTGCCTTCTCTTGAATGGCTAACAAAAAGGAATCTTTATGGTTCAAGTGGGTGAATGAAAAGTATTTACTCAGATCTTCCTTCTGGTATGTTGAAAGCAACTCTTCCATGTCTTGGATGTTCAAAAAAAATTTGGAGTGTAGAAATGAATTACCATCACACATTGTTTTCTATATAGGAGATGGAGCTAATACTTTCTTATGGCTTGATCCTTGGGCTAAAGATAAGAAACTCTTATGGGACATTATTGGTAAAGATGCTTATTTGAAGCTTGGGTTACCCAGTAGATGTAATATTATTTCTATTTGGTCTAGTGACAAGTGGATGATTCCTAAGAACAAAAACAATATGAAGCTTCTTGAATTTCTTAATGATTACTCTTTCAATTCCGTTGATTCTGATTACTTGTTATTTGATGACAAGAAACATCCTAGTATGAAGTCTGTATAGAATTCAAACAGAGTTTCATGCCCTGAATCTAATACCTTTGCCAGGATTTGGAAAGATAAATGTCCTCACAGGTTTTAGTTGAATTTCTAGAAATTTGCTCATGAGAAAATACCCACTTTTGAGTATGTGAGGAGAGTGGGTATTCATGGACCTTTGAGATGCTTTCTCTATACATCTGATTGTGAAGCCTCCAATCATATCATGTTTGATTGTCCCTTCATCAATGAGGTTTATGATTATATTAGTGAGAAAATTGAGTGGTGCCCCCTTCAAGTAGTTGAGCTGATATCAGTAGTACTAAGAAGGTTGAACATAAAAAGTTATCGATGTGCTCTTTATACCATGTTTGAAGGGAGAGGAACTCAAGAGCTCATGATGATTGTGAGACTATGCTGATATTTGTTTATAAGAAAATTTTGCTAGATTTTTTTAGCTTCTGATTCATGTCCTTTTCTGGAGTTGAGATGCTTATGTTGTATATCTTTCTCTCTAGCGCAATTGCTATCTCTTTTATCTCCTCAGTGCTAGAGTTTTGAGGGGTTTCTTTCATGCTTTTCGTTAGAGGGAAATGACTTCATGGTGCATGCTCTATTGGATCTATTGAAGGTTCTTGCAAGTTTTAGATGATAGCTTCAGCACGCTCTACTTCTCCTTATATATTGTGTGTTTTGTTGAGTGAGGAGACTGAAGATTTTTGTAAGTCTTGGATGCTTACTCTTGCATTTGGAGTGACGCTTCCAGGCCTAAAGCAGTTTCCTCTGTTGATCGCAAGGATTTTGAGCACCTGCTATCATTAGCTTCAACTAGGGGCCTGGTGGTCTTTCTTTTCTTGTTTTTGGATAGCTTTACCTCCTTTTGTTTTTACCGAAACATACATGTAACTAGGGAGTTCTGGATAATGTGCCTCCCTTTTTCTCTTTATTCCTTGTTTTCTCCTTTTGTACAGAAAGTTTTACAAAAATGAAAAAAAGGAAAAGAGTTTTCTGGACCCAAAAAAATCTAACACTTACCTCCATTTAAATATATATGCTCTTAGCAATGGTTATCTTCATAAACTTGTGCTTAATGCTTCAATTGCATGATTAGCTACCATCTTGTGATGTTTGATTACTAGTGCCTAGAAAGAGTAGTATTAACTCTATCTAAGTGTTATGGAATTGCATGAAAGCATGAGAATGTTGGAACGCTGAAGCTAAAGATCATATGGTTATCTTTGTGATTGTTTGTTTGCCATATCGAGAGAGAGAGAGAACCTTATAATCTAGATCTATCCTAAGCTTTTTTTTTTGAAGTGAAGACTGCCTTTTGTATTAACCAACATTGCTTACAATAGGCTCCAGAGGTAGATAAGGAAAATTACAAGTAGCAACCCAATCATAATCAGACCTGAGACCCATCTTAGCTAGGTTGTGTGTAGCCATATTCCCTTGTCGTCGACTATGGGCAAACGACAGTCCCTCGAAAGCCTGAGCAAAGCTGACAATTTCTTTGCACAGCTGGTCAGTAGGACTTAAACCAAAGTTCTTGTTGATCAGCAGACTATGGACGTTTTGAGCATCCATTTCCACTTTGAGGCCCTTCAGATTCATCTGCTTTGCAATCCAGATTCTGAAGAGGACCGCATATGCTTTGGCTGTTATAACATGCCACTTGCATCTTAGATTTTTGGCCGCCATAGCTTGGAAGGCACCATCTTTGTCTCTGAAAACTACAACCAAGCTAATTCTATTTCTACTTAAGAAGGCTGCATCAGCGTTCATTTTAATGGGATGTATGCTGGGTGCTTTCCAGTAGTTGTGCATAGTCTTTGGGGGTAAACCACCCTCGCTGCTGTGGTTCTTGAAGCATCTGGTCCAATGTAGGATGTTGTGCGCTGTGTGATGTGGGATTTTATCGTACTAACAAACTCACTCGGGGTTGAAATCCCCAAGCTTATACCAAAACCAATGTGCAATTATACCACCGGTAAGCGGACGAGTCTTATCGTAGTATAGTTAAGGATCGAACCCAAAGGACAACATTTTTAAGAATATTTGTCAATTGAATCTAGCTCAAGTAAAACTAATATTTAGAATGATTGGTTGGTTTGTGGTTAATTAAACTAATTGTAGGAAATTAAAGGCTGAATTAAAATTAGATTTAGATCAAATGATATGGAATCATTGGGATGGTATCGGGTTTCACCTCCACTACTCATGCAAACACGTCAGAATATCAAACATCTAGGCAAGATATAACTATCCAAATAGAGTTGTTACAAAACCCCCCATACGGGTGTTAGGTTCGCATAAGCATCACCTTAGATATCAAATGTCTCATCACCATCCAGATCACTTACTTACGGCTCCGAAGATACAAAAATCCAACGAAGGTTGTGGCCCCCCTATACAGGCATTAGGCACACAGAAGCATCACCGAAGGCTAGATGGTTCGTGCCCTCACGGATCATACACTTACGACCTCGAAGAAATCCCATTCTATTTCTAGTTTGGGAGTCCACCGCATTAATCGATAAGAAAACATGCAATTAATATATGAGCGAACATCGACGATTAACAAGAAGATACAAAATCCAACTTAGGTCGTGTACCCCCTATATAGGCGTTAGGTACACAGAAGCATCACCGAAGGCTAGATGGCTCGTCCCCTAGAGGATCATACACTTATGACCTCAAGGAATCCCATTCTATTTCTAGTTTGGGAGTCAACTTGTTAAACGACATTCAATCCTACATATAGAAGTTCTCACAACGTAGGAAGAACAAAGGTGAAAGCAAGCAATTAATCTGACTACGATCATAATGATTAACAACGAAAAAAAAAGTTATATACATTGCCATGAAATGATTAATAAAAGAACATGCTTGCATGGGCAGCAGGGTTAGTCCCCACACCCCAACAAAGAGGAACTACTCGCTCATGATGCAAGAAACAAGAAGAATAAGAAAGAGAGAGAAATCCACCATCAGCACGGTGCATAAGGTAGTCATAGCTCGGTGAAGATGATGCGGTCTTCTACGTCGTGTCGGAGCAGATCTGGACATGAAATGGGAGATGCCAAGATAGACCAGATAGTCTCTCTCACTCCGTCTTCCTACTCTTCTCGATCTCCTTGATTGCAGCACAGGTCGTAGGTGGAGTGAAACTGGCGTAGATAGAGCTGATCTGGATCGGATTTGTGTACAGGTAGCCTGTTGGTGTCCCGAAACTGATGTCTCAAATGGGGAGCATGCTGGTCCTATTTATAGGCACTGATCTGTCCCTCACGTTTTTGGTGTGATTCCAGGCCAAACGGTCTTGTAGATATTTCTACTTCAAATGGTTTGGTATAATCAGCTCAAACAGTCTTGAATATTGCTCAAACGGTTTGCATGTAGTCGGCTGAAATGGTTTTCACATTTCCTTCATTCGGTCTTGTATTGGCAGCAGCAAATGGTTTGGAAACTGTTTAATTATTGAATAGTTTGCTCCATGTGGTCTGCATGTTATTTGCTCACCCATGCATGTGATTTCAGCTGATCCATTCGGTTTGCATTTCATCCACAGTAGTGATCTACGTGGTGCACTCCATTCGGTCGTCACGTGGATCTCAAATGGTCTCATAGATTCATTCGGTTTGGTAATCCATTCGGTTTGCATGCAGCAAATGATCTTCATCGCTCAGTCATTCAAATGGTCTGAGACTGTGACCTTTCCAAATGGTCTGAGAGTATTGTGGCCAAACAGTCTTCGCGGCGAAACAGTCTTGCGACCTTGGTGCCCAAACGGTCTGGAGCCGTGCGACGTATAAATGGGTTTGAGGTGTGCCTCCAATCGGTCTCTACTGGGCTATCAGTATTGAGACCGAATGGGCTCAAACGGTCTTGAGACCAAATGGGCTCAAACAGTCTTGAGACCGAATGGATGAAATCACTCAGGACCAAGGGTGAGTGAAAGCGGGCCCCAGCTAATTGTTCAGCTTTATCAAGACCTGGATTAAATCAACATAAATTTGGTTAAAGCCTTGATGATCGAATCAATTAAGTAATTTTTGCATATCATGATGCATTTTGATATTTAATGAGTGAAATTTGATATGTTGAGTCAAAATGAGACTGAGATGGTAATTGAATTCCATGATGAATATGCATTCATCAAAATACCCCGAACTTAAACGTTGCTCGTCCTCGAGTAATAAAAAATCTGAAACAGTCGCCAAATGAATACTTTTGATTTGTGTGATTGCCTCATCTTCACATCATGATTGTTTTCTTTCTGCTTAGTATGACACAGTATCTCAACTTCCTGAGACCACTAAACACATGTTATCATATCTTCATTCCTGAGTTTGCTTTCTAATATCACTTCCTCCTCACTTTTTCCAACACCAAGCATGTCAAAGAGTTTTGTAAGAGTCCAGAGATCCCCACAGAATGACAAGTGTGCATCTGATCTGGCACTGGTGTTTTTTAGGGCATTGAAGGCTTTTTATTGTGCCTTTAGGTAGAAAAGGGAGTGAAGGGTGGTATGGAAGGAAGAAGTAAATCTCTCCTCTATTCGACTCGATATTTTCTTCATATTTGTTTTGCAATTTCATTTATTGCATAGTTTTGTGTGTGTGTGTGAATATCTCCTCTATTCGACTCGAGATTGCATTTCTTTTTGTGTGTGCTTTGGCATCTTTTTGTGCACAAATCTCTCCTCTATTCGACTCGAGATTGCATTATTTTGTGGTACGCCCCTATTAATTTGCGAGGGGTACGAAAGAAGCAGATATAGAGGGAAGTTGCATGCCACCCCAAACTTAGGGTTTGGCACTAATTTGGCTATTTTTGTTTCTTTTTTATGGATGGAGGGGTACGAAGATGATAGAGGAAGTGTAGAAGAGAGTTCAGATCAAAATGCAACTTGATTTATAATTCCGTGCATTAGGTTGTTCTCTTTATCGTACTCTTCTCAAATAATGACTTGATGTGGATCTTGTGGGGATTCCATGTTATTGTTCCACTAGTCAGTTAGGAAGCACGACGTGTTTGATCCCTATCAATTTGACTGACTTGTCATTTTTGCATAAGTATCATGATGTTAGGATTCATAAGCTTTACAAGATGATTTCAATCAAAAGGTTAGTTTTTAGAATAAGGTCCTTTTGAGGATCTGCTTCAGATAAGGAGGGTATAATGATTCAAAATGTAAAGAAAAATAAAAAGGTCAAAATTTCATCCAGTATCTGTTCACATTTTTATTGAAAACTTTAAAATTGTGAAACATTTTATTTGAAAATTTAGGTCAAAAATGCGATGATGAAAACTTAAGTCTGATTTAAATGGGTGAAGATGGAAAGTAAGATACGTACCACCCACCCTCCACCCTGAACTTAAAAATTTGCTCGTCCCGAGCAAACCCTAAATCCAAGATGGAGGGGAAAATTCATGCCAGATTGACCACCATATGTGGTAGTGTTCCAGTCAGCGCACATCCTCTTATCTGAAAATCTCAAAAATGAAGATTAATCAGAACTCAAAATAGCATCTCGTGATGTGAATTTTATTCGGTGCAAAATTATCTAAAAAGTGAAAACAAAATTTAAGGAAAAATTCCTAATTCAAAATTAAAACTAATTTTATTTATCGGGTTGCCTCCCGACAAGTGCCTTTGTTTTACGTCGATGGCTCGACGTGATATCTTCAACTTCACGGTGGTTCCTTTGGATTGGAGAGATCTATTATTGCTTCAGTGCTTATGTCGGTTGTGGTGAAATATCTTTTCAATCGTTGACCATTTTCCACGAATTCACCCGACTTTTCGCTCCATAAAGAGAAAGCACCATGTGGGGAGATGCTTTTGACAATGTACGGTCCAGACCAGCGAGAGTGGAGTTTCCCTGGGAATTACTTCAACCTTGAGTTGAATAGTAGAACTTGGTCTCCCACTTGTATGTATTTTCTTTTCAAATGACCGTCATGCCAAAGTTTGGTGTGTTCTTTGTAGATTCGTGCATTCTCATAAGCTGTCAACCTGAGTTCGTCTAGCTCTTGGAGTTGTAGAATCCTAGCTTGGCCTGCTTCCTTCAAATCAAAATTCAGTTGTTTTATTGCCCACCATGCCTTGTGTTCCAGTTCGACTGGCGGGTGGCAAGCCTTTCCATATATTAATCGAAAAGGTGTAGTCCCGAGGGGAGTTTTATAAGCAGTTCGATAGGCCCATAATGCGTTGTTGATTTTCACCGACCAATCTTTCCAATTGCGGCCTACTGTCTTTTCCAAGATACTCTTGAGTTGACGATTAGAAACCTCCACCTGTCCACTTGTCTGTGGATGGTAAGGTGAGGCTACCTTGTGAGTAACACCATACTTTCTTAGCAATGCTTCAAAGCTTCTTTTAAGAAAATGGGAACCTCTGTCTGATATCACTGTGCGTGGGACACCAAAACGGGGAAAACTAATATCCTTGAATAATTTGATGACTGGTTTGGAATCACTAGTGACGGTTGGTATGGCTTCAACCCATTTTGAGACGTAGTCCACCGCCACTAGGATGTATGAAAATCCATGAGAAGATGGGAATGGACCCATGTAGTCCACCCCCAAACATCAAATATCTCTACTTCTTGCCATAGATTCAGCAACATCTCATCTCTCTTTGTTATATTGCCAGATCTTTGACATTTGTCACATGATATGACAAAGTCATAGGAATCATTGGATATGGTTGGCCAGAAGAATCCACATTGCAAAACCTTCAAGGCAGTATTTTTAGAGCTCATATGTCCTCCCACTGGTCCTGAGTGACATTGTTCCAAAATAAGTTGAGCTTCTTCTTCGGTGATACATCATCTATATAGACCATCAGCACATAGTTTGAAAAGATACGGCTCATCCCAGTAGTACTGTTTCACATCATGCATAAATTTCTTCAGTGCATTTCTGGTGCATTAAGGATGAATAACCCCAGCAGCGAGGTAGTTCACAAAATCCGAGTACCACAGTATAGCTTCTGAGACCTTCATTAGTTGATCATCTGGAAGGGAATCGTTAATCAGAATCTTCTCAGCATCCTGAGTGTGGATGCGACTGAGGTGATCTTCTACCACATTTTATGTACCCTTTTTATCTCTTATATTCAAATCAAATTCTTGCAATAGGAGAATCCTTCTAATTAGCCTTGGTATTGCATCTTTCTTTGCCAGAAGGTAACAAATGGCAGCATGATCTGTGTAGACAATGACCTTTGAACCAATTAGGTAGGATCTAAACTTGTCGAAGGAATACACGACTGCAAGAAGTTCTTTCTCAGTAGTAGTGTAATTCCTCTGAGCTTCGTTGAGGGTCTTTGATGCATAATAGATCACACAATGTTTCTTTTCTATATATTGGCCCAGGACAACACCTACAATCGCTTGCATCACACATGATTTCAAAAGGGTGGTCCCAATTGGGAGCTCTAATGATGGGTGTGATTGTAAGGGCATGCTTCAGTGTGTTGAAGCTTTTAACACATTCTTCATCAAAATTGAATTCAACATCCTTTAGTAACAAATTTTTCATTGGCTTGGTTATTTTTGAGAAATCCTTTATAAACCGTCTATAGAATCCTGCATGACCTAGGAATGCTCAAACTTCCTTTACATTGATAGGGGCAGAGAGCTTGGAAATCACTTCAATCTTGGCCTTATCTACTTCAATTCCTCAATTACTAACCCTATGGCCCAGGACAATGCCTTCCTTTACCATGAAATGACACTTCTCCCAATTCAGCACAAGATGTGCTTCTTCACATCGTTTGAGGACCAGGGAGAGGTGTTTTAGACATGAATCGAATGAATCTCCGTATACAAAAAAATCGTCCATGAAAACTTCCATAATTGTTTCAGTAAGACCAGCGAATATGGCAGCCATGCAACGCTGGAAAGTTGTAGGTGTATTGCAGAGGCCGAACAACATTCTTCTAAATGTGTATGTTCTGAATGGGCATGTAAAAGTAGTTTTCTCTTGGTCGTCTAGATGTATGGGTATTTGATAGAATCCAGAGTAACCATCAAGATAACAGAAATATTCTTGGTGAGCCAACCTTTCTAGGACTTGATCAAGGAAAGGCATTGGAAAATGATCTTTTCGAGTTTCCTTGTTCAATTTCCTATAATCTATGCACATTCTCCACCCTGTGACTGTTTGAGTGGGGATGAGTTCGTTGTTTTCATTTCATATAACAGTCGTTCCACCTTTCTTCAGGACTACATGCACTGGGCTCACCCATGGTGAGTCTGATATCAGATAGATTATTCCAGTTGTGAGCAGTTTAATGACCTCACGACAAACTACTTCCTTCATATTTGGATTCAATTTCCATTGATGCTCAATAGTTGGACTGTGATCTTCCATCATAGGGATCTTGTGCATACACATCACTTGACTAACCCCACTTAGGTCATTCATTTTGTAGCCAATCGCTTTCTTCCTTTCCTTCAATTCTTTCAAGAGTTTATCTTCTTGTTCGGTTGTAAGATCGGAATTTATTATTACAGGACAAACCTTGAGATCATCCAAAAACACATACTTCAATCCCTTAGGCAGGGGCTTCATTTTGGGGGCATCTGGTTTTTTGCATGTTTCTTGAGTAGCTTCCACAGCCTTGAGTCCTTGAAACATATCTTTGGGATCTTCTTCGGTAGTGTCAAGTTCAAGAACACACTCTTGAACTCGTTCATTGATGGAATTATCAATAGAGGGGTTTGTTAGAGTCACTTCTAAAGGATTGTCTTATTCATATCCCTCTTGTGTGAGGAGTGATATTTGTGTGATGCAGTCAATCAGATAAACTTCTTCTTGCATACTTGGTCTTCTCATGCTTTCAAAAACCTTGAATTCAAGAGTTTCTTTGCCAAGTCTGAGAAGCAAAGTTCCTGCTTCAACATCAATTAGAACTCTTGCAGTGGTGAGGAACGGACATCCAAAGATGAGAGGATATCTGACGTCCTCTTTTATGTCCATGATGACAAAGTCACACGGAACATAAGAATCTTTTCCTACCTTGACATGTACATCCTCAATAATTCCTAACAGACATTTTATCGAATTATCTGTGAGTTGTATGGTCATACCAGTTGGAAGAAGTTCAGCAAACCCTAGCCTTTTGCAAAGGCTGAGTGGCATGATGGATATGCTAGCACCAAGATCTGCTAGTCCTTTCTTGCATGAAGAATCACCAATATGGTAGGAAATCCCAAAAGATCCTGGATCTTTCTATTTCTTTGGTATCTTAATCTGGATGATATCCGAAATGGTTTTAGCTAACTTGACTGTCTCATATTCTTTAGTTATATATTTCTTGGTGAGGAGTGTCTTTAAGTATTTTGTCCAAGCTGGTATCTCAGCCAGCACATCCAAAAAGGGTATATCAACATGAAGTTTCTTCATAGCTTATTTAAACTTATTGAACCGAGTATCAAGCTTGGTTTGCCTTAAATGAGCAGGGAAAGGAATACGAGGCTTGTATATAGGGATATTAGATTCTGGTGTATCAGTTTCTTCATCAATAGGTTTCTCAGGACTTTCCTTGTCTGTCTTATCAGTAGTTACTGGTTCTTTCGATTGAGACTCCGGTGTTGTTGAGTCTTGGACAATCACATGTTCATCTTCATCTGTAACAACCACATGTGTCTTGATTGGAGGATCAGAATAGTCTTTTCCTGATCTGGTGGTGACAACCTTCAATTGTTCAGGATGCTTAGGATTATTTTTGGGTTGGCCAGCAAAAACCCCAATTGGTGGCTTGATGCTAGTTGCAAGTTGAGCTAGTTGGTATTCAATAGCCTTCTATTGAGCTTGTTGGTTAGCTATCATAGTTTGCTGAGTTTGCAACATCTTTTTAATGGATGATAGCTTGTCATCAGGTGCTAAGGGACTTGCTTGTTGTCCTTTTTGTTGATAAGGAACTTGGTTAAGACTCTGGTACTAGGAATTGTTTTGATAATTATTGAAGTTCCTATTCTGGAAATTTCCCTTGAAGTTTCCTTGATTTCCAAAATTCTGTTGTTGATTATACTGAAATCTTGGTGGGCCTCATGGTTGGTTGTTCAAACCAAATTGATGCGAGTTCACTGCTCCAGAGGGGTTTCCATATTGAAAACCTGGATGATTCTTATTCTGATTCAGATTGTAATAACCTTGACCAGGGATGGTATTAACAACATTCAGGTTCTCCATTTGATTATTATCTCCTTGGCCACATACATTGCTTAGAACAACGTCATAGAGAAAATTGCATGCCAAAGTGGAATGATTTGTGCCCTTACATGCTTCGCAAAATAGTTAGGCAGACCTGACCTATTCTTGTTGTCGAGTGGGCGAACGTCCTCTTCCAATTGCAATAAGAGATGATTCAATATGGTCTTGCTTGGAAACTAAGAGTTTTAGGGTTTCAGTGATAGACTTGTACTCAGGAGTAGCTTCAGCCATAGCTACTTTCAAGACTCCTTTACCTACAGATCTACCCCAATTAGCTTGATTTTCAGCTCCAAGGGTTACAACCTTCCATGCGCTGTCATAACTTTGATGCATGAAGTTTCCTCCAGATGAGGAGTCTTAGAATCTCTTGATATCGTCGTCCACACCCCTATAGAAAATTTTGATGAGTTGATTCTTAGGAATTCCATGGTGTGGAAACTTGTGTATAAGATCTTTGTATCTATCCCAGGCTTTAGTAAGGGTTTCTCCAGGGACTTGAGTGAAATTTGTTATTCGGCCTCAAATTTCATATGTGAGAGATGGAGGGTAGAACTTTTCCAGAAACACATTTTGGAGTTGTTCCCAAGTGGTGTTGCATATTTCACTTTGTAATGAATTGTACCAACTTATGGCTCTATCAGTAAGGGAATACTTGAAGAGACGGAGTCAAATAGCATCGTCAGATACTCCATTTTGTTTTGTCATGGCACATAAATCGATGAATCTCAGAAGATGTTCTTAGCTATCTTCTCCTTGTTTACTGTAGAATGGGTTGTTCTGAAGCAGGGTGATCCAATGTGCCCTAATCTCAAAATTGGAAGCATTGATGGGGGGAGGTTGTACTGGATGATGAACATTTGCAACTTTTGGGATTGAGAATTCTCTAAGATCTTTTAGTAGTTCAGTTGCTTGTACTGCTGCCTGTGCTGCTTGAATTTCTTCTAGAATCGTAGCTCTAGCTTCTTGCATGAATCTTTCTCTCTGTGCATTAAGGGCTTGATCCACCCTTCGAGCTATCTCCTCTTCTTGAGCCATTCTTTCTTGGTTCTCTCTATTTTGTCGGTGGAAGGTTCTGTCAATCTATGGATCAAAGCTGGCGGTGAGTCCGAGACTGTTCAAACGGTGCATACACTAATCCTTCTGAAGTACCTGAAAATAAAAGGATTTTGAAAATGAGATCCACAAAGTAGAGTCAAATTCAAGTAGATGATCGATTGTATCAAAAGAAAAACAAAATCCTAGATTAGCCTTAAAAGAACTGGATATGACTAACTGATTTCGTTGTCCCCGACAACGACGCCAGAATTTGATGTGGGATTTTATCACACTAACAAACTCACTCAGGGTTGAAATCCCCGAGCTTATACTAAAACCAATGTGCAATAATACCACCCGCAGGTGGACGAGTCTTATCGCAGTATAGTTAAGGATCGAACCCAAAGGATAACGTTGTTGAAAATCTTTGTCAGTCAAATCTAGCTCAAGTAAAACTAATATTTAGAACGATTGGTTGGTTTGTGGCTAATTAAACTAATTGTAGGAAAGTAAAGGCTTTTTTAAAATTGGATTTAGATCAAATGATATGGAATCACTGGGATGGTATCGGGTTTCACCTCCACTACTCATGCAAACACATCCGAACGTCAAACATCCAGGCAAGATATAACACTCCAAATAGAGATGCTGCAAAACCCCCCATACGGGCATTAGGTTCGCGTAAGCATCACCTTAGGCATCAGATGTCTCATCACCATACAGATCACTTACTTACGATTCCAAAGATACAGAAATCCAATGAAGGTTGTGGGTCCCCTATACAGGCATTAGGCACACAGAAGTGTCACCGAAGGCTAGATGGCTCATCCCCTCACGAATCATACACTTACGACCTCGAAGAAATCCCATTCTATTTCTAGTTTGGGAGTCCACCACATTAATCGATAAGCAAGCAGGCGATTAATATACGAGCGAACATCGATGATTAACAAGAAGATACAAAATCCAACTAAGGCTATGAACCCCCTATACAGGCGTTAGGTACACAGAAGCGTCACTGAAGGATAGATGGCTCGTCCCCTCGTGGATCACACACTTACGACCTCAAGGAATCCCATTCTATTTCTAGTTTGGGAGTCAACTTGTTAAACGACATTCAATCCTAGATATAGAAGTTCTCACAATGTAGGAAGAACAAAGGTGAAGGTAAGCAATTAATATGACTATGATCATAACGATTAACAACAAAATGAAAAGTTATATACATTGCCATGTAATGCTTAACAAAAGAACATGCTTGCATGGACAGCAGGGTTAGTCCCCGCACCCCAGCGAAGAGGAACTACTTGCTCATGATGCGAGAAACAAGAAGAATAAGAAAGAGAGAGAAATCCACCATGAGTACGGTGTAGAAGGTAGTCGCATCTCGGTGAAGATGATGCAGTCTTCTACGTCATGTCGGAGAAAATCTGGACATGAAACGGGAGATGCCAAGACAGACCAGACAGTCTATCTCACTCTGTCTTCCTTCTCTTCTCAATCTCCTTGATTGCAGCCCGAGCAGTAGGTGGAGTGAAACTGGCACGGATTGAGCTGATCTGGATCAGATCTGTGTTCAGGCAGCCTGTCGGCATCCCATGACCGATGCCTCAAATGGGGACCTTGTTGGTCCTATTTATAGGCATAGATCTGGCCCTCACGTTTTTGGTGTGATTCCAGGCCAAACGGTCTTGTAGATATTTGTGCTTCAAACGGTTTGGTACGATCAGCTCAAACGGTCTTGAATCTTGCTCAAACGGTTTGCATGTAGCCGGCTTAAACAATTTTCACATTTCCTTCATTCAGTCTTGTATTGGCAGCAACAAATGGTTTGGAAATCATTTAATTATTGAACGGTTTGCTCCATGCGGTCTGCATGTTATTTTCTCACCCATGCACGTGATTTCAGCTGATCCATTCGATTTTCATTTCATCTGCAGTAGCGATCTGCATGGTGCACTCCATTCGGTCTTCACGTGGATCTCAAACAGTCTCGTAGCTTCATTCGGTTTGGTAATCCATTCGGTTTGCATGCAGCAAACGGTCTTCATCGCTCGATCATTCAAACGGTATGAGACCGTGACCTTTCCAAATGGTCTGAGAGTATTATGGCCAAATGATCTTCGCGACTAAACGGTCTTTGCGACTGAACGGTCTTGTGACCTTTGCGCCCAAACGGTATGGAGTCGTGCGACGTACGAATGGGTTTGAAGTGTGCCTCCAATCGGTCTCTGCTGGTCTATCGATCTTGAGACTGAATGGGCTCAAACAGTCTTGAGACTGAACGGGTTCAAACGGTTTTGAGACTGAATGGTATCAAACGGTCTTGAGACCGAATGGGCTCAAATGGACTTGGGACCGAATGGGCTCAAACGGTCTTGAGACCGAATGGGCTCAAATGGTCTTCACACCGAATAGATGAAATTGTTCAGGACCAAGGGTGAGTGAAAGTGGGCCCCAGCTAATTGTTCAACTTTATCAAGACCTGCATTAAATCAACATAAATTCGGTTAAAACCTTGATGATCGAATCAATTAAGTAATTTTTGCATATTATGATGCATTTTGATATTTAATGAGTGAAATTTGATATGTTGAGTCAAAATGAGCCTGAGATGGTAATTGAATTCCACGATGAATATGCATTCATCACTGTGACAATTGGGTTGGTTGGCTCCTGGCTGAAAATGGTTTTTTTTATGCACATCCATATAGCAAGGCAAGAGGTTGCGAAGGTAATGAAGGTGGCATTATCCGTTTGAGTGCTAGACCAACTGATCAAGTCTTTGAAATCAGTACTGTTTGCCCCCTACTTCCTGGCCAATTTCTAAAGCATCCCAAATAGTCTTTGTGACTTTACACTTGAGTAGAGCATGAATAGTAGTTTCGTTTTCCTCATTACATACTTCACAGAGATCTGTATCACAAATATGCCTGTTCAAAACGTTCCTCTTTGTAGGAAGTTGGTTTGAGCAGCACCTCTAGAGAAAATGTTTGATTTTGGGATGGTTTTAGTGTGCCAGATTCATTTCCATATCTCCTGGTTTTTTCAAAGTTCTCACCTCTTCATTTCTATTTTGGTGCCCTTTCCAACCAAGCCAATAGGCTGAACGCACACAGAAAACCCCATCAGGAGTAGGGTACCAGTAAAACCTCAATTCCTTTAGGGGGCAAATAGGAGTTCTTAAGATCGCTTCAGTTTGTTCACAGCTGAACAAAATTTCTATTAGTGGTGCATTCCATGCTTCAACATACCTCATCATCAGCTCCCCAACTTTTGCTGGAAGGTAGCATGTATAATCCTCCTTGAGGAAACCATTCCCAAGTCTGTCACTTATCCAGTTTTCATCCCAAATACATATCTCAGAGTTTGGAACAACATTCCTCCACAACCCTTCAGTAATGATGGCTTTTACCCCCCAAAGGCTGTTCCAGATATAGTTGGGGTCGTGCCCTCTTTGAGCTTGTAGAACATCACCTCTACTGAAATATCTCACCTTTAACACTGTGGCAGCTATAGACTGTGGGGATTTAATCAGCCTCAAGACTTGTTTGGCCAAGAAGGCATCGTTGAACACTTTAAGATCACGGCATCCCAGTCCCCCATTGGTTTTTGGTTCACACATCTTTGTCCACAAAACCCAATGCATTTTCCTTCTACCATCTTTGCTTCCCCACCAGAAATTAGCAAGCATTCTGGTGATATCTTCAATGATATTCTCCGATACCTTAAAAATGTTCATCATATACATGGGAATGGTCTGCACAATCGATTTGATAAGCACCTCTTTCCCAGCTTGACTCAAAAGTTTTCCCTTCCAGCCGTTTATCTTCTTCCCTATTTTCTCTTTAAGGTCACTGTACACCCTTCTCTTGGATCTTCCAATAATGGTTGGCAGCCCTAAATACTTTTCATGTGCACTGACCTCCTGCACGTTAATAGCCCTTTTGATACATTCTCTTATTGCCTCTGGTACATTCTTGCTAAAGGATTCCTCCGTCTTGGTGTAGTTGAGACTATTTTCTCAGCTTCATGAAGGTTTGCTTTGGTGAAGAGTATATTGTCGTCAGCGAAGAAGAGATGGGTAATCCTTGGGGCATTTTTGCATATTCTAGCCCCTGTAATGGTCCCCTCAACAGTAGCTTTGTTAATGACAGATGAGAGTGCATCTGCACAAAACAAGAAGAGGTAAGGGGAAATTGGGTCTCCTTGGAGGAGACCCCTTTTGGGTACTACATGAATTCTTTTTTCACTGTTGATGATAAAGAAGAAAGAAACAGTGCTAATACAATCTTCAATTTTCTTACACCATAGCTCCCCAAAGCCCATTTTCTTGAGCACTCTAAGGATAAACTCTCATTCGACCCGATCGTAGGCTTTGCTCATGTCGAGCTTGAGGGCCATTTGACCCCGCTTCCCCTTTGTCTTACATTTCATAGCATGAAAAGTTTTGAAAGCCACCAGAGCATTATCCGTTATGAGCCTTCCAGGAATGAAAGTGCTTTGATTTGGAGATATGATGTCATTTAGAAAGGGTTTTTCTCTATTAGCCATCACTTTAGATATGATCTTGTACATCGTTTTGCACAGACTTATGGGTCTAAAATCTTTCATACATCCAGTCTCCCGACATTTAGGAATAAGCACAATGTTGGTTTTATTGATGTCCCTGAGATTCTTTTCATTTTTCCACCATCCCTTGATGTAGCTTGCAATATCTTTCCCAAAAGTGGCCCATTTGACTTGGAAGAAACTCGCATGGTAGCCATCAGGTCCCAGAGCCTTGTTCGAGTGCATATAAAAAAGAGCCCTTTTAATCTCATCTTCATTTGGTTCTTTTTCCATCTCTTCATTCATCTCCTTAGTAACTTTCTTTTCCACTCCCACCATGGTTCTCTCAATGTTTGATCAACCCTTCGAGTCAAACAACTCACTGTAATAATTAAGAATGATGTTATCAATGTCCTCATTTCTATGCTTCCACACACCATTGTCATTTTTTAGACATTTGATTTTGTTTCTTCTTTTTCTTTGGGATGCTTTGTTGTGGAAATAAGCGGTGTTCTGATCTCCATCTTTCATCTCTTTGACTTTTTCTCTACTGAACCAGTAACTTTTTTTTCCTTTGGAGGTCATTTATCTCCTCACACAACTTGGTGCATCTTTGAATGTTGTCAGCTGACATCAGATGGGCTTGGAAATGCAACAGCTCCTTCTCTTCCTTTTTAAGTTTTTTATCTATGTTCCTGAACTTATCAGTCACCCAAGTGGATATAGCCTTCGAACATATTTCTAGTTTTTCCTTTATTTCTTGATTTCCATTCTCAACCCAGATTTTATTGACCACCTCTTTGCATTGAGCGTCGTGTAACCAGAGTTGTTCCATCTTGAAACTTTGATCTTTTGTACATCCTCTGTCATTACCTTCATTTGATAGAAGAATAGGCGCATGGTCAGAATTGAGCCTAAGCAGGTGCCTGACCACGACCGTGGGGAAGATATGAGACCAGCTTTGGCTAGCAAGGGCCCTGTCAAGTCTCTCCATGATTGTAGTTTTGGGTCTTCTCCCTCTGTGCCACGTAAAAGGATTTCCTGTGAAGTTGATGTCAATCAACTCACACACTTCAATGGTTTCTTTAAAATTATTAAAGTAGCTTTCCTCCCTTAACACCCCTCCTTTCTTCTCCGTGTGGCAGGTTATTTCATTGAAATCCCCTATGAACAACAAACACTCGCTAATGCTATTTCTTAGCCACATCATCAACTCCCAACATCTGTATTTCTGAGACATTTGGGGCCACCCGTAGATACCATTACAGATCCAATTACTCTGCCTACCCCTACCAGTAATAGATACACTGATATGGTGGTTTGAGTACGTATTGATTGTGACGTCATCTTCATTCCACCAAAATCCCATGCCTCCCGCTCTCCCATTGCTGGTGAGACATAAACCATTGTTGAAACCACATTTCCTTCTTATTTCCTCTGGATCAGTATCACGGATCCTTGTTTCCATGATGAAAACAAAATTTGGGTGTTCCCTCCAGCATATGGGTCGGAGGGTTCGGAATGTGCCTCGATTGCCCCCACCTTGGCAATTCCAGCTCAGGAGTTTCATCTTCCTTCATGGGCCTGATCACCATCAGGACCCGCTACTTGTTTGGGGTAAACCTCCCAAACCATCTTGGTTTTGTTGTTTTTTTTCAGCTTCTGACCTCTGACTTCATAGCTTGACTCAATAGGTTCTCTTTTGCCCATCTTCTTTCTTTTATTGTTCTCTGTTGTGCCATATTCATTCCCATAGAATATGTGTGTTGTAACTCCCATGTGGCTTCTTTTACACTTCTTGTTTCCACTTCTGACCTTTTCACTGACATCGTTTGTTTTATTTGTCTGTGCCATACTGCCGAGCACCTTGTCTGCATTCTCATCAGTGTTAGCCTCTTACTGTAATCCTCCACCTGGGTCCAGGTTAGGTGCCATGCTTGTAGTGCTTTGAATGCTTTTGGTAGCCCCCATAACTGTGGTAGGGTTGGGCAGGCATGGGTGGTCAGTAGTGTTTGATTCCTCCACCCGTGAAACGTGCTCCTCTGCATTGTTGTCGGGAATTTTGCCTTTACTCTGCTTCTCGTTAGAATAGTTGCTGATTTTAGCTTCACTTCCCGACTCAGGCCTAGAGTTCTCCACCCTTCCTCCTACTTGGGCCCCTCTTACACTTGCTACTTGTTTTCCCCTCCTTTCTACACTTCTCCTATCTTCGTCACCTTGTTCAGGTTGCTTCCCTTTTCCACTTCCTAGCTTTTCAGTTGGGTTTATGTAGTACATATCCATCTCCAATCGTTTATTTGTAGCTTCATAGCAGGTTTCTTCTCGCTTTGGCCTCATTGGTTTCCTGGGAGATTCCCTCACCCATCCTCCCGATAGGTCGGTGCCTCCTGCCTTCTCTTCCTAGCAATCTTTTTGTGTATGACCCAGCCTCCCACAGTTATAGTAGAAATCAGGGAGCCTTTCATATCTAATGTCCACTTATACAATATTGCCTTGAATGTCCTTCATCTTCTACTTTGTCTTTAGAGGTTTATCCAACTTGATGATGATATGAGCTCTCCTGGCTTTGTCCCATGTTGTTTTGCCACTGTCGGTTTGCAGGAACACACCTATTTTGCTTGCCACAACAGCTACCGCCTTGTCCAATCTATAACCCAGAGGAAGGTTATAAAGCCTGATCCATATTGGAGTTTCATCGATCACCATATTGGAGGGTTGGATTGAGCTACTCACTTCTTTGAAGAGGACTAACTTGTCGTTAAAGTTCCATGGCGCTCCTTCTAGGACTCTCTTCTTGTCGATTTTCTCCTCCAAACTGATTATCATTATACTGTGTTTGATCTGCTTGAACATTGGTGTGTTTTTCAACCCCTAGATCACCGTCATTGTTCATTGGAAAGCATTGAAGTTGTACGGTCTTTCTCTATGGATCCTCACCGCCAGGACCCTTTCCATCTGCTCTTTCTCCACAATGTCTTCTTCCCCTGAGAAAACCGCAATGTCATCATCTTGTAGTGTAAAGGCATCACATCATCTGGCTATTTCGTCCTCCATGCTTTGAGTCAAAGTTTACCACCAGGGCGAGAAGAAGCCCACACTAAAACTGGACTAACCAGGACACACCACTCTCAGCCTACCATGGCGAGAACCGAAACCATGACCTCCAGTAATGCCACCGCAGAGTGAGGGGAAACTAGGGCACGAACAATTAGAACTATCTATCCTAAGCTTGAGAGAGGAGAGAATAGACATATATGATGATTGCTTGTGATCTTGCTAAGGGTATATAATGGGTGTGAGTATTGCATTTTGGTGAGAGATCTTAGTAGGTGAAATCCAATCTAAGATCCCTTTTATATTTGTTACAACACACTTGCTTGCTTTCTTTCTCTTGTTTTTCTTTCCTAACTTTGCTTTTACATGTTTGCTTGTTTAAAGTAGCATCATTCCTTAAGGAACACCATATTAATCTACCTTTTTGGTTGGTTTAACTGAGATAAGGCTCTACATTCTTAGCACTCACTGTTACTTGTCCCTATGGCTCAACCCCAATCTACTACATTGGACCTGGTATAATAGTTGTGGGGGCCTGAGTGTCGGGTTATAAATTTAAGAGTCCTACTACTCTAGGTTCTCTCCTTTTTGGATGTATGATTTAGACCCGTCTACTTTTTGGCACCTTTATTGGGGACAAGGCGAGTGGTACTATTAAGAACATGAGTTTACTCACCATACACCCATGCCTCAAGTCTAGCGATAGACTTGACTGCACAAATTTCAATCCACCTTCTCATAGCTACCTTGAATATTTCATTAAACACATTCAATTTCTAACTTGACTGTGTGAACTATTTTAGATAACTAAGAAAGTGCAACAACCCACCCTACTATCATCATTACACCTCATAGGGGAGGGTATCGAGGAAGAGGTAACCAGAATGCAAGGGTTGTTATACCTCCATAGGACCAACAATCTGAATGGGAGGATTACAACCCCGAACGACCAGTAGGAAACATCCCACCCGATGAGATACGACCTCCACCGCCAAGTGATGAGGAGAATGAGGAACAACGAAATGATGAATGTCGTCATCCTAGGGCAAGGAGGAATGGAAGGAACAACAATAACAATAACAACAACGAAGAAGACAAAGATGAAGAAGAAGAAAGGGAAGGTTGTTCCCTTAAGGATTTGGCCGCAACAAGGGCTGATGAATCTAGATGCCCAATTATCTTTCAAAGGTTCAATAATGTGAATTTTGAGATGAAACATGCAGTCATTGCCATGATCCAAAATACAATTTTTAGAGGTAACTCCAACGATGAGAATCCTTATCACCATCTTGATGCCTTTAAGAACATCTGTGACACGATCAAGATGAAGAGGGTACCACATGAAGTCAAATACTACAAAGGGTTCATCTTCTCATTGGAAGACAAAACACTGTCTTGGTATTTCAGCCTGCCCCATAGATCCATTAATGGATGGGCACCACTGGCCGACACTTTTGTCATAAAGTTTTATCCTATTGAGAAAACCATTTGGAATAGGCACAAATCACAGGGTTCCTACAAAAGTATGGGGAGAATCTTTATGAAGCCTGAGAAACATTTTAGGAATACCATAGGCAATGTCCTCATCAAAACTATGACAAGAGTTTTCTTGTGACCACATTCTACAATGGGTTAATGTGTGTAGAAAAGACTTCGCTGAATGCTTCCACTGCAAGTGGTTTCCTTGGCAAGAAGTTGAAGAAGACTATGACGATCATTGATAACATGGCTGCACTACATGAAGACATGGATTATGAGAGAAGTGATAGGGGTTCATAAAAGAGGACAAACTCTAAAGGCTCAACTTTTAAGACCAAGGCCCTAAAAAATATAACATCCTAAATCCAAAAGATTGCCCTAGACGTCAAACAACTGAAGGAAACAAGAGGTAAATGAAAAGTCAATATTAGAAAGGTCATGAAATATGTCACCTTTTTGTGAAGGGGGACATATCATAGATAAATGTATCTACACCCAACCAAAAGATGATGATGAAAGTGATGACGAAGAGACCGAGCAGGCTGCATATGCAAACTTTAAGAGACCAGATCACTCCAGTTTTAGTTATGCAAACAAAGATGTTGCTGAAAACTCCCACCAATTGGGTGGATCGTACAAAATGCCACCAGATTCGATAGAGGAGGGAAGAGAATGCTCATCATAACTACCAACTATCAATAAAATCAAAATAACTACCAAGGCCAAGGACAGATCAATCTCAAAACAAGAACACAAACCATAAAAATCAAGATCAAAGCAAAACTAAGAGCATCAGTCAACCTGACATGATATCTCAATTGTTTGATTTTGTGAAAAGGCAAGTCGGTGAATGACCAGCTGACCCAAAATTCTATCACCAACTCAGGTGTCTTGACCACAATGCAGACCCAAATGGCTGATATACAAACACACAAAAGGCAAATTGGCTAACAATTGGCACAATTGTCTGATAAAATAAAGAACCATCAAGGAAAGATCCCCTCTAATACAAAGACTGCAAACATGATCACCCTCCTCTTTGGAAAAGTACTAGAAAACCAAGAAAGGGGAGGTTGATAGAGAAAATGACGTTGATAGCAATACACAACTTAAACCAATTACGGTAGATGAAGTGCCAGATAAGGGAGATTCTTCTAAGAAGGACAAGCCCAAAGAGAAAGGAAAGGGGAAGGAAGTTATAAAAGAAAGGGGGGCGAACCCAACAAAAGAGGTTTTTTCCAATAAAAACCCATATTACCCAGGGGTTCCCTTTCTATAAAACTTAATCAAATCCCATCTTAAGAAGAGGTATGAGAAATTCATGAAAGTTGTGAAGAAGTTGCACCTAGATGTCCCTTTCTTGGATTCCATCAAAGAAATGCCTACAAATGATAAGTTCTTCAAGGAACTCATCACAAAAAGAAGAAAAGGAGATCATGTCGAGATAGTGGAATTGGCAAAGATGTCTGACACTTTGTGCAAGCTAAAATGCCTACAAAGAAAAAAGACCCTGGGGCATTTACCATTTTCTTTAATGTCAGAGATAAAGAAGTTAGACAAGGACTTGTAGATTTAGGAGCAAGCATCATTTTGATGCCTCTCACTTTATCTCAAAGGCTTGCACTCACCAAAATGGTAAAAATGGAATGAGTATTCAACTAGAAAATCACACTTTCACAAAACTAGTGGGGATCATAGAAGATGTTCCTATTTGTGTTGGGCAATTCTTCATTCCTTGGGACATTGTTGTGATTGACACGATTGACGATCCAACAAGTCCCATGACCTTTGGGAGGCCTTTCCTCGCCACTAACAGAGCACTATTTGATGTAGTGCAAGGAATAATTACTCTTCATGTCATAAATGATGACATTGATTTTTGTGTCCAAGATGCTAATGATGGGACCCTCTCTATTTGAGTCAGTCTACTTCATAGATAGCCACACCCCTTATTGTGAAGAAGTACAAGAAGATCATGATATTGTTGACCCACTAATGAGGGTTCTAAAATGACTCAAACTCTAGTATGGAAGACCCAGAAGTAGTGAAGATCTAGAGTATCTAAACCAACCAGAAGAGGGAAGTAATGATGATGATGAAGAAACAATTGAGACGGTAAAGTATGCATCCTTAGAGCATATTCTAGAAGAAAAGGGGGCACCTAAGCCTAAACCTGAGTTAAAGAAACTCCCTGAGGGCTTGAAGTATAAATTTGTAGATGATGAGGAAAGAAATCCTGTCATTACAAACTCAACCTTGACAACAGATCAAGAAGAAAAGCTAATAAATGAGCTCAAGTTGCATCAAAAAGTGATAGGCTACTCCGTTGAAGATATCAATGTCCTAAGCCTTGCTCTATGCATGTTCCATATAAACTTGGAGGAAGTAGCTAAACCACTAGTTCAACCACAAAGGAAGATGAACAAAATGCTAAAGGAGGTGGTGAAAAAGGAGGTAATAAATCTGTGGGATGTTGGGATCATATATCCTATTAGAGATAGTAATTGGGTTAAGTCCAATTCATGTCGTAACCAAGAAAGGAGGGATGACAATTGTTAAGGGAGAGAATGGAGATGAAGTGGCAACATTAACCATCACAAGTTGTCATATGTGTATTGACTATAGGAAATTGAATGCTTCCACAGGGAAATTCCATTTTCCATTACTCTTCATAGATCAAGTTCTAGAAAGATTAGCACATCACTCATATTTCTATTTCTTGGATGGATATTTAGGATTCTAGCAAGTGCTGATTCACCCTGATGATCAGGAAAAGACAACCTTCACATGTATATATGGAACTTACGTAGTTCGAAGAATTTCGTTCGGTCTATGTAGTGCACCTGACACTTTTCAGAGGTGCATGATCTCTATGTTCTCAGATTTCTTGGAAGACATAATAGAAGTGTTTATGGATGACTTCTCTGTATATGGAACCAATTTTGACACATGTCTAGAGAACTTATCTAGAGTCCTACAGAGATGTGAGAAAAAATAATTAGTCATGAATGGGAAAAGTGCCACTTCATGGTACACAAGGGCATTTTTTTGGGACACAAAATATCTAAGAAAGGGATTGAAGTTGACCTTAGCAAGATTGATGCAATATCTAAGTTCCCACGTCCTAAATTAGTGATCGGAGTGAGGAGTTTTCTAGGACACACTGGATACTATAGGAGGTTCATTAAGGATTTTTTTAAAATTGTAAAACCTCTATTAATATTCTAGTAAAGGACATTGAGTTTAACTTTACTAACAAGTGCCTTGAGGCTTTCAACACTCTGAAGGATGATTTGACCACAACTCCAATCTTGCAAGCTCCAAATTGGGAGCTACCATTTGAAATCATGTGTGATGCCAATGATTATGCCACTGGTGTTTTTTAGGGGAAAAAGAAGGACAAGAAACACCACAGGATATGCTACATTAGAAAGATACTAGATGACACTCAGGTCAACTACACAATGATTGAAAAGGAAATGTTAGCAATAGTGTTTTTCTTCGATAAATTCAGATCCTATTCGATAGGATCAAAAGTGAAGGTATATATAGACCACAATGCCATCAAGAATCTAATGCAGAAGAAGGATACATAGGAAAAACTGCTAAGATGGGCTCTACTACTGATATGATCCTAAACAATGCGTCCGAAATAGATGGGTTCAGAAGGATCAAACTTTAAATTTATAACCCGAAACCTTCAAGGACCCCCACGACTTAATACAGGGTCGAAGTAGATATACATTATCGAACAGATGGACTTAGGGATGTTTAGGAATCTTAAGATCTCACTCTTAAGTTAGTTAAGCCAATATGATAGTTGATAAAGTATGGTACTAGAACTAGTCTAGTGAGGTGTCATGAAATAAAACAAAACAAATTAAAGAAAACAAAACATGTCCATCAGATTTTACTAATCAAAGAGAAGGAGTTCCTGGATATGTAACCACAAATCGTACATTTTATACACCTATTCTCAGGTGTACACAATACTTGAACACCTCAACAAGAAACCTTTATCTAAAAATAGCACATACTGTGCTATATGTTCCTATGGGGTCATCACACTCGCTCTCACATGACATGACTAAAACCCATCAATGACACAAACCCTCTCTCAAGGATGCCATATCAACACCCTAGAATATTCTAGATACCCTATCAGGTCTAAAATATTCTGAGATGCTAGACACAAACATGATCTGGATAGAATCTAGATAGTGGGCCCGACCATGCCGACCTGGGCCTAATCATGCCCAGGTCTCGTGTTCAGTATAGATCACCTTGAACCTTCCTCTTTTCATATTTTGATCCAAACTTCCTTCTCTTATATATTTCTACAACTAATCTTTTGATCTAGGTAGAAAAAGAAGGTCAAACAAGAAAGAGAACAACCAAGCTAGTAATCATAACCAGAAAGAGAAGATAGAATAGAAAACGTACTAGATTCAGAATAAAACTGCTTGCTTAAGGTAAAAGTAGATAAACGTTCCCAAAATAGGCTACATAGCTAAGAAAGAGCTCAATTAGCCACAGACAAGCATAGTTGGTGGCCAATCCTCTTTTGCACATTTTTAGTTTTTCATCTTTTTGACTCAATCTAAGGTCAGAGGGCGCATAAACCATAAAGGATAAACAATTCTAATTGATTATAGCTCAAAACTCATCATATTCGCTTGATACCTATGTGAAAAGTAGTAATTATGATTCAAGGATCCTTAGAGCATAGGCTAGTTTCATGAATAATGCAACTTGGAGTTTTGATCAAAATTTAGCTCTTTCCAACGACCCCATATCCTGGGTTTGTCGTTCACAACATAGATCGAGGGAATAATGTTTTGAACTATGAAAAGGTGCATAACCTTAGATTGATTACCAAACTCAAGGAAAGAGTCAAAGAGCTAGTCAAGCAAGATATCAAGCAATTTAAGATGAAAATTGTGCATTTAGGCAGAAAGATAAGAAATTAGCTATAAAATTCCAATAGCCTTAATTGCCAAGATTACAAATTACACAACAAAGTTTTGCAGATTTTTCAAAATGTACACTAAATTCATGGAGTAAACATGCATGCATGAAAAATGAAGAGATATAAGGGTGAATGGGCCTACCACCCCAAGCATAAAACTTTGCTCGTCCTCAAGCAAGACCTAAACTTGATAGTAGTAGGGAAGGAATGCATGGATGTAAGGGGAAGAATCTTATTAAAATCCTAAAAGGATGCATGTATTCAAGGATACATTTAAACAATTAGAGGAAATAAACTATCTAAGCAAGAACATGAAAAAGGAATTTATTTTAACAAAAAAAGAAAAGAAAGGAGTAAAATAAAGGGGGTGGCTTCCCCATGACACTGACACTGGGATCTTAAATCCTGAGTTTTGGGACCAGTGTCACCTGTGTCTTGCTGATTGGGTCAACCATGTAGGAGTAGAATAGGTGGAGATATGAGCCCTTCTAAGTCTGAAGTAGAGGAATAAAATCTGACGACTCAGTGAATTCATCCTTGTACTGGAATTGTCTTGAACTACACTAAAATGAATTCTTCAGCAAATCATCCTCAAGGTGACTTCCAAGATATGAATTCAAACCAGAAGGAACTAGGATTCTGACATAGGATGAGATGGAGGGGAGAGGCTAAAAGTCTTTATAGGACTCCTCTCATCTCTCTCCACCTCTGAACTTGGGTTGGATGCTCAGATAAATTTTTATATACACTCTGAGTCATCCAATCATCTTTTCAACAAGAAGTATCCCCAATTGAATCTGTTTGTAGTTCTACCACCCCAAGCTTGTCACCTTCTATGGGTTCTGGGGTATCTTCAAGCTCAACAACCATGTTATGATGGATTGTCCATCCCGCTCCTTCAATGCAAACCACCTGTAACATACTGAATCTTAGATGTAATATCAATGTAACCCTTTTTCCCAAGTTTCCCTTTCATTTCTGTCCTACATGTCCTTGATGTTTAATTAGTGGAATTTATAGTGGTTTGGTGAACATTTATTCACTATTTGTACCAATAAAAGGGTTTATGCACAAATACCTCAGTGAAAGTCTATTTAAGGACCTTAATTAGGTGTTGGAAACATTAATCTAACCTTGGGATAAATTTTGAAATCATAAAATGAGCCTAAGTTTCAAATTTGGTTCAATTTGGACGTTGTTTGTGCAAGCTGTGCAATTTTAGGAATATTTTGGACTTTTATGCAATTTACCAAATTGAGAGGTTTTCTTTGCAAATTATCACATGAATTATAATATTTGATATTCCCTTACCATTCTTGAGATTTTGAACCATGGGGCACTTAGTTGCACCTTGGTTTGAAGGTGTTTCTCTCCAAGGGCATTTTAGAGATTACCCTCTATAAATGGGCTTATCTTTAAAAGCTATCAACTAATGGGGTTATTTCTTTGATTGGAGGTCGGTGGGGATGGCCTAGAAGTCTTCATAGGATTTTAGAACCAACATTTGATATTGAAAACCCTCTATGAGCTGTCCTCTTGCATGTCCATGAAGCTCTAGGCTAAGGACACATGGAAAGTCCTATAGACACCTCATGCTTGCCCCCTTCTTTATAAAGCCATATGTACCTCTTCAAAAAATCTTTCTCTCCTTCTCTTTGATCCATCTTAGAGCATTGTTCCTACTCTATTTGTCTACTAAGGTGCTATCCCAAGGTATAAGAGGGTGCTTACCTTGGTGAAGAAGGCTCCTAGGGTTCTGAATTTGCTCTATTTTGGGTTTCTAAAGCTCGTTCTTGGTGATTTCAACCAAAACTAGTAAGTTTACTCCTTTACTTCCCTATTTTCATGTTGTTCGTCTTCCTCCCACCTTCTTCCAGGTTAGAACCATGGACTTCCATGGTGAGCACCACATAGAGCCCTTAAACACGTCATCTCCATGTTCTTTTGCTAGGGGCTTTTCACCTCTTAAGTGGAGAAGGTACTTCTTGCTCGACATAGGAGCTTTGTTGGAGAAACCAACATCTCTAAATTGAGAACCTTGCTTCTTGAACCTGTTCACCTTTCTAGAGGTGAGTTTCATAACCCCCTTCTTGTATATTTCTTACTACATGGTTAAAACTCATGCTTCTATGTTTAAAATAGATGATCTCCATCTCTATTTACCATGTTCTTCTAGGGTTTTGGTTTCTTACTATTTTACCTTCTATAGAAGATCTAGTTTGGTT
This sequence comes from Alisma plantago-aquatica, assembly GCA_963693085.1. Classification (NCBI taxonomy): domain Eukaryota; kingdom Viridiplantae; phylum Streptophyta; class Magnoliopsida; order Alismatales; family Alismataceae; genus Alisma; species Alisma plantago-aquatica. The sequence continues at coordinate 1,589,024,343 of OY856409.1, forward strand.
ACCTATGCATCTCCAACCCTGATATTGGATCAAATGGTGTTTTCTCCCTCTCTCTCTCACTCTTCATCTCTCTCGAAGATTTCTGACTTGTCATTTCTTAATTGGTTCAAATTGAAAAATTCATATCTTTTAATCCGCTTATCCAAATTTGACAAATAAATATGTTTTGGAATAAAAAAATTAATATATATCTAATAAAAATATTTTCAAGGTTTTATTTTGAGGTTTTATGAAGGGTGGTTTTTGGAAAATGAATTTAATGCATAAAATCCATAAAAATTCCATTTTAATCATCATGACTCCAAAATTAACATAAAAATATGTTTCTTGATCAGTAGAACCTAATAAGTTCATTGGTGAGATTTTTAGAGTCTAAATCTGAGTTTTTCTAAAAAGGTCTAAAATTAGGTTTCTACAATAGTTGCATTATGTACTCTAATACATGTTAATACATTGAAAATAGGCAAAGTGGAACTTGGACTCAATTAAAGTGGTGAAAGTTAATAATTGATATCAATTATAGAGGTATGTGCATTCCATACACCCTATTTTGGGATAATTACAGCCAAACCCTATATTTCCCTAATGAGGCATAAATGAACCCTAAATCTTCTATTCTTGAATCCTTTGTTATATATGCCTCTAAATCAACAATGATATTCTTTTTCGTGGGTCTTTGTACTCCACTACCATGTTCTATTTGATATTTTGCTTTTACTTGCCATGATTTCTTTTCTATCATGTTGATTTTATGGACTATTTAGCTATAGTAGTGGTACTTATGTACAACCACCCATAGATAGGGCATGTATTTAATTTTCCCTAGGGAATGTCTTATTCTCCCCCATAAAAATATGTGTAGGTGAATGGGAATGTATTAGTTCTCCCCTAACCTATAGGTTGAGGTCTGGTAGGTGCCTAAATCCTACTTAGTTAAGATAGTCAATATTAATCATGCATGCAAAACTTTGTATTGTTTTTCTTGATATGGAAAGCATCTATCTGATTATGCCTCATACTCTTGTTCTCTTCATCTTATGATGAAATCTTAACCTTTACTTTCATGCTATTCCTTATCTTTTGTTCTTGTTCATTATTTGACACATACCTTGTTTTAGTCTCTATTGCTGGGTGATATCCCAACCACCCAGTTTTAGGTCAAGGTGTTGAACATGACCAAGGTGAACATAGATTCCAACATGGACCTAGCTCTTAAAGATGTTGTTTGGAGACATGTTTGAAGTAGTTTTGACTTCCCTCTACTTAGATCCTTACATTGTATCATACATGTAAACCCTATGGGATATTATGATGTACTTTTGTAATCTTTTATGATAATTGAATATAGTCATTTGTCTAATTCCGCTACTACACTTTGGTTGTTTTGAATACCATTTATTGAAATTTGAAAATTTTACACCTATTCTAGCATACCTTTGAGTATGTTTGGAATGGATGTTTTATTCTTCAAATTTTTTAGTAGGGAGTGGACCCCCCCCTCTCAGGTCCCACTCCTTATATAATGGTATCAGAGCCCATGGTAGTCAGAATCTGACTATTTCAATTTTGTCTCCCTAATTAGAACCCATGTCTCATATAGTTCCTCTTTAAGGGACATGTTTACCCCATAATGGATCTATGCTACTCTTGAGATGATGAAAGATAGATTTAAGATCATAAGAGTTTCACATTAGAAACATGTTAAGTTAACCATAATGTGATGAGCCTGTTAGGTAGCTACTAGGACATTAAGTTGAAAGCAAAGGTGTTTAGAAAGGATCAGGGTTTGAGGGCTTGCAAGATTTTCCTCCATGCCACTATTTTGGTTTACGAGGACTCCAAGATCCACATGATACCTACCTGGCCTGAGCTAATACTAATTGTTCAAAATAGCATACCTTTAGACAATAGTAGCATTAGACACCTATGTTGTATACTATTTAGAACCTAATATGTTGACCTTGTTTTTTAGGTGTAATGACTTGTTTGAGGATGGATACATAATATAGTTCCCTTATGTCCCCTAGAACCACATATTTGGATAGTCTATCCCAAATAACCTAGACTTTGAAGTTTGGTGTTTAGTAAGCAACCAGAGTGCGTAGTGGAAGCGTGATGGATCTTGTACATGGTTTAGTTAGACTCACCATTTTACCTCTAGATTAGTTTGGCTTGGTAGGTCAAACCTTTTAAGGGGCGGAGAATAGTTGGTTTGATGTTGCTTGGGTAGTTATATTTCAGGGAAGAAAGCCTTTTAAAGGGGATAGAGTCATGTAACATACCAAAATCTACCTACACTGACTCTAGACACCCTAACTCCATGATTAGGAGGATAGTTTGCTTGGTTCCTTAGTTTTGACCAAACAAGTTATAGTAGTAACCCCACATGGGTGTTGTTATACCTAAAGAACATATAATGGTCATATGATGAATAGTTCACATGTTTGAACCCTAATGAATATCTAATGCACATAATATGAGTAACTCACATATTAATACTAATAGTGGGTACACACGAGGCTAAACATTTATTAGACCAATAAACCCTAATGAAAGGATGAGAAAGATAATTGTAACTTAATATTGAACTTAATGCATACTAAGACTGTATAGGTGATGAATAATGATCATGATGACCTAAACCCTAAGTTGTAATCATCTAACTTTAACCTATACATCCTTAATGGCATTCTTAATACATTAGTGACATTAGGTGTCATAATCAGATAACATAAGGACCCTGACCCACGTTTTGGGACAACCCTATTTGTTTTTCTTAAGCATGTTGCATAGATCCTTGATCTAATCATCTGAGTTGTAATTAAGGCATGTTGGAAGCTTGGAGTTTCTTGTTTGAGCTTGTTTGGATGATGTTTGTGTTTGTGCAAAGGTTTGGTGCAAATTGCAATTTACCTAGGATAGGGGTTGATGTGAAACTTTGCCACCTCTAGAGTGTTCCTTCCCTCTCTTAGCATCATCTAGAGGGGAGAGAGAGATGGAAACCTTGTTTGGACCTTGGTTGTGTGGTGACATCCTTGGTGGTGTTTTGGACACATGTTTGAGGTGTGACTTGCACCTAGGAGTGTTCTCTCGGGCTTGAGAGACTTGGAGAGGCCATGTATCAGTTTTGTGGCATCTAAAGATGCACCATCTCAGTTTGTGGTACCTAGGGTTTATCCCTATCGGCCTGTGAAGAGGGTAGATGTGTTTGTATCGGCCTTGACCATACTAAGTGACCTAGTGCGTGAAACATAGATCTTATCACCTTGTCTCATTGCGTTGCATGTGGATCCTTCTTTGTAGACAAGTGTCACCTAGGGTTCTAAGGTGGTAACACCTTCCCCTTTCTATCTCTTTCATTCCTCTTGTATATATACCTCTTTCTCTCCATGCAAGAGAATCCTTTTGGCCATCTTTGCTTTCCTCCTCCTTGGTGGATGACCTTGATCTAGAGGAGTCTCTCCCTTGGAGCTTAGAGGATGAGCCCCATGCTTGTTGTTCTCTCTTCATCCTCTACCTTGGTAAGCCATGATCCTTAGCTCCTCTTTATCTCCTTCTTTCTTCTTCTCGGCCATAGACCTTGGTTACTTTCTTCTCCCTCTCATGCTCTCTTAACCATGGTTCCATATTCTTCCTTGGAGGTGTTGTGGTGATAAAGCTGGGAAGATCTTCTTCTACCTTGAGCTCGTGAAGCTTGGAGTTTTTTGGTGATCCTTGAGGGGGGTTATATAACTCTAAACCCTCTTTTTTATTATCACCCTTTACTTGTTATTTTGTTCTTTGTTCTTCGCTCGTTATCTCTTGCATGCTAGTAGTCTTTTTGGTAGTTTTGCGTTCTATTTTTGGGGAATAATCTTATTTAGTTGCTACCCTTGTGTTGCACCTCTTTTTATTGCTTGTAATACCCATCCTTAGGTTGAAGATGAGTGGGCTGATGTGTATGTTGGGGTCAATAGGCATGTTAGGCTGATATACCTTGGGTGGTCATCATGACCTGTGGTGCCACTGCCCGTCTCCCTTTGTGACATGTCATCACGATCTTGGCAGGGTCAAAGTCGACATGCTTTGCTAATGTCCGTCACATCTTGGTAACACCTAGAATGATAGAAGATGGATGTTGCTATGTTTGGAGAAGTTGTCATCATGATCTAAGTTGTTCAACTATTAGGTCTTAAGACAGATCATTATGCATTAGAGGAGGCGTTGTCGATGTGCAGTGATGTGGGGATTGAACGTTATGGTTGGGGGCCTTGAGAAGGGTTGATGCTCAATATCCCCTGACAGCCCATCACGGCTTAGACGCTTTGCTAAAACCCTAAGTTGCCTGATACACTAGGGCATTTCCCGTTACCCTTGATGCCCGTCACACCATGTGTTAACATTGCCCGAAAGGAGGGGTTGGTCGACACCCTTTCCTTGAAGTGTCATTTCCCTATACACCTATATGGTGATGCTTAACCAATACACCCTCCTGTGTTGGTAGGCTGACACCCATGTTGCTCACCTAGTATACCCTAAACTGATACCCTACCTTGGTATGGTTGCCCAAAACCTTTGGGGTCAATCCGATATCCTATGTTGTAAACCCTAATAGATGCTTTATGATGGTGTTTAAGTTACACTATGTTGATGCTAGGGTCACATGATATGATGTGATACCCTATGAAGAAGTTGTACGAATGATGTTGAGAATTATGTTACACTATGTGATACCCTATGAAGAAGTTTTCTGCCTGTAGGATCCCAGAGTGTTGCATCATAGGACCACCTAGGCCTTGGTATGAGAACATGACATGTTATAAGTGCAGACAAGTTGGCTATACCAAACCATTATGTCCAGTGAAAGAGGATGAAGTGACCCAGCAAATGAGGTAGAGTCAGTAGGGCTCACAGAGACAATAGAACAACAGTGTAGGAGGACGAGGATGTGCCAATCATTGTAGGTTGGATCGTCTGCTTAAGGAAGTAGAGGACGGGGGTGACAACATGCAACATCTAGATTCTACACTATAAGTCAGTCAGAGGCAGTGATCAACCCACGAGTGGTGACATGTCAGATGGAGTTATTTTATTCATATTTGTCTTCTTCTTGCTTAATATCTATTTTGGTTGATCCAAGTGCAACACACCCTTTTATCACAGGTGAAGTGCTTAGTAGTCTCCTTTTTCATGTTAGTTGTAAGAAGAATAGTTTGTTTCTAGAAACCCCATTGGTCTGTTCTGTAGTGTTGCAGAAGGTGTGTCCTTCCTGTGTTCTCTCTTTTCCAGAACACAACATTGAAGTGGATCTTATACCACTTGACATGCATGGATTCGATGTGATCCTTGGAATGGATACCTTGGAGAAGTATATAGTGGCCTTGGATTGTAGTTCCAATCAAGCAACATTTGTGGATGGTAGTGAGATGTGGATATTCCAAGGAGAAAGGAAGATTCTTTTGACGTGTCTTGTATCTAGGAAGATTCACACATGATGGATACTGAAGCAAGGAGTCCTAGTATTCATGAGGTGCCAGTTGTTAGAGAGTTAGAGGATGTGTTTCCTAAGGAGTTTCCAAGTGTTTCCCCACCATGAGAGATTGATTTTGAGATCAATCTGGTCCCCAAAATGCAACATATAGCTCAGACACCGTATAGGATGGCACCGACAGAGATGGCAGAGTTGAAGAAGAAGTTGTAAGAGATACTTGACTAGGGTTTCATCAGGCCGAGTACGTCACCGTGGGGTGTTCCATTGTTGTTAGTGAAGAAAAAGGATGGGTCTATGAGGTTGTGCATAGATTACAGATAGTTGAACAAGATCACGATAAAGAATAGTACCCTTTACTGAGGATAGATGATCTGTTTGACCAATTGTATGGCACCAAGGTATTGTCAAAGATAGATATGAGATCAGGATATCATCAATTGAGGATCAAGGAGGATGACATACCTAACTTAGCTTTTAGGATGAGGTATGGTCACTACGAGTTCGTGGTTATGCCATTTGGGATGGCCAATGCACCAACAACATTTATGGATTTGATGAATAGAGTGTTCCGATTGTTCCTTGATTAGTTCATGGTGGTTTTCATAGGTGACATCTTGATATACAGTCGGGATAGTCAGTAGCATGAACAACATCTTCGTCAGGCGTTGACCATGCTGAGACAGCACCAACTTTATGCTAAGTTTAGCAAGCGCGAGTTCTAGTTGAAGGAGGTAGCTTTCTTGGGACATGTTATATTTGCAGAAGGAGTATGTGTGGATCCCAAGAAGGTAGAGTTTGTGATAGGGTGGGAACAACCAAAAACGCTGACTTAAGTGTGTAATTTTCTAGGTCTGGTAGGATATTACTGGAGGTTCATCAAGAACTTCAGTGCTATCACCTTACCCCTAACTAAGTTAGCGAGGAAGGAGGTGCCATTTGTTTGGGACGATAGATGTCAATGTATTTTTCTGATGCTAAAAGAGAATTTGATGAGTGAACTAGTCCTGGGTTTGCCTGAGCAACGAAAAGGATACATCGTCTTTTGCGATGCATCCAGGAATGGTTTGGGTTGTGTGTTGATGCAAGATAAGCAAGTGGTTTCTTTTGCTTCTTGACAACTTAAGAAATACGAGGAGAATTACTCAACCCATGATCTAGAGTTAGCATCGGTAGTCCATGCCTTGAAGATTTGGAGGCACAATCTGTATGGGGAGAAGTGTCAAATCTTCACACATCACAAGAACCGGAAGTACATCTTTTCACAATAAGAGTTAAATATGAGACAACATCGTTGGATGGATTCGGTCAAAGACTATGACTGCACGATTGATTATCATCCGAGAAAGGAAAATGTCATGGTAGACACGTTGAGCATGAAGTCTTCATCCTCAACCATGGTTAAAGCCCATTTGAGTTCTTTGATGTGCCAAAAGTGAGACATTTTGGTATCCTTGCGTCAAATGAATGTCAGGATGGAAGTCTCCTTGTTAGCCTATTTTTTGGCACAATTACAGGTGAAGCCTATGCTAAAATAGCAAACCAAAGAATCCCAATAGACAAATACTATGATATAATAGATTAGATTAGAGTTCGGTAGTGAGAAGCATGATGGCTTCCACGAGTCAGGGACAGTTTGTTATCATGATAGGATTTCCTGATGTTGATAACCTGAGGAAGATGGTGCTGGAGGAGGCTCATTCATCCATGTATGCTATGCATCCAAGATGTACCAAGATGTATCACAACCTGAAGGATATGTATTGGTGGCCAAGCTTAAAGAAGAATGCAGCTAAGTTCATTGCAAGGTGTGCGGTATATCAACTAGTTAAAGATGAACATCAGAAGCCCATAGGAACGTTACAACCTTTTCCTATACTACAGTGGAAATGGGATCATGTAACTATGGACTTTGTAGTTGGTCTTCCTAGGACAGTCAAATGTTATGACTCCATTTGGGTGATCATTGACAGGTTGACTAAGTCAGTACATTTTCTTCCCGTGAAGACAACGTTCATAGCAAAGAAGCTTGCCCAAGTATATGTTGATGAGATAACACATTTGCACGGTGTTCTGACTACTATCATGTCTAATAGAGGTCCTCAGTTCACAAATCGCTTTTGGGAGCGACTGCACACAACTTTGGGTATGCAGTTGAAGTTTAGCACCACTTTCCACCCACAGACAGATGGTCAATTCAAAAGGACCATCCAAACCTTGGAGGATTTGTTGAGGGCTTGTGTTCTTCAATTTTCTTGAAGTCGGGATATACATATCAGTTTGATAGAGTTTGCCTAGAACAACAACTCTCAGAGTAGTATTGACATGACACCATATGAGGCATTGTATGGGAGATTTTGTAGATCCCCGTTGTTTTGGTATGAAACAGGTGAGTATCGGCTTCTTGGTCTTGAGCTTGTGCAGTAGACAACAGAGAAGATCAAGATGATACAAACAATAGTTGAAGGAAGCTCAGGATAGAAAGAAGTCGTATGCAGACAATTGCCATAGACCCTTGGAGGTCCAAGTGGGAGACAAGGTATATCTAAAGGGATCCCCTTGGAAGGATGTTATGAGGTTTGGGAAGAAGTGTAAGTTGGCTCCCATGTATATGGGACCTTACCCAGTGATGGGATGTGTTGGGAAGGTTGCTTATCAGTTAGAGTTGCCACCTGAATTGCACAAGTTGCATCCAGTGTTTCATGTCAGTATGTTGAGAAAGTGTCATCCAAATATAGAGTTAGTGTTACAACCTGTAGAAGTGGATCTTGATGAGGACATGAGCTATGTGGAGGGTCTGGTGTTGATCCTTGACAAGAGAGTGAAGAAGTTGAAGATGAAGGACCTAGTGTTTGTGAAGGTTCTTTGGTATCATCATGGTGTTGAGGAAGCCATGTGGGAGATTGAAGAAGATATGAGGAGGAAGACCCCTCCCTTTTCTATTAGGATTTTGTGGGAGAAATCCCTTTTAGGGGTTTATGGCTTGTAAGGGCCCTGACCCACATTTTGAGATAACCCTATTTGTTTTTCTTAAGCACGTTTCTTAGTTCCTTTCTCTAAACATCTGAGATGTATTTAGGGCATGTTGGAAGCTTGGAGTTTCTTATTTGAGCTTGTTTGGATGATGCGTGTGTTTGTGGAGAGGTTTGGTGCAAATTGCAATTTACACAGGACAGGGATTGATGTGCAAGTTTTCCACCTCTAGAGTGTTCCTTCTCTCTCTTAGCATCATCTAGAGGAGAGAGATATATGGGCACCTTGTTTGGACCTTAGTTTTGTGGTGACATCCTTGGTGGTGTTTTGGACACATGTTTGAGGTGTGCCTTGCACCTAGGAGTGTTGTCTTGAGCTTGAGAGCCTTAGAGAGGCCCTGTATCGGTTTGTGGGTGTCTTGAGGGACATCCTATTGGTTTTTTGGTGTATAGAGGTGCACCATATCAGTTTGTGGTACCTAGGGTTAACCCCTATTGGTTTGTGAAGAAGGTAGATGTGTGTGTATCGACCTTGACCATCTTAAGTAACCTAGTGGGTGAAACATAGATCTTATCACCTTGTCGCATGGTGTTGCATGTGGCTCCTTCTTCATGGAAAAGTGTCACCTAGGGTTATAAGGTGGTGACACCTTCCCCTTTCTCTCTCTTTCATTTCTCTTGTATATATACCTCCTTCTCTCCATGCAAGAGAATCCTTTTAGCCATCTTTGCTTTCCTCTTCCTTGGTGGATGACCTTGAGCTAGAGGAGTCTCCCCCTTAGAGCTTAGAGGACGAGCCCCATGCTTGTGGTGCTCTCTTCATCCTCTACCTTGGTAAGCCATGATCCTTAGCTCCTCCTTCTCTCCTTCTTTCTTCTTCTCGACCATGGACCTTGGTTACTTTCTTCTCCCTCTCATTCTCTCTTAACCATGGTCCCATCTTCTTCCTTGGAGGTGTTATGGTGATCAAGCTTGGAAGATCTTCTTCTACCTTGAGCTTGTGAAGCTTGGAGCTTGGTGGTGATCCTTGAATCAGGTTATATAAATCTAAGCCCTCTTTGTTGTTATCACCCTTTACTTGATATTTTGTTCTTTGTTCATTATCTCTTGCATGCTAGTAGTCCTTTTGGTAGTTTTGCGTTCTATTATTGGAGAAGAATCTTGCTTAGTTTGTGCCCTTGCATTGCATCTCTTTGACTTGCTTGTAACACCCATCCTAAGGTTGAAGATGAGTGGGCTGATGTGTATATTGAGGCCGATATACCTTGGGTGGTCGTCACGACCTGTGGTGCCACTTTATGTCACCCTTTGTGATAGGTCATCATGATCTCGGCAAGGCCTAAGTCGACATGCTTTGTTGATGGCCGTCATGGCTTGATAACACCTAGAACGATAGAACATGGATGCTACTATGTTTAAAGAAGGTAGTCATCATGATCTGGTTTATTCAACCGTTAGGTCTTGAGACAGATCGTTACGCGTTGGAGGAGGCATTGCCGATGTATAGTTATGTGGGGATCAAACGTTATGGTTGGGGGTGTGTTGTGTTGAGAGCGTTTCCCATCAAGCTCTGGCTGTCACACCTTGAGAAGGGTTGATGCTCAATATCCCCTGATAGCCCATCACAACTTAGACGCATCGCTAAAACCCTAAGTTGCCCGATACACTAGGGCATTGCCCATTACCCTTGACACCCGTCACTCCATGTGTTGACGTTGCCCGATAGGAGGGGTTGTATGACACCCTTTCTTTAAAGTGTCATTTTCCGATACACCTATATGGTGATGCTTAACTGATACACCATCCTGTGTTGGCAGGCCGATACCTAGGTTGCTCACCTAGTATACCCTAAATCGACACCCTACCTTGGTATGGTTTCCTGACACCTTTGGGGTCAATATGATATCCTATGTTGTAAAAACCCTAATTGATGCTTTGTGATGGTGTTTAAGTTACACTATGTTGATGCTAGGGTCACATGATATGATGTGATACCCTATGGAGAAGTTGTACGAATGATGTTGAGAGTTATGTTACTATATCTCATAACATGTTTTATAATTACAATGAGAACCATGTTTCTTTATTTAATAACACACCTCATAATGAGGATGGAAGTGATAATCTAAGAGTGGTTGTTGATCCAACCTTGTAAATACTAATTGATTAAATTGAAACCCTAATTCTAATGATGTAAAATGTATGGCATGAGCTCTATGAGATGATGATGTTGATGATGTATTGCTTTCTTATTATCACTTTCTAACCATACAGGTAACACAGTTGATGTACACAGTCAGATATGAACTATGGTGGTTATGATCTATTTGAATGGGCCTTGTGAGGTGCAAAGTGTTGTTGACATCCTTGAAAGAGAAGGTGAATGATCTTATGACCTAATGATGGATTATTTCCTTGCATGAGATGTTTTCTTCAGTGATGAGAGGAGGGGTTGTCACCCCAAGATATATTGTCCTTGTGATAGACACAGGTTGAAAAAAAAAGCATGAAGTGATGAGATCAAACCTTATATGCTTCAGTATGTTCTGGTGATGTGTCATACCCTTATTTATGTAGATTTTGTTTATAGGATGTACGTTGTAACTTGATTGTTGCTGAAAAGTGTTTAAATAACCTAATTAATCAAGTGGAACTTAATCTTGTAGCTTATCCATTCAGTGTCAACAATTCCTGAATGGTGAAATGAGTTTAACTCGGAGCGCATATTTTTGAATATGTGGGGTACAAGTCGAGTACTTGCTTGTATCCTTAACTATAGGATGTGTGAGATGACCATGTGTGATTCGATCTCGTTGTGGTATGGATGGCCATGCATGATCCACTCCTTCTTGTTAGAATGACTATGTGTGAGCCTGTTCTTCTAGCACCATACATGTACCAAGGTGGGTTAGTAGTGATAATATATGTGGATGGCCATGCGTTGAGCCAATCCCTGAGTTTGACTATATGTCATTGTTGTAGTTGACTGATATGTATCTGTGGTGTTTTCTCTTGTGCTGACCAAGAGGTGTGGTGAGGTAGTGGATTCTGACTCTTCCATTAGACCTTGTATGACACCAATTTTGACTTATCAAGTGGTCAGTAGGATTTGGGTGGTATGACTCAAAATTCTTGGGGCATAATAAATGCATAATCAGTCGTGTAGTATATTTGTGTAGGATCAAAATACAAAAATATTAGATGAGGCCTTGCTTGATCTTTATACAATGTTGTTGATAGGAAATATACATGTTCTTCATTTTCCTTTTAAATTATTAAGATGTTTCATAATTCAACAATAATTGTTCTTCCTATTAATGATCATTACCTGCTTCACATAGTTGTAATTATACTACTACTTTGTTTATCTTATCTGTGATAATAATAGAGTTGGTGGTGAGTTATATCTCCCGCTGAGATTTGGAATCTCACCCCGTGGGTTTCCCACACCCTTTTTAGGTGGACGGGCATGAAGAGGTAGAGATCATACAATGGAGGTTGAGCAGCAGCAAGAGGAGCAGTAGCTGACAAGGTTGGAAGTGCTGCTGGATGTTTTTTTACTGATAGAGTCCTAGAGTCATCCATGTACACTAGGGTCTTCGGGAATGTTTTGTAGATGTTTCATGAACGTGCTTTCTCTATGTACCCTTTTGTATACCAGATATGGCAGAATCATGTATATATGTTCTAGAACATTTCTTTGGTTACAGGTTGGTAGCATGCCATGTATATGCTTTGAGGCATGAAGGGACTTATATGTAAAGGTTCTTTCTATTTGGCAATTTTATGAAAAAATTTTAATTTTTAGTGAATTCTGATAATACACTTGTAAATATTTGTTCTGTGGTTATGTTTTGAGTAATCTTGCTTTGTGTGGCACAGAGCATCACAATCAGGTTGGTATCAGAGCTTTAGGTTTGTTGAGTCTACAAGGACCTAGGACTAGGGTTTGTTTTTGTTCTAGTATCCCCCAGTCTATCTTATAGTCACTTCTTCTTATGCAGAAGAGGAAGAGAAGCTTAATGATGTCTGGAGAACACAAAGAACTTGCTGTCGAGAGTAGTGTTGCAACACCAGGTGGTGGTGCAAGGAACCAGGCACGAGAAGATCGGGTTCCTGAAGTCCCTTAGTTTGACCCAACCATGATAGGAATCCCTACCTTTCAATCACTTTTTAGGCAGTTTATGGATACTATGACTCATATGGCGGACATGATGCCTACACCTCAGCCTAGGGCACCGGTTCCCCATACTGAATCTTCAGGCACTGGGAAGACTTTCGAGCGGCTTCGCTGTGTTGGAGTGGTTGAGTATGCATGGACAACTGACACAGTAGATGGGGATCTATGGCTGAATGAGCTTGAGAAGGCCTTTTTAGATCCTAAGGATCCCTGAAGAGGATAAGGTGAAGCATGTGGTGTACCTTCTGAAAGGAAGTGGTGGCCATTGATGGGCCATAGAGGAGGAGAAGAGACCTGGTGTTTGGGTTGGTTGGGAGGAGTTTTGACGTGAATTCGTTAGTCAGTACTTTCCTCAGACGTATCTTGATGAGAAGATCAACCAGTTTGAGAGGATTCAATAGGGATCCATGACAATCAACGAGTATGAAACAAGGTTTATGGAGTTGTTGAGGTTTTGTCCTCACATGGCTGCCATGGAGGATGAGCAGATTCGTCATTTTGAGAAGGGGTTGAATGCTGAGATGTCTACCCCAACTACTGCTCTGGAGAATCGAGAGAGGTTTTCCATGTTTGTGGAGTCTATTCAGAGGATAGAGTAATTTGTGAAGGATAAGAGAGGGGCAAGTGCCAAGAAGAGGTCTACACAGTCTCAGGGGAAGTCGTCAGGTGGCTTTAAGAAGCTGAGGTTTTTTGCATCACCAGTATAGTAGAGGATCAGTGCTTTGACATAGTGGTCACCAAGTAAGGGAAGAGGTCATAGTTTTTCACCGACAGGAGCCCAGAGTATTGCATCAACATCAGTGATAGGACCACCTATGCCTTGGTATGAGAACATGACATGTTATAAGTGTGGACAAGTTGGGCATACCAAACTGTTTTGTCTAGTAGAAGAGGATGAAGTGACCCAACAACCGAGGTAGAGTCAGTATGGCTCGCAGAGACAACAGAACAACATCGTAGGAGGATGAGTACATGTCCAAGCATCATAGGTTGGATCGTCTACTCAGGGAAGCATAGGAGGGGGGCAACAATAGACAACAACTATATTCTATGCTATGAGTCAGTCGGAGGCAGTGGTCAACCCACAAGTGATGACATGTCAGATGGAGTTATTTCATTCTAATTTGTCTTCTTCTTGCTTTATATCTATTTTGGTTGATCCGGGTGCAACACACTCTTTTATCGCATGTGAAGTGCTTAGTAGTTGCCCTTTGCATGTTAGTTGTAAGAAGCATAGTTTGTTGCTAGAAACCCTGTTGGTCGGTTCTGCAGTGTTATAGAATGTGTGTCCTTCCAGTGTTCTCTCTTTTTTGGGACACAACATTCAAGTGGATATTATGTCACTTGACATTCATGTATTTGTTGTGATCCTTGTAATGGATACCTTGGATAAGTATAGAGTGGTCTTGGATTGTAGTTCCAAGCAAGCAACATTTGTGGATGGTAGTGAGACGTGGATCTTCCAAGGAGACATGGATTGTAGTTCCATTCAAGGTTTGTGTTATAAACTTTAATCTAACCTTTTTATATGTTTTGAAATCATAAAATGAGCCGAAGTTTCAAATTTGGTTCAATTTTGATGTTGTTTGTGCAAGTTCTGCAATTTTAGGTACATTCTGGATTTTTATGCAATTTACCCAATTGAGAGGTTTTCTTTGCAAATTATCACATGTGTTATAATCCTTAGATATTACCTTACCATTATCAATATTTTGAACCATGGGGAACTTATTTGCACCTTGGTTTGAAGGTGTTTCTCTCCAAGGGAATTTTTGAGACCCTCTTTATAAATGAGCTTATCTTTAAAAGCTATCAAGCAAGGGGGTTATTTCTCTGATTGGTTGTCGGTGGGGATGGCCTAGAAGTCTCCATTGGCTTTTAGAATCAAAATTTGATATTCAAGAAGCCTCTATGAGCTATCCTCTTGTATGTCCATGAAGCCCTAGGCTAAGGACACATGAAAAGTCCCATAGACACCTCATGCTTGCCCCCTTCTTTATAAAGCCATATCTACCCATTCCCACCTCCCAATTCAAAAAATCTTGCTCTCCATCTCTTTGATCCAGATTAGAGCATTGTTACTACTCTATTTAGCTATGAAGGTGATGTCCCAAGGTATAAGAGGGCGCTTACCTTGGTGAAGAAGGCTCCTAGGCATTTGAATTTGCTCTATTTAGGGTTTCTAAAGCTCCTTCTTGGTGATTTCGACCAAAACTAGTAAGTTTCTTCCTTTCCTTCCCTCTTTTCATGTTGTTCGTCTTCCTCCCACCTTCTTATAGGTTGAAACTATGTCCTTCCATGGTGAAACCCCACCTAGAGCTCTTAAACACCTCATCTCCATGTTCTTTTGCTAGGTTTTTTCACCTCTAAAGTGGAGAAGGTACTTCTTGCTCGAGATAGGAACTTTGTTGGAGAAACCAGCCTCTCTAGCTCAAGTACCTTGCTTCTTGAACCTGTCCACCTTCCTAGAGGAGATTTTTATAACCCCCTTCTCATATATTGCTTACTACATGCTTAAAACTCATGCTTCTATGTTTAAAATCGATGATCTCCATCTCTATTTACCATGTTCTTCTAGGGTTTTGGTTTTTTGCTGTTTTACCTTCTCTAGAAGATCTAGTTTGGTTACTTATGCATCCCCAACCCTGATCTTGGATCAAATGGTGTTTTCTCCCTCTCTCTCACTCTTCCTCTCTCTCGAAGATTTCTGACTTGTCATTTCTAAATTGGTTCAAATTGAAAAATTCATATCTTTTAATATACTTATCCAAATTTGACAAATAAATATGTTTCAAAATCAAAAAATTAATCTCTATCTAATAAAAATATTTTCATGTTCTAATTTTGAGGTTTTTTGAAGGGTGATTTTTTTAAAATGAATTTAATGCATACAATCCATAAAAATTCCAACTTAATCATCATAACTCCAAAATTAACACAAAAATATGTTTCTTGACCAGGAGAACCTAATAAGTTCATTGGTGAGGTTTTTAGAGACTAAATCTGAGTTTTTCTAAAAAGGTCTAAAATTAGGGTTTCTATACATTAATGTGCATTATGTATTCTAATACATGTTAATACATTGAAAATTGGCAAAGTGGAACTTGGACTCAATTAAAGTGGTGAAAGTTAGTAATTGATATCATTAATAGAGGTATGTGCATTCCTTACACCCTATGTTGGGATAATTACAACCAAACCCTATATTGGGATAATTACAACCAAACCCTATATTTCCCTAATGAGGCCTAAACAAACCCTAAATCTTCTATTCTTGAATCCTTTGTTATATATGCCTCTAAATTAGTAATGATATTCTTTTTCTTAGGTTTTTGTACTCCACTACCATGTTCTAATTGATGTGATGCTTTTACTTGCCATGATTTGTTTTCTAGCATGTTGAATTTATGGACTATTTAGTTATAGTATTGGTACTTATGTACAACCACCCATTGATAAGGCATGTATTAATTCGCCATGGGGAATGTCTTATTCTCCCCCATAAAAATATTTGTAGGTGATTGGGAATGTATTAATTCTCCCCTCATTTATAGGTTGAGGTCCAGTAGGTGCTTCAACCCTATTTAGTTAATGTAGTCAATATTAATCATGCATGCAAAACTTTGTATTGTTTTTCTTGATATGGCAAGCATCTATCTGATTATGCCTCATACTCTTGTTCTCTTCATCTTATGATGAAATATTAGCCTTTACTTTCATGTTATTCCTTATATTTTGTTCTTGTTCATTATTTCACAATACCTTGTTTTTCTCTCTCTTGTTGGGTGATTTACCGACCACCCAGTTTTAGATCGAGGTGTTGAACATGACAAAGGAGAACATAGCTTCCAACATGGACATAGCTCTTAGAGATGTTGCTTGGAGACATATTTGAAGTAGTTTAGACTTCCCTCTACTTAGATCCTTATATTGTAACATACATGTAAATCCTATGGGACATTATGACGTACTTTTGTAATCTTTTGTGAAAATTGATTATAGTCATTTGTTTAATGCCTCTTCTACACTTTGTTTGTTTTGAATACCATTTATTGAAATTTGAAAATTGTACACCTATTCCAGCATACCTTTGAGTATGTTTGGAATGGATGTTTCATTCTTCAATTTTTTTAGTATGGAGTGGATCCCCCCTCTTGGGTCCAACTCCTTACACCACCCCTTATAATAGAATGGTAGTGCATGTCAGCTGGTGCTTCTCCATCTCATCATCATCAATATAAAATATTCCCCCAAACTGAATAGTTGTCTTCATCTTCCTCAAACAAGTTATTCCAAACCATAGTAGGCATGCTGGTTGAAACTAAGTGGCAAGTCTCAATGTGAGAGGTATTACTTTGGTTTGGGATAAAAGTTGATTCAAGATGCTCAAACTGATCCTCAAGTTGTAAGGATGCTTGGCTGCACTAAGGACACACATGATCATCATCAAACCATTCATATAGGTGGTATGTACCCTCCATTGGTTGCTCATCTGAATCATCTGGATAAAGTGAAGATCTTCCCTGGATGGGTGAGTCTAGAAAAATCCTAGTGAATCCATCTGATAGCCTAAATAGGATGTTGAGATAAGTTCCACATCAGGCCCAATGGAATGGCCTTGATGAATGATGTCTTCACAATTGTGCTCTGGCACTTGTAATCATGTCGTAAACAATTTGATGATATCTTTAAGTCACTTGTCTTTCTCAACATCCTTATCATGGATTTGTTGCACTAGGAAATAAATTCTTTCAAGATCTATCAATTCCACCATGCACTTCCTCTATATCAAATTGATGCCCTTGGGTGGACTTTTGTTCAACAGTTTGAAGTATACTTCCTGTGGTCTACGACCCTGATGGCTAATTGTAGTTGATGATCCTACCTTCACAGTAGCTGCTGAAGTGGGTCAACTTGTTCTTGGAGATGAGGAACTAAGGAGGAGGTGAGTGCATCGACACGTTCTCTAGCTAGTGGCACTTCTCTGATCAGTTATTGATCCCATGGTGAACTGGAGGTCGAGGGCTTATCAACAATCTCTGTTGTTGGAGCATCTACATATGAAGATGGTGGGGGTGAATATAGCTCGATAAGTTGGAGTGCACGGCTTACAATTATTTTCCAACAGTCAAATCTTCAAAAAAATTTGGCAAGACAAGTGGACAAGATAACCTACCTTGCTGAAGCAAGGTTCATGACTGAAAATGTATAAGAAAAAGGGAAATTATTCAATATATATGACTGAATAGTGTGTCTGAAATAGATGGGTTTAGAATGAGTAATATCTTACAACTTCAAAACAAAAGACCTGCCATGTAGGAAAATGGCATTAAAAAACCAGAAAACATGACCATCCATAAAGTACCTACTTGTCTGAAAAAGTTGATACAAGGAGTCAGTGGATGGTACCGCCCAAATTGGAAGACGATTTCCATCGACTACAACATGCTGCAAAAAAAACATAACTCAAGTGATAGTGCATTCATCACACTAAGGATGATAGATGCCATCAACAAGGGCGTCCCTCTGGAACAAATTGTGAATGAGGACTTCTACACTTTAAGAGGCAAATATGTCATGGAAATAATACATGATAGACAATTTTTCTATGACGCACATATGGAAAACATACCAAGGAGGATGTATCCATTGATCCCCTTTCTCAAAAAGACCCCCTAGAGAGAACAACTAAAGAAGTCTGAAGAGGCACCAGTGAACCTAATGCCTGAAGAAAGAATAAAAAAACCACCCTCTCCCCCACCACCTCCCTTTGATGAACCCGCACTTGCTGTCACTACTTCTGAAGTTCATGTAGTTGTTCCTAATCCTTAGGGTTGTAAATGGGTATGGGTAGACCCACAAACCCACAAATCTGAACCCTTTAAACACTCATCCAAGGTCTAAATTTTTGGAACCAAAGAATCGTGGAACCGCATACTATATGCAGGTCAATTAATGGGTATGCTTCAACCTAGACCCACAAGCCCGTGGACCTTCTATACATCAATAATTACTCAAATAATATGTTATTATATCATACTTTACTAGTCCAATTAATATAATACTTCATATTACATATTACTCTAATTATAATAAGGTTAAGACTCGTCATCTAATTGAGAATTAACTATTCTAATTATAATAATGAGCAACATATGTAACCTTAAAATCAAAATAATTACATGATATGTTACATTATTAAAACACTATAACAATTACTATAAATATGTAAATAATTAACTCAACTAGTCTTCAATCTACAAAGCATTACATTGTTTAATATAATTGTTGCATGTTTATGTCTTATATAATGGAAATATCTTTTGTTGTATAAGAATATAGAACACATAGTTGTATAGTTTTTTAACATAAAACGTATGATGTTTGTATATAACCACTTACCGGCAGTACCGCACCACAAAACCACTACTATTATAGGTATGGATATGGTGTAGGTCTAAATGTTTATTGTGTGGGTCTAGAATCGGAATCAGACCCACTAAATTAAATGGGTATGGGTATGTCCAGACCCCCATCATACCCTCACCGTTTACACCCCCACTAATCCTAACAAATGAATAATACCACATGATACTGAACCATCAACAACACTGCTTCACAAGACAAAAACCCCAGTCCAACCTACAACTAAAGTTACCAAGGAAGAGGCCACTCCTCTAGAAGAAACATCTGAACCAGAGACCAAGGTGAATACTGAAAAAGAAGAAACATATATCCAACTGACAGAAGAACCATCACCAACAAATGTGATAACGCCCACCTTTGAAAACTTTGACGAGCACACATTCTATGGGTTGTTTGTTGAAGAAATCACCTTTCTATTGGACATGCTGCAACCAAGGGAGGATGTTCTCGTCATTATTTTTAAATAAGAAAATGTACAAATATTGCTTCCAGACCTCCATGATATCTTGACAACAAGAGGTTACATGACTGCACACGTTATGGAAACATGTCAATTAATCCTCACTGATGACCTCCTAGATGTGTACATGGTATCCTATGAGATAGTGGGGTGCATCATTTTGGAAAAGGAATCATAGTAACTGCAATGCCTTATAGATCACCTGCAATATAATGTCCCGAGGTGGATATTTGTACTAATTCTTCATGATGGGAATTGGGCACTATTGTCCATAGATATGGTGGTCAAGACAACCATCTTGAACAATAGCTCAGACGATATGTTCATTCAGAAACACACTACTTACCATAAAATTGCTAACAACATCACAGAACAAAAGGCTTCTCAAGTGGCCATAAAGATCATCGAGCTGATAAAGTCATATGGCCGTGGCATACCATACAAATTGAAGTTTGAGAAGCCATAGTTATAACACAGGATCCCACAACAAGCACCTCTATCTAATGAATGTAGATTCTATGTGCTATTATGGATGCATATGTTGGCCACATCAGACCAAAAGGTAGAGCACTACCAAGACAATGGCTATCATCACCTTCAAGGCCAATACACAATTATGATCTTATGCTCCGAATGGGTTATATTGGAAAATCAATCATAATCCATGTATTTTAGATCAAACCCTTTTTTTGACACCCTAAGGACATGGTGGAAGATAAGTTCGGGGGGAGGTGGTATGAATAGGAGAACGTGGTACGTCTCTGCACTGAATATTTCAATCCCTCACCTAACCAAATTTTAAAAATGTTTGATCGACCTAGATGGCCAATTATGACTTAATCTCTGTTCAAGTGTATATTCTTGTCTTTTTGAAGAAACTTTTATGCACATAATTTTTTAAAAAGGCAAAATTTTGGGTCTAATTTTTCTGGATATAGTCATAACTCCTATCCTTAGGCTTACCTATCTCAGGCTAACTCTTAACGTAATTACTTCAACAACAATGAATTTGGGCTATTTAATCTACTTAAAACTCTGAGTGTGATTATGTCTTAACGTCAACCTTACCTCGAAATAATGTATATAGCACAAAGACTCTTGTCCCCCTTGGTGAACCCTCACAGTAAGGACGACTTAGTCTAATATGCACCTGATTAATCACCATGTTCCAAAGTACAGGTAGGAAAGCATGTGACCTAGGAAAGGAGAAAACAAATACCCCATCTAGTGCGAAAATCCCAGCTTTGGGATCAAAAGAGGCATGTCAGCCCAAATTCTCCTAAAAATCCTATCATCCCAAAGCTTGCGAGCATGAATAACAACCAAGAGGAATAAAAATCATGAGAGTTGTACCCGAGAAGATGTTGAAGGACTTTTCCTGACCGGTGTATCACTGCACTCATGAATGTAGATATTTTGTGCTCAGTAGTGGAGTCTGGAAGCCAACTTTTACACACCTGCATACTAATGGGTGACCTCACACAACCACCTAACATTACATCAGGGCCCAATCGGGAAACACTATCCTTACGATAGCAAATATGGTTGAGCGAGCCTGAGAAAAGAAGGAAACACTATAGCCTTAACGTACCCCAACACAATAGCTAGGTTATCCAAAAAAATAAATGTTGGGTATGAAAGCTACCTCCCCCGAAACCTCATGTATGTACAGCCTAGAAAAGGATCATTGATGCATAATGAAGAAGACATCTTTCTGATAAAGAAAGTCATAGAAGACAATATGAGTGCCGCAACTCCAAGCTAAGAGAGTGCCCTAGGATCTACAACCCCTTGTCCTGATTCATATGTTTCATATTAAGGCTGACATTATCACATTTTTCACACTCACAAAAAACAATAACTCAATAAATCCCTCATTGTAACAACCTATTTGATTTTCTTGCACGAGAGGGGCGAGATGAATAAAATTACCCTCTAATAGGTACAAAAAAAAATCCCTCTAAAATTGTTCGATGCTTTATTTCTATTTGTTAGCCCGAGGATGACATAGAATGTAAGTTTGGGGGAGTTGATAACATCCAATTTTTTTGGATATTACATGCCTTATTTCACCTCTATTTCTCTCTCACTTCATGCAAATTTATACTCATTTTTTCCTTTACCTTGCACATAATTACTCCCTCTACCCCCATAAATAGGTAATGAGAACATTTCATGTAGGTGTAATCAAAGAACAAGACCTCCATCAGTTTGCACAAATGACAACTGCTTCATAGAAATAAATAAAAAACCATCAGAGTTCAGCCAGTGGTCCCATGGGAAGTTTGCACCCCTATCATCTGACGTCAATGGTAAGGCTGCACGACCATTGGGTACCACCACCATCCATCATCTGGTGGTTCGCTAGACTTGCAAACCAATGGTTTGCCTACTTGGTGCTACGGTTCCCACCAAGGATGCACACTAGCCAAGTACAGGTGTCTAGATGTGACCCTAAGGGAGGACACACGCGTGGATCTTCAAAATTTATATTAACCCTAACCAAGTCGATCACAGTACCAAATAGGTCACCCGCAAGCACACAGGGTACTATTGTATCATAGGTGAAGGGAAAGTGTAAGGGTCGATCCTCAGGGACAAAGGGGGCACTAGAGCTAGGTTAGCGTTGACTACATTCCTATTGTGGAGATGATGGTTGAAGGGTTTTAAAAGGGTTGATTGTTTGTTAAACTAGATAAACAAGGAAGTAAAAGTAGTTATGAAATCTAGATTATCACAACCTTAAATTACCCTAAACAAGCAAGTCTAATGAGCTAGATTAAGCAACTAACATAGAAGAAGCAAAGGTTAACTACACTACACTAGAAGAGAAATTAGCACTAAGAACTAGATTAACCACAAGAGAGGGAGTAAAAACCTAAGTTAACACTAAAGAGTAAGATTAAGAAATTAACTAGTTGGAACAAAAGCAACTGAACTAGACTAACATGAACAAGCTAAGAAAGAAAATTGGGTTTTAAGCAACGAGGTTAGGTAGGTGGGCTATTTGGGGGTGTGGTTTGATATTAGTTAGGGGATCTCATCATAGCAAGCAATTAACATAATTCTATCTAGATTACAAAACCAAACAACAAGGCAAGTTCTAGTAGAATACATCATTTACTACTAGTTGAAGAACTAGGGTTAGGTGTAATTCTAGTAGGACTTGTCAAGTCTAGGTCTCTACGGTAAATGGTATTAGGTCAATTGAGAGCTAAGGGTAGAAATGGGAATAGAGATGAGGGGTTTTCACCTCATGCCATTAGCCATGTAGCCTTTAGAAATCCCTTGGCAATTGCACTAATCACACTTACGCTAGCCACTTAGATCTCACACTCTCTTGTAGGAGGAGGGATATGTATGTAGGAACAAAGGGGATAGATAGGGATCCACTAATTGGACCTAGGATCCATTCCTAAGATTCGCCACATACAATCCAATCCCTCCTAGAAGCTAAGTGTCATCAAGCATCTTAAACCAAGCAATTCATGTTATAAGCACAAACCACATGCAATAAAATAGGAAATGAGATAGAAGTAAGAAGCAATCATCATAGATAGAAATCATGTTCATTACAAGTTATTTTCCCCCAACATGGTATCAAAGTCACATTTTAACCCCAAACAACCCACCACTAGGGGCTTGTCTAGACATGATAAAAGAAGTGGCAAAAGGAAGGGGAAGAAGGGGGTAGAACTCCATGGAGCTTGAGGTAGAAGCCTCCTTCTTCACCTCCTAGCTTCTTGGGGACGTCCTCTCTCCTCCAATGGTGTAGATGGGCGGGGGATTATGGAGGAAAACCTAGAAATCTAGGCTTCCAAGGCGGAAATGAGGTGGAAATGGTAGATGGAGAGCATAAATGCAAGTAGGATGCAATGAATGCTCAAGGAGTGGGTGGAGAGGAGTAATAGAAGCTAACCTAGTGTTGTGGCCGCCACCCATGTATATATAGGTGGTGGTGGAAGAACTAGGGTAAGTAGGGGTATTGTTGGAAAATTAGTGCAGAAAGTGGTAGGGTTTAGGTGGTAGTACGACCATGGTGGGTGGTAATGGGAATGACCGTGGTGGTGGAGAATGGCCATTCTAAGAAAATGGCAAAAACACATGTTGATGTGGTGGAATGGAGGCTGGTAGCACGACCGTTTTGGGTAACACGGCCATGGTGGGGGATAAGTAGAACGACCATGCTGGGCAGTACATTTGTGGTGGTGGAGT
Source organism: Alisma plantago-aquatica (assembly GCA_963693085.1). Lineage (NCBI taxonomy): Eukaryota > Viridiplantae > Streptophyta > Magnoliopsida > Alismatales > Alismataceae > Alisma > Alisma plantago-aquatica. Next base: position 1,589,048,063 of record OY856409.1, read on the forward strand.
TTGAGAGGAGGTCATTCCCTTGAGCACACTCATTCTATTCTTTGGCTAGCACGACCGTACTGGGTAGCATGTCCATTTTGGGGGCTTCATGGAACGTCCGTTCTGGGTAGCACAACTGTGGTGGCTGAGTTTTTGAAGCTTGCAAGATTTGGCCATCAACATGTAGCTTTGTGTAATTGCCAGCACGACCGTTCCTTGGCACCACGGCCGTGCTAGGGTCTTCAAAGGCAAAAATGGCTTCAAACTTCATTATCAAAGGACTTCTTTGCTTGATGTCAAATCTTGGCCATTAGGGGTAGGTTGAGGGAGCTTTGGGGCCTTCTTTGGGCCCCTCCATGGGTGGAGGAACCCTAGAACTCCTTCCTTCTCCCTCATCCATCCAAAGCATGATTCAAGTATCTGAAAATAATGCAAAGAACGTCCATAAGTGCATTTGATAGTAAAACAAATATTGAGGGAATTAACTTACAATCTAACTTGCTTATATGTGATAAAAGTACAAAATGGCACAAGATGGAGCCCTAAAATAGGGCTACATCACCACCCCAAAAAACATACTTGTCCTCAAGTATGCTCCAACTTAATCTCTCTTTTTAGTTTTCTTTCAACAAATAAGAATGACAAATGAATAGCAACATAAAATTATTGACTACATGGTCTTGGAAGTGACTAAGTGCATGTAATTCACCTCTCTCCACTCCTCTTTCACAAACCAATCATGAAATGAGCACTGAGTATACAAACTTCAAATATAGAGCATAGAATACACAATATGTCCATATGTCCTTCATATCATTCTGGGTAGACCATTTCATGTTGGTGTTAATCAAAGATGACTAAGAGTGTTGTTTCACTTTCATGCATTCAATCTTATGCCTCAAACCACATCAAATGACCCATAGGGCTGTGGAAAAGGGTAAAGTGAGCTAGATTTGATGTTTTCTAGCCCAATGAGTATGAAAATAGAAGAAAGGATTGCAGACACATTTTGCTTTGGAGTGCTATTACATAGAGCACTCATCTTTTCTTTATTTGAATGTTCTTAAATAGGAGCATCCCTTTATTTTCTTTCTTTTCTTTGACCTTGGTGTGGATAGGGCATATGGTGGATAGAGTGAAGCGGGGTGATAAAGATATGGCCACCCCAAACTTTTGGAGGTGGCCAAGGCTAGTTATGTGCATTAGGGCATCCTTTCATGATGCAGAGAGGTATTAAGATGGTGAAAGAATAGTCGGATCAAAGAGGGGTCATTAGTGTAGTTTTCCACATAAGATTTCCTGCATGGAAGATAATTCAACACTTCATCTTATAATATCACACTACATGATAGAACAACATGACATTCATATTTATATCAAGTGATTCCATAGGCTCTAAGTGTTTGTAGCTTGCTCACTTCATGATTCAACCAAAACATTCACAAATTTAAGAGAGGTGGTGCACATGTAAAAAGTCAACAATGAAGACCATATAGAAATAAAATCTAAGAGAACGGTATGCATTTGTCAAAGGATTAAAAATTTCATTTCAAACCGTGGAGATTAAGTCAAAACATGCTTTTTGGGCAAGAACATTCAAGTTTGGGCAAAATTGGCCAAAATGGTGCCAATTTGCCTTCAATCACATCTAAACCTAACTTTTTGGGAAATACAAGCATAAAGCAGCAAATCCTAGTTAAAACACACAAAAATTACCAAAATCTACATGGAAAAGCAATGCATGACATGGAAGAGAAAAAAGAACATTTAAAAAAAAAATTACATAAAATGCTTGAAATTAGACTACATGTATGCATCAATGCAAGCAAAAGAAAATCTACACTAGATGGATTAAAATCAAACAAACAACGATCAGGTAGAACATGCAAATGTCAAAATAAGTTGAGATTGAGGGCTTACCGCACAACCATCCCAAACTTTTGAATCATGTTGTCCTCAGCATGAAGCTAAAGCTTAGGGATGATAGGGTAGAAGTCATGGCTCTCGTGGTGTGGGGTCCTATGATGGGTCGGTCTGTGGAGGTGAGTGTTGGTAGTAATGGCTCCAGTAGTCCTCTTGTGGAGGTAGGTATGTCTCCTGGTAGCCAAGAATTGATCCCTAGAAATCCTCTCCCCATTGGGGGTTCCTCTGTATCTGCGCATGATGGTAGTGGTACATGTGGTTAATCTAGTGATGCTTCTTCTAATGATCTAACGACATGGACTGTTGTGTCTGCTGAATCACCTCTAACTATGCATGAATGGCTGGCATGCCATATGTATTTGTTGGAGGTGGATGCACATCAAAATCCTCCACTCTAGGTCTTGTGCGGCATGTCTACTCTAGTATACGTTGTTGCTTTGGCACGTCTGTTTCCCCCTCTTCTTCAAGTAGATCTACTATATGTTCTCTAAATCCCTCTCTAGGATGATCATTCTCATACTTTGATACCAACCCTATAAAGTCCCCTGGTGGTCCCACATCCATGAGAAGGGTTTGGCATGGTATGGGAGTTCCAGGGTGCCCATGGTTCAGAACATAGAAGATTTTGTTATCTCTGAGGGAAATCATTTAGGACCTAGCAAGATAGTTCAAATCAACATATTTTCTCCCATCTACCTTGGTAAGCCCCTCTAGAGTGCAACCCACTGCCTTTGCAATTGTGGTCACAATCCCTCCCATGATGAATGGATTTTTTCTCTTGGAGGGAATTATCTTCAAATGATCAATCAACATGGCCCCTATGGTTACAAATCCCCTACTTGCAGTAGTGGCCATTACAAACAAATCTTATGGTGAACAACATCCTTGATTGTCATAATGGCCAAACATGGTGTTTTCTAGGACCTTTTGCAGGTATCTCATGAAGGGATTGTAGATTTTTCTTGTCTTGGATTTCCCTACAACAAAAGTAGATTGACCAGTGATTGCTTTCCACATCTTAGAGTAGTCTTCTCTCCTACTCTTATCAAACCTCCCCTCATCAAAGTTCCTTGCCATTTTTGAATTGGGGGCAATGACATCATTAATTTGAGAAGCTTTAAGTACATGTGTTGAGAAGTTCATCTTGAATCTGATGGCATCCTCTCCTTGGTACTGTACCTTCTCCAAGGTTGTAAAGAATTCATGAGTAAGCTCCAAATATGTCTCTTCAATCTCTGTTAAAATCTTGTACAGTCCACAACATTTTGTTTGCCTCTCGAACATGAAGTTGATCCCTAGAGATTGCATTATAGGCGTACATGCATATCTAGTGGGAATCACCCTCCTCGTCATGCACTCGGGGTGGAGAGGTCTTGCCACAACCCCTCTTGTTGTTCCCTTGTTGTAGGTAGTTCCCTCTAGTTTTTTTCCCAACCATTCCAACCTGTCTTCTTCCAACCTGGACAAAATGTCCACTGGTTCATCCTCCATATCCTCACTCTCAGTATCCTCTTCTCCTTCTTCTGCATAGGTGTGTGACCCCAAACTCGTGTCTAAGTTCAAGGGCACCCTCTAGACTGGTGTATCTGTAGCCTCTTCTTCAATCACCAACCGACGTCTAATGGGTTGTTGTGCTAATGAGGTGGAGTGTCTTGCTAGTGTTGGTCAGGGCGGTAGGTGTGATGAAGATGCCTCGGCTAATCTCTTAGCCCTCTTCTCATGCGTCGACACATCAACTTCCACTAAATCCATGATGTTCTCTAATTCTTCTTCTTCTTCTTCTTCATCCTCCTCCTCCTCGGGGTTGTGGTAGCTTAGGTTTGTATTGTAACCGCTGGGGGAGGATCGGTTCCGAGAACCGCTTGTCGATGCTGACCGTTCGAAGGATCAGGAGACTAAGTTGGACAATGAGGATGCACTACCAGACTGCTGTGAACGTGCATCCTGTTTGGACTAGCTTTTGCCCCCGGTGAACATATCCATTGTCTTCTCCACTCCCTTCCTTATTGCCTTGCCCGTACTCTTCATGCTTGCAAGGGTTTTTGGTGGAAAAATGAGGTGGAACAACAAGAGCTAAAATCTCTGGCTATAGGGGTGTATTTTGCTTGAGGGTGGAGAAATTGGTGGTGATGGAAGGTGGAAATCAAAGCTTGAGGCTAGGGAAGGTGATTGGGGACCAAGGGGAACTCAAATCCAAAGTTTGGAAACAATAGGGATCGATTTGGGGGTGAATATGGATCGCCCTAGCCGCCTTGTGCCACAAAACGACTGTTCTGGGGTGTTAGAAAGTGAAAAGGGTCGTACTGGCTTGGGCAAAATCAAGCAACTTAAGTGCTGGACCCGGGCCAACACTACCATTCTGGCCAACACAGTCATTCTGGCTAGATACCATAATGGCCGTTCTGTCCAGCACTGTCGTGCTGCCCGTGCCCAAAACTTGAGTTTAACCTATTGATCTTGACTTAGCCAGCACGACCGTTCCGCCCAACACAACGGTTCTGGCTAGCACGGTCGTTCTGCTCACGGCCAAAACTTGAATTTAACATGTTGAATTTCACTTAGCCAGCACGACTGTTCCACGCCAGAATGACCATTCTGGTTCTTGTTAGTGCAAAATTCTTTAGAACTTATCAAATCTTTTCAAAACTTGTAATCCAATCATCTTGAATGACCCCTTTGATGTTATATCAATCATTTTTACTAAATGTGCCTCATGTCTCAACTTGCACCTGTTTCACCTATCATTTCATCAAAACTAAAACAAAATTATCAAGCATAAGTGTGCATGTGTGTTTTTTGTGTGGAGAAGAAAACAAAAGTATCAAAAAGAGAAGGTTGGGTGAAAAATTTCCCAAACCTAGGTGGGTTGCCTCCCACTAGTGCTAAATTTTATACCTTCAGTCGGGCTTATTGATTCTTGACTTCCTTCATTTTCTTTGGGTTCTCAAAGCATCTTTGAAGTAAATATCTCTTTCATGTGCATTCAAGCACATTTCTTCATTAACTTGGTGTTCTTCCACTAACATTACTATGTCAAAACTTTGGTTTGCCTTGTCCGGTCCTACTTCCACACACGATTTCAATCTTTGGCCATTCACTGTGAACTCTCTAGCTCCTTTTTTTCCACAAATCACTACAGCCCTGGATGGGTATACTTTCTTGATGAGATACGGTCCTTCCCATCTAGACCAGAGTTTTTTGGGAAAGAACTTCATCCTTGAATTGTACAACCACACCCACTTTGGCTCGAAATCCTTCTTGCTGATCAACCTATAATGCAAAAACTTTGTCCTCTCTTTGAAGCTTTTGGACATTTCATAGGCTTCATGGTGCATTTCTTCCAACTCATTCAGTTGAAATTTTCTTTTCATTTCGACATTCTCTCCATCAAAGTCCATGGCTTTCAAAGCCCAAAGTACCTTGTGTTGCATATCAACTGACAAATAGCAACATTTTCCATACACAAGCTTGAATGGTGTAGTGTCAATTGGGGCTTTGTATGCAGTCTGATATGCCCATAAAGCTTCATTGAGACTAAGTGATCAATCCTTGCAGTCTGGTCTCACCGTCTTTTCTAGAATGAGCTTTATCTCTCGATTGGCCGACTCAACTTGACCACTCATTTGAGGGTGGTAAGGAGTAGCCACACAATGGTTCACCCCGTGTTTCTTGAGCAAGCCTTCAAAGGTGCGGTGAATGAAATGACTTCTGCCATCACTAATCATAGCTCTTGGAATAGCAAAATAGCTAAAGATGTTAGCTTTCACAAAGTCACACACCACCTTGTGATCATGTGTCCTTGTTGCAACAGCTTCAATCCACTTTGATACATAGTCAACGTTAACCAAAATGTAGACATATCCAAAATAGGGGGGAAAAGGACCCATGAAATCAATCCCCCAAACATCAAATACCTCCACCAAAAGAATGGGTGATAGAGGCATCATAACCTTTTTAGAGATATTACCTATTTTTTGGCACCTTAAGCAACATCTACAAAATTCTTGAGAGTCTTTGAACAGTGAAGGCCAATAGAATCCGCTTTGAAGAACCTTGGTGGCAGTACATTTTGTACCAAAGTGACCTCCACAAACCCCGAAATGGCTCATAGAGAGAATTTCCTGTTGCTCCTTCTCCAGAACACATCTTCAGATAAGTTGGTCAAGGAAATACTTGAACAAGTGAGGATCATCCCAAACATAGTTCTTGGCCATAGAAAATAACCTTTATCTTTCCTCTCTCATCCAAGTGTTTGGTATCCTCCCACTAGCTAAGAAGTTAGCTATGTGTTGGTACCATGGCCTTTGAGCAGATGAGAGAAGGAAGAGCTGCTCATGTGGCAATGTCTCTTTGATTCTATTTGTTTCATCAAAAGGTACTTCAATCATGGAGAGATGATCTGCAGCAGAATCCTCTACTCCCTTCTTGTCTACAATCTTGATATTGAACTCTTGAAGCAACAATATCCATCAGATCTACCTCGTCTTGGAATCTTTCTTTGCCATTAGATACTTTAGAGTAGTATGGTATGTATAGACAATCTCCTTGTTTTGTAGGATATATGATCTAAACTTGCCAAGAGCGAAGATAACTACAAGCAACTCTTTCTTAGTGGTTGTGTAGTTACATTGAGCTTCATCTAGAGTCTTGTTTGCGTAGTAGATAGCATGTAGAATCCGGCCAACTCTTTGGCCCAACACAGTCCCCACTACCATGTCGGATGCATCAATCATAATCTCGAATGGCAAAGAGAAGTCCGGGGGCTGCATGATAAGAGCAGAGAATAGTCTTTCCTTCAAGTTGTTGAAGCAACACACTTGTCATCAAAATGAAATTCAAAATCCTTCTCAAGCAAGTGGCATAGAGGTCTTGAAATCTTGCTAAAGTCTTTTATGAGTCGGTAGTAGAAACTTGCATGTCCCAAGAAAGACCGGACATGCCTTACAGTGGAAGGAATAGTAAGAGTAGAAATGAGGCCCACCTTGGTCCTATCAACTTCAATCCCATCCTTTGAAACCCGGTAGCCCACAACAATGCTTTCGGGCACCATGAAGTGGCTTTTCTCCCAAGATAGCACTAGGCGAACCTTTACGCATCTCTCAAGGACAACAGCCAAATGAAGTAAGCATTCATGAAAAGTTTTACCAAAGACCGAGAAATCGTCCATGAAAACTTCCAACGATGAATCAAGCATATCCACAAAAATTGAGGTCACACATCTCTAAAATGTAGAAGGGGCATTGCACAGCCCAAATGGCATTCTCTGGTAGGCAAATGTGCCACTTGGGCAAGTGAATGTTTTATTCTCTTGATTTGTAGGATGCACAGAAATTTGGAAGTATCCAGAGTACCCATCTAGGAAACAATATAAGCTTTGCCCTGCTAAGAATCTGGTCAAGAAATGGGAGAGGGTAGTGGTCCTTTTTGGTCTTTTCATTGAGCTTCCAGTAGTCAACACACATTCTCCACTTTGATTGTTCTCTTATCAGCATAAGATCACCATCCGCATTTTCCGCTACAGTGATCCCACCTTTCTTAGGTACAATCTGGATGGGGCTCACCCATGTACTATCAAAAATAGGATAGATAATTCCAACATCTAGCAACTTCACAATCTCTTGAGTTACAACTTCTTTCAACTTTGGATTCAACCGCCTTTGCATTTAGCGGGTCGACCTTGCATCAGATGGAGGGGTCAATACCCCTCAAGTCAACTATAGACCATCCAATGGCTTGGATGTTCTTCTTTAAGACTTTCATCAATGCCTCCTCTTGTTCTGGTGAGAGAATGGAAGAAATGATCACCAGGAGGGTGTCATTTTAACCTAGAAAAGCATACTTCAATCCTTTTGGAAGTTACTTCATCTCAAGAATGGGAGGTTCTTCAAGGGAGTTCTTTAATGGTGCAGAAATAGAAGGAAAGTTTTCACTTGCAGCCACCAAGGCTAGCTCATTCTCTTCATCCACTTCATCATCATCATCATCAGGGAACTCAACTTATTGCTCTAGACGTCTACCTTGAGTGGCAGTTTGAATCCACATAGGTAGAAATTCCTCCACAATCTCATCCAAGCACTCAATGAGATATCAATCTTCTTCAGTGGCCCCTATCACCTCAGCTATGGTTGAAGATTTAAAGATTTTCAACCAGATCTTCATGTGCATGAATGTCACATACATAGCCCCAGTCCTCACATGAATCACTACATCAGCTGTGGCTAGGAATGGTCTTCCCAAGATGATAGGCACCCTCCTTGTGTCTTTCTCCATATCTAAGATAATGAAGTCGACAGGGAAGAAAGCAGAAGTCTCATCATCAAGCCTCACAAGCACATCATCAACATGCCCTCTAAGCATCTATACTGATCGGTCAGCCAATTACAAAGTGCAATGAGCCGGACTCAATTGCCCCATTTGGAGCTCAGTAAACACACCATACGACATTAGGTTAATGCTAGAACCCAAGTCTAGAAGGGCTTGGTCTATGCGATGTGCCCCAATGTAGCATGAAATGATGGGTGCATCGGGATCTTTTCTCTTCCTTGGCATGTTGTGCTATAAGATTGAGCTCACTTGCTTGGTGAGGTTGACTTTGTTTGGGGTTCTCCTCATGGTCTTTCTCTTAAAGGTGCATAAATCTTTTAGGAACTTAGCATAAGAAGGGATTTGCTTGACCACATCAAGCAAATGAATATTGATTTTCACTTGTTTGAAAGTCTCAAGGATGTCTTCTGTATGCTTCTTTCTTCTCCTCTCAACAGAAGGCTCCTTAAGAGCTTCAGGAAACGGGGGGAGTTGGGATCCCAAATGGCTCAGATCAACAATATTGTTAATGGGAATCACAGGAATCGTAGTATCACTACCCGATGTCACAATATCAACTCTGTCTCTGGTCACAGTATCCTCAAGCTGTATCTCAGTATCAACTTGTCCAGTCTCAATATCACCTCTGTCAACAAAAACAATATCACGAGGGTGCTCCAAAGTCCATCCACTCCTCAAAATAGTCACTGCCTTCACAAGCTCTTGGGTAGTAGAAGAAGAGGCTTGTGGAGGTGGTTGTGGCTGTTGGGGTGGTGGTGGCCTTTGGTGAAGTGAATTTAAGTTTTATAGGATGAATTGTGGTTGTGGTTGTTGTGGTGGTTGTTGTTGTTGTGGATGGGGGTGGTATTGCGGAGGTGGCTGTTGGTATGAATGAGGTGGAGGTGGAGTGTTTGGTAGTTAAGAGGTTCTTGAGAAGGCGGTGGAGCATATGGATTCGATTGTGCTTGGTATGACGGCGGAGCATAAGAACTTTGAGTGTTTCCTAGGAAAGTACCATCATAGTTTGGGTTGGGCATTGGTTGAGATGGGAGTATTCCTTCTTCCCTCCTAGAAAGTGAGAGAGATATCTGATCCAATCTTTTCTCAAGGTGGCTGATGGACTACCCATGTGAGGACACATCCTTCTTCACCTCATCCGAGCTTCTTAATCTTCGAAGCACCTCCTCTTCAAACTTTGAACTATAGTGTGGCCTTGGTTGCCCTTGTCCTTGCCCATCTTCATTTTGTTGCTTCAATGAGAAATTTGGATGGTTCCTCCACTCAGGAGTATAAATGTTGGACATGGGGCCTTGATTGTTTCAACTACCAAAAGAGTGTGAGGCATGCACTTCTTCATCAACAGAATTGACCGCCGTTGTGGATTGTCTAGGAGAACCACCAGCTTGGTTCTTCATCATCTTCACCATGTCCGCCATCATCTTCATCATGTCGGGGTCGGCAAAGTTACGGGCTAGAGCTACAGAAGAAGGTGGAGGGACGTAGTTCTGACCATAATGCTCCCCTTTTGTAGAAACCTGATGGCAGGAATTTTCAGCAAGATGCTCAAACAAAGGCCACGACTCCTCAGGTGGATTTGCCATGAAAGTGCCTCCGCATGATGAATCAACATTGTTTTGGCTCAACTCTTCAAGCCCGATGTAGAAGGCTTGAACTAGTTGCCACAATGACACTTCATGGTGAGGGCAGTTGTAGAGGATCTTTTGGAACCTCTCCCACACCTCGAGGAAGGGCTCATTCTCTTTCTGGACAAAGGAGGTGATGCATCTTCTCATGTAGGTCAACTTAGAAATTGGGAAGAACTTTTTGAGAATTCATTCTTGACTTCATTCCAAGTTACCAACTCTGGCTTCGAAACATACCACTATTTATCTTTTTCTTTTAGGGAGAATGGGAAGAGGGTTCTCCAGATGGAGACATCGGTAGCGGTGGGGGTGTGTAAAGTAGAGCACGTATCAAGCCAATGCATCAATGTGATGATAAGGATTCTCATTCTCCATCCCATAGTAGGTGGGGAGGAGGCCAATGAGTGCGGGTGGAATGGAGAATTGTTGACCTGGCATTGGGTCAACTAGGGTGGCAATGGGAAAATTGTAGTTCCCCGAGGTGAAATACTCGTGGAGTGGGTGGTTGGGCTGCGGTGGAGGTTGTTGAGCATTCACATGAGGGTTGTTGTCTGCCATCTCGGCTTCTCATTGTTGGTTGTGGAGACTTTGGCATCTCCTCCTACCTATCTCGGGGTTGTACAACACCATGTAAATACAAGTGGAACACGTGTGGCGCATGCACAATTGTCACATGTACAATACACAAACAAGTAACAAGAAACAAGTTAGAATGGAAATATGCAAAAGTGAACAAAGAATAAATAATAGCAAAGATGAGGGCAAAAGGAAAGCCTAAGATACACTAACTAGCTAGGCCGAGTGCCTCTGTTCCTGTCAACGGCGCCAGAAAGCTTGCTGCGGTTCCCACCAAGGCTGCACACTAGCCAACTAGAGGTGGCTAGATGCGACCCTAAGGGAGGACACATGTGTGGATCTTTCAAAATTTATATTAACGCTAACCAAGTTGATCACAATACCAAATAGGTCACCCACAAGTGCATTGGGTACTATTTTAGCATAGGTGAAGGGCAAGTGTAGGGGTCGATCCTCAGGGATAGAGGGGTCACTAGAGCTAGGTTAGCATTGGCTATGTTCCTATTGTGGAGATTAGGGTTGAAGGGTTTTAAAAGTGTTGATTGTTTGTTAAATTAGATGAACAAGGAAGTAAAAGCAGTTATGAAATCTTGACTATCACAACCCTAAATTACCCTAAACAAGCAAGTCTAATGAACTAGATTAAGAAACTAACAAAGCAGAAGCAAAGGTTAACTACACTACACTAGAAGAGAAATTAGCACTAAGAACTAGATTAACCACAAGAGAGGGAGTAAAACCCTAAGTTAACACTAAAGAGAAAGATTAAGCAATTAACTAGTTGGAACAAAAGCAACTGAACTAGACTAACATGAACAAGCTAAGAAAGCAAAATGGGTTTTAAGCAACGAGGTTAGGTAGGTTCTCCGTTTGGGGGTGTGGTTTGATATTAGTCAGGGGATATCATCATAGCAAGCAATTAACACAATTCTATCTAGATTACCAAACCAAACAACAAGGCAAGTTCTAGTAGAATGCACCCTATACTACTAGTTGAAGAACTAGGGTTAGGTGTAATTGTAGTAGGACTTGCCAAGTCTAGGTCTCTAGGGTAAGTGGTATTAGGTCAATTGAGAGCCAAAGGTAGAAATGAGAGTAGCGATGCGGGTTTTTCACCTCATGCCACTAGTCATATAGCCTTTAGAAAGCCCTAGGCAATTGCATTAATCACAATTACACTAGCCACTTAGATCTCACACTCTTTTGTACGAGGAGGGATATGTATTCATATAGAACAAATAAATCCCAAATGTTCAATAGACTCACCCTTTTATTCAAAACATAAAATTATTTCAAGAGGCTTGGAGCACATGCAAAATTCCTATATAGGACTCATTCTAGCCAAAAACATCAAAAGTAAGTAACATTATCCAAGATTTTATCATTCTCATCACAACAGATAGAGATTCAACTGAAACATACCATTGAGCAACAATATTCAAGTTCAGGCAAAATTTGTCCAAAATGGTGCCAATTTTCATTTTAATAACATCTAAATCTACTCCCTGGAAATTATAACATAAAGCAGAAAATCCTAATTAAAACACACAAAAATTAGCAAAAACTACATGAAAATGCAATGTAGGTAGGAACAAAGGGGGATAGCTAGGGATCCACTAATTGGACCTAGGAGACATTCCAAAGATTGGCCACATACAATCCAATCCCTCCTAGGGGTGAGCATCGGTCCAAAACCGGACCGGACCGGACTGAGGACCGAATATCAATAATTTTTGGACCGTAGACCGGACCGTTTGGTGGTCAGACTGGACCGGGACCGGACCGTTTTGACCGCAGACCGGACCGTTTGGACCGCAATCAGCCTTTTTTACATGTTTTACAACTTATTTAATTGTACAAAGTTGATAATCTTAGTCACTTCTAACAATTATATAACTTTAGTATCAAACATTTATACTAGTAGTGCTTATATATGTACTTTATTTGTAGTTATTATAGAATACTCCTTCAAATATATATGGATTTTATATAAAAGTTAGTCTGCGGTCCGGACCGGACCGAAGACCGAATTTATTGAAATTCCCGGACCGCGGACCAGACCAAAATTGAAATGGACTGGACCGAATTGAGCGGTCCGGTCCGGTTTTGCGGTCTGGACCGTTATTTTCTCACCCCTAATCCCTCCTAGAAGCTAAGTGTCATCAATCATCTTACAGTAAGCAATCCAAGTTATAAACACAAACCACATGCAATAAAATATCAAATGAGATAGAAGCAATAAGAAATCATCATAGATAGAAATCATGTTCATGACAATTTATTTTCCCTCAACATGGTATCAAAGTCACATTTTAACCCCAAACATCCCACCACTAGGGGCTTAGCTAGACATGATAAAAGAAATGGCAAAAGAAAGGGGAAGAAGGGGGTAGAACTCCATGGAGCTTGAGGTAGAAGCCTCCTTCTTCACATCCTAGCTACTTGGGGACATCCTCTCTCCTCCAATGGTGCAGATGGGCATGAGAATATGGGGCATTATGGAGGAAAACCTAGAAATCTAGGTTTCCAAGGTGGAAATGAGGTGGAAATGGTAAATGGAGAGCATAAATACAAGTAGGATGCAATGAATGCTCAAGGAGTGGGTGGAGAGGAGTAATGGAAGCTAACCTAGTGCTGTGGACGCCACCCATGTATGTATAGGTGGTGGTGGAAGCACTAGGGTGAGTAGGGGTATTGTTGAAAAATTAGTGCAGAAAGTGGTAGGGTTTAGGTGCTAGCATGGCCGTGGTGGGTGATAGTGGGAATGACCGTGGTGGTGGAGAACGGCTGTTCTAAGAAAATGGCAAAAACATAGGTTGATGTGGTGGAATGGAGGTTGGTAGCATGACCGTTCTGCGTAGCATGGCCATGGTGGGGGATAGGTAGAATGATTGTGCTAGGCAGCACGGTCGTGGTGGTGGAGTTTGAGAGGAGGTCATTCCCTTTAGCATGCCCGTTCGGTTCTTCAGCTAACACGACTGTGTTGGGTAGCACAGCTATTTTGGGGGCTTCATAGAATGGCTGTGATGTGTAGCACGGACATGGTGGTTGAGTTGTTGAATCTTGCAAAATTTGGCCATCAACCTGTAACTTTGTGTAATTGCTAGCATAGTCGTACCTTGGCACCATGGGTTTGCTGGAGTCTTCAAAGGCAAAAATGGCTTCAAACTTCATTATCAAAGGACTTCTTTGCTTGATGTCGAATCTTGGCCATTAGGGGTAGTTTGAGGGAGCTTTGGGGCCTTATTTGGGCCCCTCCATGGGTGGAGGAACCCTAGAACTCCTTCATTCTCTCTCATCCAGCCAAAGCATGGTCCACGTACCTGAAAATAATGCAAAGAACGTCCATAAGTGCATTTGATAGTAAAACACATATTGAGGGAATTAACTTGCAATCTAACTTGTTTAGATGTGAGAAAAGTACAAAATGGCACAATATGGAGCCCTAAAATAGGGCTACATCACTTGGCCAACCGAAGGCTTGCCTATGTGATCAAGCGGTGGCCTATCCACACCTCTAGTCGATGGTCAGGCAGAGGCGTTAGGAAATGGCCACTCAAACCTCACCAACCGATGGTCTGTCTGCACCAACGACCAATGGCAGGGTAGACTCATCATCCGTAGGCCGAAGATGGCAGCCAACTGATGGCAGAGCTAAAAGAGCATGCCACTCAGGACCATTAGACACATGTTAAAAGGAGGATACCTTGTACGCTTAGGGATCAAGTAATGGATCCCCATCCTGAAGCCTATAAATATAAGACCCTAGGCAACATACGTCAGGGTTGCACATTTTGCACAGGACGCCGAAGTGCTGCTTGAGAAGAAGCTCACCACCACCCGTCGTTATCTCCGTCGGTAGACAACTAAGGAGGATGAGAGTCTGTTAATGTCTACTACTACCCCATCCATCCATCCCTTGCTCCAAGTTCTCTGTCGATAAAAGGAGGACTGAGGGCAGGTCATCACCACCATCACAACAACCACAAAGAAGGATATTTGGACCATCGGTTGTGTCCATCATTAGGCAATAGTCAGTGTATCCCCTTGCCTCCTTTGCTTAGATCATTTCCCCCTTGCCTCATTCTTCCATCACTTCTTGCTAGCAGCGCTTTGTGTTCCTATTCACTTGTAATCCATAATGTTGTCCATGAACATGGACGACTAAACTCATATCTTGGGTTGGGAGTAGCCACTAAGGCCCTACCAAAATGTATATACTTACATCCATTTGAATATATATACTCTTAGCAATGGTTATCTCCATACACTTATGCTTAATGCTTCACTTGCATAATTAGATACAATCTTGTGATGTTTGATTGTTAGTGCCTCAAAAGAGTTGTAATAACCCTATCTAAGTGTTATGGATTTGCATGAATGCATGAGAATGTTGCAATGCTAAAGTTAATGATCATATGGTTATCTTTGCGATTGTTTGTTTGCCATCTCTAGAGAGAGAGACAACCTTATAATCTAGATCTATCCTAAACTCAAAAGAGGAGGGAATATACATATATGATGATTGCTTGTAATCTTTCTAAGGGTATATAATGGGTGTGAGTATTGCATGTTGATGAGAGATCTTAGTAGGTGAAACCCAATCCAAGTTACCTTACATATATGTCACAACACACTTTTTTTCTTTTGTTCTCTTGTTTTTCTTTCTTAACTTTGCTTTTACACATTTGCTTGATTGAAGTAGCATCGTTACTTAAGGAACACAATCCTAATCTACCTTTTTGGTTGGTGTAAATGAGGCAAGACTTTGCGTTCTTAGAACTCACTATTACTTGTCCCTGTAGTTCGACCCCTCTCTACTACATTGGACCCCGTATAATAGTTGCGGGGGCCTGAGTGTCGGTTTATAAATTTAAGAGTCTGACTACTCTAGATTTGCTCCTTTTTGAACGTGTGATAAAGGTCAGTCACACACTATGTGGGAAAGCCACGTGGTATAAGGAGGATTCTTTGTCGAATTCTTGATTTTTAGAGCCACGTCGTGTAGTTGGGACACACATCGTAGCTGAGCTCCATTGAGGAGTTGGTTGACAGAGAGTCACACACCTTGTGGAGTGGCCCACAAAAAGTTTTGTGGGTTATCTATTGAATATTGAACTCCAAAAATTGGGGAAACTTCAAAATTGCCAAAAGAACTAAATTCGGGCATTTTTCTTTTGTTATGAGTGGAATATGGTGTACCTACAATCCAAATCATGACACAGGTAAGAACAACAAGAAACAAACATCCTAGCATGAATCAAAGTAGAAATATGGTTAAATTGAGTCAAATGTACAATCAAAACAATATGAAATGTGATATGATTTGTACACATCAAATCCCCCTAAGCGTGAACCTATAACATACTAGATCTTAGACCCTACCTTGGAAGTTTGACATTTTGGACTTAGCCAAACAAGGCTTAGTATAACCCAAATGAGATAATGCATGAACAAATCACCCTAATGTTCTCACATCAGTCTTAAGCCGATAATTGACATATAAAATGTGTCACCTAAGATAATTATAAAATTTTGTGCAAATAATCATACATAATTCTTTTGGTGATAATATTAAGTTATGAAATATAATGGAATAAACAAAAGTGATAATAATGAAATAATGTGCTAATGATGGCCACAAATATTAATTATGACATAACTCATTAAAAGGAATCCCAAAAGTGGAATCTATGTTAAGAATCATATTCCTTGGGTCCCAATTACCTTGGGAGTCAAGTTTCACATTATTCACATAATAATAATTAATTTAATTCATTTAGGAAAGAAAAGATCTAAATTTTCCCCAAAATATCAAATAAAATATTAAATGAATCCAAAAGAGGAAAATAATCTTAGTTTCGTGATCTACATAATAAATATAACCTTTGGGTGAATTTTCATCCAATTTGGAAGATGTTTGATTAAAAGGTGAAATCAGGAGAAAGAGAGTGTGTAAAACCTTTAAAATATTAAATATTGGACAAACACCAACATGTGAAATTGATGGCAAATTCATATCCAACACATTAAATATGACTTGTAGGTGAAGTTTTATCAAATTTGGAGAATCTTATAATCATTAATGCATAAGGAAAGAGAAAATAGTATTTGGTTTATTTAACAGAGTAAATGATCTCAAAAGGAAAATCTAATTGCATAATCAGAATCTACATGCCTTAATTACTGTGCAAAATTTCATCTAATTTGGGATTCGTTTGTGCCCTCAAAATAAGAAAGAGAAAAGAGAATTAAATGCAGTGTCATTTTATTAAATTAATCTGATTTTGTCACACTGTCATGCTATGGTTTTTTATTTAGAGATTTTCCTTATGTGGCTATCCCTCCCAACTATTGGATCATCTTTGGATGGCATCAGGGTTGTCTCTTACCTTGAGTAGGAGTCCGACCAAGCCATGAACAGTGCCTTGAACTTCGACCTTCCATATCGCCCTCTCTACTCCACCTTTTCTTGCGATTTTTCTTGCGCTGTGATCAGGGGAGAAATTTGTATCTTTCCATCCCTACTTTCCCTACCTATTTCTTCTCAGATAAAAAAACCCCACTTCTTGGGGCACAAGGATTTTAGCCAACTAGCCTACCCTTTAGTTTTCTAACCCAAACCTATAAATATGGATACCCCGAGCTGCGTCGTTCCCCGCAACACTATCCTATCACCTTAATTTATTTGCACATGTTGTGAGCTATCACTGGAGATCATATTCTTATCCTGGCCTTGCAGTAGCCTTTGCTTCTTCGCCTCGTCGCCTCTGAGCAAATTAGCAATACCGATGAGTTCGTGGAGCGTTAATCTTACTTATTTTGTTCTTGTTTCATCGAATCAAAGTGTTATGCAAAGACGCCCAATTTGTCACAACTTGTTGTTCACAGGGGTGTTAGCTGTGGCATGTCCTGGGGAGGAGAATCCCCCACATAATTTTACACATGTACCCCTATACTTCTCTACTTTCTTTATTTTGTCAAACATGGGCAATTTAGTCTTTGTGCCCATGGTTTCCTTTGTTTTGGGGCACGATCAATTGGACTGTGACATGTGACTTGGTCTCACCTAATTGGGCCAGGTCAGCCGGGTCCCAACCTCTATTTCCCTCTCTTTTGCAATTTCTCTGCTTACATGGCATTTTTTAATTATCTGATTGGTTGAAATTCTAAAATGCATAACTAATTATCTGTTGGGCCAAAAATTACAAATAAATAGTCATTGGACTCAGAAAAATAAGGGATTTCTAATGGTGTTGGTTTTATCACCTAAATCCAATGATTAATAATAAGTGATTTTAATGGACTAATCTAAATAAGTAATAACTTGTAAAATTCATAACTAAATATATAAGTCAAAAAATATAATAAAATATGTTTTGGACTTAGGAAAAGGTAACCTAAAATATGGAATGGTTTTGATAACCTAATTCACACATTAAGAAAAAGGTGTTTTCTAGGGTTTGAACAATGAGTATGAAATTGACACAAAATCTACATATATGCTTAATAGGTTTTTTGGAGGCCTAGGCTTGGACCTAGACTTGTCTTTGGAGAGAGTAGACTCTATAAAGAGGTATGCTTACATCTCCTATTATTCTATGTTGAGAAATTCGCATATATTTTCTTTCTCTTGGTCCTATGGACAATATCCTACACATGTGTCTTTTGTTTTGAAAATCATGGTTCATGTGAACTACTTTATTTATTGTTGATCTTGTGATCATGGACATTCTCTTGGACTCTTTTTCATATGTGTGGTGCATCTTGGACTTATTTGATGTTATGTGCTTCTTTTCCCACCATACTAGTGGATGTATATATATGGCACATTATTTGATGATATGGATCCTCTGATCCCACCTTATATTTGAAAGATGTTTTCATCATATTTATTTGTTTATACTTGCTTATTCTTTTTCTATGCATCATGTGGTGACTACTAGTATAATGTTGAATGTGATTTTCATGTGAATGTTAAAATTCTCACATATGTGAATGCAAATGTTAAAATTCATGCATACTTATATACAGGGGTAGATGTTAAAATTCCTTCTCGAGAATATGTGTATCATTTCCTGCTCACCCCACATTTGAGTAGATGTGTATCGTTTCCTACTCACCGCACATTTGAGCAGATGTGTATCATTTCCTGCTCACCCCACATTCGAGTAGATGTGTATTGTTTCCTACTCACCCCACATTTACGAAAGATGTGTATTTCCTACCAACATGATATATTATTCTGGTTTGATCACCAATGTTACACATGTATGCCTTATTAATATACTTTGTTTCTGTCTCTTTTATTGATGTTCCTATATTTTATGCCTATTTTGGGTAGTACCATACTCTTCTATGGGAAGTTTTTATATTTGATGTCCTTATTGCCATATATTGCTCAATTTCCTATTTAGTATGCACATACCAACCTTTGCTGATGTTTCTTTTTCTTCTCCTTTTGTGGGGTATTCTTCAACCCCAGGTAGAGCAAGGAGGACTTGGACTTCAACCTTGTAGCTGAGCTTTTGGGAGACTTTGAAGAGGTCGTTAGATGGCCCTCAACTAGATCCTTGGTTAATATGTTAGATTTCCTTTTGACATCCATGTGTGGTGAAGTGATGTATAATGATATCAAGATTTGTAATGGTTAGATAATTTCTCTTCTGTTTCTACTTATAGTGTTATGATACATACATGTTTCTTCAATTGGTTATCATCCCTTGTTGAAAATTTTTATGTGGTGTTTGGTTCAAGGGATGTTGCCTTTTTATTTCTAGTAGGGAGAAATTCCCCTATGGGATCCCTCTCCTTACAGCATGGTATCAGAGCCAGTAGTAGTCAGTTATATAACTATTTCAATCTTGTCTCCCTTAGGATGTTTACCTTTATCATAGGATGATTATACCTAGTACCTTTGCCTTGTGCAGGCAAAAACCCTCATGGCAGGAGATAACTCAACTCTTGACAACATATCCGGCTACGAGACACTCCAAAACCCAAGGTTTGGGATGCCAAGGATGGATCCACCCTTTACCACACTAGTGACTCAAGGTACTCCTCCATCTTGAAGTGGGCCATTAGTAGGTCAGGAGACGTGAGTCTTTTCTAGTACATGTGTAGTTATCACTCCTAAGCAAGAGTTGACCATGTTGTAGAAACTTCTCTCCACAGCTATGGCAGGGAAGTTAAACAACTCATCTGTGTTTGACAAACTTAAGGATTACTCAATCATGGAGTTCATGAAGATGCAACCACCCTACTTTAAGGGCAAAGGAGAGCTAGAGATGGTGGAGAAAGTTGATGATTGGGTGTTGGTGATAGAGAGGACGTTTGATGGCATGGCATTTACTCTACATCAGAAGGTTAGATTTGCTTCATATGTTCTAGAAGGACCAGAAAGAGTTTGGTAGAATGGAATTGCAAGAACTAGAGACACCTCAACCATGTCTTGGGTAGAGTTTTTAGCTCTATTTCATGGAAAGTACATATGTACTGCTGCTTTGAAGAAGAAGGAAGTTGAGTTCTATAGTTTGAAGTAAGGCTCCATGAGTATCTCTTCTTATGTGCAAAAGTTCCTCTTACTTGAGAGGTATACTGATGGACTACGTGAGGAGTGCAGAGCTGACCTATTCTTACAAGGACTCAACTATAATATAGGTTGTGCTCTTATCCCACAGCTACCCTTTTCCTTTCAACATATGGTGGATAAGGCCTTAGCTGTGGAATCATATCTTGGATTTTAGTCCCACAAAGAAAACAATCACAAGAGAAAGAACCCTGATGGTGATCGTCGTTATGAGGACCATGTTGCACAGAAGAAGGATATACTACTACTATGCCATCACTACAGTGAACCTGGGCATGTCTGCCCTTGCTACCCCAAGCTTCATGATGGACAAGTACCAACTCAACCACAAGCACCTCAAGTACCTCATCAGAATAATGGTAACAATAATAGAGGAAGACCTGTGGGAAGGTGAGCTGGAAGAGTTTTTGCTTTGGATGGTGAAGAGGTTCATGAGGATGACCAAGGACAAGAACAAGTTGACCCATAGTTCTATAGTTAGGCTTTACAAGTTATGTTTCCCTTTTTGCATGATGCTTTTATGTATGGATGTAAGGTAGTGTAGTGGAACCCTTTGTACCTAAAGAATAGTTTTGACTTAATAATATGAACCCTTTAAGGGGTGGTTAATAAGTTGTTTTCTCATATGTGGATGTTTTTATTTTAAGGATGAAATTCCTTTAAGGGGTGGTGTGCTGTAACATACTAGATCTCAGACCCTACCCTAGAAGTTTGACATTTTGGACTTAGCCAAACAAGGTTTCATATAACCCAAATGAGATAATGCATGAACAAATCACCCTAAGGTTCTCGCATTAGTCTTAAGCCAATAATAGACATATAAAATGTGTCACCTAAGATAATGATAAAATTTCGTGCAAATAATCATACATAATTCTCTTGGTGATAATATTAAGTTATGAAATATAATGGAATAAGAAAAAGTGATAATAATGAAATAATGTGCTAATGATGGCCACAAATATTAATTATGACATAATTCATTAAAAGGAATCCCAAAAGTGGAATCTAAGTTAAGAATCATGTTCCTTGGGTCCCAATTACCATGGGAGTCAAGTTCACATTATTCACATAATAATAATTAATTTAGTTCATTTAGGAAAGAAAAGATCTAATTTTCCCCCAAAATATCAAATAAAATATTAAATGATTCCAAAAGAGGAAAATAATCTTAGATTCATGATCTACATAATAAATATAACCTTTGGGTTAATTTTCATGCAATTTGGAAGATGTTTGATTAAAAAGTGAAATTAGGAGAGAGAAAGTGTGTAGAACCTTCAAAATATTAAATGATTTTACAAACAACCCCAACATGTGAAATTGATGGCAAATTTGTATCCAACACATTAAATATGACTTGTGGGTGAAGTTTCATCAAATTTGGAGAATCTTATAATTATTAATGCATAAGGAAAGAGAAAATAGTATTTGGTTTATTTAACACATTAAAAGATCTCAAAAGGCAAATCTAATTGCATAATCAAAATTACATGCCTTAATTAGCCTCTATGCAAAATTTCATCTAATTATGGATTCGTTTGTTCCCTCAAAAGAAGAAAGAGAAAAGAGAATTAAATGTAATGTGTCTTTATTAAATTAATCTGATTTTGTCATACTGTCACGCCATGGTTTTTGATTTATTGATTTTCCTTATGTGGCTATCCCTCTCGACTATTGGATCATCTTTAGATGGTGTCAGGGTCATCTCCTACCTCGAGTAGGAGTCCGGCCAGGCTGTGAACAGTGCCTTGAACTTCGACCTTCCATATCTCCCTCTCTACTCCAACTTTTCTAGTGATTTTCTTATGCTATGATCTGGAGAGAAATCTATATCCTTCCATCCCTACTTTCTTACCTATTTCTTCTCAAATAAAAAACCCCAATTCTTGGGGCACAAGGATTTTGGCCAACTAGCCTACCCTCTGGTTTTCTAACCCAAACCTATAAATATGGGTACTCCAAGATGTGGCGTTCCATGCAATGCTATCCTATCACCTTAAATTCTTTGCACATGGTGTGAGCTATCGTCAGAGATCAAATTCTTGTCTTGGCTTTGCATCAGCCTTTGCTTCTTTGCCTCATCGCCTCTGAGCAAATTAACCATACTAGTGAGTTCGTGGAGCCTTAATCTTACTTCTTTTGTTCTTATTTCATCGAATCGAAGTGTTACACAAAGACACCTGATTTCTCACAACCTACTATTCATAGGGGGGTCATCCATGGTGTGGCCTGGGGAGGAGGAGAATCCCCGTGTTATTTTACACCTGTACCCCTATGCTTCTCTACTTTCTTTATTTTATTGAACAGGGGCAATTTAGTCTTTTTCCCCATGGTTACCTTTATTTTGGGGCGAGGTCAACTGGACTTTGACCTGTGACTTGGACTTACCCGATTGGGCCAGATCAGACCGATCCCGACCTCTCTTTCCCTCTCTTTTGCAATTTCTCTAATTACGTGGCATTTTCTAATTATCTAATTGGTTGAAATTCTTAAATGCATAACTATTTATCTGTTGGGCCAAAAATTACAAATAAATAGTCATTGGATTCAGAAAATAAGAGATTTCTAATGGTGTTGGTTTTATCTCCTATATCCAATGATTAATAATAAGTATTTTAATGGACTAATCTAAATAAGTAATAACTTGTGACCTGGTCGACGGACTGAAGGCGTGGTCGATGGAATCAAGGAGGCGTCGAGGACGAGTGGCTAGTCGTGGCGGCTGATCAGTGCTTCCCTAGTTTGTCATTGTGTAGAGGGATGAGTGGGGAGGGTTTTTCTTTTCCTTTTTAATTTTGATATACAAATGTTGTATTTTAGAATGGAGGGGAGGGAAATGAGATGGAGGGAAGGGATATGAGATGGAGGGAAACATTTGTCATGGTATTTTCAAGGGATGATTAGTGAGTAATGTATTTGTGAGGGATTAGTATTTGTAAAGATGTTAAAAAAATGGTTGAGGGATTTGGTCCCATATTTGAAGGATGAGACCTCACAAATAGCCATCATTATTCACAATCTATGGTTCATCACAAATGTTCTTCAACAAAGGCCAAATTTTTTGTAGTGTAAGGGACTAAAGTCTGAGAAATGGCTTGAGGTCATGAGATCTGAGATGGATCCATGTATACCAACAAGGTATAGACCTTGGTGGATCCACCTGATGGGTTAAAACTCATAGGGTGCAAGTGGGTTTTCAATAAGAAGACCAACATGGATGGTAAAGTATAAACCTATAAGGGTAGATTAGTTTGGAAGGGTTTTAGACAAGTTCTAGGTGTTGACTATGATGAAACCTTTTCTCCAGTGGCCACGGTTAAGTCCATTAGGATCATGCTTGCTATTGCAGCTTATCATGAATATGAGATTTGGTAGATGGATGTTAAAATTGCATTCCTTAAGGAATCTCCTCGAGGATGTGTACATGACACAACCTGAGGATTTTATAAATCCAAAGGATGCAAATAAAGTATGTAAGCTACAAAGGTTAATTTATGAATAGAAGCAAGCCTCTCAAAGTTAGAATCTTTGTTTTGGCGAGACAACCAAAGAGTTTGGCTTTACTCAAAATGAAGATAAACCTTATGTGTACAAGAAGGTTAGTGGAAGCATGATTGTATTTCTCATATTGTATGTGGATAACATACTATTGATGGGGAATGACATCCTTACTCTACAAAAGGTAAAGACATGGCTAGGGAATACATTTTCTATGAAAGACTTGGGAGAAGCATCCTACATCTTGGGAATTAAGATCTATAGATATAGATCTAGAAGGATTGTTGGACTATGTCAGAGCACATACATTGATAGAGTGTTGAAGAGGTTCAGCATGGAGAGCTCAAAGAGAGGAAACCTACCCATGGTGCATTACCATCTCTAAAGCTCAATGTCCTAGTTCTTGTGAAGAAATGGAATGCATGAGTGTGACTCCATATGTATCAGCAATTGGATCAATCATGTATGCAATGTTGTGTACCCATTGCGATGTCTCATATTCCTTGAGAATGATGAGCATATATCAGTCAGATCCAGGTGATGCTCACTAGACAGTAGTAAAGAACATCCTTAAGTACTTGAGAAGAACTAAGGATCAGTTCCTCATCTACGTTGAAGAGGAAGAGTTGATAGTAAAGGGCTACACTGATGCACGCTTCTAAATTGACAAAGATGATTATAGATCACAATCTGGATTTATGTTTTGCCTAAACAACAGACCTGTGAGTTGGAAGAGTTCCAAGCAAGAGACAATTTCCAATTCTAATAGAGTCCAAGTATATTGTTGCATTGAATGCATCAAAGGAATCAATTTGGATCAAGAAGTTCATCTCTGAACTTGGTGTAGTTCCAAGCATCAGCGACACAACTGAGCTATATTGTGACAATAATGGAGCTATTGCACAAGCTAAGGAACCCAGATCACATCAACATTCGAACCATATACAAAGACATTTCCATCTCATACGAGAGATCGTACAGTGAGGAGATGTCAAGATTTGTAGAGTACCAACTGAGAACAATATTGTTGACCCCTGGATAAAAGAACTTTCACAACAGAAGCATGATTGTCATGTTAGATCACTTGGAATAAGATTCATGGGTGATTGGCTCTAAGTGTAAGTGGGAGTTTGTTAGTATGTATGCCTAGAGAGATAATAATATGATGATTGTAATGACATAACTTGGTGATTTGATTAATAATAAAGGCATGCTTCCAATTTATTCTATTTTTTAGTTATGAGATAATGAAGTAACATAATAAATGTCTAGAGAATGATATTACTAAATGGTGTATGTCTTCAAGTATGTGACTTAAATAATGAGATCATACAAATGTTAAGAGTACATACATTCTTTTTATGTCCCTAGTTGGATGTTATTGTGGAAGGTTGATAGACATCAATGACACATAAGTCTAGAGTGTGTGTTGGTAAATGACAGAATCCCATTAGTCATGATATGTGATATCAAACCAAGCACATAGATACTTGTTAGAGAATAGTGTATCAGACAGACCCACCATAAGAGTGATACATGGAGACCATAAATGGTAGTCAGAATCATCTCTTATAGTGTTGGTGGTGATTGTGGTTCTTAGAAGTAAAGTCACTACACTCATTACATGTCGTTAAATATGCTTTGACATCATTCATCATGATCCCAAATAAGGGTTGCCAGAAAGGTGATGCTCAGGAGCACTATGACAAATAGGGATGACTGTGAGTGACATATATGGGATTTGTCCCTCCTATATGAGTATGATATCATGGCCACTTGATTAGCGAGATTGAGAAATGCATGTCCATGCTCACATGAGTCAATATGTGATATTGAGCTTACACATATCTCATACAGTTTGCTCTGGTTCAAGGAAGATAGATTGAATGCTAAAGAGAATGATTGATCCATGCCTTGAGTTCAATCTGGATATCAGTGACAAAGTAACTGTATAAAGACTATAACACCAATGACAAATTGTAGGTTGAAGTTGTTCTCCAACTTTTCATTTACTTGGATAGCAATGATGTGTGACTAGTCACCACTCTTTGCTTGTGATGTCATAACTAGTTATGGACATTCACTCCCAACGTAATATGGGGCCTATAGGGTCACACACATAGGAGTTCACTTGGAATAGGATTTTATTCATTAATGATAATTAAATTGACTACAACATGTTTAGGTATTCAATTTAAACAACAATTGACTTACTAGACTCTGAACCGACCATCTCAAGTACTGAATTGATCGGTAAGAGTGTCAAGTTGATTGGATATTGCATTGGATGAATTGTAGATGAACTAGGTCACGAACCAATTGGCTCATGGTCGTGATACAATCGGTTCATGAGATGAACTGCTCGGTTCACAAGAGCAATTCTATTGCATCAAGTATTAGTGTTGATGTCATTACATGCATTAATTGGATTAGAATTGCCAATACAATTGTGATTGGGAAACATGATGAAACGACCATTTCATTGGGTGAACTAATCGACTCACATGCCAACTGGTCGATTCATGTGTGAACTGATTGTTTTGCCTTCCGCGAGTTGCAAAAAATCATGAAATTCTGGTCTCTTAGACTCTTGCACAGATTGGGAACCCTAACCCTAACCCTCCTATTAATATAGGGGTATTGGGGGCTTCCCAAAGACACAGCTCAATTTCTTCTGGCAATTGTTTGTCTTTTTTGGTTGTGGTAACTAAGAGAACTTGAGAAAGTCCTACCTGATAAATGGAGGGATAGCAAGGGAGAACAATTCTGGGGGAGCAAGTTGGAGGCTAGTACGCCAACGTGAAGGAACAACTCCTTCTTGGCTGTTCTACTAAAATGACATGAGTTCCTAGTGGTCCATGTGGACTACTCTAGAGGCATGGATACATTTCCCGCTAGGAGGACAATGTCAACCTACTGTCTATGGTGATCAACCAGGAGGCTGACGCAGATTTTGTTTGAGTGTGAATTTAGGAAAGGGCATGCAACCACGATGAGGAGATTTTCACTAGACTTGCTCTAGGACCATGTATATCCTCTAAACCATCCTTCCCATTTCATAGTTATTGATGCAGTCCATTGGTTTAAGGGGAATATGGCTATTAAAATTTTCTTTCTGCTTCCTTCTCTGTCTCTATATTTCCCTACAAAAGAAGCTTTAACGTCCATATGCCAAATATCATAGTCGTGATAATTTCTAATGGCAAGCATGATACTGGTGGATTTAACCATGGAAATTGGTGAAAAAGTTTCATCATAGTCAACATTTTCAACTTATTTGAAACCTTTTACAGCCAATATACCTTTGTAAGTTTGTACATTACCATCTATGTTGGTCTTCTTCTTGAAGAACAATTTATACCCTATGGGTTTTACCCCTTTAGGTGGATCCACTAAGGTCCATACCTTGTTGGTATACATGTAGTTAATCTCATATCTTATGGATTTAAACCACTTCTCAGATCATTGTAGGTTGTTGGCTCATCATCCTCAATGAACAACACATCATTTCTTGAGTCATGAGAAATCCATATCTTTATGGCTTAAGACATGCCCTATTAGACCTTTGAGGTTCCTGTGCTATGATAGGGACTTGAGGTTCAACAACAATTTATGGTTCCTTTTGTTCCTTATCTACCTCCATAGGTTCAATGTTGTCTTGTTGGACTTGAACTTATTCAAGTTCTATTTTCCTCCCACTGGTTCCTCTGGAAACACATTCCATCATTTTGTGGAGTACGACATCTTTGGCAACAAATACTTTGTTGTTAGACAGAATATAAAAGTAGTAGCCCTTAATTTCCTAAGGGTTCCCAACAAAGATGCATTTATCTAATTTGGGTCCATGATTTTCACATGACTTCTTCTTGACCTAAGATTCACATCTCCAAACTTTCATGAAAGATATATTGGGATGCTCCTTAGCTCATATGGTATCTTTTTAGCTAGCTTGGGAGGTACTCTGTTAAGTATGAATGTAGCAGTTTTAAGAGCATAACCCAAAAGGAAATAATAAAATCATCTAAACTCATCATTAATTGTACCATTTCCAACAAGGTGTGATTCCTTCTTTCTAAAACACCATCAAGTTATGGTGTTCTAGATGAACTCCGTTGTGATATAATACCACAATCCCTTCAAAGGGCCTCAAACTCTTGGCTTAAGTATTCACCACCTTGATCTAGTCAAAGAGTTTTAATTCTTTTGCTAAGTTTATTTTGTACTTCATTCATAATTTTCTTTAACCTTATAAAGTATTCCAATTTGTGTTTCATGAGATACACATATCCAAATATATAGAAGTCACTAGTAAAAATGATGAAGTATTGATATCCACCTCTAGCACTTGTGCTAAAAGGTCCACACATCAATATGTATGTTTCCTAATAAGTCACCCACTCTCTCAGTGTTTCCATTCAAAGGTTAATTTGTCATATTTCCCAATAGATAAAGTTCACACATATCTATTGATTAAAAATCAAAAGAGTCCAGATATTCATATTCATGGAGTCAAGAAATTCACTTGTCATTTATGTGCCATAGATGACAGTGCTAGTATAAGTTTTGTTTGAGTCATTGAATTTTAACTTCTTGGTATTTATTTTATAAACATGTGTCTCGATGTCTAATAAATAAAGACCATAAGAATTAGGGGCACTGGCATAATAGATATTCATCTTTAGAAATGAAAATACGATCATTCTTTAAAACTAAAAAAATCCTTATCTAGACAAGATACAAAATTAATGTTTGTATTTATAGTAGGTACATAGTAGTAGTTCTCTAACTCTATTACAAACCCACTAAATATAAATAAATAATATGTGCCTACTACATTGGTAGAATCTCTTGATCCATTTACAACACATAGTTCCACCACTCTTTATGCAAAAGTCTACTTCTCTTCAAAACCTGCATATTTGAGCATATGTGAGATCCACATATGGTATCCAAAACCCATGATAAAGAAGTAGATAAGTTTATTTCTTTAACATATATAGTTGAAGTGGAGATCTATATCCCTCGTTTCTTGTTCTTTAGTTCTACAAGGTAGAGGCAACAATTTGTTTTCCAATATACAACCTAGTGACAATGGTGACAATTTCCTCCCTTAGCCACTCACCCTTTTACCTTAAGCACAGAAGACTATTGACTTAATTTAGAACCTTTCTTAGATTTGACTTTTCCCTTGGTATTTTTTTCCTTTGCTAATCATCAACATGGAAATGGGCTTGTCTTTCATTTTCCTCGAGTAGTTCGTAACATGCCAAGTAACTCTATTAATGTCTTATCAAAATTATTCATGTATAATTCATGACAACTTGTTTGTATGAATCCGATCATGATTGTAGGATTACATTTTTTGCCAACAATTAACTCAAAGAAAATCCTAGTCTTGTAAAACATTCTACATACCCAATTAGCTTGAGTACATGGGGTCCAAATAGATTACCTTTTGCCATTTTGTACTTAAACAGTTCCACAAAGACATCGTATCATGGATAAAAGCATGAGACAGTTGATGTCTATAGTATCATTGTCACACCTCATATCCCATAATCTCTCTTAGACCACAATATTAGGGCCTGAGGTGTTCAATCTACCTAACACAAAGCACGAACGAATTTTTTTTTCTTTGTATATCTTTACAAATTATGAAATTTAGATAATATCTTTTTAAACTAATATCCTTATCATAATCAAATTACAAGAACAACACTTGATATCTCATCTCTTTCAAATACATGAACCACATATTACACAAACCATTTTACAAGGAAGGAAGATACAAAACTATATACTTGTCTAATACAACTCTCTCTTTTTTCTCACTATAGGACCTAAATTTGACAAGTATTGAGAGTGTCTAATTCTACCTTAAAGCATTGCTAACATTATTCTATATTATGACTCCTCTAAAATATGTAGCTATCTCCATTATCAATAGGGTTACCTAAAAATTATTCAGTAGAGTGTGAGCTACTGGCTCAGTTAGTGAAAATTCACCAAATAGACAAGATAATATATATATTTTTTATTAAGTGGATTGCAACATAAGCAAACATAAAAAACTAAAAGAGAAATAATGTAACATTCATCATCATACCAAATACTAAAAATAATTGAAAAAACATTTCTAAATATGTATAATTGAACAAAATTCTTGAATTTGACTTCTAAATCTTTTTATCGGTTTATTAATGACCTAGACCCACATGAGGTGAAGAACAATATGTGGAAGTATCACAGAAAGCTACGTTCTCAATGTATAAGACTTAGAGTTTACTTCGCATTCAAAGTCTACTAACTAGCTACCTTGTTTGCAACGGGCATCACCATGCCTGGCCTCGATAGCTATATCAGCTGAACAGATAAACTGGGCTCCTCATCTGAACCTAGGTACTCAAGAAAAGAGTCAAACCACTTTGTCTTAATCTACCTACATCAATGGTTCCATAAGGCCTGATTCACTAAGTAGTAACCAAATTGAGTACCTCTAGGATCTCTGGTTATTGTTGGGTACTTATTTGTAAAATTATTGAAACATGATACCACTGGGATCTCTCAGATTTGTTAGGTACCGTTGTGTATCATCAGAACCTCTAGTAAATGTAGGACCATCCATACTGGGATTAACCCCTCATACCCCACTCGCACACTCTAACTTCCTCTCCTGGTCTCTACCACTAGGTGAACTATTTCCTGCATTGCATCACAAACCTCTACAGGGAATACATGGTGTGCAAGACATCTAACTGTCTTGAGTTTCACTTTTTAATGAGCTACTAACTTTTCTTAGCTTTAGCCCGTCATTAGATCATATCCATTTGATCTTTTGAATTCTATACTTCAATATGCTATTGAATGTCATACTAAACATGAATGAGTACTTATGATACTCTAAACAAGCATTTAATTGGACTACATAATTTCATTACAATATTTTACTTGAGTTGTATAAAAACCTATCCGAACAAATATAACTTTAAACAATACTAATGATTTTTAATATCGAATGTAACTAATTTTTATCCTTTGATTTCTAGTGAAATGCTATGCTTTCTGTAAATACTATATTTCACTTGTAGTGAGCACTATATTTCACATGCACTTAATAACTTAAGCATATTTAACAGTACCATTAAATTTCATACCAAATGTTATTTATTATGTTTTAACTGATATATACTAAACTACTAATACATATCTTACACTATCTCAACCAAGCATCAAATAAGTACCACTAGAAGGAATGATGCATGTATCATGTCATATACATAACTAAAAGAAAACTAAACCATGTAATAACATTTCTTAGGATGTAATTCGTTACTATGGATATAAGGAAAATCCGAACACACTAGTACCCCTAAATTTCTATGTATTTAGAACTCATAAAAATCATACACACGCATACTAGAACTGGAAATCATTCAACTCTCTTAGTTTTCTAGCTAATTTAATCATCCATACCTTAGACATCTAAACTAGATCTTATTGAGATGAGAATAATAAAATAATGAACAAGACATTTAAACTTATCTTCTATGAAAATAATGACTAAAAGAAGAAATTTTTTACTTACCTTAGGCTTAACTCTTGCTACTGATCACAAATCTAAGCTTGGTCTGTCTAAATTTAAGTCTGTTGAGCTTGGATTCTAAGTAAAACTTCAAAGTTTGTCTTCTAACAACCTATTGGTAACTCCGTTCCTCCAGAAAGGGCCTAATAGAGGAAAAATATAAAGAGGGGAGGTAGGAGAGAATCTCTTATGAGACTTATTGCAGATTCATAGAAAGAATAAGAGCAAAATAGAAGGCATATATTGCTAAACAAACTTACCACAAAGGATCTACAATGAGGTTTTTTATTCTTGTTCTTCTTCACTTTATTCCCAAATATCGCCTTAGAAGTCACCTTCCATATTATATTTTAGGTGGTTTAAGGATCTATTTAAAAAGAAGTTTAAAATGTAGATCTAATAGAATAAATTTTGTCCAATTTTGATAAGTATAGCAAAAGATATAGTTGTTTTCTTGATTGACTGTGTTGGGCAGTGGAGTAGCACAGAACCTTCGGTTTGTGGAAACTTTGATTTGTGCCATATGGAGACCTTCTATCAAAAACCCACCATTGGAAGGCCACTATCAAAAGATGGATGATCGAAAGGCCCATCAGTTTGATAATCAAAGGCAATTCTGAGTGAAAATTATGAGTGCCATAACTTTCCCATCTAATTTTGATTAGGTTGATTCTTTTTGTGTTGGATTTATAATTATATTTTCTAAAAGTGTACTGATTTTTTTGATAAATTATTTATTAATAATTTTTCATTGATTAATTCATCAAATATCTATATTGCTCTTCCTCATACATGTGTGGGCTATCACTATATCAACTAGGATTCAAATCTCATTGTATTCTCAAAGCATGATTCTTAACTTATAAAAGAACAATTTTAAGCTAAGATAAAACTTAAATAAACCATTCTAATGTAAAAGGTTAATAAGGGGCAATTAACACTAGAATTATCTTAAACCCTAAAATTACCAGTAAAATAATGTATCCTTTGTAACAATCTCCCCCTCAAAGAGTTCCAAAACCTATAGGTATGCAAGAATAGTATAATGAGAGTATATTTTTATATATTAGCTCATATGTCATTCTTACTTTGAAATTTACATCCACATTTATCTCTATTTTACTTTCTAAGTCATAAACAAGGTGTAGTAAACTATCTTAAACACAACAAGAATGTTTCTCTCTCATACTAAGTTGCTAAAAATAAACCCTCCTTTATATTAAGTAGTATTTCTTGAGGCTCCACTCTCAGTTGAGCCTCACCTGACATTTTGGTATTGAATCATCTTATGCAATATGCTTTTCTATACTTCTGAACACATCATAACTTAACAAAAGAAAACATAATTTATCCTCTTTTACCACACTAGGCTTCAAATCTTGAAGCCCCATAAATTGTAAGCATGAGTTAAGACAACCAGGTTGTGCTAGACTACTAACCAATCAAGATATGTGAACAAATGATTATTCCTTTTATTCTATATATTACACCCATGTACATGATTGGATTTGCTTGTACATCCTTGTTATTCCCTTAACAATAATATTTTCATATATTTTACCATTTTAAATATTTCAAAAGTTTCTACATGCCTAATTTCACATAATTACTGGTTTATCCTTACTCATCCTTTTGCTTTTGGCTCCATAATTAGAATTTATGTTAGTTGAAAGGATGGCCATCTTCTTGAGCATGTTTGAACATTCAGGAGTCAATCTCCTCACTAGGTGAGATAAATATTACTTCTATATTCGAAATGTTCTCACTAAAAGAAGGGTAGTCTATTTATGGTGAGTTAAGGGGATTGAATTCCACTTCATCAATAGGAGGATAAAATATATATCTGGTCTTTGGCATAACTAACATACTAAGATCAGAAAGCCTACACCACATAAAATTCAACCTATCATCTTCTTCTATTTGTAGGATTTTCATTACTCTTTTCCATAGATGGTCACAAAAGAATTGCCCCCTTAAATTATGCTTAACATTGATCCAGAAGGTATATAAATCAATATTAGGCTTAATCTTCCTTGTGCTTTGATATGGGACTCTAACATGCCAATCAGGTGGGAAGATTAGATGTTCAACTATCATTCCCTTACTATGATAGTAATAGGTAAACATGTACTTGTTACTACTAGAGATAGACATGAGTAGAGGAGCAATAACAAGGAAACTAAGGGCAACATGGATAGTAAAACTATGGTAATACTACTAGAACCAACATACCTTATATAGGCATCTTGTCCAGTGCTTGTGGGAAGTTGGATAAGGACAAGTGTATGGCTCATCTGAGCAAGGATAGCAGCTCGCTCAAGGTCATACAAAGGTTCTCGAGTTTTCATGAGTACACAAATACCAATAATTAATACATAAGGAGTAAGACATGCTTTCATGGTTTGAATTGTAGATACACCACATTCCACTCATAACAAAAGAAAAATTCCCAAAATCTAATACTTTTGGCATTTATGAAGTTTTCCCAATTCCTAGAATTCAATATTAAACATATAACCAACAACACAATTTGTGGGCCATTCCACATGGTGTGTGACTCTCAGTCAGCCAATTCCTCAATCGAGCCTAGCTATGCCATGTGTCCCAACTACATGACGTGGCTCAAAAAATCAAGAATTTGATAGAGAATCCTCCTTACGTTGTGTGGCTTTCCCATACATCGGGTTACTTGCTATCATGGCTCAACTCATTTAGAAACAGAACCTGACATGGCGTGTTGACCTGTAAATACAACATATCAAGTTTATTTTCTATACCTTTTAGAAACAATTACTCATTTTTATTATACATAGTGACCCACTCCCCTTGGGAAGTGCACCACATATTATTTGTAGTAGTTAGAGACTAGAGACGAGGCCAGAGCTTTGGAGGGGCAATTTTAGAGAGAAAGCTAGGGTTTATCATGAGAGAATCCATTCTTGACTCCATTTTTCTTCTCTATTTCTTCCCAAAGTTGTAAAGAGAAGGTTGTCGAATCAAGGAGCATTTGTAGAGACAGATCTCCACCTCTTGGCCAGAGATCTCCATCTATTATTCACTCCCATAGATTTATTTGCTATTACTCTCTCTCTACTCATGTTTCTTTCAATGATTTATCATTTGTTCCTGTATTGACTCACCATGAGTGAGTACACTCCTTTTCTTGGACATGGGAGAGTAGCTCCCATGCCATAACTCATGTGACTCAAATTTCATGTTTGATATTAGTTAATCTTCTATTTGAAAACAAGTTATGGTGTTTATCTTCTTGTATGCATGGTTGTCCATCATATTTACATGATTTATGCTTCTTATTATTTCTAGAAAGATATATTTACAGGTAAGTAATAACCATTTTGGCAACATGTCCTTGACTATGGATATGGCTAGGATCATGTTGAGGATTCTAGGTTGTAATCTAAATTTGTGCATGTGCATGGGAATGCTATATATGGTTAGGAATATCTTATATCATCAGGAGATGTATTTAGATGACAATAATCTACCTTTTAGAGATTGACTAATATAAATGGAATTTGTGGTTCTTTATTGAGTAATGATGTGGAAGTGAAATATCATATCCAAGATTCTCACAATCTGATTTCAATCATTCTCCTAGTGGTTATTGTTTTTAGGCATCATTTGATAATGCGACAGATGGGGTACAAGCAATGTTCGGTAAGAGCAGGCAGCCCCGTTAGCAAACTGATCACTTTACCAAACATCAGAGTGAGTAGCCACCATGAACTGACATTCTTTATGGAGCCCAAAATCTCACCGTAGGAATTTCACACACTGGTATGTCACCAGCTGATGAGAGTGTGACTGGCCTACTATGTTCCCAAATGAAACCTTAATTTTTGTTGTTTCATATTCAAAATTAATATGATCCAAACCAACCTTTTAATTGAAACTGACATAGATTGTAGAAAATTAGCAATTCTATGTCTGACTAGCCTAGCTCCTTATGGTTTGACATCAAGTACAATTGATCATGTATACGTGCAGGTGATTGACGAGTTGAGATGATTAATTATTTAAAATTCGCTTGCCTTTGGCAATCAACAAGTTTTTGGCATCGTTGTAGGGGAGCTACAATTATTTTTAGTTAGAGTAAAAGTGTTAATTAGTATTCAAGATTAGGTCACCCTTTTCGATTATTCATTTTGTGATACCTTTTAATTTATGTGATTCTCACTTAACTATTGATTTTTATAGATTGCATGTGTCATTCTAAGAGGGGTCTTGAGATGTCCATTTTCTTAGACCTAGAGAAGAGCAAACTTTTTGCAGCTAAAGGAGAGTAAAGAAAGGTGATAAATCTTCAAGATTAGAGGAATCACAACCATCATCACCACATTTAACATGTTCTCCACCACCCTCACCTAATCATCATCAAGAGTCAAACATGGAGGACAATCACCCACTAACAGAATTTTTTGTCTGGCTACCATCAACATATGTGGAGCCCTTGATCATGTGACTATTGAGGCTAATAATTTCCCTATCAGCCCCACCATTATGTAGATGATCTAGAAAATTAGATTTGGAAGAACTCCTATGAAAATTTTGAATCTTCACATAGCCGAATTTTTGCAGTACACGAACACCTTCAAGATAAATGGCATCCCAGTTGAAGGATTACATCTACTTTTATTCTGATTCACTCTGTGATATTGATCCAGGCGTGACTCTCCTCTTTGGCCAGGCAATCCACCAAAAGTTGGGACAAGCTGTTGAATGTTTTCCTTGCCAATTACTTTCCTCCTATCAAGACCGCTCAATTGAGGAGCCGTCTCACCAATTTCAAGCAATAGGAAGATATGACACGTGGGAGAGATTTAAGGATCTGCAACGCCTTTGTCCTCACCATAGTTTGGCTACTACTAAAAACTTTCTACAATGAGTTATTCTACAATACCCATATGACCGTGGATGCCGCTTCAAATGGAGCACTTATGAACAAATCCTATAGGGAGGCATATTCATCATAGAAGATATGGCACTCAATCATTGACAATGAAGCTTAGAATGAACCAGCCAACCCTTCTCATCAAGTGGCACTACTAAGAAGTCAAATGGAAATCACATCATCAACGCAGTCAATCTTATTGCAGCCAAACTTGATGCTTTATCACAACAATTTGAAAAGTTGAGTACACACTCCATACAAGTAGTTGAGCAAGTGTGTGATGCGTGTGGATCCCTCAGGCATAATTCTTCTTCTTATTTGCCCCACAAATAAATGGTGGAGAGGCATCAGAGCAAGCAAATGCAGTAGGAAGCTTTCCAAACAAGTAGCTCTACAATCTTTACCCCAACACCTATAACGCAGGATGTAGAGATCACACAAAATTTTCCTACAGGAACAACAATCCTTAGAATAAACAATCATCAAATCAACATCAATAGATCCAAGGACAAAATAAGAAAGATCAAGTGGGCAGCCAACATCCCATGAACAATAACTAGCCACTGGGATTCAAATACAATAACAATAGAAACTATAATCAACATCAACCTAAGTTAAGTTGGAGAGCATGCTCGAGACTTTTGTGTCACTGCAAATCTAGAAAAATGATGAATTCCATGCACATGGGTTACTTATGAAAGATGTTATCACTCAACCTTCTTCCAAGGTAGATGACATTGCTACTCATCCAAAGATGCTAGAAAATTAGATTGCCCAACAGGCTCTAGCGAATCAAAAAGCCTTTTTAGTTCACTACCAAGCCAACCGGAGATGAACCCACGTGAATGTAATCCTATTTCTTTAAGGAGTGTTAGCATTATTGAAAAATCTCTTTCGGAAGATGAAAAGGAAATTGATGGTGATAAAGAAGATGATGTTGAAGAAAAGTAAGGGGAGAAAAATAATACTAAAGAAAAACCATCCTACAAGCCTATTGTTCCTTTTCCTCAAAGGTTTGTATGCAAGAAAGAGGATGTTAAATTTTATAGATTTATGGACATCCTCAATAAATTATATGTCAACCTACTTTTATTTGAAGTCATTATCAAAATGCCTACCTATGCAAAGTTTCTAAAAGACCTCTTAACCAAGAGAAGGATGAATGATCAAGTGGAAATCATTATGCTATCTGAAAGGATGTCTTCCATAATTTAAAATAAACTACCAGAGAAACTTGATGATCAAGCACCTTCACACTGTCGTGTAAGATTGATGATACAACATTTGATAAGGTCTAGTCGACTTTGGTGCCAGCATAAGCCTTATTCCATTTACATTGTGGGAGCAGCTTGACATTGGAGAAATGAAGCCAACCAAGATGACCATTCAACTGGTGGATCATGCCATCAAGTATCTAAGAGGATTTTTTGAAGATGTACATGTTCAAGTGGGCAAGCTCTTTATACCTTGTGATTTTGTTGTATTAGATATGAATGAAGTTCCATCCAATCCTATCCCTTTTAGAAGACCCTTCCTCCGTACAGCTGATTGCATAGTCTATGCACATAAAGGCAAGATCACTCTTAGAGTAGGAGGGAAAATAATGGAATTCTCTATTTTAGATGCAATGAAATCTCCAAACAAAATAGGGAATATCTGTCTAGTTGATTGTATTGACAAGTTTCAGGAGGAAGACAAAGATTTTTCTGATTTTACTATTGACTACTGTGAGGAAAGTGAATAACACACCACCATGGCTATAGAAATTTCAGATGATGTTTCCAATTCCAATCCACATGTATCCCATGAAGACATTTCACCATTGAATGGTGAATTTTGCAAGTCCACCAAGGAGAAAAAGGTAGAACTCAAACCCCTTCCACTGGGGCTAAGGTATGCTTTTCTTGACACCGATTCTACATCTCCTGTCATCATAAATGTTGTTTTAACTGATGAACAAGAAATCAATTTTCTAGACGAATTGTGTATGGATAAAGAAGTAATTGGTTATTCGATTGACAATTTGAAAGGCATAAACCCCTCCATTTGCATGCATAATATCAATTTAGAGGAAGATTCCAAGCCTTGTGTAGAACCTCCTAGGTTTTTAAATCAAAATAAGTTTGAGGTTGTTAAAAAGGAAAATTTTAAGTTGAAAGATGCAGGGATCATTTACCATGTAAGTGATAGCCCTTGGGTGAGTGCTATTCATGTATACCCAAAAAGTGGGTGCAACTATTATCAAAGGGGGTAATGATGAATTTCTTCAAACCTGTATAGCCACATGATGGCGCATGCATATAGACTATAGAAGGATGAACAAAGTAACTTGTAAAGATCTTTTTCCATTATAGTTTATTAATTTAATGCTTGAGAGATTCGCCAATCATTCCTACTTCTGCTAACTCAAGAGATATTCTGGATTTTTTTCAAATACTGATTTATCCATCAAACTAAGAAAAGACAACTTTTGCATGCACCTATGGCACATATGCTTATAAACGCATGTCGTTTGGTCTTTGCGATGCACCGGTGACTTTTTAGTATTGCATGATGGGTATTTTTTGTGATTTCATCAAGCGTATAATGGAGGTTTTATGGATAATTTTAGCATTTACCCGAACTCCTTTGATGGTTGTTTGTCTAACTTATCTAAAGTCCTTGGGCGCTATAAAAAGGTTAACCTAGTACTAAAATGGGAGAAGTGCCATTTCATGGTACAATCTGGAATAGTACTAGGCCATGTGATTTCTAACAAAGGTATTGAAGTTGACAGGGAAGCAATAGAGAAAATGTCTACCCCATCAAACATCAAAGATGTTCAAACTTTCTTGGCCATGTAGGATTTTATAGGAGGTTTATCAAGAATTTTTCCAAGATAGATAAACCCTTATGCTCATTACTTGTAAAGGATGTTGATTTTGTGTTCAATGATGAATGTCAAGATGCATTCAAAAAGATTAAGGATGCTCTCTGGTGCAATTCTCCCAAGGTCACACACTAATCAACTGAATGGTGATTAGATGCAACCAAAGAGAAACACATGAGGGATCTTTGGAATTTATAATGGACTTAGTTTGACACACCTACTTAAACTAATCACACGTAACCACAAGCACACAGGGTTGTGTTGTAAAATAAGAAAGCGGTAAGAAAAGGGTCGATCCTCAGGGAGAGAGGGGGCACTAGAGCTAGTTTAAGGTAGCTACATTCCTAAAGAAAAGAGTAGGATTATAGGGTTTAAAAGTGGTTTTGGTTGATTACACTAAGATTTCAAGAAATTAATGACAAGAAGGAAACTAAATTACCAAAAACCCTAAATTACCCTAAGAAAGTTAAAACTAAGAAGCTAGGCAAAATGATTAACTGAGCAAGAGAAAGGAATTACAACTAAGCTACACTTAGACTAGAAATTCAAATTAACAACTAAGAGACAAGTTAAGCACTAGAGTGAGCAAGAACCTAGGTTATCACTAGCTAACAAGATTAACACAAGAAAGCTCAAAAGAACACTAACTATTCAAGCAATAACTAGCTATCAAGAACTAAGCAATTGACTAAGAAACAACAAAGGAAATTAACTAAACTAGCATCAACAAGCTAAGAGGATAAGGTGGGTTTCAAGAAAGGATATGGATAGGTGGGTCATTTGGGAATGATACTTTGATATTAGTTGGGGGAGGTTACATAGCATGAAAGTATTATATCGTCAATCTAGATTACCAAACCAAACAACAAGGCAAGTGATATTTGAATCTACCCTATGCTACTAGTTGGGAAACTAGGGCTGGGTGTAACTCTAATAGGACTTGGAAAGTCTAGGTTTCTAGGGTAAGTGGTATTAGGGAAATTGAGAGCCAAGGGTAGGAATGGGGGTAGATATGAGTGTCTTTCCCCTTATGTTACTCAACATCTAGCCTTTAGAAAACTATAGGAAATTGCACTTATCACTCTTACACTAGCTACTTAGATCTCACACCCACTTGTAGGAGAAAGGAGTTATATGTAGGAACAAAGGGTGCTAGCTAGGAATCCACTAATTGGATCTAGGAGAAATTTCTAAGATAACCACAAACAATCCATTTTCCCCTAGAAATTAGGTGTCTTCAAGCATCCTACAATAAGTAATCCATGTTTAAAAGCACAAATCACAAGTAAGACAATGTGAAATGAGATAGAAGAAAGAGAAAATCATCATAGAATGGAATCAAAGTAACATTTTAAACCCAAACAACCGCCACTAGGGGCTTAGCTACACATGACTAGACAAAAGAGAAAAGAAAAGAGAAGAAATAGGTAGAAATCCATGGAAATCATGGTAGAACTTCCTCCTTCACCTCCTAGCAGTTGTAGCAGTCCTCCCTCCTCCAAGATGGGTGAAGAGCATCAAAATGTAGGGGATTATGGTAGAAAACCTAGAAAACTGGGGTTCTATGGTAGAAATGGAGTGGAAAGATATTAATATTTCAATTATTGGGAAATTACATCGAAACAGAAGACAAGCGGGCAACAAGCTGCGCCGCTAGTCCTTTCTGGATGGCAAAGCCAATCCTTTGAAACACTACATCCATACACTTAGGAGACATTACGTTACTATTCATAACTTTTTGGACCCTCTT
Source organism: Alisma plantago-aquatica (assembly GCA_963693085.1). NCBI lineage: Eukaryota > Viridiplantae > Streptophyta > Magnoliopsida > Alismatales > Alismataceae > Alisma > Alisma plantago-aquatica. The sequence continues at coordinate 1,589,088,690 of OY856409.1, forward strand.
CAGTAGCTCCACAGCTTCTGGTGCTAAGAATCCAAAAGTATCAAAAGCAAACGGGATAAAGGTGTGTTGATTCTCAATACATGCTTTCTCATGCTTGGCTACTTTGGCTGAAGCAGCTTTAAGAACAGCATGTCCTACTGTAAAAGTCCCACTTCTCAATCCCACTAACGGAGAAACCCCTGTCAGATCCACACATGTATATTTTCCTCCTATCCATCCAAAAATCAAAACATCAGCAGGTCTAAGTGTCGACCTCCCCTCTAGTGGATCAGTTAGAAAGTTCACCGGTGACTCTTTCTTAGCAGCAACACCTGCACGTCTGAGAACATCAAAGAGAACATCTCTAACAAGATCATGTTTGTACTTAAAACCTGGAAGTTCCCTGCAATGAACCGCATGCTCCCCAAAAGAGTCCAGACACGCCTTACGACAAACTGGACATATCTCGTCGACTGGAAATAAGGGAATCATGAGACGATATTTGAGGATACTACGATACTCCACTGGGGACATGTGCAGACCAAGTCCATCAATAGGAATAGTAAGGAGAAAATCTTGAGCATGATCAGCTTGTAGACACTAAAAAACTGCCTTTTGTCGAATGGTCATAGCAAACTTAACTTCCATATCCTCAATTATTTTACTAAAAAGAGCACTCGCCAAAGCGTTTTGTGCTTTTGGGGGGACGGTGTCTTTTTTAGAAAAACAACTAAGATCAAAGGAAGGAATTATGACACGAAGATGATCTAGGGCGATATCAAAGTCAGTGTCCATACCGTGAATCCCACTACCTCGCAAGATGTGATCCTGAAGCACCCAAGATTGGGCCCTAGATGCCACAAAAGCATACGAAGAAGCTTCAACAGCTGAACTAAGTCCCAAGCCACCAAGACGGATCGGCAATGAAGCCAACCTCCATTGGAAGTCTCCAAAAAAGGGGCCTCCACATACTGCAATGTCTTCAATAGATGCTCGCAACTCTCTATCAAAACAAGCTGCTGCCTCTTCCATGTACCTAGGTTGACAGGTCCTCAGGCCAAATAGAAGCTTTGCAATTCCCATACACCAACGAAGTAAGAGGAGCTCACTCTGAGGATCACCTAACTGGGGAAGAAGATGCATCAACTCGATAGCCTTCAAAGCCCTCTCCATAGCCAAATCTCCAATAAAATTGTTGTCTTTGCTAACAGCTCCTCCAAGCAGCTTCACTCCAACTAAAGGTCTCCCAATATCTTTCAGAAAGAACTCATTTTGAAGCTTCCTACCATCACATGTAGGCCAAAAAATATCTGTTTATGTATATTTAAAATCAAACCTAGATCTGGTCCACACTGCTGAATGATATCCAGAACCTTCGCCACCTCCTTAGTGTCTCCAATGACTGTTCCATCATCAAGATACCATGCATGAAGAAGAAGTTTACAGTTGTCTATGATATGATGAATAAGCAGATGCAGTACAAGAGAGAAGAGTAGTGGGCCCAAAGGATCACCTTCTTGCACTCCTGTAGATGACCAAATATGTCTGTCACCAAGGTATAACCTTGCTGCCTGACCATACAAGAACTCCACCCACAAGGAAATGGATGGACACCTTGATCTCACCTCATGGAGTAAAGAATACCTATCAACCAGGTTGAATGCATTAGAAAAATCCACTGTAAGCATGGATAGGGAACCATCGTTGTGTCGCGCATTCAACACCCTGTTGACACTGTGCAAGATAGCCTCAGCCCCACCGGATACACCAACTCCAAACTGAAAGTCATTGAGATATTTGGCCATATCTTTACTCACTCCTGTCATAGAAACTTTGGACACTAGACGTCTCCAAATAGTTCCAACCGCAATAGGTCGTATCCCGTTGTCTTTCTTAAGAAGCGGCGTAAGTGGTGCAGAAGCTATAAACTCTGCCAAACACACGGGACATCTTCCCCCCAACCATAAATTGACAACACGGGTGATGGCATGTAAGAGGTCAGTGGCCACAACGGACCCCTCCCCACACATTGCATCAAAGATATGTTGGGCTCTCAATCCGTCTCTACCACATGAAGTCCCTTTGGGAAATGACTTGATACACCCGAGAATAGTATCGACTTCCGCTACCATAGCTGCTTCAGAAAAAGAATTATCTGGCATGGAAGGAGGTGGCTTGTATGGGTGTTTTGCCTCCAACACCTTAATGGTATCTTCATTGTATGGAGCCACACCTGATGAAGATAACACTTTAACTGCTGCTGTAAAATGACCATCTGCTACTTTGCGGAGACACTGCCTGATGTTGGTGTTTATGGAAGGGGGAGGTAGGTGAATGGCTTGAATGCAAGGAAGAGAGTAATAAATGCTCTAGAGTAGTTGTAAGGGTGCTAAGGAAGCTAACCTAGTGTTGTGGACACCACACCCATGTATATATAGGTGGTGGTGGAAGCACTAGGGTAAGTTGGGGTATTGTTGGAAATTCAGTGCAGAAAAGCTAGTTTTAGTTGGAAGCATGGTCGTTCTGGGTATAACGATCATGGTGGTTGGAGGTCAGAATGGTCACGGTGGAGGAGAACAGTCATGGTGGGAAGTGAAAAATGTCAGGTTGGAAGTGGTGAAATGAAGGATGGTAGAACAACCATGCTAGGAAACACGGCTGTGGTGGGGGCTAGGTAGAATGGTCATGCTGGGTAGCACGGCCTTGGTGGGTGAGGTGGAGTGGAGGTCTTTCTCTTCTGTACGCCTATTCTGGTCTTTGGCAACATGATCGTTCTAGCTGGCAAGGTTGTTTTGGGGGCTTCTTGGCATGACCATGCTGGGTAGCATGGCCATTTTGGAGGAGTTGTTGGAGCATGTCAAAATGGGATATCAACCTATGAGTTTTTGCATTATTGAGCATGGTTGTTCCTTGGGACCACAGCTATGTTGGGGCCTTCAATAGAAGTTTGAGCTCCATTTTTTGAAATCCATGGACTTCTTTTCTTGGGTTGATTCTTGGCCACCAAGGGTAGGTTGGGGAAGCTTTTGGGGTTTCTATGGACCCCTCTATCTCCCTCATCCATCCAAACATGATCCAACTACCTAAAAAACATGCAAAGAATGTCCATAAGGGCATTTGATAGAAAATATGTGCATTGAGGGAATTAACTTGCATTCTAACTTGTCTGGATGTGATTGTAATGCAAAAAAACGCAAGATGGATCCCCAAAATAGGGTTGCATCACCACCCCAAACTTAAATCATACTTGTCCTCAAGTATGCCCCAACTTAATCTCTCTTTCAATTCAATCAAGGAGTTCAAGGATAATGCAATGATCGTGATGTTTGTTGGCTAAAATGAGTTCATATGAGGAATTAGGCATGCAATCCACTACTCTCTACTCATTTTCATGTTTTCAAGTGTGAATCAAGAACAGAGCTCGAGAACTTAGAATATGGGTTACCATTCACATATGCAAGTGATGCAATTTTTATAATTCTTTGGGTAAATCGTATTATGCATGAAATACATTCAAAAGGTTAGAATTATTGTTTCACTTTCTAGAGATACCTCATACACTTCATTTCACTGCTCAAGATCCACTTGGCTCATGTAGGGGGATGAGGGCTAGAGTTGATTTACCCTATCCCTACTAGGCATACAAAGAGAGGAAATGGTTATGAAAGGGAGTGGAGTGCTATCACACTCATCTTTTGTTTATTTGGATGCTCTTAAACAAGAGCACCCTCTATTTTCTTTATGCTTTTTCTTTTCTTTTCCATTGGTGTAGGTAGGGCATATGATGACAAGAGTGAAGCAGAGAGGTAAAGGTATGGTCACCCCAAACTTTTGGGGGTGGCCAAAGCTGATATGTGCAGTTTGGCATCATTTCATGAGGCGGAGAGGTAAGGAGACGGTGAAAGAATTGTCAAGTCAAAGAGGGGTCACAAGAAGTGGAAATTCATGTATAATCTTCCCCTATCAAGTTAGTCCATGTAACAATCACTAATCAAACAAGCCATGCATAAAATGAGCACTATAGTATATTGCATCCTTTATCCCCCGAGAATGGTCTCTTCTACATTAGTCACGAGCACCTAAAGGTGCATGGTTTCTCTGATGCCCACTGGACAGAATTTGTTATTGACTGATGATCTGTGATTGGTTATTGTGTCTTTGTAAGAGGTATCATGGTATCATGAAAGACCAAGAAGCAAAATGTCATTTCTCACTCAAGTGTGAATTTTTATATCGAACTATGGCTCATGTCAATAGTGAACATATATGGGTGAGGAACCTCATGGAAGAACTAGGATTTTAATATTCTGAAGCCATGGAATTATAGTTGCAATTCAGATAGTTTCCAATTTCATCTTACATGAAAGTAAAAAACACATCAAATTCAATTGTCACTTCATAAAATATAAGGTTTAAGACAAGATTATCATACTCAAACCAATTTGCTCAAAATATCAACTTGTAGATCTATTCACTAAACCCTTGAACGGGTGTTGGGTTAAAATTTTATGTAACAAACTGGGTTCCTATTATATCTATTCTCCAGTTTGAGTAGGGTGTTAAGTATATTAGTATGACTATATTATTATATATAGGGATTAGTCCCAAATTTTGTTAATGGCACTAGTAGAATTTTTATCTATGGCGTCACATTTCATAATGTCAATTTTTCCTCAAACCAACACCAAAGTGATGTGATCTTGTTTACTTAAATGCAAACATTAAAATTTGGTCAACTTCTTTTGTCAAGGAAAAACATGGTTACAACTTTATTTCTTGAATGGAATTCCACCCAAGGAACTCATATTCGTGGCCACTTTTTGGAAAGAAAGTACATCGTCAGCTTATAAGGAACCAACTACTCAAATTTTTCTGTGAAGTGCCCCGTCAAAATTATGTTCCCCCTATTTGGATTGCATTGTTTGTTACGCAAAATGAACTGATACTATAAGTTTGAGGTTCTTGGAGAAAGGTATAGAGATGTCACATCAGTTTCATAGGGTCAGACCAATGACATAGATTCACCTAGATCACCTATTGTCTTTGATTAAACTGACAACATAACATATGCCTTTGATTTTACAACAAAATCGATGACAGAGTTGCCACTAATAGCACTTGTGAAATTTTCTTTCCCCCATTCTCTATATTCTTAACTTGCATGACCTACATAGATATCTCTAGAAGCAATGACAACGACAGTGAGGCTGCCACTTCCAACCACTATTTCCGTCTCCATTCTAGCCATTGTCACTGCTACTTTTGCTTCCTGCTCCTTTCTCCACCACTTGTAGTTGCTTTAGCTACTTTCTCCACCTTTTTCCCCAACTCCTCTACCTATCGTTGCCCTACTCTCTATGGAACTAATATTGTTGCTTCTTGCAGTGTTGTCACCTTTGCTCTTTCTTGGAGAAGCTACCTCCACCTGTGTTCCTGCATGGAGACATTGTCGACACCACTATTGCTTCTTCTTGGAGCTTGGAGCTTGAAGATTGGAGCTTGGAGCCCTATCCATCACCACACGCCCTTACCTCCTCTATTTATTAGTCTCTTTGTTCATGAGTTGTTCCTCCTCTCCTATGTTGCAAGGTCCCTTTCATTTACTAGAACCTAAATATCATGATGCATGTGATAAATGATGAGCTCCAAGAGACTATCATGGATATAGTCAATATGAAAAGTGTGATGAATCTTCTTTTATTATTTATGCTAAGTGCTTTGTTTATTGTTAGAAATTTGAATATTGTATGATTGAATAATAAAAAATGCAAATTAATATAGTAAAAATTTATGAATCTAATTAAATTAAATTTATTTTGATTGAAATTGATATAGATTTGCCTAAAACCTAAATCGTAAACAATAAAACCTAATCCCTATAGTCTATTGGCCTAAACACTTGTCTAATATTTACTCTTGGGATTGTTCTTGAATACTTAATCTCACTTAGGATGTAAGTGCATAATCTGTATTTGGTTTTCAAGATGTTTCATCCACACAACCTATTTGACCTCTAAGTACATATTTAGGTGGGTATTTTTCTATCTACATCATTATACTTGAATAACTGCAAAGAAATTCTTTTGAAATATGCTTGAAAACCGGGTACACATTATACACTTAGAGATTAAGTGTTCAAGAATGGGATAGGTGGTGCACAGTCATCACTAAACCAGAAAAAAAAACCTATACCCTATCATTAAACCCTAATCCCTATGTTTAGTTGGCCAAGAAACTTAAACAAGATTTACTAATGAGGAGTAAATCTTGGATAGTTCCTAGTTTGGGACTGTTCTTGAAAATTCAATCTCCCTCATAATGTAAGTGTATAATGTGTATTTGATTTTCAAGATGTTTGATCAACACTTCCCCATTTGTTCTCTAATTACATATGTTGGTGGGTATTTGCCCATTTACATAGGTGTACTTGAAGAACTACAGGGAAATGCTATAGAATTATTCTTGAAAAATTCAATACACATTATACACTAACTAGTGAGATTAAGTGTTCAATAATGGGATAGGTGGTACACATTTATAAATATGTAGCTTACACCCATTTCAATCCTAACATATTTTATTTAAAATTGACGTAGCTAACTCTTGATTCAATACTTGTTTTCCCTATGATCAAGAATGGATCAATTACAGATGTTCGTTCTGAATTTTTACACTTCAGAGTTTATTACTAGTCTTGATTAGTTTATAAGATTTATGGAGGAACATAGGAAACAAATTTAAGATAGGTTTTATCGCTCATGTAGGAATTACATAACAACTTGAAAGTCAACAACTTTGATGAAATCAAAAGTCATGTCATGTGTAACAAGATTATACAGTGCTATATACAATGGTACTGGCATGGAGATACTCCTATAATGAGATTAGTAGATGTCGATAGTGGTACTTATGTTGAAGAAGAAATTGTTGATGATGTTGATGTGAATGAACCAATGTTGATATAAATTGTTGATGTGATTCTAGATAGTTGTGGGGTAGATCAGGATGGAGCAAGCTTAACCATAGAGTTCTCAATATGGGATCCCTGAATTATAGATGCAGCTTGGTGATATGGGTAGTCCGATCCTTCCTTTTAAGATCATTTTATCTGAGGCCTTAAGACCTGAGACGTTACAATCTCCCCCACTTAGACCCTTGACATCCTCATCAAGACTCAACTATAAGACTTGATAATCATTCCCCATTTTAGTGTAGACCAATAATGACCCATGTGCACCAAGCTCCCAATCGTGCTTACCAGCACAAGGGTGACTACATCACCATAGATAGACTTTCCCAACATGCCTAGACCACATGACTCAAGACCAGCATGCCACATGCCCATGTGGGCTCCAGTACTAGAGGAGTTTTGGCTCTAATTCTATTTGTAACTCTTGGTCCCACTACCCAAGGTTCTAGTAGATTTTAGGAATCATGATTGGCCCCACATACCACCACTAGTCTTAACTGTGCGCTTTGTCCTCACTCATGCACAAGTTGAGATCAACTTCCCAACTGGTCACTCATCCTAGTACTACTCTGGACTGAGCATGCTTAATCACAAACTTCTTAATGATCGGCTCCCTAAAAAGGAGGTGTACCTTGGTGATTTGGTTAGTCAAACCAATCATTTTAGAATCATTTTATCTGAGGTCTCGATACCTGGGATGTTACACTTTGGTTAGAGAGACGTTTTGTTTGCATGCTATGTTTTTTACATTATCAATGACTTTCTAGAATATGTGAATTTATCTGGATACATCAAAAAATGATCCAAAGCATGCCCTATATGCGAGGAAAACATTGATTCAATACAACCAAAATATGGCAGCATAACTGTATGTCTTGGTCAATGAAGGTTTCTTCCAAAAGTTCATCCTTACCAAAGGTTGCACAAAGCCTTCAATGGCTCAAATAAGGAATAGAGTGCCTCCAAACCTATATTAGGGGGAAGATATTAATGAAAGAGTAAAAGAAATTTTCGATGTATTTGGTAAGAGATGACGATGTACTATTCATGCATGTGACAAATCTTTATTCAAGAAGAGGTCAATATTCTGAGATCTTCATTATTGGAGTTCGTTTATAGTTAGGCATTCTATCTATGTAATGCATGCTGAGAAAAATTTCTATGATAGTGTCATTTGTACTCTGTGGAATATACCAGGCAAGGCAAATGATGGCACTAAATCCAGATGGGCCTACATGAGGAAAGAATTAAAAACAAATGTTGGCAGCAATTGCCACACATATTTTTGTGAATGATTGCTTAATGTTAAGGTAATATATAGATACTCTTCCAATTCTATAGTTTGGTATCAATGAAGGATCTAAAGGAGAAAGGTCTCAAGTCTCATGATTTTCACACTCTAATTCAATAAATATTGCATGTTGTTTTTCAATCTATATATTCAAAGTATGTAAGGTTTACAAAATAGGCTTTGTTTCTTCTTTAACACTCTGTCTATCAACGTTATTGATCATGATAATCTTGATAAGTTAAAAAGGGAAGTGATTGTCACCTTGTTCCAGCTTTAGATGTATTTTCCTCATCATTATTTGATATCATGGTACATCTTGTTGTTCACTTGCTTACAAAAGTGAATACATTGGGTCTAGTTTTCTTGCATTATATCATTTTAAATGGTACATGAGTGATTTTAAAGGTGATGTTCAACACTTTCATCATCATGAAGGGATCATTATTGAGGGTTATGTGGCTAGGCATGTTATGGACTTCTGTAATGATTTTATTATTGCAACAAAGATCCTACCAATGTAGAGAATTATGATTCTTATTCCAGAAAGGGGACTTTAATATCACAAGTGACATTAATCATTCGCGAAATGTGGGAAAAATCGCACTTGTATCTTTTACACAACATCGATGAAGTGGGTATTTATATCACCAAACATGAATTTTATCAAGACAAAATATCCTCAATCTAGTTTGATGTGGGCCACTACCATAAAGGATATTATCTTTAAAATCAAAACATCAAATATATTCATAATATTCTTGTCCATACAAGATATGACATTTTTCATTATGGTAGGTACATAATAGAAATTCACTACTTCTATTACATGCCCATTACATGAATGATAGATTCCAACTATAGTGGTAGAAACTCTTGCTCCACACACTTCTAGCTTACTTCTTCTTGGGTCCTGAAGTGGAGATCTCTATCTCCTTCTTCTCCTGAGTTCCTCTATATAAAGAGGATAGTTCCTTTTCTAGTGTCCATATCAGTGACAATGGTGGCACTTCCCTTCCTTATTTACTCCTCCCTTAGCTTTCAATCCAGAAGACTTTGGTTTCTGGCTAGCTTTAGAACTCTTCTTAGCTTTGTTTTTGCCCTTGAACTTCCCTCTACTGACCATCATCATAGACTTGGGGTTTTATTTCTTCATATATGCTTCAGTTGTCCTCAACATGCCAAGTAATTTTGACAATGGATTGTCAAAATCATTCATGTTGTAGTTCTTGAAAAACTAGCTATATGATTCTCACAGTGACTGTAGAATCACACATGTGGTCAAATATTGATGCAAGGGAAATCCCACTCTAGCAAGGTTCTCCACATATCCAATCAACTTGAGTACATGAGAACCTACTGGATCTCCTTCTACCATTTTGCACTTGAATAACAACTTTGAGACATCATATCTCTCTTGTCTTGCCTGATCTTGGTACATGTTTTTAAGATGTGTTACCATATCAATAACTTCCATCTTCTTATATTGTGTCTACAAATCGTATTTCATTGAGCATAGCATCATGAACTTGACATCTAATACATCTTTAGAGTGCTTCTTGTAAGAATTCTTGTCAGCATCGAGCACAGTGGGAGCATGTTCATCTGGCTCTAGTGTTTCCAAGACATAGAGATTGCTCTCTTGAGTGAGAATGATTCTCAATGTCATGAACCATCCATGGAAGCTAGTCCCGTTCAACTTGTCCTTCTCAAGGACCAATTGCAAAGAAAATGTGTTTGTGTTTGCCATTAGATTCTACAAAGGAAAATTTGCATTTTTTGTCAAAAGACTATTGATTTGATAAGTTTGATGATATCAATAAGGCTTATAATTAATTATCGCTCCCATTATTTTGTTCAAATTGATAGCCCTCACTGCCAATTCACAAGATTGTAGCATACAACCTTCTAGTGAGCCAAGATCCATATTTCATGAAATCACGAGTCAACTTTGGTTGATTGCCCATAACTTGACTATTTAGGTAGACTATGTTTATCAACTGCATCTCATGCAACTCTTGGATAGATGGTATGCACAATTCCTATGTCACAATCCATCTCCATGCTTCTAGGCACTTAATATCATTAAGTCCACCTAATTAAGCCTAACCCAAAAGCTAACACAATAGAATATGCACCCTGCTTTGGCAGATCTACATATCTACCATCACACTTTGACGAGATAGATGACGCACCATGCTTTGGCATAACCTACACTTAGTCAATCAAGCTTTTCATGTGTGTATTTTTAGGAAAGAATCTTAGGATTAATATTTATTGAGGGATTTTATATAGATACTTATACATATCCAATCACTATATATGTATAGTATGTATCATATATATGATATATCCATAAACAAAAAACATGCAACAAGAAATAAATGAGTAGTGTTTATGTCCATACTAATGCAATTATTTGGAGTCACAAAATTTCTACCACCTAAGGTCCACATCACATGTAGCAACCTATACTCAAAACTTGTGCTAGCTAGGTCGATCGTATGAACCCTTCATTCGATCAGTTGTCCTTCAGGTTGATCGATTGACTCCTCTTGTATGTTGGCCTCCTTGGACCTCCAGTCGATCGGCTGGACTCTCCTTCAGTTGACTTGTCAAGTGTAGAACGTCTTCTCATGATGAAACTTTAACTAAAACTATCATATTCCATATTACATTATAAAAGGAAAAATCTCAAGTTACATGCGAGGAGACTATAGGAAGAAAAGCATAGATCTACATTTGGAAAGGAGGTGAGAGGCTCAGTATGCAAACCGAATAACAACATAAAAAAAACCAAACAACCATGTGTGCAATCCACATGGGTTTTGGCCATAACTACACATACATCCACCATCAAAACACTTTTAGGGCGACACCTGTATATTTCACATATATCATATGTATATATATACATATACATACATACATATATATACATATATATATATGTGTGTGTGTGTGTGTATGTATATACAGAGACCATATTCAATAACTGTGTGGGTAGCTACCCACCCCCTCTTCTGGTTACTTTTTTTGGAGTTTCTTACTTTACACATGTAGTAGGAAACTTTACCTTGCAAACTGTTACTTTTCATGCATAAACAATTACATTTGTAACAGCTATAACAAATATATAATCACATATATATTTACCATGTATTCTTCCTAGTTTTACTTTTTTAGTCCTATAGTTACTTTTTTATCAACATAGTTACTTTTTGTCCAAAGAGTTACTTTTCAGGATGCACGGGTAGAGAAAACCCAGGCTACCCTTCGGGCAATGAATGAACAACCTATATATATTTATATCATATTCGGTATTTAATCAGATATGCACATTAATAATTTTAAGTACTCACATCATATGCAATAAAATAAATCTGATCATATCGATTTAAATCCAGATATACTATAAATTAATGTGGCTTTGATACCACTGCTGGGAGATCATGACAACATATAAGACAGTGAAAAAAAATAATAATGCATTATTCCCAAACCAGTAGAATGCATCAACTATGATGTATCTAAGAAGGAAGTTTGCAAGCATATACCTGGTCCTAGAGCAAGTCCAATGACCATCCTTGCATCATTGTGCTTCTTCTTCAAGTAGCACTCTAACAACTGGCAATGATAGCCTCTTGGTGCAACACCACATACGATGGTCATTGTTGCCCTCCTAGAGGGTGGCAACAGCCTCCACGCCTCTATATAGTCCATGAGGACCACCAAGATATGCACATTGTGCTACCAAAACCAATGGGAAGGAGTTGTGCCTTCAAATATCAACCTGCTAGGGTTGATTCGTTCTCCCTTTTGTCACTACCTTGTTGTCCTTCCCTTTTATGTGTAAGACTTTCTCGGGCTCTCTAGTTACCACAACTAGAGAGGACAAAAATTATCACAACTTATTGTTGTATCTCTAAAAGCCTAGACTACCCACCTTTATATATGATGGCTAGGTTCAGGGTTTATAGTTCATCTGGGAATCGAAGAGATGGACTTTCATGAATTTTCCAGAACCTATGAACATTGAAGCGGTAGGTTCATAGCTGAAATGGTTGGTTCATGAGTGAAATAATCAGTTCAATACATGAATTGGTCGATTCAACACTTGAACTGATCGGTTCAACACTTGAACCGACCAGTTCACCATTTTTCATATTCACACACATATTGGCTTCCAATGCAATAATTAATGCACAACATGGTGTCAACATCAATCCTTGATCTGATCTTATTGATCATTGAACTGGGCAGTTTACTACTTGAACTAGTCATTTCATACCTTGAACTAATCGGTTCACTAAGTGTATCAGTCAGTTCATTGAGTGAACATGTCAGGTCATGCCTCAGTTCAAGCATTATTTAACCAAAGTTGTTTAAATTGACCTGACACTTGAATCAATCAGTTCAACACTTGAACCGGTTAATTCATAGTCCAGTCAGCCAATTTTCAATTATTGTTGTTTAAATTAATACCCAAACACTTTAGTAATCAAGTTAAACATCATTCATGAATAAAATCCTATTCCAGGTGCATCCTATATGTGCCCTATAAGTCCCAAGTTATATTGGCAGTGAATGTCCATAACCAATTTAAGACATCACAAGCAATGATCGATATCTAGAAACACATCATTTCTACTCAAGTAATTGGAAATTAGAGAACAACTTCAACCTACATTCCCTGATTAATGTTATAGTGATTGTAGTTCCTTTGTCTCTGATATCCGAATTGAACTCATGGAATCATCATCCTCTCAACATTCAATCCATGTTCCTTGAACTAGAGAAGACCATATGAGATGCATGTGATCTCACATATCACATATTGAGTCACACACACTATGGTGATACATTTCTTAGTCTCGCTTGTCAAGTGGCCAGGATATCAATCTCCTATAGGAGGGATGACAAATCCCATCTACATCACTCACACTTAGTCCCCATGTGACACAGCGTACCCAAGCACCACCTTTGTGGCATCCCTTATTCAAGGTCACATTGGATGATGTGAAAATACATTAGATGACATGTTATGAGTGTAGTGACTTCAGGTGTAAGAACCATAATCACTACTATCACTATGACATCTGATTCTAAATACCATTCCATCGTATCGATGTATCACTCTCAACATGGGTCTGTCTGATTTCTCTAACATGTACTTGTGTGCTTGACTTGATATCACATATCATGATTGATGAAACTGTGTCATCAATCAACACACACTCTAGTCTTATGTAATAATATTTTCTATTTTACTTCCACAATAATATTCAACTAGGGACGTAACAAGAAATGATCTCATTGTTCAGGTTCCCAACCTGAATACATATGTCATCGAGTAACATCATTCTTTACACATCTACTATTTCTATGTCATCATCTCATGATTTAGACACACATAATAGTTGGAATTACCTTTATAACTATCAAATCAAGTATATGATGCCCCATTACAATAATCATATGATAGGCTCTATGGGCATACATACTAATAAAGTTACACAACATGTCTTTCCCACACAACATGTTGATAAGAGTGCACAAAGTGTGTCTTGAAGCAAACTTGATTAGACTTATGAATAGACAATGTATCAGGATAGAATACGACTTCTTTGTCATACAACATGTTAGAGACCTAGACACCATGTAGAAATAGGGATTACAACCTCCACTAAAAATGAAGGTCGTGCAAAAATCAAATGGTTATATCTCTTTAAGTAGACAAAAAAATTCCATCCTAAGGGGTTATACACAACATGTGGAACCATTCCACGCTATGCAATGCACTACATGGATGACTTTGACTAGTAGATTTGACCAACAACAATGTTCAAGAGAAATGGGAGTTTTTCCCTATAGTAAAGGATGAATGTGGTAGTAAGGACATACCTTGGAGACAAAAACCCTAGGAGACGAAGAAGAAAAATACCATTCAAACTGGATGATGTCTCATTGCTTATGGATAGATATATCAGTGATGAGAGGTATCAACATGGTGCATGGTGGAGATGACTTCCACCATAGTTTTGTAGGGACAATCTCTAAGGATAATGGTGGAATCATTGGAGAAGACAACATGTTTGTTTACATGGTCTTGGTTGGTAACTGAGAACTGAATTTCATAGTAAAGACTAAGTCATATATACTGAATATAATAAAGAAGTAATCAATACACATTCACATATATAGTCTAACATATGCAAACATCATGTATTGACTTCAGTTGGAATTTTGTAGATAATATTTTTGCATTTATGAATCCAATTTGGGTTGTCTTTTATGATATTATAGTGGATATAAAAAGTCTGATTGCTTATGTTTTAGAACTCTAATTAATGCTATGTATGTGATGTGATTTGTATTGCCACATTGTAAAGGCTTTTATTCCTTAATTTTTCTTTTAGTAAATTTTTACTTTGAACTCTAAGCTAAAAACTAATGGACAATGAGCTTCAGATATAAATGCATAATTGTCTATATATGTTTATGTACCAATAAGTTGATAACCTTGTTGGACATCCTAGCATCAATCATGTTTTCATGCATACATTTTATAGAAGCAAACTTATTTCAGCTTTATGATGAATGCATGTTCATCTGGGCTCAATCACCTCCCTTGGCCCAATTTTTCTTACATTCTCGTGCTTATCGACCATATATTCTAACATTTTACTTATTTTGGTTTAATCAGAATTTTCCCCTATTTTTATTGGATTTTTGCACCTTTGTGCAGGTCATTTGGGCAATGAACCTTGTCTTCTCGGTCCATTATGGAGCCTTGTTTAACATGGTTAGCAGTGGTCAGTGGCCCCTCTTCTCCCTTTGATCGCAATTAACCCTAGCCAACCGCAGTCACGGTTATTCATCTACCTGCCCGCGGCTCCCTCTTCTACCATGATCGCAACCACCAAGAGAATCACGACCTCATCTGGGTCGCGGCCTTCTTCGCCACCCCTTGTGCCCATGATCCTCTTCACATCTCTGCTCAAACCGCGGTCATTGCTCCAGCCAGAAAATCGTGACCGGGTCAAGTCACCAAAAGATCGTGACCTGCACCATGCCCAAAAGATTGCGACCAGCGTCACATACAACCGCGGACGGGCTTCCAGATCGCGACTGCGATTCCATTAGCCGTGACTGCGTGTCACGCCTGTCTTCAATACCGCAATCTTCCTCATCCCCTTCACCTTCCTTGCTGCAACCCTACCTCTGCTTGTGGTCGTGAGCAACTAACAGACCCACACTGGGATCCATTACCTGCACTCCTCACATCTACGCCCTCCTGACCTCAGCCCACGATGGTCCCTGATACCTCATAACTGCATACACATATTCGCGATTCCAGTAGTCGCGACCTGCACCCATTCAACTAACCACGACCGGATCGAGCCATCACAGCCGCGACCTAAACTCCCCAAGAACCTCGGACACCTGTCTGTGATTCCATAGCCGGGACGTCAAAACAAATCGTGCCCGCGATCACCTCTGCTAAATACCGCAACCTGCACCACACTAATGACCGCGATCGCACCTTCATGATCATGACCACCTAAAGATTGTGACTGGGCCCAACTAACTACAACCGCAGAAAAGGAATCATGACCCCCCTTCCTTCCTGCACATCACAACAACCTTCTTCCCTCTACCTTTGCTAACCCTAGCTGCAGGAACAACACACCCACGACTCTGACTCCCTCCATGTCCATCCACCATTGCACCTCCATCCACCACCCTTCATTGTAGCAGTAGAGAGGCCGCGACCATCACCTTCCACTAGCTGACCACGATTCAGTAGATCGTGACCTGCTGTCAAACAATAACGATCGTGATCTTGAGTCAGTGCCAACCGGGCCTATAAATAGGACCTGACCCCCTTCATTCAAATCATCATCTCCAGATGCTCTTAGGCTGCAGGTCTGTCCTGAGCCTAAGGAGATGATCTCCACATCCGAGAGCCTGCCTCTGTGGTAGTCTTGCGCCTCGTTCACCCAGATCTCAAGTGGAAACTCAGATCTGCAATCCACTCCATCTAGATCTCGATCTAGATATAGATCCAGATCTAAACCTGTTGCATCTACGTCGTGCCTACGCCGCCATCACGTCCATAAGCTGCCCCTCCTGCTGTGAGTGAGGACTACGAGCAGAAAGAGAAGGTAGAGAGAGAAGATCTGCCCCGTCTGCCGTGGTGTTCTTTCCTCCTTGCCTAGATCTGCCCCGACGTTGCGTAGAAGACCGTTTCTCACCCGAGTTGCGACCATCTTCTCCACCACACTCATGGTGAAAAATTCTCTCTATCTTGTTCTTCTTGTTTCTCTCACCATGAGCGAGTAGTTTCCTTTCGCTGGGGTGCGGGGACTAGCCCCGCTGTCCATGCTTACATGTCCTTTTATTAAACAATCCATGGCATGTATATAACTTTTCATTTCATTGTTAATCATCAATGTGTGCTTGTGGATTGATCACCTTCTTGCATTTATCTTGTTCTTTTCCTATGTTGCGAGAACTTCAATACGTAGGAGTTGAATGTCGATTAACGCAGTTGACTCCCTAATGAGAAATCAGATGGGATTCCCTGAAGTCGTAAGTGTGTGATCTATGAGGTGATGAAACATCTAGCCCACAATGACACTTCTGTGTGCCTGACACCCGTACAGGGGGGGCACAACTTCAGTTGGATATGTGTATCGTCGGAGCGGTAAGTATGTTATCCGGATGGTGATGAGACATCTGATACCTATGGTGATGCTTACACGAACCTAACGCCCATATGAGGGGTTTTACAACAGCTCTATTTGGATAGTTATATCTTGCCTGGATGTTTGTGATTGGATGTGTTTGCATGTGTAGTGGTGGAGAAACCCGAGACCATCCCAGTGAATTCCATATCATTAATATTTAATCAAATTTTAACCCTACTCTTTACTTTCCTCACATTTAGTTTTATTAAACTCAAATCAACCAACCTTTGTTCTAAATATTATTCTTGATTCAACTAGATTCGACTAGTAAAAGATTCTTAAAAATGTTGTCCCTTGGGATTCGATCCTTAACTATAATGTGATATGACCTGTCCACTTGCGGGTGGTATTATTTCACAAGGTTTTGGTAAAAGCTTAGGGATTTCAACCCTAAGTGAGTTTGTTAGTGTGATAATATTCCACATCAAATTCTGGCGTCGTTGTCAGGGACAACAGAATCATCTACTTAAATCTAGTTCTATTAAGGCTAATCTAGGATTTTTCTTTTACCTTTTGATACTATCAATCATATATACTTGAATTCGGTTCTACTTCATCCATCTTACTACCGAAAGATCTTTCCTCCTAGGTACCCACAAAGTCTAGTGTATGCGCCGTTCGGACAGTCCCAGACTCTCTGCTAGCTTTGACCCTGAGATAGACAGAACCTTTCGTCGATAGTACAGAGAGAACCAAGCAAGGATGGCACAAGAGGAGGAAATTTCCCAAAGGGTAGCTCAAGCCCTTAATGCGCAAAGAGACAAGCTTATGCAAGAAGCCCGAGCTGCAGTTCAAGAGGAAATCCAAGCAGCCCAAGCAGCAGCTCAACAAGCTGAGTTACAAAAGGACCATAGAGAATTCTCAATCCCTAAAGTTGCTGACGTTCATCACCTGGTTCAACCTCCTCCCATCAATGCTCCTAATTTTGAGATAAGAGCGCATTGGATTACACAGCTTCAGAATAGCCCTTTTTATGGTAAGCAAGGAGAAGATAGTCAAGAACATCTTCTGAGGTTTATTGATCTGTGTGCTATGAAAAAGCAAAACGGAGTCTCTGATGATGCCATCAGACTCCGTCAGTATTCTCTCACTGATAGAGCCATGAGTTGGTATAACTCCTTGCAATGTGAACCCATTACCACCTGGGAACAACTTCAAAATGTTTTTCTAGAAAAATTCTATCCTCCTTCTCTCACCTATGAAATTAGGAGCCAAATAACACAGTTCACTCAGGTCCCTAGAGAATCCCTAGATGAAGCATGAGAAAGATATAAAGAGCTCCTACGCAAGTGCCCACATCATGGCATTCCTAAGAATAAACTCATCGAAATCTTTTATAGGGGTGTGGATGATGACATCAAGAAGTTTTTAGACTCCTCATCTAGGGGAAACTTCATGCGTCAAAGTTATGACAGTGCATGGAAGGTTGTCACCCTTGGAGCTGAAAATCAAGCCAACTGGGGTAGACCTGTAAGTAAAGGAGTACTGAAGGTAGCTATGGCAGAAGCTACTCTCGAGTACAAGTCTATCGTTGAATCCCTAAAGCTTCTTGTTTCCAAGAAAGACCAACTTGAATCATCTTTTTCTGCCTATGAAAGAAGACGCTCACCCCCTCGAAAACAAGAACAAGTTAAGTCAGCTTCACTCTTCTATGAAGCTTGTAAAGGAACTGATCATTCTACTCTAGCGTGTAACATTCTTTATGATGTTGTTTTGAGCAATACCTGTGCCCAAGGAAATAATGGTCAAATGGAAAATTTGAATGTTGTCAACACTATCCCTGGACAAGGGTATTATAATCCGAACCAGAATAGGAACCATCCATGTTTTCAATATGAAAATCCTTCAAGAGCAGAAAACTTGTGACAACTTGGTTCAAATAATCAACAATGAGACCCACCCAGATTCCAGTATAACCAACAACACAATTTTAGGAATCAAGGGAACTTTAAGAGTAACGTTTAGAACATGAACTACAACAATTATCAGAATAACTCTCAGTTCTAGAATCCCAACCAAGTCCCTTACCAGAATCAACAACAAGGGCAACAAGTCGGTCCCATCTCTCCTGATGACAAACTCTCAGCCATTGAGAAGATGTTGCAGTCACAACAGACTATGATAGTGAACCAGCAAGCCCATCAGAAGGCTATTGAATCTCAACTAGCTCAACTGTCAACTAGCCTCAAGCCACCTGCTGGAACTTTCGCTGGACAACCAAAGAACAATCCTAAGCATCCTGAACAACTGAAGGTTGTTACCACCAGGTCCGAGAAAGAATACTCTGATCCCCCTGCCAAGATACCAATAGTAGCAACAAACGATGATGACTTTGTGAATGTCCAAGACTCTACAATACCCGAGTCTCAACTGAAGGAACCACCAACCGCTGATAAGACAGACAAAGCAAGATTGGAGGAACCATTTGCTTTAGAGTCAGAAGACACACTTGATCCAGATGTGCCAGTGTACAAGCCTCATCCTCCTTTCCAGCTCGTTTGAAGTAGACAAAGCTCGATACCCGATTCAACAAGTTCAAGGAAGCTATGAAGAAGCTTCACGTTGATATACCCTTTCTAGATGCTCTGGCTGAGATACCAGCCTGGACTAAATACTTAAAGTCTCTCCTCACAAGGAAGTACATGACTGAAGAATATGAGACAGTCAAGTTAGCGACAACCACTTCTGATATCATTCAGAGCAAGATGCCCAAGAAGCAGAAAGACCCAGCATCCTTTGGGATTTCATGTCATATTGGTGACTCTTCATGTAAGAAGGGATTGGCCGATCTTGGTGCAAGCATCTCTATCAAGCCACTTAGCCTTTGCAAGAGGCTAGGGTTTGCAGAATTGCTTCCAACTAGCATGACTATACAACTTGCAGACAATGCTATGACTCTTTCGTTGGGAATCATCGAGGATGTCCCAGTCAAGGTTGGAAAAGACTCTTGTGTCCCATGTGACTTTGTCATCGTGGACATAAAGGAAGATGCCAGATACCCACTTATCTTTGGTCGTCCATTCCTTGCCACTACAAGAGCTCTGATAGATGTGGAAGTAGGAACCTTGCTGCTCTGACTAGGTAAAGAAACCCTCGAGTTTAAAGTTTTTGAAAGCATGCAAAGGTCGAGCATGGAGGAAGAAGTCTATTTGATTGATTGTATAGAGAAAATGTCACTCCTCATACAAGAGAAGTATGGACATGAAGATCCCTTAGAAGTGACTCTTACAAACCCATCTGCTGACAACTCCATTGACGAACAAGTTAAGGATTGTATCCTTCACCTCGACTCTATAGAAGAAGATCATGAAGCTAGGTTCGAGGAACTCAAAGTTGTGAATGTAACTGAAGAGCCATGCGAGAAGCCAGAAGCCCCTGAAATGAAGCCCCTGCCCGAGGGACTAAAGTATGTGTTTTTGGATTATCTCAAGGTTTGTCCAGTTATTATAAATTCCGATCTAACGGCCGAAAAAGAAGATAAACTCCTGAAAGAATTAAAAGAAAGAAGGAAAGCTATCAGCTACAAGATGAGTGATCTCACCGGGGTCAGTCAAGTGCTTTGCATGCACAAAATCCCTATGGTGGAAGGCCACAAGCTGACTGTTGAACATCAACGAAAGCTTAATCCAAATATGAAGGAATTAGTCCGCTGAGAAGTCATTAAATTGCTCACTACTGACATCATCTACCCTAATTCTGACTCACCATGGGTGAGTCATGTACATGTTGTCCCAAAGAAAGGCGGAACTACTATGATACAAAATGAAGATAATGAACTCATCCCCACTCGAACAGTTACCGGGTGGAGGATGTGTATCGACTACAGGAAGTTAAACAAGGTCATCCACAAAGACCATTTCCCTATGCCTTTTCTAGATCAAGTTTTAGAACGATTGGCTCACTAGGAATATTTTTTCTATTTCGACGGTTACTCTGGATTCTATCAAATTCCTATACATCCAAATGACCAAGAGAAAACTACTTTTACCTACCCCTTTGGATCCTATGCGTTC
Source organism: Alisma plantago-aquatica (assembly GCA_963693085.1). NCBI lineage: Eukaryota > Viridiplantae > Streptophyta > Magnoliopsida > Alismatales > Alismataceae > Alisma > Alisma plantago-aquatica. The sequence goes on from OY856409.1 coordinate 1,589,109,693, forward strand.
AGAAGAATGCCATTTGGGCTTTGAAATGCGCCTGCAACCTTCCAACGCTGCATGGCAGCCATATTTGCTGGACTAACTGAAACTATTATGGAAATTTTTATGGATGATTTCTCTGTATATGGAGATTCATATGACTCATGTCTAAAGCACCTCTCCCTCGTCCTCAAATGATGTGAAGAAGCACATCTTGTGCTAAATTGGGAGAAATGTCACTTTATGGTAAAAGAAGGCATTGTCCTTGGCCATAGGGTCAGCAACTGAGGAATTGAAGTGGACAAGGCCAAGATTGAAGTGATCTTCAAACTCTATATCCCAACCATTATAAGAGAGGTTCACGCATTCCTTGGTCATGCAGGCTTTTACAGAAGGTTTATCAAAGATTTCTCCAAGATAACCAAGCCTATGACCAACTTGTTACTAAAGGATGCAGATTTCCATTTTGATGAAGAATGCATCAAAAGTTTCAACAACCAAAAGCACGCCCTTACAACAACACCCATCATCCGAGCTCCATATTAGGATCACCCATTTGAAATTATGTGTGATGCCATGTTTTAGGCCAATGTATAGAAAAGAAACATCATGTCATATACTATGCATCGAAGACCCTTGATGAAGCTCAAAGGAAATATGCAACTACTAAGAAGGAACTCCTAGAAGTCATGTATGCGTTTGACAAGTTCAGATCCTACCTCATTGGTTCGAAGGTCGTTGTCTATACAGATCATGTTGCTATTCATTACCTCCTAAAAAAGAAAGATGCAAAGCCTAGGATGATAAGATGGATTCTCCTCTTATAAGAATTTGATCTAGAGATAAGAGATAAGAAAGGTATAAAGAATGTTGTAGCAGACCACTTGAGTCGTATCCACACCCTGGACACTGAAACTACCCCTATTAATGACTCTCTTCTAGATGACCATCTCATGAAAATCTCATAAGCTACTCATTGGTACTCGGACTACATGAACTACCTTGCCGCTGGTGTCATCTACCCCGAATGTACTGGCAATGCATTGAAGAAATTCATGCATGATGTGAGGTAATATCACTGGGATGAGCCATACCTCTTTAAGCTCTGTGATGATGGTCTCTACAGATGTTGTATCACTGAGGAGGAAACCCAACTTATTTTAGAGTAATGCCACTCAGGCCCAGCTGGAGGCCATATGAGTTCCAATAAAACTGCTTTGGAGGTTTTATAATGTGGATTCTTTTGGCCAACCATATCCAGAGATGCATACAATTTTTTCTATCATGTGACAAGTGTCAGAGAACGGGTAACATTATGAAAAGAGATGAAATGCCACTCAAGCTTTGGCAAGAAGTCGAGATTTTTTATGTTTGGGGAGTGGACTACATGGGTCCATTCCCATCCTCACATGGATTTTCCTACATCCTAGTCACGGTTGATTATGTCTCTAAATGGGTAGAGGCCATACCAACCATCACTAGTGATTCCAAACCAGTTATCAAGATTTTCAAAGACATTATATTTCCCCATTTTGGAGTCCCACGCACTGTGATAACTGACGGAGGTTCTCATTTTCTAGAAAGAAACTTCGAAGCACTATTAAGGAGAAATATGGTGTTACACACAAGGTATCCTCCCCCTACCACCCACAAACAAGTGAGTAGGTAGAGGTTTCGAACTATCAACTCAAAGCTATCCTGGAGAAGACAGTAGGCCACAATCAAAAGGATTGGTTAGTGAAAATCAATGATGCCTTGTGGGCTTACCGAATCACTTTCAAAACTCCTCTTGGAACAACACCCTTCTGACTGATCTATGGAAAGTCATGCCACCTACCCGTGGAATTGGAACATAAAGCATGGTGGGCAATAAAACATTTGAATTTTGACATTAAGAAAGCTGGCGAAGCTAGGATTCTGCAACTTCAAGAGTTAGAAGAACTCTGGATCATAGCTTATGAGAATACACGAATCTACAAGGAACGCATGAAACTTTGGCATGATGGTCATCTGAAGAGGAAGGACATTCAAGTGGGAGACCAAGTTCTGTTGTTCAACTTGAGACTGAGGTTATTCCAAGGGAAACTCCGTTCTTGCTGGTCTGGACCATACATTGTCAAAAGCATCTATCCACATGGTGCATTCACCTTATGGAGTGAGAAGTTAGGCAATTTTGTGGCAAATGGCCAACGCTTGAAAAGATATTTCACCACAACTGATACTAGCACTGATGAATCGATGAATCTATCCAAACTGACATATCTACCAGAAAACTGAAGAAATCAAGTCGAGGTAACGACATAAAACAAAGGCGCTTGTCGGGAGGCAACCCGATCCTTAGCTTAGTTTTTATTTTCAATTTTAAATTAGACAATTTTGCACATGGTAGACAATGCATTGCAAGATGCAATCTTACATCCTGATAATTTTCATTTTTTAGATTTTCGATGGAGGACACACATTGATTGGAATGCAACCACATCTGATGGTCCAGCCAACATGAGTTTTCCCCTCCATCTCGGATTTAGAGTTTGCTCAGGACGAGCAAATTTCTAAGTTCGGGGTGGAGGGTGGGTGGTACATACTTTACTTTCCACCCATTCCTATCTGTTTCAGACTTAAGATTTCATCGTTGCAATTTTGAGAAATTTTTTCAAAAATTTTCAAACATTTTTAAGTTCTCAAAGAAGATGTATAGAAACTTGTTGCAATTTTGACGCTTTTGTTTCAATCAAAGCCATTACCTAGCCGGCTATCCCGTTTTTCGATGCAATTTTGAATCATCATACCCTCCTTACTCGAAGCAAAACCTCAAGGGAGACAATTTCTAAGACTAGCCAATGGTTAGAAATCACTGTGTGAAGCTTATGAATCCTAACATCATGATCAGTAAATATGGCGAGTATCAGTCGAACTGAGAGGGATCAAACACATTGTGCTTCCTAATTGACTAGTGGAACAATATCATGGAATCTCCACCGGATCCTCATCAAGACATTATTTGAGAAGAGTAAGATAAGGAGAACAACCCGGTGCATTGAATTGTAAATCAAGTTGCATTCTGATCTGAACTCTCTTCTACACTTCTTCCATCATCTCCGTACCCCTCCATCCATCAAAATGACACAAAAACAGCCAAAATAGTGCCAAACCCTAAGTTCGAGGTGGCACACCTCCTCCTTCTTTATTTTCTTCTTCCATACCCTCTCTATGTAATAGGGGCGTACCACCAAGAAAAGATACCAATGTGAACACACAAAAATGCAATCTTGAGTCGAATAGAGCAGAGATTCGCACAAAAAATATAATATTAATAGTTGCAATCAATGAAATTGCAACCATATAATAAAAATCTCGAGTCGAATAGAGGATAGATTTATTTCTTCCTTCCATACCACCCTTCACTCCCTTTTCCACCTAAAGGCACAATGAATGCCTACCTCATTCCTAAAAACACCAGTGTCAGATTAGGTGCACACTTGTTATTCTACGAGTGTCTCCAAACTCTTATGAAACTCTTAGATATGCTTGATGCTGGAAAAAGTGGAGAGGAAGTGATGTTGGGAAACGTAATCGGGAACAAATATATGGGAAGATGTGCTATGTGATCTCAGGATGTTGAGATGCTTAGTCATACCGAGCAGAAAAGAAACAATCGTGATGTGAAGATGAGGCAATCACACGAGTGAAAGTATTTATTTGGCGATTGTTTCAGATTTTGTGTTACTCGAGGACGAGCAACGTTTAAGTTTAGGGTATTTTGATGAATGCATGTTCATCCGGGCTCAATCACCTCCCTGGCCCAGTTCTTCTTACATTCTCGTGCTTATCAACCATATCTTCTAACATTTTACTTATTTTGGTTTAATCATAATTTTTCCCTATTTTTATTGGATTTTTGCACCTTTGTGCAGGTCATTTGGGCAATGGGCCTTGTCTTCTCGGCCCATTATGGAGCCTTGTTTAACATGGTTAGCAGTGGTCAGCAACCCCTCTTCTCCCTTTGATCGTGATTAACCCTAGCCAACCATGGTCACAGTTATTCATCTACCTTCCCGCGGCTCCCTCTGCTACCATGATCGCGACCACCAAGAGAATCGTGACCTCAACCGGGTCGTGGCCTTCTTCTCCACCCCATGTGCTCGCGATCCTCTTCACATATCTGCTCAAACTGCGGTCGTTGCACCAGCCAGAAAATCGCGACCGGGTCAAGTTGCCAAAAGATCGCAACCTACACCATGCCCAAAAGATTGCGACCAACATCACCTACAACTGCGGGAAGGCTTCCAGATCGCAACCGTGATTCCGTTAGCCATGACCACGGGTCACGCCTGTCTTCAATGCCGTAATCTTCCTCATCCCCTTCACCTTCCTTGCTGCAACCCTACCTCCGCCTGTGGTCGTGAGCAACTAACAGACCCGTGCTGGGATCCATTACCTGCACTCCTCGCATCTATGCCCTCCTGACCTCGGCCCGCGATGGTTCCTGATACCTTATAACTGCGGACACCTATCTGCGATTCTAGTAATCGTGATCTACACCCATTCAACTAACCACGACCAGATCGAGCCATCACAGCCGTGACCTAAACTCCCCAAGAACCGCAGACACCTGTCTCTGATTCCATAGCCAAGACGTCAAAACAAATCATGCCTGCGATCACCTCTGCTAAATACCGCAACCTGCACCACACCAATGGCCACAATCACGTCTTCATGATTGTGACCACTTGAATCATGACCGGGCCCAACTAACTGCGACCGCGGAAAAGGAATCATGACCCCCCTTTCCTTCGTGCACATCACAGCAGCCTTCTTCTCTCTACCTTTACTAACCCTAGATGCAACAACAACGCACCCACGACTCTGCCTCCCTCCATGTCCATCCGCCATCACACCTCCATCTGCCACCCTTCATCACAGTAGCAGAGAGGCCGCGACCATCACCTTCCACCAACTGACCATGATTCAGCAGACCGTGACTTGCTATCAAACAACTGCGATCGCGATCTTGAGTCGGTGCCAACCAGGCCTATAAATAGGACCCGACCCCCTTCATTCAGATCATCATCTTTAGACGCCGTTAGGCTACAGGTCTGTCCTGAGGAGACGATCTCCATAGCCGAGAGCCTACCTCCGTGGTGGTCTTGCACCCCGTTCACCCATATCTGAAGTGGAAACTCAGATCTACAAGCCACTCCATCTAGATCTAGATCTAGATCTAGATCCAGATCTAGACCTGTTGCATCTACATTGTGCCTATGTCACCATCACGTCTACAAGCTACCCCTCCTACTACGAGCGAGGACTACAAGAAGAAAGAGAAGGTGGAGAGAGAAGATCTGCCCTGTCTACCGTGGTGTTCTTCCCTCCTTGTCTAGATCTACCCCGATGTGGCGTAGAAGACCGTTACTCACCCGAGTTGCGACCATCTTCTCCACCACTCTCATGGCATAATCTTCTCTCTCTCTCTTGTTCTTTTTGTTTCTCTCACCATGAGCAAGTAGTTTCCTTTTGCTAGGGTGCAGGGACTATCCCCGCTGCCCATGCTTACATGTCCTTATATTAAACATTCTATGGCATGTATATAACTTTTCATTTCATTGTTAATTGTCGATGTGTGCTTGTGGATTGATCACCTGCTTGCATTTATCTTGTTCTTTTCCTATGTTGCGAGAACTTCAATACGTAGGAGTTGAATGTTGATTAACGCGGTTGACTCCCTGATGAGAAATCGGATGGGATTCCCTGAAGTCGTAAGTGTGTGATCTATGAGGTGACGAGACATCTATCCCACAGTGACGCTTCTATGTGCCTGACGCCCGTACAGGGAGGCCCGCAACTTCATTTGGATATCTGTATCTTCAGAGTGATAAGTATGTGATCCGAATAGTGATGAGACATATGATACCTATGGTGATGCTTACGCGAACTTGATGCCCGTATGGGGGGTTTTGTAGCAACTCTATTTGGATAGTTATATCTTGCCTAGATGTTTGTGATTGGATGTGTTTGCATGTGTAGTGGTGGCAAAACCCGGGACCATACCAGTGATTCCATATCATTAATCTTTAATCAACTTTTAACCCTGCTCTTTAATTTCCTCACATTTAGTTTTATTAAACTCAAATCAACCAACCTTTGTTCTAAATATTAGTATTGATTCAACTAGATTCAACTAGTAAAAGATTCTTAAAAACATTGTCCCTTGGGATTTGATCCTTAACTATATTGCGATAAGACCCGTCCGCTTGCGGGTGGTATTATTGTACAAGGTTTTGGTAAAAGCTTAGGGATTTCAACCCTAAGTGAGTTCGTTAGTACGATAATAGACCACGTCACTTTACTGTTCTAAAACCACAATAAAGTTTTTATAAGTATGTGTGTGATGCAAACATTGCATCCAAGATATGATAGGTTTATTTAGGAAATGTTTATGATGTAATTGTTATTTACTTGGTATTTACCCCATTAGCCAATCCTCTAAAAAAATGGTAAAATGATATTTTCATTTGTCAACTTTAGGTTTCTCTTAGTGTTAGGGTTTTGGAAAGGGAGTGCAACAAAATAAAAAACAAAATATTCCCTTTAATTTTAGTCATGGGATATGTTGTAGCTATAAACCAACAGTGAATAAAAGACATAAGAAGGGATAAAGGTTATATCTTGGTGCACACTAGTTTTTCAACACCTAGATGTGTCTCTTGTTGGTGAAGAACTTGATCTTCTGGATCTAGATCCATATTTGACACCAATAAATCTGTATAGATCTATAAGAGATCTAGATTGGCCACCAAGATGTTGGACATTTATCTTCTTTGCAACACCTTGATGTCATCTTGTAGATTAGCTTATCCAAGCCTCCGCACAAGTGCTTCGGCTTCTACTTTGTTCACACGGATGAGGAAGAACATAGTGCACCCCATTGTCCACTAAGTTGAAGAGGAACAAGAATTTTTGACATGCTAGTTGTCCCGGTACTCCCTTCTTCTCCTATATCAGACAGCAATCCTCAGGGTTTCTTCCTCTCTCCAAAAGATAAGTTTTATTACCAACTATCTCACAAGTTATCTCAAGTTTTGTATCAAACCCTTTGGGTCATGCCCCTTTATATAGGAGGGTATGGGCTTGAATAACCCTCATTCCAATCCCTTTCTATATCACAATCCTAAAAGTACTCCGATCTTGAAAAACTCATACTAGATTATGATCTACTGATCATGTTACCTAATCAACCAATGAGGGTCTAATCAACCAATCAGGTCAGATCTAGATCTAAATGACTTTCTAATTTGAGACTTTCTTTGTTACATTTTTATCAACCAATCAAGTGTGTCTTGTAGAAAACTCAGTCGACCAACTAACATCAATTTATCCATTGACCCAACAATCCTTTTGGCTGATCAGACATTTTAGTCACCTAATTAGATAGGAAATTAGATTGTTTATGATTTAGAACCGTTCTAATCACTTGTTTGATTGTAAACTTCAATTCCTTCTTAGACACTTAATGTGTGTGACTCTATACACTCTTAATTATGTTGGTAGTGATGTTCTAACAAAATAAGTAAAGATTGGTGACTAGCCACAAATCATTGCCACCCCAGTAATAGGAATGAGTTCAAGAACAACTACAACATGTAAAGTGACCAATGTTACCATGACTATATAATCCCTTTTTCATGTATATCTAGACTGAAACTAAGGTATGGAATGCTATCCTCTTAACATTCAATCTATTTCCTTGAACTAGGGGAGACTAGTCGAGATAGTGTCAGCTCAATATCATATATTGACTCACATGGGAATGGTCATGGATTTCATAATCTTTCTTATCAAGTGGCTGGGATATCACTCCCAAGGAGGGATAAATTCCCTCTAGATCACTCACAATATTTACCATGTGTGACAATGTACCCAATCACCACCTTTTTGTGACTAGTATTTTAGAGCACGTTGGGTTAGTGTCAAAGTACATAAAACAACATGTGTCACTATAGTGATTTCAGCTCTAAGTATCAATGTCACCACTTTCACATGGAGATATGACTGTAACATGCCATTACATGACTTCCATGTGTTAATCTCAAGGTAAGTCTATCCAATAAAACTTGTTTTCTTTAAATGACCCATGTATCATAGTTGATATCCAATATGTAACATACTCAATCTTGGCTATCCTGAATCTAGAAACCCTAGTCTCGCGACTGGGAATCTAGTATGCTTGATACTTATATTTGAGTAAACAAGGATAGATCTTAACCCTAATGCTCATGCTTGTACCCTGATGAACATTTTAATGCATATAACTTCAAAAACACTAGTATAACCCTAACCCTAGATGCAGGTGATCCTAACCATACTTTCGATAAGTGAACCATAATAAGATGATTTTTTTGGACATGTGGAACCTAACTTGGACTTCATATGTGTTGTTTAGGTGTATGTGATGCATAATGGTCATGTTGACCTAAACCCTAAGTGGTGATCATCTAACCCTAACAAGTACATACTTGGTGACATTCATGATACATTAGTGACACTAGGTGCCATAATCACATTACATGTATTAATACACATAGATTGGACCTAATTACATGATAATCACTTCATATGTAAATGAGTTCATGAAATACCTAATATATGTATCATTGATCACTAATACACATAAATTGACCTAAATGTGACTGCTAAAAACTGGGTGTGTATAAATGTGAATACGTGTTAGGATGGTATCTAATGTGCTATTATGTGTAATGGAATAATTTCATTATGTAGAAATTAGTACGGTGCCATTATTTGATTAATATTGACATTAATGGACCTATTGAGTAATTTCTTAGAATAACTTAAATCATGTAAGATGATATCATGAAAACTAGTTTGTAGTAAGATAATGATAAAGGGACTCTAAAATTTTGAGGATAATGTTGACATATAATCATAAGTTATGACATATTTGTACAACAAAAAAAGTTATGACATATTTGAGTTAAATCATAATTGTACTCATACAAGATTATTTCAAACCTCAAATATAAGTGCATAATTTTCTTCTTTGGGTCCTAATTATCTACGATGCAAGGTTTTAACCTAATTGGGGAACTCTATCTATCCAAAATTAGTTGGGAAAGAAAATACTAACAATAATACCTACCTAATATAGTCCTACTATGGTTTTGATTTCAATTAATGTCATGCTTGTTTCCTGATCTAGGCTGGACTCTAGGTCTGTGTCATGCTCATCTCTTCACCATGTTTCCTGTCTGTGTCTGGACTCTACAATTTGATGGGAAATTGGCTCCTTCTTCCTAGAGATATTTCTATATTTGCTCCCCCTCTCTCTTAGATTCCATGCTATCCATTTCCCTCACAATTTTCCAAATCAATTGAGATCAAATTTTATTAGGTTTCCTACCCCATTATCCAAAATAAAGAAGGGGTCTTCATATCCCTTGTTTCCACTTTTCGACGCGACTCCCTCTCTTCCATAGCCTCTCAGTTTATAAATACATACCCAAAACCTCTGCACATCATACATGAATAGTTGGGGCCTATTTTGATCATTGTTGTCTCACACCTATTTCTCCCATCACCATCTATATGTGGAGAGCTACCATATTCCACTGTTGTTCTTCAAATATCGAGATGGATTCTAGAGTGTGGGGTGTGCTTTTTGTGTCTTTTGAATGTTCAGGAAGCTTTGATTCATCTTCTATGGTGTGCATTCATCTTTCCCCTGTTTGATTTCTAACACATTGTTCCTAAAATTAAGGTGTGATTTGATTATTGTACTCACGTTTTGGTTTCAGTTCTCTCATTAAAAAATCCATGTGATCAGTCTGAACTCGCTTAGATCATTGGAAGGTTGTGTTTTTCATCAGATTTGGATTTTCAACCTTCCAATATCTTACTCCTTGTTAGACATGGGATCGAGGTTGGCTTGAGGTGCAGTGCACCTCATACATTGTTCTTTGTGCTCTTTTAGTTTACTAGAGTCTTGGGGACACATTGGTATGGTTGATAGCAAATACTAGCGATGGGAGTTTAGATTTTGATATGTGTGGAGAAGTCTTCTGAAGCACAATTTCCTTTTGTGGAGAAGCCAGACAAGGAATATGAGTTCCTTGAGTTTTATAATACAATCCCTATTTTGATTTTATTTATGTCACACATATAATGGGCATGTTTGTCTTCCCCCTTCTTGATTTTTATTTCATCACACGAGCTTTTATCATCCCAATTTACATGTATGTCCTATCACACTCTATGATTTTTAGATCATATTCAAGGGTACCATGGTCTTATGATTTATGTATTTTTTTGAAAATGTCAATAAATGGATAAAACTTAGAGAAATCATAATTAATGCTTTGATTTTCCCAAAAATGTGTAAAACTATCATCAAAAATTAGAAAATAAACATGATGTGATTGTATAGGTTTCATAACCTAAATACAATGTAATAAGAATGCAAAATTTTAGGGCTTATAATACACATCCTAATTAATGATTTGCATCTAATGTAATATTAGGTGAAGAAATATCCCAGTTGGATCCAGTACTAGACTTTGACTTTGGATATGCATTTTTAGGAATGGTGCACCCCCTTCTAAATCACATTGGACAATTTTTTATTCTCTCTCTTTGACTTTATTGTGACGTATTATCTTAAATGTCACATGTTCATATATAGAGTTGATTTTATTGGTTCCATACTCTTGAAATTGGTCTTACATATTAATCTAATTGCAAATTGAATCCTATTTTTGTATATTTTGTTGTTTCATTCAATTTACACCTGAAAGAATTTATTGACCAATATTCAATGGAAAACCCTAATTTGCCACATGTTGGCCATTAGTTGTAATATTGATCATGTTTATAAATCTTTATGATGTCTTTTTAATATGAATATTATATTGTGATCTAACTAAATTGATGCTTGTATCTCTATTTATAATGCATGTTTTGTTTGAATAACTTTTATAATTTACACACTAGGTGGTGTGTCCCCCTGTTATGTGTATTTCCAATAGAGGACGCAAATGGAGATTCATGTCCCTAGATAATTGTGTTGTGATGCCATTACTCCCTGAGAGATTATGGTCAAGATCCCATAATATGTGGATATGGTGGTGATGTCATATACCTTGTCATGATAATCTGCATGCATATTTCTTATTACTTATTTGTTGTTATCTGATTTGAGATTTAAAGGCAAGAATTGTTAATTTAGACCTTATTGTTTCTTCAAATATTCTCTTTGTCTTACTATAAGAAGAATTGTTTTAATATACAATTGGAGAGTCTTTCTCTCTTTTGTTTGGGAAGCCTTTTTAAATTATTTTTTGTCCTATTTCTCCAAAATTGTCCATCATTCTTATATGCACATACTAGATTTTATGCTGACAACATCCACTTTGTCTTCTCTTATGGAATTTGCATCAAACCCCTAGGTGGAGAGCAAGGAGTTTTAGACCAAAGTTGATCAGAACTTATCCATGTGTAGCTGATCTTGCTTGGGAGGTGGATTGAAGTGGTTGGTTTACCCACTGTGGCATATTTCCTATAGTTTCCTTTTATGTACACCTTGCATAGTGATGAACCATGATAACATAAATATTTTAATAGTTAGATTTTTATCTTTAGGTGCTACACTTAATGGTGAATGATACAATACATACTTGAATTTTAGTTTATCATCATTTGCAAAAAATATTACCAAATTTGGCATTGGATGGTTTTCTATTATTTTCATTGAGTAAGTGGCTCTTCTCTTGGGTCCCACTCCTTACACAACATCACAACTAAAGAGACATAGTCATCACTCACCATACATGCTAGTCTTATGTATTATAGTTGTTCTATAATATCCACAATAGTAATCGACTAGGTACATAACAAGAACGAGTAATCTTATCATGCATATGATCTCATGTTTAGGTTCTCAACCCAAACCATATGTCATCAAGTCTAAACATTGTTGGGACATTATTAGTTTTATACATTATCTTAATACTTAAACAAACATAACAAGTGGAATTACCATTTATAATCAAATCAAGTACCAAATATCCCCTTTAACAAAATCACATGATTTCTCTTAGGGCATATAGCCAATAGTCTCCCACCTTGTACTAGATCCAATCACTTATGAACCTAAGTCCAATCAATCTAAAATGACCATCATGTTTCTACTATGAAAGTGCTTAAGTCAATGGATCAACAACATTTCTTTCACTCTATAAAGCTTTATATTTCCTCATTGTATGATCTCACATATGAGATGATAATGACTGAGTATGTACATGGAGAACTAATGTGATCTAGGTTCCTTACCTTGTGGAATAGATCCATTGTTTATGAAGTAAAGTTGTATTGCATTTTCAAAGGTTGGAACCACCCCAAGTTCACTAATTAACTTCTTGATCCATAATGGTCCCTTTTTTGTGCTAGAGTTAGCAATGTATTTGATCTCTATTTTAGAATCAACCATGCCTCTTGCTTGGAACTCTTCCAGCTTACAACTCTACCATTTAGGCAAAACACAAATCCTAATCGTGATCAATAGTCATCCTTGTCAATTTGGAAGCTTGTCTTAGTGAAACCTTTTACAACCAATTCTTCCTCACCACCATAAATTAGAAATTGATCCTTAATTATTTTCAGGTGCACAATGATGTTCTTTAATACTATACAATGACGACCAATTGAATCCAACCGATACCTTCTCTTCATGCTTAAATGATACAAGACATGTGGGTGTGTACAAATCATTTCATACATGATATATCCGATTTCTGATGCATATGCAATCTTACTCACATTCTCTCTATTCAAAAGAGTCGATACATTTAGTTTTATAGAGACTTATTCCATGATACAAGGGCTAGTTTCCTCTCTTAAAATTTTGCATGCTAAACCTCTTTAGCACTTTCTAAATGAATGTACTTTTGCTTAGGCCAAGAAGCTTTCTATTTATATATCTATAGATCTTGATTTTTAGAATGTAGGCCACTTCACCTAAGTCCTTCATGGATAAGGTATTATCAAACCATGTTTTAACCAATTGTACAGTAGGGATGTAATTTTCCATCATAAGTATGCCATCTACCTATAAAATGAGAAATACAATCACGGTCCCACTAATTTTCTTATAAACACAAGGTTCAACTGCATTTTGGAAAAAGGCACATTGTTTGACTATGTCATCAAAACGATGATTGCAACTCCGAGATGCTTTCTTCAACCCATAGATTAGCCATTGTATCTTAATGGGTGGTGTCATGTGCACATTCTATAGAAGATTCCCATTAAGGAACATTTTTGGTATGTATTCCTAGAGAGCCAATCATATGATCGATGTAATGGCATAACTTGTAAATGATTTGATTAATGATAAAGGCTTGCCTCTAATTTATTCTATTTTTCAGTTATGAGATAATGAAGTAACATAATAAATGTCTAGAGAATGTTATTACACAATGACATATGTCTTCAAGTACATGACTTGAAGCAATGAGATCGTACATATGTTAAGAGTACATACATTCTTGTTATGTCCCTAGTCAGATGGTATTGCAGAAGGATGATAGACAACAATGACTCATAATACTAGAGTGTGTGTTTGTTGATGACACAATCACATTAGTCATGATATGTGATATCAAACCAAGCACATAGATACTTGTTAGAGAATAGTGTATCAGATTGACCCACCATAAGAGTGATACATGGAGACCATAAATGGTAGTAAAATCATCTCTTATAGTGTTGGTGATGATTGTGGTTCTTAGAACTTAAGTTGCTACACTCATCACATGTCGTTTGGTATGCTTTGACATCATCCACAGTGATCCTGAATAAGGGTTGCCATAAATGTAATTCTCGGATGCCCTTGACACATGGGGATGATTGTGAGTGATGTAGGTGGTATTATCCCCTCCTACAAGAGTATGATATCCTAGACACTTGATTAGCGAGACTAGGAAATGCATGACCATACTCATGTGAGTCAATATGTGATATTAATCTTACTTATATCTTAGATAGTCTGCTCTGGTCAAGGAACATAGATTAAATGTTAAAGAGGATGACCGATCCATGCCTCGAGTTCAATTTGGATATTAGTGACAAGGTAACTACACAAACACTATAACACCAATAAAAGATTTTAGGTTGAAGTCATTCTCTAACTTTCTATTTACTTAGGTAGCAATGATGGGTGACTAGGCACCACTCTTTGCTTGTGATGTCAAAATTGGTTATGGACATTCACTGCCAATGTAATATGGGACCGATAGGGTGATATACATAGGAATTCACTTAGAATAGGAGTTTATTCATGAATGCTATTTAAATTGACTCCTAAAGTGTTTAGGTATTCAATTTAAACAACAATTAACTGATTGGACTCTGATCTGGCTGGTTCAAGTATTGAACTGACCGGTTTGAGTGTCAGGTTGATTGGATATTGTGTTGGATAAATTCTGGATGAACCATGGCACACATCGACTGGTTCACTGAGTGAACCGAACAGATCATGGTTGTGAGACAACCTTTTCATGAGATGAACCACCCGGTTCACAATAGTGATTCAATTGCATCAAGGATTAGTATTGACGACATGTCATGCATTAGTTGGATTAGAATTGCCAATACAATTGTGATTGGGAAACATGATGAAATGACCTGTTTAGTGGGTAAACTGATCGGCTCATATGTCAACCGATCAGTTCACATATGAGGTGATCATTTTGTCTATCACAAGTTGTGAAAATTCATGAAATTCTGGTCCCTTCCACTCCGACATTGATTGGGAACACTAACCCTGACCCACCTATAAATAGAGGGGTATTGGGGGCTTCCTAGAGACACAACTCTATTGCTTTTGAAAATTATTTGTCTTCTCTAGTTGTGGTAACTGAGAGAACCCAAGCAAGTCCTACCTCATAAGGGAGGGATAGCAAGGGAGAACAACTGTGGGATACAAAGTTGGTGACTAGTATGCCAACCTAAAGGAACAACTCCTTCTTGTCCATTCTACTAGAACAAAAAGAGTTCTCGGTGGTCCATGTGGACTACTCTAGAGGCATGGATACTTTTCCCGCTAGGAGGAGAATGTCAACCTATTATCTGTGGTGATCAACCAAGAGGCTGACACAGATGATAATCGAGTGTGACTTTAGGAAAGGGCGTGCGAACATGACAAGGAGATTGTCATTGGACTTTTTCCAAGACTTGGTATATACTCTAAACCATCCTTTACATTGCATAGTTATTGACATGATCCATTAGTTTAAGGGGAATATGGCTGTTAAATTTTTGTTTCCACTTCCTTCTCTGTCATCATGTTTCCCTACAATGGTATCAGAGCCACGTTAATTTACTATGTTTTAGGATAATTGATATGATCAAAATTTTCATTTTCTTCATTTATTTATTGCATACAATGTGTATACTTAAATTCATTAATGTGTATATCTAATTGAACATCACATTGCAAAGTTTTATATATATATATATATATATATATATATATATATATATATATATATATATATATATATATATATATATATAAAGTGAGTCTTGGTGGTGGATGTGAAGCATAGTTTTGGACAATAACCATATATTTGTGCATGGTTGTGTGGTTGGTTTTATCTCGATTTGCATATCGAGCCTCTACCTTATATTCCAATTATAAAAGTATTGTTCTCTCTGACCTATGCCCCTCTCAAATGTAACTCGAGGTTTCTCTTACTCAATGTAATATGTAATAGCATTAGGATAGTTTATTTTCTTGTTAAGACGATGAAGAAGACACTCAACATAGACCAACTGACCACCTCAGAAGGTGAGATGATTGGTTGGAGGATCGAGGAGGATGAGCCGAACCAATCGAGGGGTAGACTCGGCTGATTGATTGGAGGACCCAGAAGATGGTGGACCATGTACTAGACGATCGGTGTGACGACAAACTGATTAGCTAAGAGGTGAGTGGGTCAGTTCAAAGGTTGAACCGATCAACCCATATTGGAAATCACAAATCTTCATCAACAAGAGGTTTCTACATGAGATGTAGACCTTGGTGGTGGTAATTCCTTGTGGCTCCAAGGAATTACAATAGAATGGCCATAACCATCACTTATGTTTATTGCATGAATTCTTTGGGAATTATAACATGTATATGGTATGTGCTATATATGTGGTGATTGGATAATGTATATATTTATAAATACAAACTCCCTCAATAATATATTATGTCTTAGATTCTTCCCATTAGCAAAACACATGAAAATCTTGATCGACCAAGCGTGTTCACCCCAAGGGTGGTACATTGTATATCTTATGGAAGTGTGATGATAATAATGTGGGCCTACCAAGAAGGGTGTATTATTATCATGTTGGATTTTGGGTCAGGCATAACTGTGTGTCCTTAATGAGATTAAGCACCAAAGGCATGCATATGACTTTGGAAAAGAGTTGCACATATCATCTATCCAAGAATTGCCTAAGATGCAAGTGGCAAAAGTTGCCTACCTTAATGATTGACTATTGATGTGGGAGTTGGCCGGGTAATAGTTGAATTATTTTGTATCATAGCTCGCTAGAAGGTTGTACACTGCAATCTTCCAAATTGATATTTGGGGGTATCAATTTGAATAAAATAGTAGGAGCAGTATTAATTAAAGGCCTAATTGAATATCATCAAATTTAAAATCAAATAAAATCAAAAAGGGTTTTTAACAAATGCAACATTTTTCTCTAGTAGAATTAAATGGCAATAAGATCATCATTGCGGTTGGTCCTTAGGAAGGACTGATCTAACTAAACAAATTTCCACTTCTAGTTTTGAAATTTGAGAAGGGTTCTCAATGAAGAGTGCAAACTTTATGTCCTAGAAACAACAATGCCTAGAATATCTGCTCCTGATGCACTAGGGATGAGTTGGATGCTTACTAGAAGCATGCCAATGATGCATTGGATATAAACTCCTTATGGTAAGCTACATGAACTATGAGTTGCATGAGTAGTGTGAGGACATGGGGATACTTGAGGTGGTAACACATCTTAAAGAATTGAACCATATGCACACAAAGCAAGAAAGGTACAATATCACAAAGGTGCTCTTTGATTGTAAGATGACACAGGGAAATTCAGTAGAGACCTATGTGCTCAATATGATTGGACATGTGGAACATCTAGAAAAATTGGGATTCTCCTTGAACCAAGCGTTGGCCACATATATGATTTCACAATCATGGCATGAATCATATAGCCACTTTATTGAGTGTTACCACTTGAATAATATGGCAAAACCACTATCAGATTTTCTTGGCATGTTGATGAATGTCGAAGAAAAAATGAAGAAGGACAAATCCATGATGGTGATCGGTGGAGTTGAGTCCAAGGATGAAAGCAAGGCCATGAAGAATTTTTACACTAAGCCCAAATCCAGATTTTCAACACTCAGGATAAGGAGAAAGAAAAGTACAAGAGGAATCTATCCTTGGTACTTGAAGGAATTCAGGAAGAAGAATTGGGGACGGTGCTCTCCACTTTAGGTATATACATTATTGAGATAAACTTATCTACTTCTTCATCTTAGGTACTAGATACCAGATATGATCTCACATATGCTCGAATAAGCATGATCTAAAAAGAAGTAGACCTTTGGGAAAGGACGAGGTTGAACTGTGAGTCACAAATGGAGCAAGATTTGATGCCACTGCAGTTGGAACCTATAGTTTATTGCTGCCCACAAGGCTTTTAGTAGAGTTAGTGAACTACTAATATGTACCTGCCATAAAAAGAAACACCATTTATGTATCTTGTATGGACAAGGATGCATATGAATGTCATAATAAGAATGGTCAATGTTCTATTTCAAAAGATGGGATCTTTTATGGCAATGCCCCAATGTCTTATGGCCTTTATTTGCTAAATCTAAAGATATATGTTTATAATGTAAATACTAAAAGAGTAAAACATAACAACTAAAAAAAACATATCTTTGGCATTATCGTCTAGGGAACATAAATGAGAATTGCATATCTAGACTCCATAAAGATGGTTATCTGGACTCTTTTGATTTCATATCAATAGAGACATGTGAATCTTGTTTGTTGGGCAATATGACCAAGACTCCTTTGATTGCTAACAATGAGAGGGCTAGTGATCTATTTGGACTCACTAGTGAACGTACACGTGCACATGCACGTGATATATAAAATTTGTTGGAAATGTGGGGGTTGGTTGTTTGAAAAGAGAGAATCAAGGAACCGTTTCCATGAGATGGAGAGAGAAATATAGAATTAAAGATAATAAAAGTTAATAGGAGAGTGTGGGAATAAATATTTGTAGGAGTAAAATTCCTTGAAAAAAGGAGAGAAGAGAGTGAATCAAGGAGAGTACTGCATCAAACTCGCTCTTTTTATAGTAGTATAGATACATACTGATGTGTGTGTCCCTTTTAGAACAACTACCACAGGTCGGTATCAATACTTCATGACCTTCACTGATGACTTCAGTAGGTACGGTTATGTTTACTTGATGAAACATAAGTCTGAAACTCTTGAAAAGTTCAAGGAGTTTATGAATGAAGTACAGAACCAACTTGGAAAAAGTATTAGGGCACTCTATTCTGATCGAAGTGGAGAATACTTAAAATACGAGTTTGAGGACCTTCTGCAAGCATGTGGTATCTATCACAATGGACTCCACCTGGAACACCACATCATAATGGTGTATCATAAAGAAGGAATTGCACATTGTTAGATATGGTGCAGTCAATCATGAGTTTATCTGAACTTCTGACTACCTTATGGGGTTATGATCTTGAAACTTCCACCTTTACACTAAATCGAGTACCATCTAAATCAGTTTAAAAGATACCATATGAGATATGGTATGGGAAGTGTCCTAATGTGTCTTTTATGAGGATTTGAAGATGTGGAGCTTATGTGAGGAAAATATTTCGTGAAAACCTTAGCCCTAAATTTGATAGATGTTATTTTGTTGGATATCCTAAGGAGACCAAAGGATATTACTTTTATTCCCTATCTGACAACAAAGTGTTTGTTTCTAGAGATGTTGCATCCCTATAAAAGGAATTTATTTCCAAAGGAATCAGTGGGAGGAAAGTGGAACTCGAAGAGGTCTGAGACCAACTAGAAAGCATTAAAATAATAGATGTATAAGAGGAACAAAGAGAATCACAAAGTGTTGTGGAATCTCAAATTCCTCACGTAACATAGGTACCTCATAGATCTAGTAGGAGACACCTTGAACCTGAAAGATTTGGATATCATGTGACTCGGGGAGGCACTGAGTTGGTCATAGATGATGAGTCAACAATGTGTTTAGGAGCTACTAACACTAGTAAAAATTGGGCCATTATTCACGAGTGAGTCCTGTCACAAATCCCTCTCTAGAGGCCCTCACAAATAGGGACGGTTGAGGGTCTGGCCCTCACAAATGGTCCGTGAAGAGAACTCACGTGACAAATACCAGTGGCCCTCACGAATACAATTGTCACGGACCAACTGACCCTCAAGAATGTTACATTGAGGGACTATTTAGCCTTCATAAATACATTTTTGAGGGACTATTTAGCCTTCATAAATACATTTTTGAGGGACTATTTAGCCTTCATAAATACATTTTTGAGGGACTATTTAGCCTTCATAAATACATTTTTGAGGGACTATTTAGCCTTCATGAATACATTTTTGAGGGACTTGATGGTCCTGGAGAATATATTTTTGAGGGGCTATGTGGTCATCATGATTTGGTTATTGATTATTGAATGATTTATTAAATGTTAATTAATTGTTACTATAGTGAATATCAAATTTTAAATGAAAACTTTGTATACATAACCTCAAGCAATATTTTTATACTAATTCACATGACATCATAAGAAGATTCAACACCAAAATGACACATAAAAATGTTAAATAACCTCAAACCAAATTTTGTTATTGAAGCAAAATATTATCCATACATTGCGTGCTCAACGTTGATATAAATAAAGAGTACATATGGTTTTAAAATTTGAGATTGATGACAATCAACATATCATGCTAGAAACTCTTAAGATCTATAATGTCTCCATATTCCTTCAAATGGTGTTGTGTTCTTCATCAATGCCAGGCCTCATACGGTTAGGTACTTGAATATTCTTCTCCTAAAAATGACAAATCATTATATTAATAGAATTTAAAGTTAATACATAAATCATAGTACAACAAACAACTTACCCTTATATTTCAGTTTTGGTCTACTCCAAGGTGAATTGTCCGTCGAAATCCATCATTAAAAGTAATTCTACCCTATCAATATAAATACAAAAAGGAATCAGAGTGAGTGCGAAGTAGAGATAAATGTAAGTGAACCAACATAGCAGTAACATTTTGATAAACTATTCACTAATGGTAAGACTTAATTTTTAATTGGAAAAAGTCCTTACAGATGAAGCTGTGTGAGTTAAAATAGAATCTAAAGATAGATTCCAGATCAACAGAACCACAACCTGTGGCGACATGCAAAAAGGACTTATTTCATTTCAGGGGCTTGTTGGTAAGTTCTAGAGTTTTAGTCACAAAGGTTGCAACAACCAAGGTTTTTAGTGGATTGCTATAAATACCATCCTCAACGTATTTGTCCATGAAGAGTTTTTGTTATTGAATTGCTTTTTGGAAAGCAGTCCTTCTCCTACATTGGTCTGCAATATTTTACAAAGCATTGGTGAAAAATCCCGATCTAATGCAATAGTCCTGCACAAATATCCAGCAATACATGCATTCTATAGAAGATTATGGACCTAACAAAGGAAGTTGTAACATTACGTCATTCTACATTAATCAATATGGCAAAGTTTTGTCTTTCCCCAACTTCCTGCTTATAGAATTATTCTTTTGGACATTTGCTTCGGGAAACAATTAGTAATACTAATTTCCCTTTTTGCATGTCGCCACAGGTTGGGGTGTGTCAACTCTTATTTCCAATCACACATGCATACTACATACTAAAGTTAAATACAATTACAATGTTTATTTGATAAAACAGATGCATCATTTTACAAAATAAACATAAACTTTGATTCATATATTACATGAATCTAATCTTTCAATCTATACAAGTGAACATATTCCAGTAAAGAAATTCCAGTAAATATTATGTGTGCTATTATGCAGTTCAATACATTGTCTATTCAATTACATCCTCAGCAAAGCAATCCATTTTTTTATGATCCTGATTGCCCTTTCCCTCATTTTCCCATTCAATATGATGATATGTAGCTATTAATAAACGTTTATACTCGTAAAGAAATATACCTAGGCAAGGAGGCACATTTTCTATCAAGCAAACCCTACTGTTCAAAATATACAGATATATACGTGCAGACATACATGTATAATATATATATGAACAGAAATGAATTCATAATTAGAGTTGAACTCAACAAGGAAAGGGCCACAAACCAATTCAGACCCATATTACAACGCAGAATAATAAGAATACCAAATATATGTTTTTGAACAATTCCCAACAATTTGGAGCAGCTTGGACAGCCAAAAGTTAAAAACAAAGTAGATAGAGTTAGCCCATACAGAGAGTGGCCATTCCCAAGGTTATTAATATCAACAGCCCCTTAAGAAAATGACTCCAAAGAAGGGGACAAGCAGGGGACAAGGGCATCTGGAGCAGAAATAGTAGGCAATAACAGTATTCATCATCACAATTACTGCCATCTTTAAAGTTCATGGAGTGTTGGTGCACAAGTAGGTATAACCTAGAGAGTGTTGGTCCACTCAGAAGTAGGCAAAAGATTCACTCTATTCCTAAGCAAAATCTGGAACGACCACTCTATATTAATTACTCAACTATTAGTTATTTAGATAGTCTAGAAAATAGAGGTTTGATTCAAAGTTTAGACTAAACATGTGCAACTTCTTCAACACTAACTAAAGAAAAGTCACTATAAACTTTGTATCTAAAATATTATGAATTGAGGCTTGACCAAGATATGGCTAAAATGTAGATAAGCTGAAATGAATTACTTACAAGATTTAAACGCTGATTTCTTGGTGTGAAAGACATCGATGAAGATGTGGTTGGTGTGTTCTGCATTTGAGGATAACTTTGTCGATTATTACCAGAAGAAGGGGACCAACTTTCAACTGTAGCCTTTAATAAAGTGTACATGTTAATATTCTTATGTGTATGAATATTGAAAATAATCTATAGCTATAATGAGTTACCTGTGGCTGAAAGATCCGTGGATGTCCATTCTCCCTTGAATTGCATTGTATGGAAAGTCTGCCTACTCCATTCTCCCTTGAATTGCCTTGTATGGAAAGCATGCCTACTCCAGTCTCCCTTGAATTGCTTGAATTGCTTTGTCTAGAAAGTCTTCCTAAGCCATCCCCGCTTGAATTATTTTGGCTGGGAAACATGCCTACATCTGCACCATTACTTGTATTGTCTTGTATGTGAAAAGAACCCACATCTGACGTATTTGTTCCACTTTGCATGTGTAATACACATGTAGTATTCTGATTGGGGTATTCAGCTGCACAATCAACATTAATACCGCCATCCTATAACAAATACATCAACAATGTCAAAAAAAAGTATATATTACATTGACATAGACAACTGAATCTGAGTTACCTATGATTGATTGTACCAAGTCATTATTTGGGAGACAGAGTTCTTCAATCCATTTACTGTTTCTTCAAGTTCCTTAAGTTTATCCTGAAATAGAAAACAAATTACAAACATCGATCTAATAGACTAGTTGTAACTAATAGTTCAAGTTTATTTATAATCCAACATACATCCTTTGCATTGCTTTCCTCAAGAAGCATTTCATATCTTAAACGGGCAGCTTTTCCCCTATGTCCTATCTCTTTGTGCCCAATTCCAATACCTCGGATCCTAGCCTTTTTGGAAGGATTTAAAACTTGCAAATAAGCATCACGTGTTAGATTATCAACACTTCTAGGATCTATTTCTTCTTGGTTTGCTACTTGGTTTTCCACAATATGCAAGATTTCAAGCTGTAATTAGAAAGCATCATAAAAGGAAAGCATAAATTGAGATATCTAAGCATATGTGGCTTTGTAGACATCATAGTAAAGCAAATATCCATTTTCTAACCACTTCTAGGCTTTTGTCGTAAACTTTTTCCAAAAAATTGTTAAGAGGCACAACGGATTGATCTTCACTGACCTACACATGATAGATAACATAAAGACAAGTGTCCATTATTATATGTTCAACTCATACTAAGAAAGACAAGTGTCCATTATTAATACCATTTCTGCCCGATAACAACTCCATGGCTTTGATCCTGTGGTATGATCCATCACTTTTTTTGCTCTGTTTGCCTTGTTGATATCGGAAATTTTCTAAACCACAAGAAACATATAATTAGAAAAGGTAGATAGGTATACATGCAAGTTATATGAAACCATTGTACCTTAGACTTCTCGGTTCCCCATTCTTTAACAAGATTTTTAAACTGGTCCATATCTATGGAAGAATTTTTCTCAACTTTCTTCAGCATCAATTCTGGTTCAATCTTGTACTTTTCGTAGTAATCTTTCTTTACATGTGCCCTCCACACTGTTATCCCTCTACTAATGTGTTCATCAATGTGATTCCATGCATTAGGTTGACTACCTAAATCGAAGTATTTCTACAAAAACATAGAAAAACATTTGTTGGTCTTTCTATGAAAAAGATTACTTTAGATATAACAATCATACAATTTGTTGGTCTTTTTATGAAAAAGATTACCTCAATAAATGGTTTTCTATCTGCAAAAGCTTGTTCTGGTTGTTCGTTCCACTTCAAGTCTATATGCCATATGTGTGGTTTCCTTGCTAGCATATGACAATAACGATTCAATTTGGCACCATTCTCCCCAATAGCATTTCCTTCATCATCCCATTGGACCTTGTGACGTGGCTGCCCTTGCTTAGGAAGTAGGCTTTGCTCACTTGCAGGCCCACGTCCATACTTCCTATTCTCTTGTTCATCCTCAACATTTTCTTCAACTATTACATCATTTTCAATATTGTTGGACAGTAGAGTAGGTTCGTCCTCACAATTTTCTTCAATTGTGGATGGAGGGACAGCAATAGATTGACTCGGTGTGTTGTTACAACTAGATCTAGTGAATCTTCTTCCTGCCATCCTTCAATTGACAAGGAAAAAAAAATTAGATTATTAGTGCAGAAATGTCAGTAACAAAAGTAGTAGCTACATTTGAAAAACAAATAAATTGCGGAGAATATGAGACACCAACATATGAATATTCAACATTTGAAAAACATATAACTTGTAGATACCTTGGTTTCATATCCCAAAAAAGAATAATGATGTCCTACTTGCTGGTATATGAAACAAGACTAAATAAATTGCAAAGAATATGCCATATAGTAACAGTTTGCCAAAAAAATGCAATACAACATATTCCCCAAGTAAATTATTCTAGACTTGCAAACAAAACACAGATTAATGAACTAAACATTAGCCCCATCATTCTTTTTTTTAGTTCTATCAACAAAAGATCCCTCAGTGTCACTCCTCGTCCAAGACACATCACTAGTTACACCACCATCAGATTGTAAACCAGTCAAACAATTCTCAATAAGAGGTACTTTAGAATAATCTTTAGGAGGATGCTTTAGCACTGTGCACCAATCATCATCATTAGGATCCTTCACATAAAAGCATTGCAATGCTTGAGAAGCCAGGATAAACGGTTCCTCCTTTGTTTTTATCCTTGAAGTGTTGATTTGTGTGAACCCATACTCATCAATTCGCAACCCGTTAGAAGTGCTTTCATCATACCAAGAACATCTGAATAACGGAACTTTGATTCCTGGACCATAAGTTAGCTCAATAACCTCCTCTAAGTAGCCATAGTACGTGACTTCAACATTTATAGGATTTCGATCTCTACCACTTGAATAACTTGAAGTTTCAGCACACAAATACACTCCACTATTTTGTGTAGTACATGTACTTTCAATGTGCTTTGAACGGAAATGATATCCATTGACCGAAAATCCTTCATAAGACATTCCCTCAGCACAAGGGCCTTGGGATAACCATCTCAAATCATCACTAATATTGTTTGGCCTAATCTCTCGCATTTGCATTACCTTCATAAAAAAGGAAAACATTAATGTAATCTACACTAACTTGAACATTAAGAGTGACAACAATATTTATGTTTGAGACTTACATGCTCTTTCAACCACTTAGAGAACTCCTTTGCATGTTTTGTTTCTAGGGTCCGTGGGGCAATGGTGGGTTCCATATCTTGAAGAATACATATGTGTTCACTACTTTATAAGAAGTGTCTAAATTAATGTACAACATATATACAAATATCAGCAAGAATTTTAGGACGTAATTAAATCTTACCTTCTGTAAACATCCAATTCCTCTTTATTGAAAAGGACATAACGATGGGCTTGTTCCAAAGTGTGGATGTCGAAATTTCTTGACACTCCAACTCTAATTGGAGATCCATCAACATTATGAGGAGTGCGGATCAGTTTTGTCTCAAAATTATGCAAGTACCTACCACAAAATGTCAAACTTTCTTCAGCTAAATAGCCATTAGCAATACAACCAGCCGGTTTAGCTTTGTTTCTTACATACTTCTTCAATTTCTTCAAGTATCTCTCTATTGGGTACATCCACCTAGTTCGGACAGATCCGGCTTGCCTGGCTTCATAAGCTAAATGAATGGGCAAATGCATCATGATGGTGAAGAAAGAAGGAGGGAAGATTCTCTCCAACTGGCAAAGAGTGACAGCAATTTCTTGTTCCAATTCTTTGAATTCCTCCACATCAATAATGTTAGAGCAAAGCTTGTTGAAAAATGAGCACAAATTAGCAATAGGCTTGTACACATCTAAGATTATGCAATGTCTCAAGGCAACAGGTAGAAGTTGATGCATAAGAACATGACAATCATGACTTTTCAGCCCAACAAGTTTTCTATCAGATTTGCTAACACACCTAGATATGTTAGAAGAATAGCCATCAGGAACTTTCAACTTTTCTAACACAGATAGGAACTTATCTTTCTGCGCATTAGTCATGGTGTAAGATGCTAGAGGCAAGTAATAGCGGTCACCTGCATCTACTGGCCATAAATCTCTTTGAATGTGCATTTTCTTCATATCTTGACGAGCTTGTAAGTTGTCTTTACTTTTCTTAGAATCACCCAATAATGTGTTTAAAATATTCTCTCACACATTCTTTTCTATGTGCATCACATCCAGATTGTGTCTAACAGATAAATACTTCCAATAAGGTAGCTGAAAAAAGATGCTTATCTTATTCCAACCAGGAGGTAATGGTTGAATTTGATCTCCAAGCCTCTTGCGCTTATTCATTTTTCCAAATGTGACATTTTCATATCCATCAAATTGCCTCAGTATATCTTCTCCAGATAGTGGCTTAGGTGGAAGTCGAAAATCTTTTTCACCATCAAAATTTTTCCTATCACGTCTATACGGATGATTCATTGGAAGAAAACGTCGATAGAAACCATAGCATTGCTCTTTCCCATACTATAACCATTTTGATACAGTCTCCACATTACAACAAGGACATCCCAAATCTTTCTTACCTTTAGTGCTCCAACCAGATAAGTCACCATATGCTGGGAAATCGTTAATGGTCCATAAAATCATTGCCCGCATAGTGAAGTTACTTTTTCTATATGCATCATAAACTTTGACTCCAAGCTCCCAAAGTAGTTGCAACTCCTCAATTAATGGCTCTAAGTATACATCAAGGTCATTGCCAACCATATGTGGACCTGGGATTAATAGGGACATCATAATAAATTGTTCTTTCATAAGAAGCCAAGGCGGAAGATTGAGAGGTGTCACCAACACAGGCCAGATGCTATGTGATGCACTCATATTGCCAAATGCATTAAATCCATCTGTTGCTAATGCCCATCTAACATTGTGTGGTTTAGCAGCAAAGTCTGGATACCTGGCATCAATAGACAACCATTCTGGTGTGTCTGAAGGATGATGAATACGACCATCCTTGCCTTTTACTTCTGATGGCCAAATCATATCTTTAGCAATAGATGAAGACATATAGAGCCTCTCTAACTGAGGTATCAAAGGGAAGTGATACATGAACTTAGCAGCTACCTTCATTCCCTTTGTTTTGTATTGCTTTTCATTCCATCTTGAAGCACCACAAGTATCACAATTTTCTTTTGAAACTGCATCTTTGCGAAAAAGCATGCAATTATTTGTACATACGTCTATAGTAGAATGATCAAGTCGTAAATCCTTCACGATCACATTTGCTTCATAGTACGTCTCTGGGAATAGACAATTTCCTTCTGGAAATCCTGAAACAATCAACTGTAACAACTTTGTGAAAGAATCGTTGGACCATCCAGATTCCTCCTTCAGAAATAGCAAGGCAACTAAATACGATAGCTTAGAATGACTTGTGCAACCTCTATAGAGTGGTTGATCTGCCTCTTTTCGTAGCTTGTAAAATCTTTGTGCATCTACATTTGCAGGTTCCTCTGTAGATTCAGTAGAGTGGTCATTTGTTGTGTCACCCATACCAAACAAATCCTCCAACATCTGATGCATATTGTTGGTGCTAGGCATGTTTGGTGCCACAACAGGATTTCTCCTACCAATCACCTCCCCATGAATTGTCCAAACATCATAGCTATGCACAAATCCTTTTTGTAATACATGTGAGAATACCTCCTCCTCTGTTTTAAGGTATCTGTTCAAACATACCTTGCAAGGACATATTAATTTCCCCTGTCTAGTTGGTCTCTGATGGATAAGAGCAAACTCAATGAACTTTTGTAACCCTACCTTGAATACATCACTTCGCACTCTGTTCCCAATATACATCCAACTCTGATCTATTAGAAAATCCATCTACATGAAGGAAAATATATAATAAGTAAAGGAACAGCTGTTTGAGATGTAGTCATGTAGGAGATGTAGTCATGTAGGAGCAAGAATAAGTAAGAAAAAGTAGAAGAAAACTTGCAAATAGAAGTGATACTAGTAGTCTAGTAGACGTGCGAGCAGGAGATGCAAGTAAGAATTTGAGTTTCTGATATGAGTAACAAGGAAATAGCAATAAGAGGGGACATAGAAGTAACAAAAAATTAGATGCAATAGCAGGAACAGGAAATGAAGGAGAAATTGCAAAAAAAAGAAAAGAAAAGAAGCTAGAATAGGAGACACAAGAGGAAATAGAAAAAAATCAAAGAAACAATAGTATAAAAGGACTGATTTTTTTGCAACAATTGCAGCAAAAGGGGGTCAAATATACAACATGAAAAAGGAAAAAGAGAAAAGGGGAGGGAAGGGAGAAGACATACATGAAGTCTATCAATATACAAGAAGCAAAAAAAGAGGCATAAGAAACATCCTTCAAGAAAAATCCTCGATTACAGGGGCTACTTATATTGTCAGACTAGCTACACAGCTTCT
Source organism: Alisma plantago-aquatica (assembly GCA_963693085.1). NCBI lineage: Eukaryota > Viridiplantae > Streptophyta > Magnoliopsida > Alismatales > Alismataceae > Alisma > Alisma plantago-aquatica. The sequence continues at coordinate 1,589,138,204 of OY856409.1, forward strand.
CTTCTCAAACTAGGCGATCTATCTACTACAAAGGAGTATTTTAACGCATGGCTATTTAGACTCTACCAAAGGAGATTCAAAGTTGTGTGTGGTCCTGATGCTATGGGTTATGTCCAACATATCCCATAGAATCTCAATATTGTAGCAGATCTCTATGCATAAAGGCACTGACAGTCTATTTCTTCTTAGATCTGATATCAACATATTGTTATTACTTATAACAAGCATTATGAGACAAATACCTAACTGTCCCTATAAGTCAGCAGAAATACTTAAACATATAAGTATATGATATCATGTACAACATCTCATAAAATTAAGAACTGAAATACTTAAAATAAGTCAGTTGCATAAGACTTAACACCAACCAAGATAGAACATATGACATGCAGACCAGGACAACAGGGACAATTTCATTGTTTGGTATCTTGTTAATAACACAACACTCAAATTATGATAGTAGGAGACTGTAAACCAGCAGAACAATAGACTAGCAGAAGAAAAAAGTTCATATATACCAACCACTACAGAAGAAAAGAAGTTTCCTCCCAAGAGAAACATTGTAGAAGTGTCTATCCCATCTAAAAAGATTACTTTCATTGATAGCTGCTAGATATCAAAAGAGGAAAATACCCACTTCCGAAAAATGGCAATTTGGATACAGAGATGAGTAGCAATAGCCTCCAACCTGGGAGTACAATAAACACATTTAAAAATGTATATACTTTTGATTAACTTTGTAAATATACAGGGGAATCCTATCAATGAGTTTACACTCAACAGCCTTACCCCGATGAAATCAGCTACATGGCAATTAAAGAATAAATGAATGATAAATTCATTAGAACTTCTACACAGAAAACATATAGAAGTATAGAAAAACCCTCTTTTTTTAGGTTGTTCATCACTGAGATGTTGTTTCTAGCAATCTTTCGTAATAGGATTTTAAATTCAGATGTATGATCATTTGAATTAAATACCAAGAAAGTTGACCATAGATATCAATATTTTAGATAGAATCCTTAAGAAGGTATTTCTCATGGATCAATTTGATCCATAGACTACCTTAAGAAGATGGTTACATCATCCCACTTAAGAAGATGGATATCATTCTTGCCTTCACACTATCCCCACAAGAAATTTATAATAATTATTTCCACTTCATCACAGATAGAAGTAGGAAGTGAAAAGGAAGAGGACCAGAATTTTTGATTGGCGGACATAGTAGAATTACAAAGTTCTAGTCTCCAATGGAAACTGAAATGATATGTAAATAAGTTTGGTATCTTTAAAAATCAAATTATGGGCATAGAAGCACTAAAGCATGGGCATAAAATGAATGTAACTTCTGGTTCACTTGTATGATATGTAACATTATAAGTTAGTAGTGTACCATCTTTGTGCACACTTAGCATCAATAGAATGTTTGTCATGACCATGGAAAGCTTCAGACATGCATTCAACAAAAGGTCTGCTCTAGTTGAGAAGTCTAGGCAGAAGCCTCAAGAACGAATGGGTGTTCTTAGTAATGTGGGTTCCTCCTTGATCCCTTTGTTGTTAAAACAACATTTGTATATTTGTCTTTTTTTGTTTTCCCCCTCCATCTAAAATAATTCCCTTTCTTTAACATGTGGTTGTGATGCAGGCCCTAAAAGCCAATAAATATGATAATGATCCTCTGCTAAGTGCAGCTCTGTACCTGGAGATTAATTAAAGGCCGACTGCCCAGGGCTCCCATGGAACACATCCATTCCTAATATAATAGTTGGCTCTTAGGAGATCTTTGTCATGGATGGAAGATGCAGAGAAGTTCACCACAGCTGAGCATCCTCCATCTATGCCAAAGATCTCCAAAGTGCCAACTATTATATTAGGAATGGATGTGTCACATGGGAGCCCTGGGCAGTCGGCCTTTAATTAATCTCTAAGTACAGAGCTGCACTTAGTAGAGGATCATTACCATAGTTATTGGCTTTTAGGTCATACATCACAACCACATGTTATAGAAAGGGTATTATTTTAGATGGAGGGGGTAAAGGAAAAAAGACATATAATATACCCAATTTTTGTTTTAGGAGGAACCCACATTACTAAGAACACCCATTCGTTCTTGAGGCTTCTGCCTAGACTTCTCAACCAGAGCAGACCTCTGAGATGTTGACAATGACTTAGTGTGCCTCTGCAAAATGCAAAAACACCAGGCTATATTATACTTACAACTAAAAACAAAACATTCAAAAACAACACAGTGAGAAAACAGAACAGCACTCGTACAAGTGACCATAAATAGCAGTAAGAAGAAATCTTTTATCCCCGAGCAATTCAAATAGTATATTGATTATATTCCTTTCAGTCTATCTAGGTATTTATATTCCTTGATTATAAATATATAAATAATCAAGTAACCTGATATAGGTCTGGAGCAGTAAACCAAAGTCAATCTATTCTTGGATTTGGAGGAATCCGCTGTCTATACGGGATAGGCATATTGATAATTTTGAAATTATAGTTGGTGAAGGTTGTAACAATATGATTTGGATTGATCCTTGGTGTTCAGGAGGTAAAACTCTTTCTAATATTCTAGGTAGCCATTTCTTAGCTAGATTTGGTGATCCCTCAAAGAAAAGGAGGCAACCAGAAACCTGAATACCAGATCCGAGCTTAAAAATAGCTTAAAAAACCTTTGAGCTCATAGAGAACACAACCATAGGGCCAAAGTCCCAAAGTAGATATTCAACCTCCCAAACTTATCTTCAAGCACCACAAAAGTATGCTACCTGTACTTGAAGCCCAGAAAGGACAACATCTCTTAACAATATATATGAGGAAAAACATATTTATCACAATAAACCATATGTTCTACCCTTATATGCTCCCGTAATTGCAAGATCTTCCTGTCTATTAAATTCTTATCTATGTGCATACATCCTTCCACTCAAATAGTTTCTAAAATCTCTTAGCATAGCTACTCATTCAAGCAGCAACACCTAGCTAGGAGGTCTAACACTAGGCAATATATACTACGGAAGCTATCAAGTTAGGAAGGAACAATAAATTAAAATTATATTTATCTAATGTTCTATGCAAAGTCAACAACAAATACTTAGGAAAAACAAAATCTAGTCCTGGCTATAGAGTTGATCTAAGGTAGTGACTGTTTTTCCCATAAATGATGAAGAACACTAGTGTCATCCATTGACTGAGAAAACTAGGTCATCCATTGATGAAGAACATATAATTCATAGAATGATCTAATCTAATAAGATGAGTTTAAATCATTACTAATTTTTTCCCGTAAATTTCTAATTGCCAAAATAGATAGTGTGGAGTCAGGATTCTGGGCACTATGTTAGTGAAGAAAAGGGGTAAGAGGAGAGTGGCTTTGTCAACTAGATTATATATGATCAAATTTTCTATATATCAATTAAGTGGTGACTAGACTCTTACATATTCCATTTGACCCATATAATTTTAATAAATCATTACACTTAGCTTACTACATGTCTATTTTTAAACATCAACCCATTCTCAGTCCATAGTAATATTACCCATTTATCAAACATCACAATGTGAGTTCCGAATGAAGGCTATAAGGTTTGAGATTTAATTTATATGGCTATTTTATGTAAAGAGGAGATACGTTATAGGAAACTCAAAATTTGGATACGCAAATGAAGAAAGAAGCAAACACTGGCAGTAATTAACAGATTATAGTAAACTATTGGGATACACATATGAAGAAATAAGCAAGCATTGGCAGTGAATAGTACATTATAGTGAACTCAAATCTGGGATACACATGAAGAAGGATGCACATTGGATTCGTTACCTAAAACTAAATGACCAACACATGATTGAATCAAACAACATAACAACAAGCAAGCACAACAATTGCAAGAGAATAATAAAACAAGTAGCATAGAAAAAAGATGCAGTTTTAGTAGTAGTACCTTTTCCCATGCTTCCGGTCAATGGACAGAAGCAACGAGATTAAAACTGAAGAAGAAGAACAATGGACGTTGCAAGAGAAGAACTGGAGCAGAGGCAGTTGGGCAGCTTATGGGCGTCAGATCAAGGAAAAGAGACCAGTATCTTGATCCAAGGTTGAAGTAGGTTCAGAGCTCCTGCTGGGCGCCGCCTGAGTCGGGTGCCGCTAGTTTTGCTGGGATCCGGCACGATATGGCTACTCCTGGCCATGGAATTGGAAGCCGGCCATACGGCTGACGATTGGAGTTATGACCTGCTGCAGTTGGGGTGGCAGGAGCAGTTGGGGCACCATCCGAGAGGTAGTTGGGGCGCCGTCCGGGAGGTAGGCACGGTTGCAGCTGGGTGCGACCGGTGGGATTTGGGAAATGCTAAGCGACTGGGGTCGAGGGGTTGCTGAGGCTGGGCGGCATTAAGCTGGAGAAGACCCTGGCTGTGGAGTGATGAAATTCATAAATAAATATAATAAAATATGTTTTGGACTCAGGAAAAGGTAACCTAAAATATGGCATGTTTTGATAGCCTAATTAACACATTAAAAAAAGGTGTTTTGTAGGGTTTGAATAATGAGTATGAAATTGACACAAAATCTACATATATGCTTAATAGGTTCTTTGGAGGCCTTGGCTTGGACCTGGACTTGGCTTTGGATAGATTAGACTCTGTAGAGAGGTATGTTTGCATCTCCTATTATTTGATGTTGAGCAATTCACCTATATTTTCTTTCTCTTGGTCCTATGGACAATATCCTACACATGTGTCTTTTCTTTTGAAAATCATGGTTCATGTGAACTACCTTATTTATTATTGATCTTGTGATCATGGATATTCTCTTGTACTCTTTTTCATATTCTTGGTGCATGTTGGACTTATTTGATGTTATGTGCTTCTTTTCCCACCATGGTAGTGGATGTATATATATGGCACATTATTTGATGATATGTATCCTCTGATTCCACCTTATATTTTAAATATGTTTTCATCATCCTTATTTGTTTATACTTTCTTATTCTTTTTCTATGCATCATGTGGTGACTAATAGTATAATGTTGAATGTGCTTTTCATGTGGATGTTAAAATTCCCACATATGTGAATGAAGATGTTAAAATTCATGCATACTTATATACAGGGACATATGTCAAAATTCCTGCTCGAGTAGATGTGTATTGTTTCCTGCTCACCCCACATTCGAGCATATGTGTATTGTTTCCTACTCACCCCACATTTGAGCAAATGTGTATCATTTCCTACTCACCCCACATTCGAGCAGATGTGTATTGTTTCCTACTCACTCCACATTTGTGGTAGATGTGTATTTCCTACCAACATGATATATTAGTCTAGTTTTGTCACCAATGTTACACATGTATGCCTTATTATTATCCTTTGTTTCTATTTGTCTCTTTTATTGATGTTCATATGTTTTATGTCTGTTTTGGGTAGTACCTTACTCTTTTTTTTGTCAGTAAAAACACGCTAGTACCTTACTCTTCTACGAGAAGTTTTTATATTTGATGTCCTTATTGCCATATATTGCTCAATTTCCTATTTAGTATGCACATACCATCCTTTGCTGATGTTTCTTTTTCTTCTCCTTTTGTGGGGTATGCTTAACCCCAGGTAGAGCAAGGAGGACTTGGACTTCAATCTTGTGGTTGAGCTTTTGGGAGACTTTGAAGAGGTGGTTAGATGACCCTCAACTAGATCCTTGGTTAATATGTTAGATTTCCTTTTGACACCCATGTGTGGTGAAGTGATGTATAATGATATCATGATTTGTAATGGTTAAATAATTTTCTTCCGCTGCTACTTATAATGTTACGATACATACATGTTGAATGAATTGGTTGTCATCCCTTGTTGAAAATTTTTATGCGGTGTTTGGTTCAAGGGATGTTGCCTTTTTATTTCTAGTAGGGATTGATTCCCCTCTGGGATCCCACTCCTTACAGAACCATTTCTTGTCCTCAAGCAAAAAGAATAGATGGGCAAAAATCAGATCCATATGAATATGAGTTGATAGATCTGGAAATGACAACTTTCATCATTTAGATATGTAACTAAACATGAAATAAATTCTAACTCTCACGATAAGATTTTAAGTTCAAATAGACATTCAATTTGCTTTGAAAGAATCAACTAGAGACCAATTAGTAGAAATATGATGAAAACCAAAAATATAATGATTTTCTACAAAGCTCACTGAGATGAAAATTTTCATCCTCCTCCAATGACGCTGCTATTCAAGAAAAAAAATTAGTTTGATTTCTAGTGTGGTACTCGACTACTGATATAGGCTTACGTGCATGTGGAATAACACTTGGGGATTTATCTCCCTCTTTTAGATGTTATCCCCAACCTTGATTGGGTTTGTGTAAATGTGGGCAACTTAGCCATCTTTTGTAGGGTTTGGATTTTTAGATGAAGATCTGAATTTCCCCTTTTTATGTGACTCAAGCTTCACTTTGGAACCACACCGTCTAGTTTTGACTCACCCCATCATTTTTGGTCATGTAGGAAGATATTCATTTTGTAAAAAGTTTCAAGTAGAGCGATGACAAATGAATTATAAGATTGATAAGGTCATCTTATTGCTACTGAAAGCTATAAAGTTGAGTAATTCAAAGAATTTGATCCATTACATGGTTTAAGAAAATAGTGAGAGACTTGGAAATAATGTTTAGCCAAATACCTAAATATGGAGATGAATAGTCAAAATTTTATAAAAGTTCAATTAGGATGATTATGCCCAATTTGTCATCATATATCCATGTTCTTTATGCAATCTGATGGTTCAAGAAATTGGACAAATTGATCAAAAATTTTCACTCAATAATCATGTAAGGATGTGATAAGAAATGAAAAACATGCAAACAACAAACTAAATGACATAAGCAAATGACTAAAGCAAATGACATGAAAAGTAAAACTAAAACTACCAGTCAGTTGTACCCACAAAAACTTGTTGATTTCCAAAGGCAAGTGAGTTTTAAATAATTAATAGTCTCAACTCATCAATCACCCATAAGTATACATGATCGATTGTAGCCAAGGTCAAACTATAGAGAGATAGGCTAGTTAGGCGCAGAATTGCTAATTTTCTACAATCTAGGTCGCTTTTAATTAAAAGGTTGGTTTGGATCAAATTAGTTTTGAATATGAAATATGGAAAATTAAAAATCAGAATCACTTGGAGAATGATTGAAATCAGATCTCAAGAATCTTGGATATGGGATTTCACTTCCAAATCATAACCCAGAAAGAGCCACAAATTCCATTTATATTAGTCAATCTTCAAAAGGTAGGTTTCTATCATCGAAATACATCTCCTGATAATATAAGATAGTCCTAACCTTATATAGCATTCCCATGCATATACACATATTCAAATTACAATCTAGAATCCCCAACATGATCCTAGCCATATCCATGGTCAATGACTTGGTGCCAAAATGGTTATTTCTTACCTCTCAATATATCTTTCCAGAAATAATAAGAAGCATAAATCATGTAAATATGATGGGCAACTATGAATACAAGAAGATAAACACCGTAACTTGTTTTGAAATAGAAGATTAACTAATATCAAATATGAAATTTGAGTCACATGTATTATAACAAGGGAGATACTCTCCCATATCTAAGAAAAGGAGTTTACTCATTCATGGTGAGAAAATATAGGCACAAATGATAAATCATTGAAAGAAACATGAGTAGAGAGAGAGGAATAATAAATAAATTCATGAGAGTGAAGAACAGATGGAGATCTCTGGTCAAGAGATCATTATTCATCTCTACAAACACTCCTTGCTTCAACAACCTTCTTTCTATAGCTTTAGGAAGGAATGGAGAAGAGAAATGGAGCCAAAAATGGGTTCTCGCTCTAGAAACCCTAGATTTCTCTCCAAAATCGCCCTTTCAAAGCTCTAGCCTCATCTTTGGTCTTTAACTACTCCAAATGATACATGGTGCACTTCCCAAGGTGAGTGGCTCACTATGTATAAAAAATGAGCTTGTTTTTAAAAAGTATAAAAAAATAAACCTGACGCACAATGTTTATAAGTCAACTCACTATGGTAGATCCAGTTTCTAAATGATTTTGGGCCACGATTGCAAGTAACACGCCGTGTGGGCAACCCACACGACATAAGGAGGATTCTTTGTTGAATTCTTAATTTTCAGAGCCACATCATTTAGCGAGACACATGGAGTAGTTGGGCTCAATTGAGGAGTTGGTTGACTAAGAGTCACACACTATGTGGAGTGGCTCACACATTGTGTTGCTGGTTATTTATTGAATATTGAACTCCAAGAATTGGGGGAAGTTCAAAAATGCCCAAAAGGTTTGATTTTGGGTATTTTTCTTTCATTATGAGTGGAATGTGGTGTTCCTATAGTTCAAACTATGACACAAGTAAGATCAATAAGAAACAAACATCCTAGCATGAATCACAGTTGAAATATGGTTAATTGAGTAAAATGTGCAATCAAAATGGTATGGGAATGTGATATGATTTGTGCACATCAAAGTCCCCTAAGCTTTAACCATTGCTTGTCCTCAAGCAAAAAGAACTGGATAAATGGATAGAATGAACATATGGGGAAAAACCGATCCATTTGAATATGAATTGATAATCCTAGAAATGGCAATTTCATCATTTAGATATGTAACTAAACATGAAATCAATTCTAACTCTCAAGATAATATTTTAAATTCAAGTAGACATTCAATTTTCTTTGAAAGAATCAACTAGAGAGAAATTAGTAGAAATAAGATGACATAGCTAGAAATATAATAATTTGCCACAAAGCTCATTGAAATGAGATTTTTATTCCTCTTGCAATGATGTTGTTATTCAAGAAAATTTTCAATTTGATTTTCACTATTTGGTACTCAGCTACTAATATAGGCTTACACGCACATGGAATATCGTTTGGGGATTTATCTTCCTCTTTTAGATGTTATCCCCAACCTTCATTGGGTTGGTGGAAACGTGGGCAACTTAGCCATCTTTTGTGAGGTTTGGATTTTTGATGAATATCAGAATTCCCCATTTTCATGTGATTTAGGCTCTGCTTTGGAACCATGTGGTCCTGTTCTAACTCGTCCCCATCATTTTTGCTCATGTAGGAATGATATTAATTTTTCTAAAAAAATTCAAGTAGAGCAGTAAAGAATGCATTATTAGATTGGAAAGGTCATCTTATTTCTTCTAAAAGCTATAAGGTTGAGTAATTCAAAGCATTTGAATGACTACATGGTTTAAGAATATGAGTGACATAATTGGAAATCATGTTTGGCCAAATACCTGAATATGGAGATGAATAGCGAAAATTTCAAAAAATTCCAATTAGGATGGTTTATGCCCAATTTGTCATCATATAGCCATGCTCTTTATTCAATATGATGCTTCAAGCAGTATGACAAATGATTTTTATTTTCACTCAATAATCATGCAAGGATGTGTGAAGAAATGTAAAACATGCACACAAAAACTAAATAACATAATCAAATGATTGAAGCAAATAACTAGAAAAGTAAAACTAAAATTACCAGTCAGTTGTACCCCGCCAAGCTTTAAAATTTGATCATTGTTCATAAAAAAACTCAAAATTTGTACAATCGGATGCCTTTGGTGCATTATAAAGGGGAGTCCAAACCCTCTTGTGAAGGTTGGAGGTGCTTTGGGAATAAGTTGGGGTTGATGATGTCCATGGAGGAGGCACCTATAGGCAGAGATGGTTGTGGAGGATAGCCAAAATGACCTTGAGAGATGTGTGAGGAATCCATCTTGGTCACCATGGTGTGGATGTATTTAACATTCTAGAATATTCCAGTGTACTACTGAGAGATGTGAGTATCCTGATCATCAAATCTGTGTTGAACATACCCATAGAGCTGCCTCATATCTGCATACCTCCAAGCAAAGTCTATCTGTATGCCCATAGAAGGAGATGGTGAAATGTCATCTCTAGTAGAGGATGACACGACATGTGGGCCTATAGAAGGTCATTCATTCCAAAAATACTTCCAGTTGGTTTTGTCTTTGAGAGTTGTGAGGGAAGGGTTCTGTAATGGGATGACAGAGAACTTGTTGCAAACCTTGTGGAAGAGCTTTCCATTCTTATCTTTGCTCAATAAGCCATAGGAAATGAGACATCACAATCCACATATTCCCCTCCATCTAAGGTATCAACAATAGATAGATCAACCTTCAAGGCAATAGAAAGTTTGGCGATAATGCACCCTAACATGATATCTTCTTTTATTTCTTTTTGGATCTTTATAACTCATGAAAGAAAATGATACCTGATGTTTACTTCATAGTTGTGTAACATAACCCACAAGAAAAATAAGTCAAGTTTACCAACTACACCTGGTGTTTCCTTCTGTGTGAAAACACATGTGCTGAAAAGGCAGTGAATGTAGCGAAGAATTAGGTTGTGAACATGAGACACTCTGGCACTTGTAGGATTGTAGGAGTTTTCTTCAGTGATCTGACCCCAGAAAGTGACGGGCTCAAAATTTTCTGGCATGACATTACTTCAGTCATTATCAAATTCCAGCAAGGTGCAAAATCATTTGAATGTTAGTTTTAATGGTTTGTTCATCAAACAAAATGAAATTAGTCCAAAGGGTTCATGCTTATTAAATGGGTCATCTGCTTCTTTGAAGGTTGTTAAAAATTCATGAGTCAAGTAAGGGTATGTGGTGACACAATTAAAACAAGATATGCCCAGGCCAAGAAAAACAATGTATTCCTTAGCTTCATTGACAACGCGTAGCTTGTTCATATCATTGTCGCATGCAAACCTAGTCCGAACTACCCAACGAGAGGAAAGGTGGTAGAAGATGATATCTTCCTCTACATTTAGTGTGAAGTGCACCATGGAGACGTAGGGTACATGATAGGAATATGCCTCAGGGTTGAGACGGGCTCCCTTGGTGAAAATCTTTGTTGTTGGCATTTTCATAGTTGTTGGTGAAGAGTCCACACAATGTAAGCGGTCTCTCACACAATGTGTCAATATTGTTCCTCTTCAACTTGTATTGATACAAACATGGCATAATGAGTAGTGTTAGGGTATGTTGTAGCGACAGAAGTGTTGGTCCAATATGAGAAATGGGGTACAACTTGGATGATGTCTTTACAACATGAGTGACAATTGATCTTGGCACATTTGTGCTTCAATCCACAGATGGTGGATGGTGGAGATCAATGAAGTTCATCCTTCTTTCATGAGGCGATGATGTGTGGGTGGAGATCGATGGAGTTTGTCTGATTTGATGGGTTGTTGCTGTTGTCAATGTGGCACCACAACGTGTGTCAGTCTGGTGCAAGCTGTGGAGGATGAGGGTGACACCACAACCTATAGCATCTCTGAGGTACACAACGTGAGGAATCAGAGTTGCAAGGTGGGTTGAGAGGTGGTTGCACGACGTGAGTCTAATAGAAAGTGAACTGAGTTTAGGGTTCAAAGCACTTAAGATGGCAGAGACACGCTGTAGGGGTGTGCCACATGGCATACAGTGTTGGTAAAATCATCCCAAAATTTACAAAGGCACACACTGTAAGCAAATCCACACAGCATAAGGGGCCAAGTCTGTCAAAAACTTGAAATTCCCTTTGCGAGATTCACACGGCCTAGTTGATGCCCATACATTGTAAGGATGGTTCCCTATGAAACTTGGCAACTTTTTTCTCCTAAAATACACATGGTGTACCAACACCAACACAATATAATGGCGTGTTACTATGAAAACTTCAATCTTTATCAAATAATTCAACACACTGTGTGGAGTGGTCCACATGTCGTCTTGTTGAATTTTCTATAGCATTGAATTTCTTTCATCCTTGCCACGTTGTATTATAGATCCACACGATGTGACAGACAATCTCAATTAAATTTTGTGAATTTGAGAAATTATATACACAATGTGTCTGGTGGTCCACACTCCATATTGTAGCACAATTTGTGCACATCTTTATCCTCCTTGTTCTTTTCAACAAAAACAATCATCACCTGCAAAACATAAGTGATTACTTAATGTTGCCACACAAATTTGCTAATGTACAAATGAATAAATAAACAACACTAAATGAAATAGCATAGGGAAACCTATCTAAATGTGGGGATGTCTCCCACAAAGCCTTTCGTATAGAGTCTGAATGTAGATTTGATTCTTAATCAACAAATTTTTGTGAGAGAGCATGAGGCTCCCAATTCTATCTTCTCTCCTTCAGTGTAAATCTTGCATCATTTTCCATTGACCTTGAATGTTGATAAATTTCCTTACATCTCTACCATCCCATATGGATAAAATTTCAAGACCTAGAAAGGTCCTGACCACTTGGATCTAAGATTCCCTACAAAGTGCTTCAATCTTGAATTAAACAGCAACACTTGATCTCCTTCGACAAAGTGTCTTCTTCTAATCTTCTTGTCATGCCATGCCTTTTTTCTCTCCTTATAGATTTGTTGATTTTCATATGTGTCAAGCTTGAGCTCCTCAAGCTCTTGAAGTTGCAACAACCATTTTTGACCTACTTCTTCATATCAAAACTAAGGAACTTAACGACCCATAGAGCTTCATGCTCCAGCTCCAAAGGAATATGGTAAGATTTGCCATAGATGAGCTTGAATGGAGTGGTACCGATGACAGTCTTGTATGTAGTTTGGAATGCCCAAAGAGCATCATCTAGCTAGATTGTCTTCTCAAGGATGTTATTCAGTTGCCTATTGGACACTTCAACCTGTCTAGTTGTTTGGGGGGTGATATGGAGTAGAGATTTTATGAGTCACTCCATACTTTGTGAGAAGATTGTTGAACTATTTCTCACTAAATCATGTCCCTCCATCTGAAATAAATGCTCTTAGAACTCCAAAATGAGGAAAAATAACCTCTGAAATAGCTTAAGCACTAACATAGCATCAGGAACTTGGGTAGGGATGGCCTCTACCCACTTTGAGACATAATCATAGGCTACCAATATGTATTTGTAACCACATGAAGATGGGAAGGGGCTCATGTAGTCAACACTCCATATGTCAAACACTTCAATCTCCATAATGGAGTTGATAGGCATTTCGTCTCACTTTGATATCCCACTAGTCCTTTGGCATTTGTCACATACTTTGACATAAGTATGGACATATCAAAAAAAGGTTGTCCAATAAAATCCAACTTCAAGGATCTTTGTAACTACCTTGTCTCCCCCAAAGTGACCTCCATAGGAAGAAGAATGGCAGTCAAAAATAATGCTTAGTATCACCTCCTTAGCTACACACCACTGAAACAATCAGTCGGTTCCTTGTTTAAACAACATTGGGTCATCCCAATAATAAAATGTAACATCATGCATGAATTTCTTCTTTTGTTGATAAGTAAGATTAGGTGGAAGATGCCCTATGGCAAGAAAGTTGGTGTTGTCTGCAAACCATGGTGTTTTTGGTGTGTCAACTGCATACAATCTCTCTATGGGAAGGTAGTCATCAATAGCCAGTGTATCCTTTGCATCTATAGTCACTCTATAAAGGTAATCAACAACAAATTGTTTTTAGTTCCCTTCTTGTCTTTGATCTTGAGATCAAATTCTTGAATTAGAAAAATGCAACGGATCAAGCGTGAACTATCTTTCTTCTTATTCACTAGATGCTTGATGGCTGCATGGTCAATATAGACCACAATGTTGGATCACACTAGATACTGAAGAAACTTTTTGAAGGCATATACTATGGCTAGCATCTCCTTATCAGTTGTGGCATAATTTATTCGGGCCTTATTAAGTGTCTTACTGGCATAGTGGATAGCATGCAACTTGTTGTCCTTTCTTTGACCAAGTATAGTGCCAATGGTGTAGTCGCTTGCGTCGCACATTAGTTCAAAGGGTGCATCCCAATCTGGTGGTTGAATGATCGAACCTAAAATGAGAGTGATGCAACCCTATCTTAGGGATCCATCTTGTATCTTTTCGCATTTCAATCACATCTAGACAAGTTTGAATACAATTTAATTCCCCCAATATGCATATTTCTATTAAATGCACTTATGGACGTTCTTTGCATGTTTTTCAGGTAATTGGACCATGTTTGGATGGATGAGTGAGATAGAGGTGTCTAGAGAAGACCCCAGAGCTTCCCCAACCCACCCTTAGTAGCCAAGAATCAAACCAAGCAAAGAAGTTCATGGATTTTAAAGAATGGAGCTCAAAGTGCTACTGAAGGCCCCAACATTGTCGTGGTGTTAAGGAACGACCGTGCTCGCTAATGCAAAAATCACAGGATGATATCCAATTTTGACATGCCACAACAACTCCTTCAAAATGGTCATGATACCTAGCATGGTCGTGCCAAGAAGCCCCCAAAATGGTTGTGCCAGCCAACATGGCCATGATGCCAAAGACCAGAATAGATGTACTGAAGAGAACGACCTCCACTCCACCTCACCCACCATGGTCGTACTACCCAACATGGCCGTTATACCTAGCCATGGTCGTGCTGCCCAGCATGGCTGTGCTACCAACCTTCATTTCACCACTTCCAACCTAACATTTTTCAATTCCCACCATGGTCATTCTCCTCCACCATGGCCATTCTGACCTCCACACACCACATCCGTTTTTCCCAAAACGACCATGTTGACACCTAAAACCTAACATTCCTGCATTGAATTTCCCACAATACCCCCACTTACCCTAGTGCTTCCACCACCACCTATATATACATGGGTGGTGTCCACAATACTAGGTTAGCTTCCTTAGCACCCCTACAACTACTCTAGAGCATTCATTACTCTCTTTCTTGCATTCAAGCCATTCACCTACCTCCCACCTTCCATTTCCACTCCATTCACCTACCTCCCACCTTCCATTCATTGCTCTCTTTCTTGCTTTCCTACATACTACTCCCTTCTCCTACAAGTAGGTGTGATATGTAAGTAGCTAGTGTAAGAGTGATTACTGCAATTGCCTAGAGTTTTCTAAAGGCTAGATGGTGAGTAACATGAGGGGAAACACCCTCATCTCTACCCCCTTTCCTACTATTGGCTCTTAATTGGCCTAATACCACTTACCCTAGAAACCTAGACTAGCCCTAGTTTCCAAACAAATATCATAGGGTAGATTCAAATTGCACTTGCCTTGTTGTTTGGTTTGGCAATCTAGATTGAAATATAATACTTGCATGCTATGTAACCTCCCCCAACTAATATCAAATTATCATTCCCAAACGCCCCACCTATCCATATACTTACTTGAAACCCACCTTGTCCTCTTGTCTTATTAATGCTAGTTTAGTTAATTGCCTTAGTTTCTTCTTAGTCAATTGCTTAGTTCTTAATAGCTAGGTCTTGCTTGAGTAGTTAGTGTTCTTTTGAGCTTTCTTGTGTTAATCTTATTAGCTAGTGATAACCTAGGTTCTTGCTCACTCTAGTTCTTAACTTGTCTCTTAGTTGTTAATTTGAATTGTTACTCTAGTGTAGCTTAGTTGTAATTCCTTACTCATGCTCAGTTAATCATTTTGCCTAGCTTCTTAGTTCTAACTTGCTTAGGGTAATTTAGGGTTTTTGGTAATTTAGTTTCCTTCTTTTCGTTAATTTTTTGCAATCCTAGTGTAATAAACCAAAACCACTTTTAAACCCTAAAACCCTACTCTCTGCTCTAGAAACGTAGCTACCTTAACCTAGCTCTAGTGCCCCTCTCTCCCTGAGGAGTGAACCTATTCTTACTGCTTACCTATACTACAACACGAACCCATGTGCTTGCGGGTACGTGTGATTAGGTGTGTCGAACTAGGTCCATTATAAATTTTAAAGATCCCTCGTGTGTTTCCCTTTGGTTGAATCTAGTCAACATTCAATTGATTAGTGTGTGACCTTAGAAGAATTGCACCAAGCTTTCTAGCATTGTTGCTGGGGAGAAGAGGCACTCAACCTTGCTAGTTAGTGTAGCTTAGCTTTTCCTACTACCCTCACATTGCTATTCTTTATTATTTTTTTACTTTTGCATGCTAACCGCCTAACATGTCTCTTGTTGCTTGTTTGTGTATTGTGTAAGTGACAGTTATAAATGAGTAGTATCGTTCGGCTTGTACCGACTTGGTTCCCTACGACCCTTATATATGTATAAGAAGATGGAAGCACCACTACAAACAACACCTCAGCTAAAATGGATGGCCCTGGTCTTAATGGTGAAGCTCAACCACAACCCAACCTCCCACTTGATGAGTATTTCACCCCGGAGAACTACCTCCCCAATCACCACCCTTGTTGACCAAATGTCGAGTCAACAATTCCCCATTCTACTGGCCCTTCTCAGACTCTTTCCCACTTACTATGGCATGGAGAACAAGAATCCCTACCACCACATAGATGCTTTTCTTGAAACTTGCTCCACATTTCGCACACCTACCACCATCGATGATCGCACACCTACCACCATCGATGATTCAATCTGAAGAACACTCATTCCCTTTTCCCTGAAAGAAAAACCTAAGGAGTGGTACATGTCCAAGCCTGAGTTAGTAACCAGGAATGCAGTGAAAAATGAATTCGTCAAGAAGTTCTACCCAATCACCAAGTTGAATCATATGTGGAGATGCATTACCTCCTTCACATAAAAAGAGAATGAACCCTTCCATGAAGCTTGGGAAAGGTTCCAAAAGCTCCTGTGTGATTGCCCCCATCATGAAGTACCTTTGTGGTAACTTGTTCAAACATTCTACACCAGATTGGTTGAGCTGAGTCAGACTACCGTTGATGCCTCCTGTGGAGGTACATTCATGGAAAAGCCACTAGAGGAATCTTGGCCCCTATTTGAGCATCTTGATGAGAACTCTCACCACCGAGCTTCAAGTAAAGGGGAGAACTATAACCAAAAATACATTCCCCCCCTCCTGTAGCTCTAGTTTGAACATAAGCCAACCCCCAAATGATGAAGATGATGGATGATATGATGAGCATGATGAAGAACCAAGTTGGAGGTTCTGCTAGCCAATCTAAAATGGCAATTGATGCCATTGATGAAGAAGTGAATGCTTTTCATGCTTTTGGAAATCGGAACAATCAAGGTCCCATGTCCAACTCTTATACTCCAGAATGTAGGAACCATCCTAACTTCTCTTGGAAACAACAAAGTGAAGAGGGGCAAGGACAACCAAGGCAACATCAAGGCCTTAAGTATAGCTTAAAGTTTGAAGAGGAGGTGCTTAGGAGGCTACCTTGATGAAGTGAAGAAAGATGTGTCCTCCCATGGGTAAATGATTAGCCACCTTGAGCAAAGACTTGATCAGATTTCTCTTTCACTTCCTCACCATGAAGAAGGAAGGCTCCCTTCTCAATGTATGCCTAATCCAAACAATGATGGTGGTTTTGTGGGAACCTCCCAAAGTTCCTATGATCCACCATAGTCACAAGGACCACCCAACCCTTATGCTCCTCCACCTCCACAACCCCCATTCAATTACTAATACACTCCACCTCCACCTCACTCATACCAACAACCCCCTCCACAATATCATTCCCATCCACCAAAACCATCACAACCATAATCTCAACCACAATTCATTCTCCAAAACCCAAATTCCCCACACCCAAGACCACCACCACCTCAGCAGCTACTACCACCACCACAAGCTTCTTCTTCTACCACCCATGAGAATGTGAAGGCGATGACAATTCTGATAAGGGGTAGGACCTTGGAGTTGCCACGAGACACTTCTGTTGATAGAGCATACAATGACGATAGAGTTGGTACTATGATTAGAGATGGTGATACTAAGATTCAAGTTGAGGATACTGTGACAGGTACTCAGGTTGATATTGTGATGTAGAGAGGTGATAGTGTGATTCCTGTGATATCGATTGATGATTCTGTTGATCTGAGAAAATCAGGAACACAACTCCCTCCTTTCCCAGATGCACTTGAGGAACAATCCACTGAAAGAAGAAGCACACCAAAGACATCATGAAAGCGTTTAAGCAGGTGAAGATCAATATTCCTTTGCTTGATGCAATCAAGCAAATCCTATCTTATTCCAAGTTCTTGAAAGATTTGTGCACCTTCAAGAGGAGAATGACATGAAGAACACCAAGGAAGTTCAAGCTCACTGAGCAAGTGAGCTCAATTCTACAACACACCATGCCAAGGAAAAGGAAAGATCCCAATGCTCTCATCATCTCTTGTCACATTGGAGCACACCACATAGACTAAGCTCTTCTTGACTTGGGTTCTTGTATGAATCTAATGCCATATGATGTGTTTGTTGAACTGTAAATGGGACAACTGGGTCCAACTCACTGCACTTTGCAATTGGCTGACTGATCTGTGAAAACACCTAGAGGGCGTGTTGATGATGTATTGGTGATACTTGATTATGAGACCTATGCATTCTTCCCTACTGACTTCATTGTATTGGATATGAAAAAAGACTCAAGAAATGTGCTTATTATCTTGGGGAGACCCTTCTTGGCTGCATCCGATGTCATGATTCATGTGAGGATTGATACCATGTATATGACCTTCATGCACATGAAGATCCAGTTGAACATTTTCAAGTCTTCTACTAAGGCCAAGGTGATAGGTGCTATAAAGGAGGTTTGTTATCTTATTAAATGTCTTGATGAGATTGTAGAGGAATGACTACCTACGTGGATTCAGACTACCACTTAGGGTAGAGGTCTAGAGCCTATTATGGAATTCCCAGATGATGATGAGGATGAGGATGAGGAAGATGAGCTAGCCTTAGTGGTTGTAAGTGAAAACCTTTCTTCCATTTCTGAAATGTTGAAGAATTCCCTAGAAGAGCCTCTAGTTCTAGAGCTCAAGTCTCTTCCTGAAGGGCTGAAGTATGTTTTTCTAGGTTCCAATGACACCCTCCCAGAGATTGTTTCCTCTATCCTTTCTCCAGAACAAGAAGTTGCCTTGATGGCGGGTTTGAAGAAAAAACATTCTAGCCATTGGATGGTCCATTACTGATTTGAGGGGCATTGACCCTTCCATTTGTGTTCATAGGATTTACCTTGAAGATGATGCTAGGCTAACATGGTAAATGCAAAGAAGTTTGAATCCCAAGATGAAAGAGGCCGTGTCACAAGAAGTAGTGAATGCTGGGATTATCTATCCCATTTCTGATATCCCTTGGGTGAGTCCCATCTAGGTTGTGCCCAAGAAGGGTGGGATCATAGTAGTAGAGAATGAGGATGAAGACTTGATGCCAGTGATAGAGTAGTCAAAGTGGAGGATGTGTGTGACTATAGGAATCTGAATGAGAAGACCAAGAAGGACCGCTTTTCCCTCCTGTTCATTGATCTGATCTTAGAAAGACTTATAGGGAAGAGCTTGTATTGTTTTCTTAATGGCTACTCATGTTATTTCAAGGTAGTAGTTTATCCTATAGATCAAGAGAAGATGACATTCACTTGTCCAAGTGGTACTTTTTCTTACAGAAGGATGCCATTTGGGTTGTACAATGCCCCTTCTACATTTTAAAGATGTGTGACATCCATCTTTGCTGACATGCTTGATTCATTTCTGGAGGTCTTCATGGATAATTTTTTAGTGTTCGACAAGACATTTAATAGCTATTTGCTACATATAGTAACTGTTCTTGAAATATGCGTCAAGTTTCATTTGGTGTTATCTTAGGAGAAGAGCCTCTTCATGGTTCCCGAAGGCATTATTCCGGGTCACCGAATTTCTAAGGTTGGAATTGAAGTTGATAAGGCTAAAGTGGGCCTAATTTCCACTCTTACTATTCCTTCCAGCATAAGACATGTCCGTCCTTTCTTGGGGCATGCATGTTTCTACCACCAATTCATCAAAGGCTTCAGTAAAACTTCAAGGCCGCTTTTCCACCCATTGGAAAAGGATCTGGAATTCAACTTTAATGACAAGTGTGTTGAAGCCTTCAACAACTTGAAGCATAATCTCATCCTTTCTCCTATTATGCAACCCCCAAATTTCTCCTTTCCATTTGAAATTATGAAGGATGCATCAGATACGACAGTGGGAGCTGTGCTGGACCAAAGGATTGGTCGGGTTCCGCATGCTATCTACAATGCAAGCAATACCCTTGATGAAGCACAAAGGAACATACACCACTACAAAAAAAATAGTTGCTTGTGATTTTTGCCCTTGACAAGTTCTGCCCTTACCGATTATAAAACAAGGTTGTGGTGTACACAGATCATTCAACATTGAAATATCTCATGGTGAAGAAAGATTCTAAGCCCCGGTTGATCCATGAGATCCTTTTGCTCTAAGAGTTTGATCTAGACATTGTTGACAAGAAGGGAGTCAAAAATTCTACAGTCGGCCATCTCTCCCGCATTGAGGCACCTTATGATGATGTGAATCAAATCAAAGAAACAATGCCATATGAGCATCTTTTCTTACTTTCATCCACCCAATGACCATGGTACAAGCACATAGCTAACTTCTTAGCTAGTGGGAGGATACCAAGTACTCAGACAAGGGAAGAGAGTAAGAGGTTGTTTTCTATGGTGAAAAACTATGCTTGGGATGACCCACATATATTCAAATATTGTCCCGACCAACCTATTAGAAGGTGTGTCCTAGAAACTGAGAAATAAGAGATCCTATCCTTGTAACACTCTGGCATGTGTGGAGGTCATTTCGGTGGAAAACATACAGTCACCAAAATTCTTCAAAGTGGGTTCTATTATCCAACCTTGTTTGTAAGATGCTAATGAATATTGCAAATCCTGTTTGAAGTGCCAAAAGGTGGGCACTATCTCCAAGAGGGACATGATGCCTCTATCACCCATTCTTGTGGTTTAGGTGTTTGATGTTTGGGGAATTGACTTCATGGGTTTGTTTCTTCCCTCCTTCAGATATGTGTACATCTTGGTGGCCATTGATTATGTATCCAAGTGGATTGAAGGCATTGTCGCAAGAACAAATGATCATAAAGTGGTTTGTGATTTTGTAAAGATGAACATATTCACTTGATTCAGTGTACCACAGACAATGATTAGTGATGGCGGAAGCCATTTCATCCATAGGACCTTTAAGGGACTGCTAAAAAGGTATGGGGTGAATCATCACGTGGCTATGCCTTACCACCCTCAAATGAGTGGTCAAGTTGAGTTAGCTAATCGGGAGATTAAGCTCAGACTTGAGAATATGGTGAGGCCAGACTGCAAAGATTTGTCTTTATGTCTCAATGAAGCTTTGTGGGCATATAAGACTGCATTCAAGGCCCTGATTGGCACCACACCATTCAAACTCGTGTATGGTAAAAGCTTCCATCTACTTGTGTAAATGCAACACAAGGCACTATGGGCATTGAAAGCCATGTACATGGATGGAGACACTACCAGATTGAGAAGAAAATTGCAGTTGCATGAGCTAGAAGAAATGAGACACGAGGCATATGAATTGTCAAAAAGTTATAGGGAAAGGACCAAGTTTTTACATGATAAGTTGATCAAGAAGAAGGACTTTGAACCCAGACAATGGGTATGGCTGTACAATTCTAGGATGAAGTTCTTTCTCGGAAAGCTTCAGTCTAGATGGGAATGGCCTTATCTAATAAAAAATGTATATCCATGCGGGGCCATTGTGATATGTGAAAAGGACAAAGCAATAGAGTTCATTGTCAAAGGGTAAAGATTGAAAGCCATTGTTGGAGTAGGTATGGACAAAGCCAACCAAAGTTTTGACATTATGATGCTAGTTGAAGAACACCCTCTTGATGAAGAGATGTGCTTAAATGCAATGAGAGAGATATCTACTACAAAGATGATTGGAAATTTCTATGAGGATGATCGAGTCTAAAATCAATAACCCCGACTGATGGCATAAAATTTAGTGCTAGTGGGAGGCAACCCACCTAGGTTTGGGAACTTTTGCACCCAACCTTCACTTTTTGATACTTTTACTTTATTTTTACACGATTCTAAAAATACACACTATGACGTATGTTGCCAAACATCGATTAAGATAAGTGCTGAAGCGGTCATTAACACTGGATTACTAAAAATCACTAAAAAGTAAAACCATTTACAAAGAGATCCATTCTTAGAAAGATTCTTTGAGCAGGAACCACAGTATTATATTTACATACTTGTTCACAAGGTACATTCACTGTACTATCTCTTCTCGAGGAATATATATACATCATTACTTTACTAAAACACACAAGTAACAAAATCCTCGAGGCATTCAAGCCAAAATCTCAGATCTATTATAAAAACACTATCACTGACTCCTAGGACCTGAGAGTACAGAGACGACACATAGGACTCTATATACACATATACAAGACTTGACAACCAGTATTTCCACTTGAGGATTTACTGATGTCCCTGTTGCTGCTGCTGTTGTTCTTCCCTTTTTATGAAGTTTCTACCTCTACCTCATCCGCGTCCACCTAAAAACATTGGAATTCCACGAGGGTGAGACAATTATAAAATTTCCCCAGCAAGAGATATAACTCTCTGCCGAAAACATTATTATTGAAGTTTAATAGAAATAAACTGAATATTGGAATCATATATTCAATAGTAGATAAATCAACATCTATGCAGATTAAAGTAACATTTCTATTCAAGTATTTAAGCTATAACTTGATTAAGCAGCATGTCTCTTATTCCATAAGGACTTGAAGAGCATATATAACATTTATGTATCTAGAACATGCTAAGAAGAATAACATCAACCAATGATTCTCGTATTTCAATCTTATGTAAATACGCTACACAACTGATTACATTTTACAAACATTCTTAAGCCCTGAGGAGATGAGATATACCGCTTATACTCCAACCGACCACGATTACGTAAAGCATCGGTACCACACAAGGTTAATGGGAGAGCCGGATTCCATGACCTCATTTGTCTCGGTCAGTATGGGACTACTTTGGCAGAGACATCATGTGTCAAACTGCAATTAGCTTGCCAGGGTATATTGGCATCTTCGCTATAGAGTTATAGCCCGTAGCATATACTCTCTTCAGGGTTATGGCCTGTAGCCAATGTCTGGTATTATATTGAGGAGTTATGGCCCGTAGCCATACTCTTATTGGGGCATGGTCCGAAACCAATCCCGTACATAGGACATAGCCCGTAGACATTCCTATGGGGCATAAGGATATATTTTCCCAATTACCCCCACATATTAAAAAATATGTGTTCTGAGTAAAACGCGTTTCACCATTCAGCTAATTATGATGCTGATGGATCTGTGGCCAGGGCAACTACATTCTATGGTATCACTTGATTAATTAAGTACATTACCATATTCTTTTAGCATCAGCCAAATTCTGAAACATAACTTATTAGGAAAAGTGCTACAAAGAAACATGTACTATTTTCATCAGTTACTTCTCAGTCTTTATAAGACATTGGGATCTCAGTCCCTCATTTCAATACTGGGAATTATCATCCCTTAACAATCTCAATACCATAATTAGATGGATCTGGGTATTAAAACCCTTAGCTCATCACTGAGCACTGTTACCACTTTTTCAGGTAATTATCTCCTTCAAGTCATTTGACCAAGGAAAACATGATACTTTCTACACAAGCATCTCTTATGGCACTTGAGGCTCATTAACTCTCTTGTTACTATTTACTAAGCAACAAGGTATATTATGGAACACAAGGCCCAATGAATAATTTCAATGAACAAAGCATCATAGCTCATACCTGGCTATGTTCATCATCTCAGGATACCTGCATGGTTAACACACATGATAACAGATATATCAATCATATTTCATTTCCATGATATTCAAGGGTAACATCACTATTCCCTTACCAGGGTTAGGGTTTCCCATTTCATGTCAATCAGGGTTACTCATTCCCTTTGCACAATTAGGACCAATGATTTATCATTTCATTGTCCAAGGTTATAATTTCATGCTATATGATATAACCTAAAATTATGGTTTCATATACCTTCACCCTATTTTAGAATTAGGGTTTACCATTCACATCACATCAGGGATTATCATATACTAACACCCAATTTAGGGTTAGATTTTACTATTCCTCCCAATTAGGGTTTTATATTCCATTACCCACAATTAGGGTTTACTATTCATCCTAATTAGGGTTTATCATCAAGATACCATGAATTAGGGTTTCTCATTTCATTACCTTAAATTCATATCACATCATCCTCCTAGTTTAGGGTTTCACTCAGAATCGCCCTAAATTAGGGTTTGAGTTCATTAATCATCTCAATTAGGGTTTTATGACCTCTTTATCAAGGATCATGCCCTAATAGTATATCACATCATTTTGAATGTTTTAGACTTAATTGCTACATGATTATCATTCATGAATGAATATTTCTCTCTCATCCTAGGATGTTCACTACTCAATTCTTGATTAAATTGAGCCTACTCTTTATTCAAATACATGCATTTATGGTTAACATGATGTATTGAATTATTACATCATTTTGAATTAATTATTAACCCCACTAAGGGTATCAATCATCTAAGTACATCAAGTCTCCAAAAGATTTGATCAATTGAACCTTCAATTATATGAGGGATCCAAAAGAATTGACCCATTAAACTTTCAATTACATTAGGTGATCAATTGGATTAATCAATTAAATCTTCAAGTGCATTAGGTATCCAAATAGATTAACCATATTGGATATTCAATTACATGAGATATCCAAATGTATTAACCATGTTGATCTTCAAAAGATTTAATTACTTAGACCCTAAACGGTCTTAGTTCTCATAATTCAATTGGTTGAAAATCATTTGGGCAAATTGCACTTGAAACCGATTGGACAAGAAAGGTATTGAAACCGATTGAACTTTGGGTCTCCAAACGGTTTGACACCGTTTGGACCAAAATGTTCTTGAGACTATTTGGACTCAAACGGTCTTAAGACCGTTTGGTCTAAACCCTCTCAAAACTGAATGGACCAAAAAGTTCTATCAACACATAAACAATTCATGGTTTCAATAGATGAACCAATTAACAATTGAATCCTTAACTTCTTCATCAATTGAACTATTGAATCATCCTTCAATTGATCCATCAATTAGGGTTTTGAACCCAATTTATCTAGTATTTCCACTCAAGAAACCTTCAGTTATGGCTTTGAATCGAGTAGCCATCAATGATCAACATTGTAGAACTGATTCAATTGAAAATTAATGAATCATCATCAAATTTTTGATATGACCTGACCCCAAACGATCTTGAGGTCATTTGGATGACCTTCAAACGGTCTTGAGACCGTTTTCCCTATCCTATCCTTGGATTTTGTGAAATTTCATTAGGGTTTAGATCATTGGATTGATCATCCAATCAGCACTTAATTGCATTTCAATTTGGTATCTTTGGACCTTCAAATACTCAACCATACTTAACCCTAGACCTCCAAACGGTCTTGGGAGACCTCCAAACCGTCTTGAGACCGTTTGGGTGACCTCCAAACGGTCTTGATACCGTTTGGGATCAAACACCCAAAAATCTAAATTAACCAAATTGAATTTCAGCACTTAACCCGATTAGGGTTTGCTAATTAATTAACCTTCAACTGATGAACCCTTTGGAATTAATCTATCAAATTTTATGGGTCATAAAACATCAATGTTAGCATCAATTTTTTCAAATGGTAAACCCTGGTCAACTCTTCCAAATGGCTTGAAACCGTTTAGCTTCAAACGGTTTGATGAAATTGTTTGCTTTCAAACAGTTTTGTTGAAACCGAATGCGCAAGTTTGTTGAAACCGAATGAAATACAATTTCTTTGGGAAAAGTGTCCAAGATGATGTCATCATCATCTACCTTCGTCCCTGTAGATCTTAGTACTTCTGATTTCATGAAATTACCAATTTCAACCAACAATTAATTAAGAAGATGAAGGAATCAACGAAATTGCAAGATTGATAGTTAAGTAACATTGTAGAGGGGTTCAAGTTATAAAACCTGCCTCCAATTGAGCTTCAAAGCTCCAAGCTCACGTCAACAATGGTGGATGCAACTCCTTTCTCTATTCCAAGGCTCGTCCTCATGCTTTGAGTGAAAAGGAATGGTTAGAATTGAAGATGGGATCGAGATAAGAAGAAATCATGCATTGTTTTGTGATTTCCACCATGAATTCAAGGTGAAAGGAAGTCAAGAAGCTTACCAACAGGTTGGGGGTCGTCCTCCTGATCCTCCAAAGCTTCCAAAGTCTTTTTGCAAGCAAAGGGTGGAAGTGAACTCGAAATTCCCCTTTTACTCTATGGATAAAGGAGCATATATGTGAATTTTATTGAAAATTCATTTAGGAGAGAGAAAGTAGGAATTATCTCCCCCATATCCTTGCCACTAGCCACCTTCTCTTCCTTAGATACGAGGCTATCCTCCTTTCCTATTATTCCTCTCAATTATCCACAAATTAAAGAAAAGCAAATTAAGCACCTTAACCCTTATAATATAAATATCCATAAGTTAGTGGATATTTCTTTTTCTTATAATAATGTGAGTGGAGACTTCACCTCCTTAGGATATTTTGTTGCCTTTGCAAGGAATAACGATGTTCACACTTGATAAAATTCAACCATCTCATTTTTTGTTGAAGGCCCTTCAATTATTTTATTTATTTTTGCATTAAATTGAATTAAGGTTTCAATTATGCTTAAATCTTGATTATTTTAATATCAACATTCTCTCTCCTCCAAAGTAATTCAAATGATGTGCCCCTCCCATTTTCCTCTCTCTAATTTATGACAATAAACATGGGGGACCCTCTAGAAGTGGTATTTCGCATATTGAACCCTAGGTTTTGAGTAAATTGCACATTATACCAAAACTAGGTTTTAATGCACATTCATTACTTTATCATCTCTTTCTTGGTACTCAGGCCACCACAAGCCATACCTCTACATCATATTCATTCTCATGATGCTTCAACACATGAGGAACATATTATCATGCAAAATTTGCAATTTAACCCCTCAACTTGGGTAATTTGCACTTTAGTCCAAAACAAGCAAAATATCATTTCAACATTATTCAAAAAGGACTAAAATTGAAATATAAGTTCCTCTTGAGCCTTAATTACTTTTCAAAAGATAAGAGCAAGCATCTAATCAACTTTATTAAGCAAAAAACCTAGGGTTAAAGCATAACCTAGGTCAGGGATGTTACACACACACTTGTGTTTAACAATTTTGTTTCAGTTTTGATGATGAGACAGGTGAAACAGGTGAAAGTTTGAGAAATGGGACATATTTTAGTGAAAAGTATTGATGGAACATCAAGTGGATTGAATTTGATGATTGGATTATGAATGATTGAGTGATTTGGGAATTTTTGAAGTTTTGTCAACTTGGAAGTACCAACATGGCCGTGTTGGCGTGGAGTGGTCGTGCTGGCACAATCATTTTTAATAGGGAAAACTCAAGTTTTGGGCCTAGTCAGCATGACCATTATGACCAATACCGTGCTGGATTGGGCCCAACACTTAAGTAACCCGACTTTTCACTCCATAGAATGACCCTCCCTTCAATTTTGTGACACACCATGGTCATTCTACGGCCACTGGCGATTAGGGAGACCCCATTCACCCCCAAATCACCTCCTCTTCCTCCAAAACTCTGGATTCTATCTCCCTTTGGCTCCCACTCACCTTTCCATACCTCCAGCTCCACTTTCCACCCTCCATTAACCTCCATTTCTCCATCTCCAAGGGAATTTCGCCCCTACATTTTAGAAGTGTGAAAATCATTGTGGTTCTTCATTTCTCCACTAAATCTTTGCAACAATGAAGAGCATAGTCAAGGTAATCAAGAAAGGGGTAGAGCAGACTATGAGTATGCTCACTGAAGGCAAAATCCACATCAAACAGGCCTCTAACATCACACAGCCCTACATCGCCATCCAATTCAATTTCTCAATCTCTCCAAAGGTCGGCATCGATGAGTGCTTCCCAAATCCAATCCTCCTCAAGCCACCATACATTGGATTCGAGCTACAGGAACCCTGAGGAGGAGGAGGAGGAAGAAGAATTAGAAAATATTGTTGATTCTATCGATGTTGATGCACCGACCCGAGAAAGGAGGGCCATGAAAGAGGCTACTACATTGTCTTCATGCCTACCTCCACAACCGACTCCAGTGAGGAATTCTACCTCATCATCCCAGCCTCATGCCGCTCAACAACCCACTAGATGCCAGTTGTTGATTGAACAAGATGATGTTGATGCACCCATTGAGATGGTTCCCTTGAACTTGGACACAAGTTTGGGGTCACATACATATGAGGAGGGGTAGATGAGACTGAGAGTGAGGATATGGAGGATTAGCATGTGGACTTCTTGTCCAAGCTAGAGGAGGATAGAATGAAGTGGGTGGGAAAGCAGCCTGTGGGATCCACATATGGATGAGGCACATCAAGGATGATTTTCAAAAGAACTCTCCATCCCGAGTGCTTGACAAGGAGAGTGATTCCCACTAGGTATGCATGTATGGAAACCATGCAAGCTTTAGGGATCAACTTCATGTTCAAAGGTCAATTGGAACGATGTGGGCTATACAAGATTTTGGCTGAGGTTGAAGAAACCTACCTCGAGATAACCCATGAACTCTACAGTTCACTGGAGAAAGTGAAACATAGAGTCGAAGATGCAATAAGATTCAAACTACTTGATTCCACACACGTGTTGAGAGCTTACCAATTCAATGGGATCTTTGTTCCCAATCCAGAAATGGCAAAGAATTTTGCTGAGGGAAGACTTGACAAGAATGGGAAAGTAGATTATTCAAAGATGTGAAAGGCTATCACAGGTCAAGAAACTTTCTCTACAGGAAAATCTAAGACCAACACGGTATACAATCCTTTCATGAGATATTTGTAGAGGGTCCTAGAAAACACCTTTCTTTTCCGTTATGACAATCAAGGTTGTTGTTCATAGAAGGATCTATTTGTGATGAAGACAATCCCCTCAAAAAGAAAAAACCCATTCATCATGGGGGGAATCATCACCACAATTGCAAAAGTAGTGGGTTGTGATTTAGAGGGATTTACTAAGGTAGAAGGAAGTAAACTTGTTGATTTAAGCTATCTAGCAAGGTCCCAAATGATCTCCCTCAAAGACAACAAGATCTTTTATATTTTAAATCCTAGATACCCTGGAATCACTTTAGAACTCTCATGTCATAGCAGCCCCTTGCTCACAGATGTGGCACCACCAAATGATTTCTTAGGATTGATATAGAAGTATGAGAAGGATCATCCTAGAGAAGGATACAAGGCACCACCGATGGACTTACCTAAAGAAGGAGGAGAGACGAATGTGCCAGAGAAGTAATGCATTCTTGAGCAGTCCGACCACATGACACAGAGATATGAGGGTTTGATGTGTAACCACCTCCAATAAATACATATGACATGTCATCCATTCATTCACAATTGGAGGCAATTCACTAGACACAATAGGATATGTGGTTGGATC
The DNA here is from genome assembly GCA_963693085.1 of Alisma plantago-aquatica. Taxonomy (NCBI): domain Eukaryota; kingdom Viridiplantae; phylum Streptophyta; class Magnoliopsida; order Alismatales; family Alismataceae; genus Alisma; species Alisma plantago-aquatica. The sequence continues at coordinate 1,589,167,626 of OY856409.1, forward strand.
AGCAACATATGCACTATCAGATCAACCATATGTACTAGTATCAGCATGCACAGGTGTAGAGAAACCCCTAATGAGGGAGGATTTCTAGGGATCCCTTTCTAAATACCAGGAGACATATTCACCTCCACAGGCAGACTATTGGGACCACTACTACTAGCACCCACCTCCAAAGGTTGGCTGACCGTAGGATCCATCACCACCGGAGCAGTGACACCTACCCTATCATTCCTAAGCTTTAGTTTCATGCTGAGGACAACATAATTCAAAAGTTTGGGGTGGTAGGGAAGTATGCCCTCTTTTATCAACTTATTTTGTTTATGCTTGTCTCACCTAATCTTTGTTAGATTGAATTCACTCTATATATTGTATATTTCCTTCTATCTGCATTTCATGCATACATGTAGTTCTTTTTCATGCATTTTTGCGTAATTTTTCAAAAAAAAAAATCTCATTTTACCCTTCTCTCAGAAAAGTACGAGGAATTCAATAAAAATACTAGTAGAGGCTAGTTTAACTTCTAGTTAGAAAAGTACATAAAGTTAGTACTTTGATGCTTTAAATGGATCTAAAACCCTAGATTTGTTTAATGGTGAGTTTAATAACTAGTTTAATATTTTGAATCAAGATTGGACCTTTTGACATAAAAAGGATAATAGGAATATGATTTGAGTTTAAAAACCCATGATTTTCTTGATTAGGGTTTTCCTGTGTGCAAAAGTGCAATCAATGTTAAATTAGGGTTTATTAACCTAGCAGATGTGATAAATAGTAATTAAGGTACAATTTTCAATTGAACTATAATCATTGATGAAGAACCTGAAAATGATAATTGGCCTTAATGATCTTGACATGACCTAAAAAGAATAAAACATGATGGTTTTAGTATAAAAGTTCCTAATCATGGATAGATACCCTTAATATGATAAGTAGGGTTTTCTAATGGATAAAGTTGGAATTATTAATAAATGGAGTTCATAGGTGAATTAGATCATAAGGAATTATGAATTGTTAATCCAAAAGAAACTAAAGGTGATAATTGAGTATAATGACCTTGAAATAACTTAAAAGGATAAAGAAGGTAGTTTTGGTATAAAAGAGAAATAATCGACTTTAATTGGGCTTATGATGTTGAAATTAGGGTTTATGAACTAAGAGATCATTTAATATGATAAAAGCGTTATGGAGGCAAAAACCCTAATAAAACCCTAATGTGGTCTAGAAAGCCTAAGGTGGAATCCAAGTCTAGCTTTAGAATGTTCTGGATAAACTATAACACTTGGATCCCATGCATTAATTTTAGGATATTGTTGATTGCTTGTTGCTTGTTCTTTATCCTTATTGCTTGGACAATCAAGTTGCTCTGGATCAGGTATGTGGTTAATTATGAATAACCGCCTTAGTTTCCCGATGATTTTTTGGATGGTTAATCATATTGAAAGCAAATTATCTGTTGGATGTTCATACTTGCAAATTATAAAGTCACTATGATTATCACATTAATAATAGAAGTATGGATTCTCGCACCTACATGCCACCCTGATGGATGATGCCAAAGGTCAGGCCCAGATGGGTAGACCAATGGACACCTTGAGTGGTTACCCCAGGCACCAAGAAGGTGGCCTATGATATTGCATGACTAGTGGGCACCATGAGTGGTGACCCCCAGGCACCAAGCTCGGGATTGAGAACGTGGCCTTAAGTCGTTGGCAAAGGGCACCCTAAGGTGGGTATGCCAGGGTTAGGGCAAAAGCGGTGGAGAATGTCATACTGAAAAGTGTAAATTGGCTTGTTAATTAATTTGATTGTGATTATTAAATTGTTAGCCATATTTGTAAGATTTTGGTTGTTCCCACATACCAGTATATTTCGATATACTGACCGACATTTTGTTTGTCGGCATTTTAGGAACAACAATTGAAAGAACAAACAATAAAGTGACACATTGCGGAAAAAGAAATAAAGTGCAAGGAGGATTAGATAGAATAATTCAAGACTAGGATAGATAGATTTCTAAGGTTTTCAAAGGTAAGTGAAGTTTTAATTTTATACCAAATTCCAGTTAGTTAGTATAATTTCATAATTGTTATTGATTATTTGTCGAACCTTTGATCTTGTTAATTGGATAATGGCACCGACCTTTCAGTCTCCCTTAATTGGGGGTTACCGGGAGGCGGGGTCATTATAGAAAATCAGTGGAAGTCTTTCTCCGGTGGCCTCTGGATTGAATGTGGGTATTTTGGGTCCATCAGCCGTGAAGCCACCTTCATCATGGGGGTGTATCTTCTTCCGATATAGTATCCACAAGTGTTTTCAAGAGCTCTCTGTCTACCATAGGCCGGTTATCATTGTCATAATCTGCATGAGCCTTGTGCTTCCTTCTTGAGAGCTTTGCACTTGTTCTGGCTACATCCTCCTGGGAAAGAAAATGGACTCAAGTGGACTGAAACTGAGATTGATGATCAGTCCTTTTGTTCATGTTCACAACGGAAGTATCTTAAAAAGTCTACCTAGTTTAAGGGAATGCCTAACAGTTTTGGAACTCCTATCAAATAAAGAGAGGCCTGACCAACTCCCCCACATCGAATCCGACAGCAAATAAGGAGAATGTATGGGAGCTTCTATCTGGCGCAGACGCGATCACCAACTAACCCTCACTGGGTTAACATTACCTTACCCTATCTACTTCACTACTCTAGGACAGAGTGTGGAGTAAGTTTGGGGGGGGGGTACCCATGTACCAGTGAGGGAGGTATAAAATTTTCTTATTCAACTCCACCCTTTGTGTTCTTTCGTTCTTCCCTTATATCATGTGTACGTATACATGCTCATATAAAAATTTTGAAACAAAAAATTGCTTATTTTGTTTCCATACATATGTACAAAGTCGCTATATATATTAGTAAAAACCTGATGCGACTTCTTGCCAGTTTGTTTTCTACGTGCCCAACGGGTTGCAAGTTTTGTTATGTATTTATGATAATGCAGCCTCAAACAACAAAAGACTACGACTTTCTACGCCAAAATTTTGAAAAAAAAAATAATCTCGCTACAGCTAAGAGACGTGTATGCAGAAGGAAAAAGCTGCCCAAAAAGCAAAAATCCCTCTTGTTCTCCCTTACCCAACAAAAATCCCAAAAAGAGAAAGTAGCCTTATGAGAGTGAATAAAAGCATGAGAGTTGTGCCCGATAAAAGAAAAGAAAAAATAAAAATAAGAAATATATACACACTTGTTTTCCAAAAGTACCCATCTTTAGGCATGGTAGATCTGGGGCAGTGGTACGTAGGATGTGAAATCACTGCTCTAAAGCCAACTGGCTTGGACTGCAGGGACCACTTGCCCGCTAACGGACCCGTACCTGGATGAACTGATGAGAAACAAGAAAAACCCAATAAAATCCTTAACCTACCCAACACACAACTTTCTGCCCCAAAAAGCTATTTGGTGTGAAAGCTAACTTCAAAATCATGCACCCAAGTCTCGCCAAGCTGTGGAGAAATGTTTTTCTTAAATAAGGCAGGAGAAGTAAAGTATGTTGTTCGTGGTCGAGCCGTATTCTCAGTAAAGACATCTCAATGCTCGCTCAACCCCTTGGCCTAAAAACTATACTGGTCAAGAAGAAGCATCACAAAATAAAGTTTAAATATTGATTGAGGACAATCAAAATGCTAAGTTTGGGGGAGTTGATAACACCAAATTTTGTGATGTTTATGACCCTTATTTTGTTATCAAAACTGCCCTTTTAAATTGTTTTCCTCTCTTTTTATATGTACTTTTGCAATAATAGGCCACGCTACGCTCTTAACTCAATATTTCCATCTTTTGCAGAGTTTTCCTCCATTTTTGACTCATTTATCAGCAATAAGGCCCGTCCCGGCCCACAAACATGATCCACCTGCATCAACCTTCCCACCAGCCAGCCGATATGCTCACTGCCTGACAGGGTAGCACAACACACCGACGTGCGACATAAGGATGCCGCACAAGAAGGAACTAATGGACGATACACCTTTTTACCCGACAGGGAGTCGGGCTCGCCACGACAACTGAAGCTTGTCGCACGATACAGGCCACCCACCGGTAGGCACCACTCGTCACGATGACTGACAGCCGACATCCTTGTGCCGGGCGATACTGATATTTGCCGTCCACTGACTCCGCGATAATAAGAGCTGATGAAGGACACGTGGCGTCCAGAGCACCATAACTCCTTCCAGCCGCTGCCTATAAATAGCAGCTACAGGAAGCCAAAAAGACAGGTCGGAACCCTACGCAAGCCAACTCAGGAAAGCTGCAAGAGCTAGTGTATCGTGCCTCAGAGGTTGTGTCGGGCGATTCTAGGTGAGCACTTCCCCATCCCGAGATGGAGGGAATGGTTCACTTAGGGTCGTCTCGGGCACCACTGCAGGCCGATATCGGCCAACAAGGATACCTGATACAAGTGACAGATACTAGAAGCATCGATCTAGCCCGACACGATACCGAACCCCGATACACATCACCAGTCACGGCGTGTCGCCCGAGAGGGTGTGCCGCCCGACATGATCGTATCGGGTAAGGGCACCTCGCACGATACAATTCGCACGTTATGAGTGTGTCGCCCGAGAGGGTGTGCCGCCCGACACGGTTGTATCAGGCTAGGCTCCTGCCCGGTATCGGGCTGGAGGGTCCGCTGTAGTCTGTCGTCCTTCTATATCAAGAAGGCGACATCTATCTTTATTATTTCAATCATTTACTTCTTTATTTATGCAATGCAATCAGACCCTTATTTGTTTATGGAAATAGAAGAGTTTAATTATCTGCTGGTTTATGTTTGGTACCTTTGTTGGATGATTTCTATGTTTAACATCTAAACTCTAGCTTGTATGCTTGGATCGCATTTCGATTAGCTACCGAATCGTGTTTTTCCCGTTGCAACAGCCTCGAGAGAGGTGTTGTTGCTCTAGTGTTTGGTCCGATTCTGGAGTAGGAGAGTGCCCGGAATCGAAGTTGCTTTAGTAACCTTTCCACTCTAACTTAAGTCCAGCAACCTTGAGAGGGGTGTTGATGCTTGGTTAGAGGTATCCGCTCTGAGAGGAGGGGTACAAGATTTTTCTGCTACTTCTTGTTTTACCGAAGTTTTCTCCTTCATACCTTGCTTTAGCATTAGTATTATCTCTCTGTTTCCGTTGCACGAAAACCCCTAAAAACTGATAAATGCTTAAAACCTTAATCTTCCTCGTAGCTCCAGTTGGAGATAGTTTTCTTTTGTTTTATCAGTCTTATCCTACTGTTTCCCTTGGGGAACTTTACCATCTTTTTACCCTTGCCGGAGTGTAGCGTGTCGATTTAGCGTTCTCAACACTACCACCCTTTTCCCTGTGTTCAACCCCGTATATCTACTTCGACCCCGTAAACAAAGTTGCGGGGGCCTAGAAGGTTTCGGGTTATATATTTAAAAGTTCGACTGCTTCAAATCTGCTTCTCCTTTTGGATGCGCGATTTAGGCTGGTCAAGTCAGTGCACCATGGTCATTCTATGCTCCACGGTCGTGGTGATTTCTGCACAAATTGAGCTCTGAACCTGTTGATTCTATAAGTGGGCTAGCATGGCCGTTCTGTGATACCAAAATTCCAAAAATTATAGTACATTTTCAGATAATTACTTTGGATTTTAGCTCCAGATATTTCCGTGCTGCTCTCTGAATCAGTACTTTGACTTGATTCTTTGGATTTTCTTAGACATCTTTTTTACAATGAATATTTGTCCACTAGGGGTAGGTTGAGGGAGCATCGGATTTCACTTTGGGTCTCTCTAAGGCTAGAGAAACCCTAGGATCACTCCTCTCTTTGTTCCATCAAGCGTGGTCCAAATGCCTAAAAAAATACAAATAATGTCCATAAGTGCATTTTACACAAACATGCATATTGAGAGAAATAACATGTAATCTAACAGGTATAGATGTGATTGAAAGGTAAAATGACACAAGATGAAGCCCTAAAATAGGGCTGAATCACCACCTAAAACTTAAAACATACTTGTCCTCAAGTATGCTCCAACTCAATCTCTCTGTAATTTTTCCACAATTAAGAAATGAAAAATGCAATGAAAAGGATGATTATTGCTAAATGGGATTAATAGTGACTAAGTACATGCATTCCACCTCTCACCTCTCCTGCTTTCACAAACCAACCATGAAAAGAGCACAAAGCATATGAACTTTAAATATAGTGCATAAAACACACAAGCTATCCATATTTCTTTCATGTAGTTCTGTGTAGACCGTTTCATGATGGCATTAATCAATGATGACTAGGAGTGTTGTTTCACCTTCATGCATTCCATCTTATGTTTCAAATCACACCAAATGACTCATGTGGCTGTAGAAAGGGCAAAATGAGCTAAGTTTGATGTTTCCTAGCCCAATGGGTATGAAAGTGGAAGAAAGGATTACATTAAGCTTTTGGAGTGCTTTTTCGCACTCATTTGTTCTTTATTTAGATGCTCTTAAATAGGAGCATCTTTTTATTTTCTTTTTTCTTTTTCTTTTTTTATTCTTTGCCCTTATAGTAGATAGGGAACATGGTGATGACAGTGAAGCGATGAGATGTAGATGTAGCCACCCCAAACTTTTGGGGGTGGCCACGACTGATATTTACACTTTGGCATCCTTTCATGAGGCAGAGGGATAAGAAGATGGTGAGTGAATAGTCAGGTCAAAGAGGGATCACTGGCGTGATTCTCAACATAAGGTATCCTGCATGAAAATTAATCTAACACTTCATCTAACAATATCACACCACATGAATGAACAACCTGAAATTGATACTTCTATCAAGTGATTTCACAGGAACTAAACTCTCATAGCTTGCTCAAGTCACAATTCAACCAAAACATTCACAAACATAAGAGAGGTGATGTACATGTAAAAAGTCAAGAATTGATACCATTTAGCAACAAACAATGATAATTCACTTGCATTTGTCAAAGGTCATCATTTTCCATCCAAAAGGTAGAGATTGGGTCGAAACACACTTTTAGGCAAGAAATCTCAAATTTGGGCAAAATTGGCCAAAATGGTGCCAAGTTGCCTTCAATCACATCTAAGCCTATATTATTGAACTTAAAGTAGTAAACAAGCAAATCCTAGCTGAAACATGCAAAAATTACCAAAAATCTACATGATATGCAATGCATGGCAAAAAGAGCAAATTTTTGAAAATTATGCAAAAATGACAAGAAAGTAAACTACATGACATGTAGGTATGCAAAGCAAGTAAATTCTAGACTAAGGCAAGCAAAAGAAAACAAACAAAAGTAAATGGCAGGTGAAATGCAAAATAAGAGTGAAAATGAGATAGGACATACCGCCCATTCACCCTTAACTTTTGAATCATGTTGTCCTCAGCATGACATTAAAGTCTAGGAATGATAGGGTAGATGATCACTGTGGTGGTGGTGGTCCTCCCTGTGGTGGGGGTGCTAGTAGTAATGGCCCCTATAGTCCGCCTGTGGAAGCGGGTATGTCTCCTGATAACTAGAAAGGGCTCCCTAGAAATTCTCCCCCACTGGGGGTTTCTCTGTACATGTGCATGCTAAAATAGGCACATGTGGTTGATCTAACAATGCATCTATCTATGATCTAACCACATGGCCTACTGTGTCTTATGAATCACCTCCAACTGTGCATGAATGGCTGACATGTCGTATGCATTTATTAGAGGTGGTTGCGCATCAAAATCCTCAAGTCTCTGGCATGTGCAGCGAGACTGCTCAAAATTGTGTTGCTGCTCTGGGACATTCGTTTCTCCTCCTTCATCAGGTTAGTCCATGTTTGGCACATTGAACCCCTCTCTTGGGTGCTCCTCCTCATACTGTTCTATCACCTCAGAAAATTTCTCTGGTGGCCCCACATCCATGAGTAGGGGGTGGTATGGTATGGGAGCTCCAAGGTGATTCCAGGGTACCCAAGGCTTAGAACATAAAAGATTTTGCTATCTCTGAGGGAGATCATTTGTGACCTATAAGGATAGTTTAGATCAACATATATGCTTCCTTCTACCTTGGTAAGCCTATCTAGATTGTATCCCACTGCCTTTGCCATTATCGTGATAATTCTCCCCCCCATGATGAATGGATTTTTACTTTTGGAGGGAATTGTCTTGAAGTGGTCAATCACCATGGCACCTATGTTTAAAAATCCCCTACTTGCAATTGTGGCCATAACAAACAATTTTTTTTGTGAGGAACACACTTGATTGTCATAACGGCCAAACAAAGTGTTTGCTAGGACCTTCTGTAGGTATCTCATGAAGGGGTTGTAAATCTTGCTGGCCTTGGATTTTCCTACATAAAAAGTAGCTTGGCTAGTAATTTCCTTCCACATCTTGGAGTAATCTGCTCTACCACTCTTGTCAAGTCTTCCCTCATTGAATTTCTCTATCATTTCTGAATTGGGGGCAAAGATAGCATTGATTTGGGAAACATTAAGCACGTGTGTTGAGCTATTCAACTTGAACTTGATGGCATCTTCTCCTTAGTATTGTACCTTCTCTAATGTTGTAAAGAATTCATGAGTCAGCTCCAAGTAGGTTTCTTCAACCTCATTCAAGATCTTGTACATCCCACAGTGTTGCATTTGACTCTTGAATGTGTAATTGATCCCTAGAGCTTGCACGGTAGTCATACATGCATATCTAGTGGGGTTCACCCTCCTTGTCAAGCAGTCGAGGTGGAGAGGCCTCATCACAAATTTTCTTGTCGTTCCCCTTCTGTAGGTGGTTCCCTCTGGTTGCTTTCCCACCCATTTCAACATGTCCTCTTCTAGCTTGGACACAACGTCCACTGGTTCATCTTCCATATCCTCACTTTCAGTATCATCTTCCTCCTCTTATGAATAAGTGTGTGACCCTAAACTTGTGTCTCTAAGTTCAAGGGCACCCTCTCGAAACTTGCACTAGGTCAAGTTGATGAAGTAAAATGTCTTGTTGGAGTTGGTCGTGGCAGTAAGCACGAGGAAGATGCATCATTTGTTTTCTTATCCATCCTCTCGCGAGCCAACGCATCAACATAAACTGAGTCTACTATGTTCTCTGGCTCTTATTCTTCTTCTTCCTCCTCCTCTTCAAGGTTGTTGTATCTTGGATCTGAAGTGTGGCTGTCAGAGGAGGATTAGTGTTAGGAGGCTCTCATCAATGCTGACTGTCGGAGGGATCACAAAATTGAATTTGACGGTGACGAAGCACTGCCGGACTGTTGTGACAAGTTGGAGGCCCGCTTGGAGCGGCTTTTTCCTCTAGTGAGGATGTTTATCATCTTCTCTACCCCCTTCCTGATTTCCTTGCCAGTGCTCTTCATCTTGCAAGGATCCTCGGTGAAAAAACAAACAAGAATAGTACCAAACGTGCTTCCGGGTTGTAGGGGAGGATTCACCTTGCATATGGAGAAATAGATGGTGATGGGGGTGGAAAATGAATCTTGAGGTTAGGAAAGATGATTGGGGACCAAGGGAAACTCAAATATAGAGTTTAGTTGCAAGAGGAGTTGATTTGGGGGTGAAGGAGGCTCGCCCTAGTCTCCAGTCCGCATGGAACGACCATGCTCTGTCATGAAAATGAGTTCTGGGTCATGCTGGCTTGGGCGGAATCAGGCGACTTAAGTGTTGGACCCGGGCCAACACGACCATTTTGGTGGGATGCCAACATGGCTGTTCTGGCCAGCACGGTCATGCTGCCCGCATCTAAAACTCAAGTTTTCCCTATTGAAATCCAACTTAACCAACATGGTCATTCCATGTCAGCACAACCATTCTGGCTGGTTGCCAACACGACTGTGTTGTCGGAGGTCAAATCCTGCATTTTCCCTATTGAAAAACCATCTTTTCCAGCATGACTGTCCCACACCAGCACGGCCGTACTGGTCTTTTTCAGTTCAAAAATCATTAAATCATTTCATCATTCATAATCCAATCATCTTGAACGATCCCTTTGATGTTGTATCAATCATTTCCACTGAATGTGCCTCATTTCTCAACTTGCATCTATTTCACCTATCATTTCATTAAAACGAAAACAAAAACTATCAAGCACAAGTGTGTGTGTGTGTGTGTTTTTAGGTTTTTGTAAAAATAAAGCAAAAGTATCAAAAATGAGAGGTTGGGTGAAAAATTCCCCAAACCTAGGTGGGTTGCCTCCCACAAGAACTGAGTTTCTTAGCTTCATCTTGGCTTCTTGGTGATTCTTCATTCACTGATCCGTTTGGCATTCTCGTGTGTCCATTCTTGCAAAACATGCATCCCTCATTTGCACTCAATCTGTGTTCCACACCCCTTCAATTACAATCATCAATTATTCCATCTTGATCTCCTTTTCTCAAATGATCATTCAGACTTGTGAAGTGATCATGTCCAATATCCCTATCTTGGACTCGTCGGGTTGGGGTTTTGTACATGTTGATCTTGATCTTCATGTCCATGAATGAAACCAACATGGTGTCATTGCGTACATGAATCTTGGCATCAACTGTAGATAAGAACGACCTTCCCCAGATGATGGTAATCTTCCTATCCTTCGGCTCCATATCAATTACAATGAAATCCGCCGAGAACACTACACCTTTTTCTTTGTCTATCATCACCAAGACATCATACACTCTCCCCCTAGGCACTTTTATGGATCTATCCGCCAATTGGAGAGTACAATGTGTCAGCTTCAACTTGCCTAAGCCCAGCTCAACATAGACATTGTATGGCATCAAATTCACACTAGATACCAAATCAAGTAAGGACATATCTATGTGATATCCCCCTATATAGCTAGGTATGAGTGGGGCTCTTGGGTCTTTTCTCTTCACCGGAAGTGAATATTGTATGATGGAGCTCACTTGTTCAGTTAATTTCACCTTCTTGGGTATCCTCCCCGTTGACTTCCTATTTATAGTGCATAGGTTCTTGAGGAACTTGGAATATGATGGGATTTTCTTGATAGCATCCAACAGTGGAATGTTCAACTTCACTTGGAAAAACACCTCAAGAATATCCACATTGTACTTTTGCCTCCTCTTCATTTGTGGTGGCTCATCTAGTACTTCAATGAATGGATGATCATTGGCTTTTTCCTTGCTTGCATCAATGTGAGGTGGAAAACTAGGGATGGAAGGACTTGCAAATGGAGTATGAGGTGGATCACATGGTATCCTAAAATCAATAAGATGTATCACTAAATCATCTTCAGCAATTTCAATCACAGTGTCACCACTTAGCTACATTTGCTTTACTTTGTCAACCTTTCTTTGACTTGCAGGTTGCTCAAGAGATTTCCTACTTCTCAGAATTGTCACATCATTTCCTTTGTCATGGTGGAGAGGGGGAGCTAGTTGTGGCTGTGGAGGAGGTGGAGGTGACACTTGATTTTAAATTTGAGGTGGAGGGGAGAATTGAGGTTGGAAGGTGAATTGTTGGGAGAATGGTGGTGATGGAGGGGGAGGTGGAGTATAAGGCTTGGGATTGCCTTGGAAATGGTATATGGGTTGTACTTGCATGGGAGGTGGACTATAGAAATTTTGAGAAGAGGGTATTGGTCCACTTGCTTCATGGTATCTCATGATGGGTTTTGAAAATAACTTTTCTTCTTGGAGAGAAATTATGGAAGATAGCTGCTCTATTCTCTCTTCTAGCCTTGCAACATCTTTTTGAACATAATCAAATATTTTCAATCTAGAGAGCACCTCTTCCTCAAACCTTGATATATATTTTAGACTTTAGGTCTCTTGGTAGCTATAGGAGTTAGGTGTCTTCTTTTCCTCACCATAGAACTCAATAGAATTTATCGGGTGGCAAGGAACATTTGTCACCTGGTTCTTCATGAAGCTCACCATGTCACCAAGAATCTTCATCACTTGCGGGCTTGAGTCATTATGGGTAGGAGGTGTCACACTAAAGGCATATCCCCCATCATTCATCATGCTAGAAGCTCGAATTCTTGACCCTTCAGCCAGCTACTCAAACAAAGGCCATATCTCCTTAGGTGGTCAAGCCATGAAAACTCCTCCACAAGAAGAATCCACTGTATCTTGGTCCTTTAGAGATAAACTGGAGTAGAATGATTGAACTAGCTGCCACAAAGGGATGTCATGGTGCAGGTACTCTCTCAAAATCTTCTTAAATCTCTCTCATGCATTGTGGAACTGCTCATTGCCCATTTGCCTAAAACTTGTCACAACACGCTGCATTTGTGTTAACCTTGTTATAGAGTAGAATTGTCTCAAGAAGGCATTCTTCATTGTTTCCCAACTCATGATGTCCCATATTGAGTCATACCAATCTTTGGCTCTATCTTTGAGGGAGAAAGAGAACAAGGTCAACCAGATTGTATCATCACTAACAGTCGACGTCCTGAAGGTGGAGCATACTTCAAGAAAGGAGTTCAAGTGCTTGTAGGGGTTCTCACTCACCGAGATGTAGAAGATGGGAAGGTGCCCAAGAAGACCTAGAGGAAGGGAGAATTTCTCCCCTAGCATTTGATCAACCCTGCTAGCAATTGGTGATTTATAGTTGCTAGGCATGAAGTAGTCTTGAAGCAGCTTGTGGGGTGCATTTTAGCCTTCCATCTTGTCTTCCCCCAAATGTCTTGTCACATGCAAAAAGCACAACCAAACAAAAGAAAACAAGTTAGCAAATCAATATGCACAAAGAATGCAAATAATAAAGAATAAATAATAGTAATGATGAGGGATGTAGGAAAAGTCAAAGCAAAACTAACTAGCTAGGTCAAGTGCCTTTCTCCCTGGAAACGACGCCAGAAAGCTTGGTGCGCCCCCGCCAATGCCATTACACACCCCTCAATTGAGACTTGAATGGATGCAACTCCATAGACGGAAGCACACGGGTGGATTAAACTTTTGAATTTATAATGACCTACACTCAATACACTCACACAAAATAAAACACTACACCCGTAAGTGCACGAGATCATGTCATCGTGTAGGAGGGAGGTAAGTATAGGGTCGATCCACAGGGAGAAAAGGGGGTGCTAAATATAGGTTAGTTTTTACTGCAAGGTTCCTACTGCAGAGACTAGGGTTAAGGGTTTAAAGGTGATTTTATTGTTAAACTAAGTTGAGTAAGAAAGAAAGACAAGCAAGAACAAAACCTAAGTTAACCCTAGACAAGGAATTCTATTAAGTTGGAAAAGGCAAGGCAAGGTAAGAAACGAACAGTCTACACTAAGGCAAGCAAGAAGAGAATTAAACTAAACTAAACTAGAAAATAAGGAAAAAAGTCAATTAAAGACCTAAGCTAGAAAGAACAAAGCAAGAACAGGGAAAGAAGCTATCTAAGCAAGAAAAGAGCTAATTAAGATAACACTAGCTAAGCAAGATGGAAACTAGGGTTTAAAAGCAATTAAGGGGTGTGTGGGTTGTTTAGGGGATGCACTTATCAATTAGGTTGGGTTGATATATGAAAATTATGATTCCATTTAGATTATCCAAACCAAACAATGATCTAGAGTCTAATGAATTAGCCTAAGCTACTAATTGGCCATGGATATGCTAGGTTGTGTATAAGGGAACTAGTCCCTAACACTCCCTACTACCCTTGCGAGGCTCAATTGGATTAGGGCTTAGGTGTTACTCAATTAGAGTCTAAACAATCCTAGGTTTCTAGGTTAGATGATTTTAGGATGATTAGGGGCTGAGGTTAGTAATGGGAATGGAAGTGAGGTTTTAGGCCTCCCATCACTCATATTCTAACCTTAAGAAAGCTCCATGCTAAGAACACCAAATTCATCTAAATTATCTACTTAGATCTCTCAGCTAAGGTTAGGAAGATTGATTAGAATGTAGGAGGATGGGTGGCTACCTAGGGATCTAAGAATTGGACCTAGGAGAAAATCCCAAAATTCACACATATAATTATTTTCCCTAAATTCTCAATTTATTTCAAGCACAAACCAACAAGCAATTTATGAAGAGTTAGATAGAAATAGAACATAATCATTAGAAAATGGAACTACAAAGTTTACATATCATTCCCCCCCAGCATGGTATTAAAGTAACATTTTACACCCCAAATAGAGTGTGCCCTAGCTACTCATAACAATGCAAAATGCAAAAAGAAGGGAGAAGGAGATAGAAGAATCCATGGAGCTTAGTGTAGATGAAGAAATCCTCCACTTCAACTACTATAGGGCATCCTCCTCTCTCCTCCAAGGTGTAGGGGCATGGAATGATGGTGGAAATTGGTGGAAACTAGGGTTTTGATGGTGGAAATGGAAAAATGGAGTGAAATGGAGGTGGAAATGGAGTGGAATGGATAAGGGGGGAAATGCAGAGCTAAGAGGTGGTAGAAGGTACCTAACCTCATGTTGGAGCTGCCACCTGGGTATATATAGGTGTGGGAGAAGTACTAGGTCAAGTAGGGGTATATAGGAAAAAGAGTGCAAAAGTAGACAGGTTTTTGTAGGTAGCATGGCAGTGGTGGGGAGGGGTGGGAACATTCATGGTGGATGGGAACGACCATGGTGAGAAATGGGGAAAATCATAGGGAATAGGTCAATATTGTATTGAAGGTGGCACGGCCGTGGTGGTCACCACGACCGTGGTGGGGTAAGGGTAGCACGACCGTGGTGGGTACCATGGCCATGGTGGCTTGAATTCAGCTGCCTGTTCTCAGATCCACGTTCATTCTCACTGTAGATACCATGGTCGTGATGTGCATCACGGCCATTCTGGATTCAGTGCACCACGACCGTTCTGTGCTCCACGACCATGGTGATTTCTGCACAAATTGAGCTCTAAACCTGTTGATTTTGCAAGTGGGCTAGCACGGTCATTCTGTAATACCACGGTCGTGCTGGTCTCTGGATCAATACTTTGACTGGATTCTTTGGATTTTCTTGGAAATCTTTGCTTTGATGGATCTTTGGCCACTAGGGGTAGGTTGAGGGAGCATCACACTTCACTTTGGGTCTCTCCAAGAGTAGAGAACCCTAGGATCACTCCTCCTCTCTCTTCCATCAAGCGTGGTCCACATGCCTGAAAAACATGCAAATAATGTCCATAAGTGCATTTTACACAAATATGCATATTGAGGGAAATAACATGTAATCTAATAGGTATAGATGTGATTGAAATGCAAAATGACACAAGATGAAGCCCTAAAATAGGGCTGAATCAGGATGACACTCGGGTGCTAATGTAGACTGACGTGCACATGGAATGTCATTTGGAGTTTATTGACCCTCTTTCTAAAGTAGCTCCTAACCTTCATTTGGTTAGGAAATCATGTGGGTGACTTATCCATCTTTTGTACGGTTCAGAAAAACATTATTTGTGAGAACAAAAACCCCTTTTAACATGATTTGGATCCCTCTTTGGAACCTCATAGCGTTCCACTAATTAAATTTTCCCAACAAGTTGAAGAGTCGTGCAGAAAAGTGATTTAAAACGTGGAACTATTTTATTTGTAAAAGTTTTCATCAAAAAGGGTGGTAGCAAACACACTACAGATTTGGAAAAATAACAAAGAATGCTACACAAAGCTGTGATATTAATTAATCCATTGGTTGAACCATTACATGTATTGAGCTATGAGTGATAGAAATGAATAACATGCTAGGGAAAGAATATCAAGAAACATATATGTTTGTCCAAGCATTTTCATTTTATTGATGAATGTGCATGCTAGAGTTCTTCAACTAGTATCTCAACGAGTACAATGGTTTAGCCAAAAGGAATCAATTTTTACCCAAAAAGAGTAAGTCTTCATGGCCATGCTTAAATTTTCACTACCTAGAAAAGAAAAATAGAAATGATATTGAAAAAACAAATAAAAAACTACAACTATCGACTGGTTTCTCCATCCTAAGCTTGAAATCTGCAATGTTCTCCCTCTAGAAATTGATCCAAAGATGATTGCAACTGGGTACCTGTCATGGGTGAATGATAAAAAAGGAGGTCCAATGCCATGATACAGCATGAAGATGTTACCCCTAAGTGTTGTCATTGACAATATCCTAAAAAGAAGAATATTGAGGGGGCAATGGTGGTGGTAGTTGTGCTAGCTTGGCGCATTGAACCTAAGAAATGTGCCACATGTCCATCTTCTACATCATGGCATGCTTTACGTGTAGTGCTGACAGAGTTGGTCAGGACGAATACCATGTTGGTCAAAGCATTGGTGGACATACCCGTACATGTGGCGTACATCTAGCATGGCCCAGTTGTACTCAGTCTGCATACCTATGGAGCAAGGTGATGGTGGTGTTGCACATGTCTCGTTTGTAGAAGAAGACTCTGGCTACCAGCTTTAGTGGCATCATCATTGTCATCAAAGGAGAATTTCCAATTTTTGGGATTTGCTAAAGTATGTGCTTCTGGATCTAGTATCTCAATGTATCCCTCATGATTGTGAAAGTATTATCTATACTTTGAGCTATTGGTTGGATCTCTTACAATTAGATTATAAGCAAATAGAAATTGAATATCAACCTTGTTTTCCTCAAAAATATGTTCCATACATGATAGGTCTACACTCAATTTGTACGCAATGCATGGGATTAGTCCCCCAATCATGATGTTATATGTAGATTCTTTTCATATTTTGAAAAGGCATTAAAGGGCATAATAGCCAACATTGACTTTATAATTGTGTAACATTTCCCATAAGAAGGATAAGTCTTGTTTCCCTACCACCCCTTGAGTTCCCTTCCTTGAAAAGACACATGTGCTCAGAAGTTTGTGAATGTAGCAAAGAATTAGATTGTGCCTGTGAGATTTCCTAATGAGGTTGATCGGTAGTATGTTTCTTCAGTTATCTCATGCCAAACTACATGATTATAAAATGTTTTAGCCATTACAATGCTTCCGCCACAAGTAAAAACCAAAAGATCACAAAATTTCTTGGAAGTGAGTTTGTATTGTTTAATAGGGAATCTGAAATGAATAATACCAATGGGTTCAACATACTTCCTTGAATTTGCTTTTGCTTTCAAGGTTTTCAAAAATCCATTGGTCATGAATAGATATGTGTTTGTTGTAGAGCAGTAAATATTCAAGATTCTCAATTCTTCAAAAACTGTTTGAACTTCATTCAGAAAACCCAATTCCTCCATGGTATCTATGTCAGCAAAATGCTTAGGCAAGACCCATGTTCTACCAGTTTCTGATAAATGATGTCTTTTTCCTCTTTGATATTGAGTTGAGTGGAGGAGAAGTAGGAGTTTGTAGCTGCATAGGAACTCTCACCTCTTGATATCTTTGGATCTTGCTTCTTTGGTGCCATCTTAGAAGATTCAAGAACTAAAAAGGTATCAATAGGAAATAGAACAAGGGCACAATAGATGCAACATGGTGTGAATGATTCTTCACATGCTGTGAAGGACTCACATCGGCAACTTAGAGTGGAAGACTGGAGGCTTGGTGGATGATTTCATAGCTTGGAATGGTTGTGATTGACTTGTTGTTTGTCACGACAACAATGGTGGTGGTGTCTTTGAGCTGCAAAAGGAATCTCCAAGATCGGGGCTCAGACGGGATGTCGAATGCTTAAAATAGAACAAGACAAGGTACATGGAGGACTGCAGGTGGAAACTAAATTGCTTGACCAGTAGTAATGGAGGGCGTTGTAGATGCTTGTCTGAGATTGGGCGGTGTTGGGAGCTTTGGGAAAAAACAACATGAGAGAAGGAACATGGAATAGGGAGTAGGGCTCAACAAGTGAATGAGTGGAAACATGGTTAAAAATCCTATTTGAGCCCTCAGTACATGCCAAGTGGTGAAAATAAAATGTCATATTGATGAGTTATAAAGACTGTTGTGCATTTTTACTTTTTCCCAAATCACATGTAACACAGAGTATTGAGATAACAATGGCACCAAAAACTTGTTATGAATGCACAAGTCTTAAATATATAAGTCAAGGACTACCCCACAAGTAAAGGGGTGTGGGAAGTATATTTGAGTTTGTCTAAGGATCAAAGTTATGTTAAATGCAAGAGTAATGAACTTCAATAGTCTAGATAAATTTACAAGATGGGAATTTGGTTTTGTACAAGCACACCAAACAAGTTAGAGTGAAATAAACTAAAGCAAGGATCACTTGATTCTAAGATCACAATTATATTAGAAGGTCTTGAGAACAAGATTTCACTTCCTTATCACAATATGAAGAACAAAGAAATTCAAATTTACAAGCAATAACACAAGGGATGTTTGTATTCCACACCGCTCCTAGTAGTAGAACTTTCCTAACTTTGTATATCACTCTAGTGCAAATACTCAAATTCATATTACAAAACTTTATTCCCCAACACTTTCCAACCACTCCCTTAATCAAAGTAGTGTAGCTAAGGCAACATCTCCTTACTCCTATGCATATCTTTCTATATTATACTAAGAGCATAAAATATATATACAAGGTGGCCAATCAAGAAGTAGAAATTAACACTAATTCACCTAAGATCAAGGATAAAACTAGCATTGTATAAGTTACTTGTAAAGAGGCGAGATCACCTCCTTACTAAAATTTAAAGGAAATACAAAACATTCATCTTTTTAGAAAGATAAAAGATATTGAGGGATGCATGTACAATATTCCAAGTAAATAAGCATGCACCAGATACATATAGAATGTCAATAGCAATGGAAAAACAACGAAATAAAGTTATTACATGGCTTTCATCATAGTTCACTACAGAATTTTTTCAGAAGAAAAAGATAAGAAACTAGGGATCTAGCTTTAGCAACCTAGACATTCTTCAGAAGAAAACTTGAGATCTACTCCTGGTGTCAATTTCCTTGGACTTGGTCTTCACCTTGCTCAACACATCGATGGTTGGGAAAAACACCCAGCAAAAGGGAAAGGAAAACAAAGTATGTGTCAACAAATATAAATAGGATATCAAGGTAAAGAAAACATGTAAATAAAGGCTAATTTTCATCATAATGAATATTTCAAGAGTATGAGGCTATTTTTAAATAGATTCTTTCCATAACAAAATATAATAAAAGGTTGCATGCATGATAATTATGACTACCTTAACTAAGTAGGACTAAGGAACCTACCATACCTCAACCTATAGGTGAGAGGAGAATTAATACATTCCCAGTCACCTATACATATTTTTATGGGGGAGAATAAGACATTCTCCAGGGCAAATTAATACATGCCCTGTCTATGGGTGGTTGTACATAAGTACCACTACTATAGCTAAATATTCCATAAAATCAACATGCTAGAAAAGAGTTCATGGCAAGTAAAAGCATCATATAAATTAAAACATGGTAGTGGGGTACAATATCCAAGAAAAAGAATATCATTACTGATTTTGAGGCAATTTAACAAAAGAATCATGAATAGAGGTAATAGGGTTCATATAGTGCCTCATTAGGGAATACATGGTTTGGTTTGCAAATATCCCAACTCAGGGTGTAAGAATGTACATACATAAATAGGGTTTGTGCATACCTCTCTTACTGATATCAATTACTAACTTTCACCACTTTAATTGAGTCCAAGTTCCACTTTGCCTATTTTCAATGTATTAACATGTATTATTGTACATAATGCACATTAAAGTACAGAAACCCTAATTTTAGAACTTTTTAGCAAAACTCAGATTTGGATTTTGAAAATATCACCAATGAACTTATTAGGTTCTCCTGATCAAGAAAACATATTTATGTTAATTTTGGAGTTATGATGATTAACATGTAATTTTTATGGATTTTATGCATCAAATTCATTTTACAAAAATCACCCTTCATCAAACCATGAAATCAGACCTCAAAAATATTTTTATTAGATACAAATTAATTTTCTAATACCAAAACATATTTATTTGTCAAATTTGGATAAGCGGATTAGAAGATATGCATTTTTCAATACTGACCAATAGGCAATTGTCACATCATCAAAACGATCGAGATAATTGAAGAGAGAGGGAGAGGGAGAAAATACTATTTGACCCAAGATCAGGTTTGAAGTTGCATAAGTAACCAAACTATAACTTCTAGAGAAGGTAAACCAGCAAGAAACCAAAACCCTAGAAGAACTTTGTAAATAGAGATGGAGATCATCAATTTTAAACACAGAAGCATGAGTTTTAAGCATGTAGTAAGCAATATATGAGAAGGGGGCTATAAAACTCACCTCTAGGAAGGTAATTAGGTCCAAACAACAAGTATCCCAAGATTAGAATGTCTGGTTGCTCCAAACCAAGCTCCTTTCTTGAGCAAAGATCACCTTCTCCACTTTAGAGGTGCAAACCCTATCAAAAGAGCATGGAGATGAGATGTTTTAGGGCTCTAGGTGGAGTTTTACCATGGAAGGTCATGGTTCCAACCAATAATAAGGTGGGAGGAATACTAACAACATGTAAACAAGGAAGGAAAGGAGGAAACTTACTATTTTTGGTTGAAATCACCAAGAAGGAGCTTTATAAACCCTAAATAGAGCAAATTTGGAACCCTAGGAGCCTTCTTCACCAAGGTAAGCACTCTCTTTTACCTTGGGATAGCACCTTCACAGCCAAACATATTAGGAATGATAATCCAAGCTGGGGGAAAGAGAAGGAGAGCATTGATTCTTGGATTGGGAGGTGGGAAGGGGTAGGCATGGCTTTATAAAGAAGGGGGCAAGCATGAGGTTTCTATGGGACTTTCCATGTGTCCTTAGGCTAGGGCTTCATGGCCATGCAAGAGGACAACTCATAGAGACTTCTTGTATATCAAATTTCGATCCTAAAAGCCCATGGAGACTTCTAGGCCATCTCCACCGTCCTCCAATCAAAAAAATAACCCCATTCGTTGATAGCTTTTAAAGATAATCTCATTTATAAAGAGGGTAATCCCTAAAATGCCCTTGGAGAGAAACACCTTCAAACCAAGGTGCAACTAGTTTCCCCATGGTTCAAAAGCTCTAGAATAGTAAGGGAACATCTGAGGATTATAATGCATGTGATAATTTCCAAAGAAAACCTGACAATTGGGTAAATTGCATAAACGTCCAAAATGTTCCTAAAATTGCATAACTTGCACAAACAACATTCAAATTGAACCAAATTTGAAACCTAGGCTCATTTTATGATTTAAAAACACATAAAAAAGTTATATTAAGGTTTAGAACACCCAATAAGGTTCTTAAATAGACTTTTACTGAGGTATTAGTGCACAAACTCTTTTATTGGTACAAATAGTGAATAAATGTTCACCAAACTACTATAAATTCCACTAATTAAACATGAACAACATAAAGGATAGAAATGAAATTTAAAACTGGGGAAATAGGGTTTCATGGAGATTACATCTAAGATTTAGTATGTTACAATACTCCACCCCTTTAAAAGGATTTCATCCTCAAAAACTCATGCAAAAAGATAAAGATGAGTACGTAACATTTCATCTCTCAACTCCCAAGTGGTTTATTCTAGACCATGATATTTCCACGAAACTTTTACCAGCTCAATCTCTTTGTTCTTCATCTTCTTTACTCAGGAGTCAAGGATCTTCACATGCAGCTCTTTATAGGTCAGATTTTCATGTATCTCTAAAGGCTCAACAGTAAGCACATGAGAAGAGTCCTTCACATACTTCTTCAGCACAGAGACATGGAACACATTATGAATCTTATCATAGGAAGGAAGTAAAGCTAAGCAGTATGTACTTTCTCCAACCTTATCTAAGATTTCAAATGGTCCAACATAGCGGGGACTCAACTTTCCTTTAACTTTAGAGCTAGCAATAGAATGGATAGGTTTGATCTTCAGAAATGCATAGTCACCCACTAGGAAGCTAACATCAGACCTTTTCTTGTCACCATACATCTTTTGTCAGTCTTGAGCAGCTTTGATGTGTTTCTTTATCAATTGTACCTTCTCTATCATCATCTACATGTCATTAGTCTTCACTATAGAATGTTCACCGACATCATCCCAATACAAAGGTGAATGACATGGTCTACCATAGAGAGCTTTAAAAGGTGGCATGCCAATACTAGCTTGGTAGCTATTGTTGTAAGCAAACTCAGCTAATGGTAGATACCCATCCCATGCACCACCCCAATCCATCACACAAGCACAAAGGAAGTCCTCCAGAAACTGAACTATTCTCTTAGATTGACCATCAGTTTGCAAGTGGTAAGCAATACTGAAACACAAGTCAATACCCATCTCCTTCTGAATCTGACCCCATAAACAAGAAGTAAATTTTGGGTCATGATCAAAAACTATCACCTCAGGTACTCCATGCAGGTGAACGATCCACTCGATGTACAATTGAGCCATATCTACAACTTTGTAATTGGTTTTGAAAGGCAAGAAGTGAGCAAACTTTATAAGCTGATCAATCACCACCCAAACAGTATCAGAACCTTTCTTGGACTTACAGAAACTAGTGACAAAATCCATAGTAATCTTCTCTCATTTCTATTCTATAATTTCAAGTGGGTGAAGATGACCACCAGGTCATTGATGTTATATCTTGACTTGCTGATAGGTCAAGCACTTCACAACAAGCAAATGTATATCATTCTTCATGTTCCTCTACCAAAAGCTTCGCTGAAGGTCCTTATACATTTTTGTTGTTCCAGGGTGAATAGTGTACTTAGACCCACGAGCTTCACTCAGAATTTTCTGCCTTAGGTCACCAACATCTGGAACCCACAACCTATGTTAGAAACGGACAACACCCACTCTAATAGAGAATTAAGATTGTAATTTTTTAGCTAAGACCTTCATCCCTTCTAGCTCAGAACTTTCCAATTGTGCAACAACAATTTTTGAGATCCACGATGGTGTAATGGTCAAGCTAGCCATATGAACACACAACCTATCTTCATCCACTGAATCGACAAGATGGGGTCACCAACTAGATACATGCTCTAGATTTTTCCACACTGAACACCTTACAGCAGCACAAACCACATCATTTTTGTGACTCACAGCATTGGCAACTACATTTGCTTTACTGGGATGATAGGTGATGGTAAAGTTGTAGTCTTTAAGATACTCGATCCACCTTCACTGTCATAGATTTAGATCCTTCTGTGTCAACATGTACCTTAAGCTTTTATGGTCAGAGAAAACTTCAAACTTCACACCATAGAGATAGTGTCGTCAGATTTTTAGACCATGAACAATGGCAGCAAGCTCTAAATCATGTGTAGGCCAATTAGCTTCATTTGGTTTGAATTGGTGGGAAGCATAGGAGATCACCTTTTCATCTTACATCAAGACACACCTTAATCCTTATTTAGAAGAATCAGTGTAGATGACATAGGGTATGCCTTCAACAGGAAAGGCAAGAACGGGAGCAGAAGTCAAATACTCCTTCAACTTTTAGAAATTGTTCTCACATTCCAGTGTCCAAGAGAACTTGACCTCCTTTTGTGTCATCTTGGTTAAAGGCAAGGCCAACTCAGAAAAGCTCTTGATAAACCTTCGATAGTAACCTACAAAGCCGAGGAAACTACGGATCTTTGAGGGATTCTTCAAAGCTTTCCACTTGGTTACATCTTCTGCCTTTGCAGGATCAACAACATGTCTGACAGAAATCACATGACCTAGAAACATCACTTCTTTCATCCAGAACTCACATTTTGAGAATTTATCATAGAGTTGACTTTTGCTCAATGTGTGGAGCACAAACCACAAGTGTTCACAGTGTTGTTCTAACGTCTCAAAATAGACAAAATGTCATCAATAAACACCACCACAAACTTATCAAGGTATGGGTGGAATACTCAATTCATCAGGTCCATAAAGGCAGCATGAGCATTTGTCAAACTGAAAGGCATGACCAGGAATTCATAATTCCCATAGCGAGTTCTGAACACCATCTTTGGGACATCCTTGTCCTCAACACACATCTGATAGTATCCACTCCGTAGGTCTATCTTTGAGAAAATCGTGACTGACTTTATTTGATCGAACAAGTCATCGATGTGAGGCAAACAATAATAGTTCTTCACAGTCACTTGATTGAGCATGTAGTAGTCCACACACATCTACAATGAACCATCCTTCTTATTCATGAACAAGACATGGGATCCCTGTGGAGAGATATTGGGGCGGATGAGGCCCATGTCAAGAAGCTCTTCAAGCTTCTTCTTTAGCTCAACAAGCTTGGCAGGGGTCAAGCAATAAGGTGGCTTCGAGATAGGTGAAGTCCATGGCACAAGGTAGATGGAAAACTCCACCTCGCCAGTTGGTGGAAAACCTTGTAACTCCTCAGGATAGACATCGGGAAAGTCCTTTACCACATCTATATGATCTAGAGTAGGAGGTGTGGAATAAAAAATGATTGATACTAAGTATGCTCTACACCCTTGCGAGACAAGTTTTTCGGCTTTGATGGCAGAGATGAAAAATTTTAGATCTTCTCACTTCCTACCCTTGATGCATAGTCTCTCTCCATTAGGATGCAATAAGCTAACTTTCTTTTCCCGACAGAATAAGGCTGCATCATGATTCTTAAACCAATCCATGCCCAAGATAACATCAAAGGAAGACATGTTGAGCAGGATAAAATTTGAAGAAAACATCTTTCCAGATATACAAAGGTCCAAGGTAGGGATTTTAAGGTAAGAAGAGCATATCCTACCACTGGGTGTTTCTGCATCTAACACATGGTCCATGTATTTAGATTCTAACTCTAACATGGAAGAAAGTTGAGAAGATATGAAATTGTTTGAAGAGACATAATTGAAAAGTTCCTTGATAGGATGCATATTGATATGTAAGGCACCTTCTATGACTTAATTATCTTCACTTGCTTCTTCAGCATTGAGAGCAAACACCCTTCCATTCTGCCTTTCCATAGGCAGTCGCCGCTGGTTCTAGTTGTTGTTGTTGTTCTGTAGAGGTGGATTTTGTCGAGGCTTTTGTAGATGTTGGCTCAGTTGTTGGGATGGAGCATGTCCTTGCTGAAACTGGGGACAATAGGGTCAAATATTCCCAACCTGGACGCACTCATGGCAGGTAGGGGGAGGTTGGTCATCTCTACAAGTTGGCGCATTGTTGGCAGGACATCTCTTAGGCGGATGGTGGAAAGAGCATCGGTTGCACCTCTCGCATCCACGGTTATTATAGGGATTCTTCCTTTTGTTGTTGTTGTTGTGCCCCAGAGATTGGAATGTAGGATAGGACTCAATTTCCAAATCCTTATCCACCATCAGTTGGAAGGTGAGGGAGAGTTGTGAAACAAGGTTTTGGCCCACCTGGTAGTTTAGGCCCTCTAGGAAAAGGGTCGATCTTCTCTCATCTCCGAGGTTCGTGGCATAGTGTTCTAGGAGGAGGAAACATTGAACATAATCGACCACACTCATGACACCCTGCTTGAGGCTGTAGAACTCAGCCTCCTTCTTCCTTAGAAAGGCGGGGAAGATATACTTCTCACAGAACAGCTTCAAGAATTGGTCCCATGTCATGGTGGAGGTGTCTCTGGTATGGGTGATGTTGTTCAACCAAACTTGGGTTGGTCCATCCAGCATGTAGGTAGCGAACTGTAATTTCTGGTGAGGAGGGCACGCCATGCCCTCGAAAGTATGATGATGAGCCAACACCCAGTCATCAGCTTTGTCCACCATATTAGGCTCACTTTCACCCTTGAAGTAAGGCAACTGCATTTTGATGAAGTTAGTGAGACTGAACTCTTTGGGCTTGTTGTTGTTTGTAGAAGCAGCGGTGAGTTGCCCCACCAGGGTAGTAGAGAGTAGTTGGCACAACATTGCCAACTCCTGTTCAGGTAAGAAGGCGGGGGTGCTAGGAGTTGTGGGGTTCATCACATTGTGCCCTTGTGGTGTCATAGGGGTATCTGAACTACTGGAGTCATTCTGGAAAGACTCTTTAGAGTTGTTGTTGTTCATGTTGTCAAACATGTCATTCCTCCTGAAAGGCAAGGTTATCATGTTAGGTTGCTAGGAGTATATTGACATAGATGAGAAAAGAATGTCTAGGGCTACTATTGCCTAAAAGCATGTTATTTTGGACAATCTGTATCAACTTAGGCCAGGCTGGTATCATATGGATCCGAGAGTCCTCGTAAATCAAGCTAGTGGTGTGGAGGAAAGTATTGCCAGCCCCCAAAACCTTGATCCTTTCTAGACACCTTTGTTGTAACTTCATTCCCTAATAGTTTCCTAAAGGCTCTGATACCATGTTGTAAAGAGGCGAGATCACCTCCTTACTAAAATTTAAAGGAAGTATAAAACATCCATCTTTTTAGAAAGACAAAAGATATTGAGGGATGCATGTATAATATTCCAAGTAAATAAGCATGACCTAGATACATATAGAATGTCAATAGCAGTGGAAAAACAATGAAATAAAGTTATTACTTAGCTTTCATCATAGTTCAGTACATAACTTTTTCAGAAGAAAAAGATAAGAAAACTAGGGATCTAGCTTTAGCAACCTATACATTCTTCAGAAGAAAACTTGAGATCTACTCCTGATGTCGGTTTCCTTAGACTTGGTCTTCACCTTGATCAACACCTAGGTGGTTGGGAAAAACACCCAGCAAAAGGGAAAGGAAAACAAAGTATGTCTCAACAAATATGAATAGGATATCAAGGTAAAGAACATGTAAATAAAGGCTAGTTTTCATCATAAGATGAAGATTTTGAGAGTATGAGGCTATTTTTAAATAGATGCTTTCCATAACAAAATATAACAAAACGTTACATGCATGATAATTATGACTACCTTAACTAAGTATGGTTGAGGCACCTACCAGACCTCAACCTATAAGTGAGGGGAGAATTAATATTCCCAGTCACCTACACATATTTTTATGGGGGAGAATAAGACATTCCCTATGGTGAATTAACACATGCCCTATCTATGGGTGGTTGTGCATAAGTACCACTACTGTAGCTAAATAGTTCATAAAATCAACATGCTAGAAAAGAGTTCATGGCAAGTAAAAGCATCATATCAATTAAAACATGGCAGTGGGGTACAATACCCAAGAAAAAGAATATCATTACTGATTTTGAGGCAATTTAACAAAAGAATCATGAATAGAGGAAATAGGGTTCACATAGTGCCTCATTAGGGAATATAGGGTTTTTTTTTAAAATATCCCAACTTAGGGTTTAAGAATGCACATATATAAATAGGGTTTGCACATACCTCTCTTACTAATATCAAATACCAAATTTCACCACTTTAATTGAGTCCAAGATCCACTTTGCCTATTTTCAATATATTAACATGTATTAGAGTACATAATGCACATTAATGTATAGAAACGCTAATTTCAAAACTTTTTAGAAAAACTCAGATTTAGATTTTTAAAATATCACCAATGAACTTATTAGGTTCTCCTAATCAAGAAGATATATTTTTATGTTAATTTTGGAGTTATGATGATTAAGATGTAATTTTTATGGATTTTATGCATCAAATTCATTTTACAAAAACCACCCTTCGTCAAACCATGAAATCAGACCTTGAAAATATTTTTATTAAATAGATATTAATTTTCCAATTCCAAAACATATTTATTTGTCAAATTTGGATAAGCCGATTAGAAGATATGAATTTTTCAATACTGACCAATAGGAAATGCCACATCATCAAACTAGTCGAGATAGTTGAAGAGAGAGGGAGAGGGAGAAAACACTATTTGACCCAATATCAGGTTTGAATTTGCATAGGTAACCAAACTAGAGCTTCTAGAGAAGGTAACAACAAGAAACCAAAACCCTAGAAGAACATGGTAAATAGAGATGGAGATCATCAATTTTAAACATAGAAGCATGAGTTTTAAGCATGTAGTAAGCAATATATGAGAAGGAGGCTATAAAACTCACCTGTAGGAAGGTAAGAAGGTCCAAACAGCAAGTATCCCAATATTAGAAGGTCTGGTTGCTCCAAGCCAAGCTCCTTTCTTAAGCAAAGATCACCTTCTCCACTTTAGAGGTGCAAACCCTTGCAAAAGAGCATATAGATGAGAT
Source organism: Alisma plantago-aquatica (assembly GCA_963693085.1). Lineage (NCBI taxonomy): Eukaryota > Viridiplantae > Streptophyta > Magnoliopsida > Alismatales > Alismataceae > Alisma > Alisma plantago-aquatica. The sequence goes on from OY856409.1 coordinate 1,589,195,559, forward strand.
GTTTTAAGGCTCTAGGTGGAGTTTTACCATGGAAGGTCATGGTTCCGACCTGGAAGAAGGTGGGAGGAAGACTAACAACATGAAAACAAGGAAGGAAAGGAGGAAACTTACTATTTTTGGTCAAAATCACCAAGAAGGAGCGTTAGAAACCCTAAATAGAGAAAATTTGGAACCCTAGGAGCCTTCTTCACCAAGGTAAGCACTATATTTTACCTTGGGACAGCATCTTCATGGCCTAATAGAGTAGTAACAATGCTCTAAGCTGGGGGAAAGAGAAGGAGAGCATTTCTTCTTGGATTGGGAGGTGGGAAGGGGTAGGCATGGCTTTATTAAGAAGGGGCAAGCACGAGGTGTCTGTGGGACTTTCCATGTGTCCTTAGGCTATGGCTTCATGGCCATGCAAGAGGATAGCTCATAGAGACTTCTTGTATATCAAATTTCGGTCCTAAAAGCCCATGGAGACTTCTAGGCCATCTCCACCATCCTCCAATCAAAGAAATAACCCCATTGCTTAATAGCTTTTTAAAGATAAGCTCATTTATAAAGAGGGTAATCCCTAAAATGCCCTTGGTTAGAAACACCTTCAAATCAAGGTGCAACTAGGTTCCCCATGGTTCAAAAGCTTGATAATGGTAAGGGAATATCTAAGGATTATAATGCATGTGATAACTTGCAAAGAAAACCTACCAATTGGGTAAACTGCATAACTTGCACAAACAACATTCAAATTGAACCAAATTTGAAACGCAGGCTCATTTTATGATTTCAAAACACATAAAAAAGTTATATTAAGGTTTATAACCTAATAAGGTCCTTAAATAGACTTTCACTGAGGTATTTGTGCATAAATCCTTTTATTGGTACAAATAGTGAATAAATGTTCACCAAACTACTATAAATGCCACTAATTAAACATGAATGGCAAAAAGGATAGAAATGAAAAGTAAAACTTGGGAAAAAGGGCTTCATGGAGATTACATCTAAGATTCAGTATGTTACATTACTCATGCTCCACAAAATCATGACATGGGAGTACTGCCCCATGCCTAAATGCAAATATTCTATTCATCCATGGCTAGAAAACAGAGGCACATGTAGTAGAAAATTGTGCAGGACATAGTGAGAGAGAGAGAATGACAATATATAAAGAAGTAGTATAATAGAGGAAGAACTTCGGCTAGAAGTCAAAACTCCATCCTTCCTACTACTCTAAATCCAACAACCTTCTCTTCTGAGTGGATGGTAATGAGAAGAGAGATCTCTGCTACAATTATTGAAGAAGAATTAGGGAAGAAGGTGGTTCTCTCTTGAGTAACCTCTTTGTCTTCTCCAACATTGCCTCCAACTCCTTTGGGCTCTGCTCTAGTTGTCTTTGGTTTCAAATGATATGTAGATAGTTCCCAAGTTGGTATAGATTGTATTTGAAAGTGTGGAACAATTTTCTTCTGATTTGAAAAGAAATTATAGGTAACACGACGTGATAAGTTAACATGTTCTATTACTTTATATTACCAAATTGGAACTATTGTGGCCAAAGGTTACATGACGTATCTAGGGTAGAGCACATCATGTTGCTGGATGTCAGGGAAATCTTGGAAGTTTTGGAGTGAGAGGGCAAGGTGTGTTGAGATATTGATGTGTCGTGTTACTAGGATACAATGACTCCTGACTTCTCTAAATTTTAAGAGACACAACATGTTGGTATGTCAACACGACATGTGAATTTCTTATTGTAGAAGGTGATCTTCCTACTTTGGACACACTGTGTTGGTTGATCAACACAGTGTGTTGCTATCAAAATTTATAGGAATTCACTTCAAACATTGGGAAAAGCTTGGGGAATGTGAGGAAGGTCAAATCATGGTTAATTAATCCCAATGTCAATGTATAATCATGGTACATGTAGTTCAAACCATGAAACAAGAAAGAACTAGAATGGCGATAAATCTAGCATGATCAAGAATGATTTTTGGGTGAAATTGATTTGAAGATACAACCAAAAGTGATCCAAAAGATAATATAAAATATAAACATCAATGGTCAAGCACGGTGGGCCCTAACAAAGGCACCTGGGTTCAAATCCCAGTTACCTCATTGGTTTAGCACCCTCCTAGGTGTTCAGCCTACACCAGGTGTGATGGAGTGGAATTTTGGAATATGTCCAATGAGACAAGTGAAGTCATACATGTTGAGTTGTTTTGAGAATCCCAAATGTTTTTGTAAAGTTGGAGTGTTGATCGAAGGTATATAATGATTTGGATCCATAAGTTTTTGAGGAATTTAGTTGTATGGTCAAATAGTTGAGATTTGACACCAAAATCAAATAGATTGTGCCTTGAGGTATGATAAGGCTATGGTGAAATTTTGGTGGCAATTGGAGAATCCTAGAAGAAGTTTCTTAGGCTTGAAAATGATTAAATAATGTACACTTTGATATAGTAATTACAATTTTGGGTCATAGAATAGGTCTTGAGTTTTTGGAGATGTCACACTGTCCTTGACAATGTGTAAATGGATGGGCAATTCTTCTGGTGCCACGGATCGACCATGAGGATGTGAATCCTAACCCTTGATGTGATCGGATGGTTAAAATATGTCTCCTTCCCAGCAGTTACGATGAAAAACAATTCCAGTTTTCGGTCGCTTCCCACATTGTGTTCATGGCTCAATCAAATACATGAAATGGACAGTTCCCTTTGCCTTAACAAGACTTACATCCTCACCCTAACATATATTGTATCAAGAGTAGATGAGAGAGAAGGATATGTTCCTTTCACGGCTTCCCCATTACTGTGAGTAGCTTGGACGTAAGAGAATAGATGGAAGTTCCAGCTGGAGGTTGACGCTTCCTTGGCGGACGGTGATGGCATGTGGTTCTTGAGCACAGGCAGGTGACACAATAGTGGAACCACTCAAGGCTTCACAGGCGGCTGAAGAAGAAGCCAAGAGGCTGATGGCAGGAGGATCGTTGGGCGGAATGACGCCACCATGAAGGAAGGTACCTTGGAGCTTTGGAGGTGTCGAGTCTGGAGGGAGGCGCTACACAGTCGTGCACCACAACTGATCCCTCGCCACTGTTCCGACCAAGTTGCAATGTTCACAGAAGAACAGAGGTGTGGAGTGGAGAACCAAGCCCCGCCGAAGTCTCGCTCGGATTTTGGGGCACAACAGAGCATTGGTGTCAGAACTCACGACGACGATCATCACCGGTGAGCTGATGGAGGGAGATCTCTAAATCAGTTGTTGTTGCCTTGAGAATCTCTGAGAACGATGGGATGTAGAGATGCAACTCTTAGTAGAGGAAGGTCATGACGGGAAAGGAACGTTGCAACTGATCGCACACCAAAGCAGACTCCCAGGCGGCGGCTGCATCGCGGGAGCAGTGAGTCCCGCTGCGGACTCGCGCAAGAGAAAACCAGAGCAGTTCAACGTGTGAAGGAGAGTAGGCAGCGACAGACCGGGTCTAGAACCCACGAACCGGCCGAACTCTAATAAGACCAAGCAAGGGAGCCGCAACCCTAAGTGTCCACGTGGGGGGCTCTCATTCGCCGGAAAGGTCAGTAATCCAAATAATGTTTAGTTCTTGTATAATTCATAGCAATTAGCTCGATGATCAGAAAAATACATATAATATACTGAAATTCTCAGAAAAATGAGTAGAACACAATAAAATGATAATATCAGTCTTTTAATGCTTTAATATCAGTGATATCATGTAAGATGCTTTAAACTTGTTTTATGGATAATAAATAGCATACAGTGACATAAAATTATGATAATTTACCAGTAACTCTAGAATAAGATATATAATCGATGTGATGACAAGTATTATGATGTTGACACACGAAATTATGTAATTATCTCATTATGGCTATTTAGGGCTAATAACCCTAAATAAAATGTAATAAATACATACATGCTCAAATAATGATGAAATTCACAGAATACTCTCATATCAGTAACTGGAATTTAATATGTAACTTTGATATCAGTCTTGTACACGAATTGCATGTTATATGAAGAGCACCCTTAATACATGTGATGTAACCCTAATATGGTTAATGAAAGTGACATAATGTTAAATATGTTCACATAATAATGTGACACATGAGTACATCTAGTTAATGAACTATAATCTGGAATATGACATCACTAAGATAAATCTAAGACAAGAATATAAGTAATCATGAGAATATCATAATGAGATAAGTGAAACCCTAATATGATCACGAGTAGGGTTAAGATGAAATGTAAGGTGATAAGAACCTGATGGTGATATGTGATCTTGTCTTGATCAGGTTTAACAAAGTTATAGATGACATCAGGAATATGTGATTAGGTTTGTCTCTTGATCAAGGTACGTCATTACCTCTTACTTGGCTTATTATACAATATGCTTGTGTTATATGAGTAGTAAAATGCTTGGCATATGGTATTGGATGAAATGATTATTCTTGTATGATATGTTGCCTGATTTTCCATACCTATGGCTATGAACACATGAAACATAATATATTTGTTCCATTATATGAAAGCACTATATCTCTTTGGTAAGCATAGTGCTAGTGAGTGATCTATCTCTTTGGTAAGCAGATCACATGTACAATGATATATCTCTTTGGTAAGCAGATCATAAGGCCTGAATGCTTCTATCCCATTGGTATGCAGATGCACGAGCATATAATGGAAAATGAGCTTAAAATGTGTGTTCTCTTTTGTTAATGAAATACACTTTTCTTATATTTCTTTATAACTGCCAAGTATTAGCTTTATCGTATTGCCAAGATATGATGAGAGGTATATAAAATACACGTAGGAGTACTCAGTACAATATTCTTGAATATTGTGCTGACGTGTATCGCATGTAATCTTTTGTTTAGGTTGTGGTTATGCTCTTGAAGATCCAAGATAGTTGAGAGTGGTGTAGTGAGCTGATGTACATGTGGACATGTTGTCTTAAGATCTTGTAGTTTAGTGGTAGTACATATATATGTATATGTTTGTTGTTCAATATGTAATATCAAATGTTGTGACAATTCATGTTGTAATTATATGTTGAATGGTGAACATGTGTGTATGGTTTTATTATTGTTCATGTACATGTGCTACTGATTGTTTCCTTTTGACTTCCTCTAATTTTCTTCTTCTTAGCCTAGTGTGGGGTGTTTAAATTGGGATTCTCGCTGAGGTGAGGGTTTCAATTTGTACGTCACACATCAGATCAAGTTTTAGAAAATCCGGGGACGTCACACCAGGGGCATGGAAGAGGGGGAGAGAATGCCTCTTTAACCCACATTCACGCACACACACACACACACACACACACACACACACACATATATATATATATATATATATATATATATATATATAATGTGTTTGTGTGTTTGTGTGTGTGTGTTGAGAGAGAGAGACGAGAGAGATAGGCTGGAACACACTCGAGTATATCGGAGACAGAATAAACTCAAGTCATTTTCAATCACGCAGTGTTTATTTTGAAAATCCAAACCATTGATCTTGTTATTATCTTATGAAAATACTACAGATAATATTTGATTTCAATTTAACTCTTATAGGTCATACATCTATAGGAAACAAAATAATGCAATTCAAACTAGTTTTGTGTGTCGATTTTATTTGTCATGGAAGAGTGACTTATAAGAATACAAATGAACCCAGACTTTGCATCTAGCTTATATTTATTGTAAGAATGAATGCCAATGGTTTGGACATGTCAAAAAATGGTCTAGAGATGTAAATACTGCTTGAGTTCAAGGTGCAATCTATACACTCAAGTGTAGTCTAGCCTGACTATACACACAATAATGTGATATAGAATATCCGATCAGGGATTGGCAGTGAAAAGTATGATGGTTTTCATGAGGCAGATGATGGTACAATTTGTTACCATAATAGGACAGTAGTTCCTAATGTTGATGGGATAAGGAAGATGGTACTTGAGGAGGCTCACTCCTCCATGTATGCAATGCATCCTGGAAGTACCAAGATGTATCAAAACTTGAAAGACATGTATTGGTGGCCAGGTCTAAAGCATGATGTGGCAGAGTTCATTGCCAAATGTCCAATTTGTCAGCAGGTGAAGGCTGAGCACCAGAAGCCTGCAGAGACATTACAACCCTTGCCAATACCACAGTGGAAATGAGATCATATTACTATGGACTTTGTGGTTGGTCTTCCTAGGACAGACAAGGGTCATGATTCCATATGGGGATAGTAGACAAAATGACTAAGTCAGCTCATTTTCTGCTAGTTAAGATGATGTCTACAGTAGAGAAATTGGCACAAATGTATGTTGATGAGATAGTCTGTCTGCATGGAATTCCAGTAACTATAGTTTCTAACAAAGGTCCATAGTTTACTAGTCATTTTTGGGAGTGTCTGCATTCAGAAATGGGAACACAACTGAGATTCAACACAACTTTTCATCCCCAGACAGATGTCCAGTCTGAAAGGACTATTTAGACTTTAGAGAATCTCTTGAGGGCATGTGTGCTACAATTTCTTGGTAGTTGGGATGTACATTTGACTCTGATAGAGTTTGCATACAACAATAGCTATCAAAGAAGCATAGATATGGCCCCTTATGAGGCTCTGTATGGGAGACAATGTCGGTCTCCTCTTTGTTGGTATGAGACATGTGAATATCAACTTTTGGGTCCTTAGCTAGCACATCAGACTACAGAAAAGATTAAAGTGATACAACAACAGTTGAAAGCAGCCCAGGACAGGCAGAATTCTTATGCAGATAACCGATGTAGACCACTTGAGTTCCAAGTGAGAGATAGATTATATCTTAAGGTTTATCCTTGGAAAGGTGTGTTGAGGTTCGGAAAGAAGGGTAAGTGGCTCCTAGATTTATGGGACCATACCCTGTCCTAGCTCATGTTGGAAAGGTAGCATATAAATTGGAGCTACCACCAGAGCTACATAGATTGCATAATGTCTTTCACATCTCTATGTTGAGGAAATGCCATCTAGATACTGACAAGACAATCCGACCAATAGAGGTTGAGTTAGATGAGGATATCTCCTATGTTGAGGGTCTTGTGTTAATCCTGGATAGAAGGGTGAAAAAGATGAAGAGAAAAGATATAATACTTGTAAAAGTTTTTTAGAATCATCATGGCATAGAGAAATCTACATGGGAACTAGAGAATGATATGTGTAGAAAACACCCATCTCTTTTTGCGTAGGATTTCAGGGCAAAATCCTTGTAAGGGGTTTATAGTTGTAAGGCCCCTGAACTTACGTAATTAGTTGAATAAGCTTAATTACCATAATTGGATGCTTAGAACCCTAATATAACTTTTTATATTCTTTTAAATCATAATACAAGTGTAGGTTTCAAATTTGGTCCAATTTGGACACTATTTGAGCAAGTTATGCAATTTTATGTACATTTTGGACTTTTCTATAATTTACCCAATTGAGGGGTTTTATTTGCAATTTTTCACATACATTATGTTCCTTAGATGTTATATTATCATTATTGAGTATTTGATCCATGGGGATCCTAGTTGAGCCATGGTTTGAAGGTGTTTTCCTCAAGGGTATTTTAGGGTTTACCCCTTCATGGATGAGCTACCTTTAGTAGCTATCAACTAATGAATTATTTGATTGGCTGGGAAATTTTAAAAAGGAAAGCTAAGCAGGTATATGCAGATGTTGGGTGAGCTTCTTGTGTGTGTTATTGTATATTCTTAATAATTTAAGGCCATGGACACTTGGATAGATACTAGAACTTCAACTTTTTTCTTTTTCTTTATCTTAAAGTTTCATATACTTATCCCTAAGCACCAAAATGAGCCATTTTCTCTCCACCACTTCCCTCCTTATCCCAACCTTATTCTCCCTCTGTGATGCTACAAATTTTCCTGTCCAAGGAATAAGAAAGTGGGGATCTTCTTGGAAAAAGGATCTAGGATTGCAATTGACCTCCTTTAGGGGTTCCTAAAGCTCCTTCCTAGTGATCTTGACCTAAAAGTGTAAGTATTACATTATTTCCTCTATTTATTTATTTTCTATTCTTCCTCATATATCTCTCCAGGTCGGAACCCTGATGTTCCATGGTGAAAGTGGCTCTAGAACTCAAACATCTATCCTTCTTGTTTCTTTTTCTAGGGTTTTGCTTCTTTGTGGAGGGAAGTGCTTATCTGGCCAAGTTTAGATCTGAATCTAGGGATTTCTTGCCTTATTTTCTCAAGATTCTTTCTGTTTGTTATCTGAACTACTCTATAGAGGCGAGTTATATAATATTATTTACTTATATTGCTTACTAGAAGCTTGTTAGTTCATGTTTATGCTTTAATGTGATGCTCTAAGGATAAAGAAACCATGCTTGTTTAGAATTACGAATTTTTTTGGTGTTCCCTATTCTGTTCCAGTTCTATATGAACTTTTAAACATATATAAAACCTTTATAAGGTGTAACATGACCTGGGACAAGTTGATAGAAACAACCTATGGTGCTAAGCATAAAACAATTGATGGTTCAAATTAGGGTTTTCAAGCTATTTCCTTCTCCATCACATAACTGATGGTCATACCATTCAACAACCAATGGTGTTTCTATCTTGGCAACTAATGTTCGTGATCAAGGGTGTCAAATTTATACCCCCTTAGGTCAGGTTTTGGCTCAATTAGACGTTTAATTATCATCCACTAAGTATTCTAATGATGTTATCAATCGATGATGACATTGGCTTAATATTTGATGGTGTTAATTGAATGTATTATTGATCTAACAACCAATGATGACCTAATGATCACAATTTATGGTGGATCATGTCATCACCATATATTATGAGTTAAGATTGTAATTGTATATTTGATTAAACCTTGAACCAATGGTTCCTTGGTTCAATTGATCTAATGGTTAGATCTATACTTCAATTGATAACCTTGAACAATGAACCTGATCCAATGAATAATATTGGATGCTTCAACATCCAATGTGTAACATCCCTGACCTAGGTTATGTTGTAACCCTAGATGTTTTGTTTAATAAAGATAATTATATGCTTGATCTTATATTTTTAAAAGTAATTAAGACTCAAGAGGAACTTATGTTTCAATTTTGGTCCTATTTGAATAATGTTGAAACAATGTTTTACTTATTTTGGACTAAAGTGCAAATTACCCAAGTTGAGGGGTTAACTTGCAAATGTTACATAATAAAATGTTCCTCAAGTGTTGAAGCATCATAAGAATGAGAATGATGCAGAGGTATGGCTTGTGGTAGCCTGAGCACCAAGAAAGAGCTTATTAAGTAATGTTTGTGCATTAAAACCTAGTTTTGGTGTAATGTGCAATTTACCCAAAACCTAGGGTTCAATATGAAAAATACCACTTCTAGATAGTCCCTAATGTTTATTGGTATCAAGTAGAGACAAGAAAATAAGAGGGACATCTCATTTGAATCTCTTTGGAGGAGAGAGAATCTTGATATTAAAATAATCAAGATTTAAGAATAATTGAAACCCTATTTCAATTTAATGCAAAAATAAATATATTAGTGGAAGTGCCCTTCAACCAAAAGTGTGATGGTTGAATTTGTATGTGTGGACGTCCTTTTTCCTTGCAATGGCACCGAAATATCTAAAGTGAGTGGAGAGTCCACTCACATTAGTTAAAGAAAAAGTAATATCCAGTCAATTTTGGATATTAATATTATAATGGTTAAGGTGCTTAATTTGTTTTCTTTTAATTCATGGATAATGAAGAGGAATTACAAGGTGGGGGAGATGGCATCGTATGCAAGGGATGGATGGGAGTATGTGGCACCAATTTTGGGAGTTGAAGGAATTATTCATCACTTTCTCTCTCATGAAATTCCTTTACATATATCCCATTTTCACCTACATGAAAGACTCTTTTCGACCCTTCTTTCTTTCCTTGCTTTGTCCATGCACAAGGGAGCTTAGGAGAAATAGGAGGACGTGGCCCAACCTGTAGGTAAGCTCCATAGTCATCTTCAACCTTGATTTCATGGTGGAAATCTAAATTCAATGCTTAATTTCTTCTTTTCTTCATTCAATCTTCAACCTTAGCCATTCATTTCACTCAAAGACTTGAGAACGGGCCTTGTACAGTTGAGATAGCTTCATTCACCATTGAGTAAGTGAATCTTGAAGCTTGGATTCAGATTTAAAGGCGGGTTATATAACTTGAACCCTTAAATGTCATTATTGCTTGCAATTTATTCATCATGTGTTGAACCTTTCTTCTTTCTCGATTTCCTTTTGATTAGTTGTTGAAATCACCATAAGAATCATAATGGATTTAGAAGGTTTCAAGCTTGATGATGATGACATCATCTTAGCACACACCTCAATGAATATCTTGTGCAAACGGCTTTGCTCTTTGGTGATCAAACAGTCTCAATACCGTTTGACACCAAACGGTCTCAAGACCGTTTGAGGGCAAACGGTCTCAAGACCATTTGAGGGCAAACGGTCTCAAGACCGTTTGAGGTCAAGATGACTCAAATCGTTTGAAGGTCAAATGCTGATGTGGTTGGATGATAATCTAATGGTTCCAATTAATTGAATTTTAAAAGGTTCTATGTATGTATGATCCACCAATTGCAAGCCCTAATCGATTGAATTGATTGAAACCCTAGTTGAGGGAATCGATTTCAAGGTTGATTGACCCAAACGGTCTCAAGACCGTTTGGAGGTCAAATGGTATCAAGACCCTTTGGAGGTCAAACGGTCTCAAGACTGTTAGAGACCAAATGGTCTCAAGACCATTTGGAGGTCAATGATTGATTGTGGTGGATGGTTGGAGATCCAAGGGTTATAATCTGATGTACTTTCAATAGTTCAATTAATGGATGGTTCAATGAGCACAAATCCTAAATCGATTTGATGTTGGAAACCCTAATTGGACCATTCAGTTTCAAGATGATTTGGACCAAATAGTCTTCAGACCGTTTGAGTCCAAATGGTCTTGAGACCGTTTGGGATCAAATGGTCTTCAGACCGTTTGGAGGGCAGATGGTCTCAAACCGTTTTATGTTCAATTGGTTTCAATAATGAATTGCTCATGCGGTTTTAAACTGTTTGGAGATAATTATATTCTATTCAAACGGTCTCAAACTGTTTAGAGACTTTGAGGTCAATACCGTTTGATGGTCTAACGGTCTTAAGACCAATTGAAAGTTTTGGGACCAAGACTGTTTAAGTTCTAACGGTCTTCAAGACCATTTGAAGATTAGAGTACTTCAAGACCGTTTAAAGATCAAAGTACTTCAAGACCGTTTGAAGATCAAAGTACTTCAAGACCGTTTGAAGGTCAAAGTACTTCAAGACCAATTGAAGGTATAATACCTCAAGACCGTTTGAAGGTCTAATTGATTCAAACCATGTAAGTACAATCAACCCCATGATTGTTGATAATGTTTATCAAAGATAATTACAATGGTTGTACCTTTAAGGTACTTAAGTGATTAGTACCTTTTGAGTGATTAACCTTTGATATTTATGAAAGTAGTAACTCAATACACTATGATAACCATAGATGTATGCACTTGATTAAGGGGTTGACCTAATATATTCAAAATTGAAGTAAATCAACATCCTATAGAGGATGAGAGAGAGAGGAATTCCTACATGTATAATAATCATGTAGTGGATAAGCTTTAACACTTTCAACATGAATAAAATATGTAATTAGGGTATGATCCTTGATAAAGAGATCATGAAACCCTAATTGAAAAGGTTGATGAGCCCTAACCCTAATTGAGAGCAATGATAGGTGAAACCCTAATCTAGGGTAATGATGTAACCCTAATCTAGGGTGATGATATGAGAAATCCCAATTCAGGGTAATATAATGAAAAACCCTAATTTAAAAGGATGCTTCATGAAACCCTAATTTGGGGAAAAGCTATAATAAACCCTAACTAAGGGTGATGTCATGTGAAACCCAAATCAAGGGTGATGACATGTGAAACCTTAATTAAGGGTGATGTCATGTAGAACCCTAATCAAGGGTGAAGTCATATGAAACTCTAATTCAAAGATTTTCTGTGAAACCCTAATCAAGGGTGATGTTAAATGAAACCCTAATACAGAGATGTGATGTGAAACCCTAATCAAGGGTGATGTCAAGTGAAACCCTAATGTAATGATGTGATGTGAAACTCTAACCCAAGGTGATGCTATGTAATGATATGTGAAACGTTGATATGAAATCCTAACCCTGATATAGGGTAAAGGTATGTGAAGCCCTAATCTTGGGTTTTAGTGTATGAAACCCTAATCTTGGGCAATATGATGATAAACCATAACCCTAATTTGGGTAATAGGATGAGTATTCCTAATTGACATGAATTGGGAAATTCTAACTCTAATGAGTAAATAGTGATGTTACTCTTACATTGCGTAGTGCTGATATGTAATTGATATAACTGTTATTATGTGCACTAATCATGCAGGTATCATGAGATGTTGGACATAGCCAGGTATGAGCTATGATGTTTTATTAATGAAATTGTTTATGGGCCTTGTGAGCCATGTGAATAGTTGTTGCCTAGTGAAAGGTGACAACATGTTTAATGGACCTTGTGAGCCATGTGAATAGTTGTTGCCTAGTGAAAGGTGACAAGATGTTTAATGGGCCTTGTGAGCCATGTGAATAGTTGTTGCCTAGTGAAAGGTGACAAGATGTTTAATGGGCCTTGTGAGCCATGTGAATAGTTGTTTCCTAGTAAGTGGTAACAAGATGTTTATAAAAGTTTCATGTAAGCAATGATAATGTTCAAATAAATTAGGAAATGGAAACATAGTAACATAAATAATAATAATAAATGGATACAATAATAATAATGAAATCTTAATCATGCATGCTTTATGCTTATAGCAAAATAATGGCTATAGTGTTTTGAATAAGCTTAAAGGAGATAAGAGGAGTACTTGAATTACATAAAGGATGTGAATAAGTATGATGGCTTGGCCAAGGTTTAATACCTAGTAAAGGTGATGTGGTATTCAGTGATAATATCACATGATTGGTCATAACTCAATACCTGGAATAATATCACAGGATTGGTCATAACCCAATACCTGGAATAATTGCATAGGATTGGTAATAACCCAATACCTGGAATAATTGCATAGGATTGGTAATAACCCAATACCTGGAATAATTGCACATGATTGGTAATAACCCAATACCTGGAATAATTACACAAGATTGGTAATAACCCAATACCTGGAATAATTGCACAAGATTGGTAATAACCCAATGCCTGGAATGTTTGTACATGATTGGTAATTACCCAATACATGGAATAATTGCACATGATTGGTAATAACCCAATACTTGGAATGTTTGCACAAGATTGGTAATAACCCAATACCTAGAATAATTGCACAGGATTGGTAATAACCCAATGCCTAGAATGTTTGCACAGGATTGGCATAGTCCAATGCCTGGAATGTTTGCACATGATTGGCATAGTCCAATGTCTGGAATGTTTGCATAGAATTGGCATGGTCCAATGCCTGGACAGAATATGATGATGTATACTCACATGACTGGAACAATCCAATATCTGGCTAACATATTGGCTAAGGTCAATAGACAGAAATGAGAATGATTCATGGATGACATATCATGATAATGAGTATCTCATGATAAGTTAGAGATGTTGATATAGTAAGATGGATAAATGATATACATGTACTTCATATTCCTTATAAAGTGAATAGATGAATTACTGTTCTATCATAGATAGCTGCAATGCTTTAAAATATGAGAATGTTCGAAACTGCTTATCCTGTGATCAGTTTTGTCCTATTAAACTGCAATAATAATGTTTCTGGTGGAGAGTTATATCTCTCGATGGGACAATTTCAATTGTCTCACCCCCGTGGGATCCAACATTTTTAGGTGGATGAGGACGAGGAGGTAAGAACCATACTACAGGGAAAGGACAACAGTAACATCTCAAGTGGAGATACTGACTGTCATGTCTTATAGATAAGAGTCCTATGTGTCATATTTGTACTCTCAGGTCCTTGGAGTTTATACTTAGTGTTTTCATGATCGATCTGAGATTTTGGTTTGAATGCCTTGAGGTTGTATATTGCTCATGTGTAGACTTAACAGAGCAATTGATGTATGTAATCCTTGAGAAGAGATGGTACATGGTGTGTACATGTAATACTTTGGTTCTGGTTGTTAAAAGTTTCTTGGAATTGGATCTCTTTGAAAAATGTTTTAATTTTTAGTGATTTTCAGTAATCTGTTGCTAATGATCGCTTTCGCTTAGTTAATGACATTTTTTTAATGGTGTGTGACAATTAGTGGTATCAGAGCTTAAGGTTCGTTGAGTCTACAGAGACATAGGACTAAGGTGTTGAGTCGGTTCTAGTGTCCTCCAGTATATCTTATAGTGACTTCTGCTTATGCAGAAGAAGGGAGTTAGCTTAAAGATGTCTAGAGAACATGAGGATCACGTCACTAAAAGTAATGTTGTTACACCAGTAGGAGGTGTAAGAGATCAGGCAAGAGAGGAATTAGTGTCTGAGAATCCCCATTTTGATGAAGCTATGATAGAAAACCCATCCATTCATGCTCTATTTAGGGAATTCATGACTACAATGAGGCATATGGTAGACTAGATTCCCGCACCAGCACCTAGGGCACCAACTCCGAATGAGGGACATGGGTCTGGTAAGACTTTTGAACGACTATGTTGTGTAGGAGCTATAGAATATGCTGGGACAACTGACCCAACAGATGTTGATCTAAGGCTCACTGAGTTAGAAAAGGCTTTTAAGATCCTTAGTATTCCAGATGTTGACAAAGTCAAACATGTTGTATACCTTTTGAAGGGTAGTGCTGGCCATCGGTGGGCCATAGAAGAAGTAAAAAGGAATTGTCACGGAACCGTTCTTACCCCAATCCCAATCCTACTTCCTAGATAGTAGAAAAAGGATTGGAGCGCCCGTCCCTGAGTGGCCCAATAAGATCTATCACACTGGCATATATAATAAGAAATAAATAACTCAAAAACTGGATTATTTAAAGAACTAACCCAATATGGAGATATATCCGATTTATCTTTGTCATAAGAGTATATAAGTGCGGAAGCGATCTTATTCAATATTCCATTTGTATTGCCTAAAATCAAGAAAATCAAGACACAATCATGCAATTGCACGGTACACTATCAAAATCAAGTAAAACACTTTATAAGAAAATAAGTATACTTGGTAGGATTTATATTCAAAAGAAATAATAAGCAATTTGCAAATCCAACATTTATTCGACAAGTTTTTCAAGCAATTCAACTTTTATTACGAGTTCCCATTATGCTGTAATTTGAGAAGCATGCTTATATATTTTGTGACTCTATTACCCCAACACGATGGGGAGGTCACTAGGCTCCTTCTCACCATAGGAACATAGGAAGCCAATGTACAAGTCCCACCTCCAAATGAGGGGTTTGTTGTACTCAATATCAACATTATCAACATTATCAATATCATCATCATTATCAATATACGGGTGGTCATAATGGGCATGCAATTTATGTTTTCATGTTTTTCAAAATATAGTATAGAAAAATAGAAGACTAATCATAGGGAACAGTAGCTCATCCAAATAAATAGCCAATCATACGGTCAAGAGATACATAAAAGTATCTTCAATACAATCAAGGAGGAGTTATATAATAGCGTACCTTTCACTGATATTTCGAGTATAGATCATGACTAATAGGTCGACCCTTCGAGTTAGATCCTAAAGCACAATGTTTGGATCAAGGGTCAAAATCATGATATTTGCAAATCAAGTTTCAATATTCAAGATTAGGGTTACAATTTTCCTAGGTCAATCTTAGGGTTGGGTCATTCACTTATAATCAATCAATACTTCAATATGTCCAACATTATTTCAATTATCAAGTATTTTTAAGTGTGAATGACTTTCCAAGGTTTCTAGAATCATATGTGTTAACCCTAATATTATGATCATTATTCAAGTCATCATCAATTTCTAGATTATCATCATGGTAATTGGGAATCAAGATCAGATTGATGGGTCAAAACTACATCAAGTGTTTTGCAAGATTAGGATCAAGATTACTCATTATAAAGATTATAACCAAGATTGAATCCACTAAAAAGATCTAGATCAGTAATGATTCATTTTCAAGAGTAGATGATTCAAATATATCAGATATAGGTTACAAGATAATCATTAGAGTCCAAATCTAAGGTTTCCAAAGATTAATCATGATTATGATTCATTTGACAATTTAAATATGCAAAGGATCAAAGATCTAGAGATATCAAAGAGAAACATTCATAATATGGTCTCAAAAGTATTTTTAAATGATCCATTGGATTTTTCTGATCGAAAATGATTATTTACTTGAATTATTTGGAGTCAGGGTGCATTAGATACGATTTAAACAAGATTTGACCATTTATTGCACTTTTGAGTAGAGAGGAGGCAAAAATACCTTATATTGGAGAAAGTATTGCCGTCAGATGCACCAGTAACGGATGAAATGGAGCCATGATGGCTCGCTTGGTTTAGGATTTGGTTTAGGCCTTGATTGATTGGTTTTATCGTGGCTCACTGGTTCAATTGGCACGGTGGCTTTCTCTCTGGACCGACCAAATTAGGCCTTCTCCTCCCTTGTGCAGGCCTCATGTGAGCCACACATGCAAGTGGAGGTGCTTGCCAGAGTAGAGGTGGTTTTCTAGAAGGAGGGGCGGATGGACGTAGCTATGATGTCATTCATGTTCGTCTAACCCTTGTGAGTTGAACGGTGGTGGAAGATTTGAGTGACGAGCCGAAGAGGTAGGATGCCCAATTTGGGCTGGTCGGTCGCGTTGCTTGGAGCAGCAAGAGGTTGGGGGTGTTTGAGGGTAGTGGAGAGGGATCAAAGGCACCGACTGCGCTCGTGGGAGAATGCCAAATTTAGTGGGGTTTTTATAGCTTGAGAAGGTTAGTTTTAGGGTTTTCGAGAAGGTGGCCATGGTGGCAGCCGAAGGGTGCAAACGGCAGCTCAATTGTTCTTGAATTACAAGGATTCGAGGGGGAAAATGGTATAGGTGAATCCAGATTGGCGGGACGAGCATCCTCATTCGGTTTGATTTGCAAAACGGGGTCAAGAAGATCGAATCGTATTTGGCCATTTGCCACCCCCTCTCCGTTGATTGCAGGAGGTAGGGGATGAACTCCTATCCACAAGATTAGGGCCCTGATCTACGACTGCCAGATCCAAGGGCAAGGTATGTTCCCTGCCTTACGCCACAGATTGGTGACCTAGGAAAGGTCGGAAAAAAGTAAAATAGGGGGTTTTCAAAACATAAACTTCAAGAATTCATAGTAAATTTTAGGAATGTCCATTTGTTCTCAAATTTGGAACACATCTTCAAAAAAATATGGAGAATATCTAGAAAAAGTTTGAGAACCAAAAGACAAAGTTTGATTGACCAATTTGATTCTTTTGAAAAAGTGATGAATGAATCCAATTTGAAGTGTTATAATGTGTATAAAAACTACATTGATCACCATATTTTGTATTTGAGTCTCAACATTGATTATGAAGACAAGAAAAATAATTAGGGACCATTAGTAGGTATAATGAGGGCAAAATAGTAATTTGAGCAAGGATTGGTGAAAATACACTTTGTCGCATCCTTCCCTCCTTAGAAGGAATTTTGTCCCCAAAATTCAAAAACATCCTCAAAATTAGGACCATCAAAATCTAGATCATATCCTCAATTCCTAGAACATCAACTATATAATCAAAATCATGTCCTCAAAGTTCAAGTAGTACAATCATCATAATTGGGATTCCATGTTTCATATCATAACTAACTTGGTTCCAACATCGTTTCATCATCGAGCAATTGAGTATCAAGGTTAATGCATATACTATTCAAAGTCATCGTATGAGTCACAAATACGGAGAGCATCCTATTGATCACAAATTTGAAGAGATCATATATTAGGTCAAACAAATAGATTCCTTGAATCAAGTGTACAAGGTGACTGTCAATCCAAAAATCTTAGGGTCATAGCTTCTGCATTGGCCTAGGTGGGGTTATACACCCATGATTTGAGATTTCATATTTCAACATTTTGAGACAACATCATACTTTCAATATCATTATTTTGAGCTCAAAATCAATGGGAAGGTCCCATCCTAGTCCTAATTGAGCGCTAAACCCTAAGTCATAAATCGAGAGGGTCAAAATTGTCATCATTTCAAAAATTTCAAGATTTGGGATTTTGAAGTCATTAGTCATATATATAGTATGATATGTAGATCCAAAAAAAATGTGTATATAGGATTTGTATAATTATTGAGATTGATAATCATGAGTCACAACTCCATTAATCAATATCAAGAGTCGAGATTTTAAGCATCAAAATTTATAGGTCCAGAATTTTGAAGCTAGGGTTTAGATTCCTATTTAGACCTTAGGGAGATCACTCATATATATTCAATTTCTAGCAACAATATTCAATCAATATTCGAGCAACATATCAAGATTTCATTATCAGGGTGTCCAACTTTGATGAATGATGTAGACCTAGGTCTATCTAGGAAGTCAACAATAAGCTATAGTCAATATTGTCATATATCAAGGTCGTTATCAAATCAGTATTCAAGATCGAGTATCAACCATGGGTTCAACCTATTAGGCTTAGGTCAACCAGTCCAAATAGGGTGGAAGGGAATACCTTTCCAAATTCTAAATAATCAATAGGATGAAAACTTAGAGGTAGTCGTAATGGGGATGTGACCTAGGTTAGGGGAGTCATGAGTCAACTACCACCCTAATCTGGCACATTACCAACATTAGTCATTATCAATTGAGCTTATTCAAATAGGGAGAATATCCATGATTAAATCGTATATATCAAGGTCATAAGATCAAAATTCAAGATAATAGGTCAATAATGTCAAGATTTGCAATTCTTACTTTCATGATCAAGGTAGTGATATAATTTGGAAATCGAGGATTTGAATTGGGAATTTGAGGAGTTAGATCATAATAGTGCAAAATATTGGCCCATAATCATCATATCAAAATCGAGATTGCAAAAGGCATCAATAGTCAATAGAGAAACTACTTTTTGGATCATAGTCTTACATCATGGTTTTGTCAGTCCTAGACTTAGTCACTTAATAGCATAGTCAAGGTGTGTATAAAATAGGATATGAGTTTGCTTAACTATGTTTGAGGTTTAATCAATAATAGGGCAACATGGGTTTAATCAAATAGGAACCTTATCAACAATAAGGTATAAGGTATAAGTCATCCTTATTTCACCATATCATAACCTCAAACATAGTCAAAATTGAGTGTTCATGATATTAGGGGTCAAACATGATTATTTGATTTCAAAATTAATTGATCAAAATTGAGTTTTAAAATTAAGGTCATATCATAGAATCAACTTTCAAAAATTTAGCGATATTCATTTTCCCATGCATAAGCTACCCATAATCGAGACATCAAGTGGTATAAGGTCATGAGAAGGACCACATGATGAGATGAGAAGGCTCTGTAATTTTCATCTACATAGGTGGCTTAGGATTGTCCTTAAAGAAGAGATGAGATGCTAGAAGACTCTCTAGGGTTTCACAAGAGAACCTTTAGGTCCAGTTCTGGATCAATTAAGGCCAGGTAGAGTGGGGGATCTCAGCCACCGTGAAGACGGATAGGAGAAATTATGCCAGGACCTCGAGCCTAGACACCTCAATTTTCACCATTATGGACTTTAGGGTTTCTTGGGTGTGAGAGACTTGAAAAATTATTTACTTAAAGTATATGAGAGTGTGTAAGCTCTGATACCAACTATCATGGAACCGTTCTTACCCCAATCCCAATCCTACTGCCTAGATAGTAGAAAAAGGATTGGAGCACTCATCCCCGAGTGGCCCAATAAGATCTATCACACTGGCATATACAATAAGAAATAAATAACTCAAAAACTAGATAATTTAAAGAACTAAACCAATATGGAGATATATCCAATTTATCTTTGTCATCAGAGTATATGAGTGCGGAAGTGATCTTATTCAATATTCCATTTGTATTGCCTAAAATCAAGAAAATCAAGACACAATCATGCAATTACACGGTACGCTATCAAAATCAAGTAAAACACTTTATAATAAAATAAGTATACTTGGCAGGACTTATTATCAAAAGAAATAACAAGCAATTTGCAAATCAAACATTTATTCGACAAGTTTTTCAAGAAATTCAACTTTTATTACGAGTTCCCATTATGTTGTAATTCGAGAAGCATGCTTATATATTTTGTGACTCTATTACCCCAACGCGATGGGGAGGTCACTAGGCTCCTTCTCACCATAGGAACATAGGGAGCCAATGTACAAGTCCCACCTCCAAATGAGGGGGTTTTTGTACTCAGTATCAACATTATCAACATTATCAATATCATCATCATTATCAATATACGGGCAGTCATAATGGGCATGCGATTTATGTTTTCATGTTTTTCAAAATATAGTATAGAAAAATAGAAGACTAATCATAGGGAACAATAGCTCATCCAAATAAATATCCAAGCATACGGTCAAGAGATACATAAAAGTATCTTCAATACAATCAAGGAGGAGTTATATAATAGCGTACCTTTCACCGATATTTTGAGTATAAATCATGACTAATAGGTCGACCCTTCGAGTTAGATCCTAAAATACAATGTTCAGATCAAGGGTCAAGATCATGATATTTGCAAATCAAGTTTCAATATTCAAGATTAGGGTTACATTTTTCCTAGGTCAACCGTAGGGTTGGGTCATTCACTTATAATCAATCAATACTTCAATATGTCCAACATTATTTCAATTATCAAGTATTTTCAAGTGTGAATGACTTTCCAAGGTTTCTAGAATCATATGTGTTAACCCTAATATTATGATCATTATTCAAGTCATCAACAATTTCTAGATTATCATCATGGTAATTGGGAATCAAGATCAGATTGATGGGTCAAAACTACATCAAGTGTTTTGCAAGATTAGGATCAATATTAATCATTATAAAGATTATAACCAAGATTGAATCCTGTAAAAAGATCTAGATCACTAATGATTCATTTTCAAGAGTAGATGATTCAAATATATCAGATATAGGTTATAAGATAATCATTAGAGTCCAAATCTAAGGTTTCCAAAGATTAATCATGATTATGAGTCATTTGACAATTTAAATATGCAAAGGATCAAAGATCTAGAGATATCAGCGAGAAACATTCATAATCTGGTCTCAAATTTTTTTTAAATGATCCATTGGATTTTTTTGATAAAAAACGAGTATTTACTTGAATTATTTGGAGTCAGGGTGCATTAGATACGATTTAAACAAGATTTTACCATTTATTGCAATTTCGAGTAGAGAGGAGGTGAAAATACCTTATATTGGTAAAAGGATGGCTATCAGATGCACTAGTAACGGATGCAATGGAGCCATGCTGTCTCGCTTGGTTTAGGATTCGGTTTAGGCCTTGATTGATTGGTTTGATCGTGGCTCGCTGGTTCAATTGACCTGGTGGCTCTCTCTCTGGACTGGCCAAATTAGGCCTTCTCCTCCCTCGTGCAGGCCTCACGTGAGTCACACAGGCAAGCGAAGGTGCTTGTCGGAGTAGAGGTGGTTTGCTAGAAGGAGGGGTGGATGGATGTATCCATGATGTCGTTCATGTTCGTCTAACCCTCGTGAGTTGAACGGTGGTAGCAGATTTGAGTGGCAAGCCGAAGAGGTAGGATGCCCAATTTGGGCTGGTCGGCGGTGCTGCTTGGAGAAGCAAGAGGTCGGGGGTGTTTGAGGGTAGAGGAGAGGGATCAAAGGCACCGACTGCGCTCGTGGGAGAATGCCAAATCATTTAGTGGGGTTTTTATAGCTTGAGAAGGTTAGTTTTAGGGTTTTTGAGAAGGTGGCCATGGTGGCCGCCGAAGGGTGCAAACGACAGCTCAATTGTTCTTGAATTACAAGGATTCAAGGGGGAAAATGGTATACGTGAATCTGGATTGGCGGGACGAGCATCCTCATTCGGTTTGATTTTCAAAACGGGGTCAAGAAGATCAAATCGTATTTGGCCGTTTGCCACCCCCTCTCTGCTGATTGTGGGAGGTAGGGGACGACCTCCTATCCAAAAAATTAGGGCCCTGATCTGCAGCTGCCTGATCCAAGGGCCAAGGTCTGTTCCCTACCTTAGGCCACAGATTGGTGACCTAGGAAAGGTCAGAAAAAAAAGGAAAAAAGGGGGTTTTCAAAACATAAACTTCAAGAATTCATAGTAAATTGTAGGAATGTCCATTTGTTCTCAAATTTGTACTACAGCTTCACAAAAATGTGGAGAATATCTAGAAAAGGTTTGAGAACCACAATACAAAGTTTGATTGACCAATTTGATTTTTTGGACAAAGTGATGAATGAATCTAATTTGAAGTGTTATAATGTGTATAAAAACTACATTGATCACCATATTTTGTATTTGAGTCTCAACATTGATTATGAAGAAAAGAAAAATAATTAGGGACCATTAGTAGGCATAATGAGGGCAAAATAGTAATTTGAGCAATGATTGGTGAAAATCCACTTTGTCATAGGAATGATGAAGAGGTTGGTTGGGAGGAATTTTGTCAAGAATTTGTCAATAAGTATTTTCTAAGAACATACTTAGATGAAAAGATCTCATAGCTTGAGAAGGTTCGGCAGGGAACCATGTCAATAAATGAATATGAGTTTAAGTTTATGGAACTTTTACGATTTTGTCCTCAAATGGCTGCTACTGAGAAGGAGAAGATTCGACGTTTTGAGAAAGGACTGAATGTTAAGGTGTCTATCTCAGCAGCTGCGTTAGAAAGTAGAGAGAGATTTGCCACATTCATGGAGTCAGTTTGGAGGATAGAAAGGTCTGTGATGAAGAAACATGAGGCAAACCTCAAAAGGAGATCTACACAATCACAGGAACAGCGGATTGGTGGTACGAAACAATAAAAGTTTTCGGTAACACTGGTTCAACCACAACATAGTACACCAATGCAATGGTCATCAAGTGAGGGTCAAACTTGCCATAAATGTGGACAGATAGGACATTTTAGGCAGCAGTGTCCAATAAGAAATAATGTGGTGACCCAACAGTCAAGGCATAATCTGCAAAACCCACAAGGACCCCAGGTTAGTGAAGCAGAAGGCTGAGGACGAAGACAAGTGTCACAATTTGGTCCATCTACCTCTGGTAGTAGAGGACAAAGGCAATAGTAGATGACAACTGACTCCATGTATTGGGTCAAATAAGACACTAGATAACCCGTAAAGGTAACATGTCAAATAAAATTTTTCATTCTGAATTATCTTTCCTTTTTCCTCTCTCTACCTACTGATTATAAGAAAGGTAGTCATTGTTGAGCTTCCTTTAATTAGTCCTATGAGGACATAAGGAATAGATAAAAAGGATGAGAACCTATATTCAGAATAATATTCTCTTATATATTTTGAAATTTCTCTTTTCATGTAGAAGGAGTGTAAAAGAAACACCCAGAGAAAATATAAAATATTAAATAGTAAATTTAAAGAGATGTTAAAAGTATGAAACATAATATGAAACAAATGCATACTACCTAATTTCAATTCTTGAATGCCCTGGCCAGGTATTCATCTATTGAAGGTAAGGTAAGCATGACACTCTTAGATTGCTATCTTTCTGATTACCCTGATCAAGTAGTCATTTTGAGACAATCTAAAGAGCATACTGAAGTCTGAGATGTGGCATGGATAATTCTACCACATCTTAGTTGATATGGAGAGATCTGAGTTAATCATAGATCAACTTATAAACAAAAGAGGATGTTTAGTACAATGTACACCCTGGTCCTTAGACCTAGAAGTAACGATGTTCAGTAATGAACTAAGGGTGGGAATACCCTAATCCAGTAATCATGATAATGATAATTCTGAGAGGTGGTGATATGTAATCATCTCTATAATTTCTATGATGAAGGCAAGGAATTTAAGAGGAAATAAGATTAAATGACACATGAACAATTGAAAGTCCATGCAATAATCTGAGGAGGTAATTTATGTTGGTTACCTGGAAGGGCCAACTGTGAAATCAAACCAGTTATATAAAATACTATGGACATCATATGTTAGGGGTTTATGCTTTGCATAAACTTAACATCAATAAGGATGTACTAATTGAAGGAACAATTGTAGAATCATTGTGGGAAAAGCTTATTAAAGCTAAAAATGTATGATAAGATTTGTAGTACCAAGCGGGTGACAAATTAGTGAGGTTTCACACCTGAGTTAAATAAGATAGTGTTACCTGACACATAATTGATTCTACAGTTAATAATGAAAAGGACAGTAGAGTATGTGTCCTGTGTGATTGATTCTATGATAACCTTGTATGGAAGAACTTTGTGTTGATCAAAGTTCTATGTCATCTCCATGACATTAAGATGTCATGAGGAGACCTGATGATATAGTGAATGAATAATATTTGTTTCCCTTTTACCTGGGATTTCGGGGACGAAATCCTTGTTAAGGGTTTATACAATGGATTAGAATAGATCACATGGTATTATATGTGGGTCCTAGTGGTGATAATTTGATGGTTCAATACCATTAATTTGTAGTCTTACCTTTTCCATCATATAGTTATATTTGATAAATCACTATAATAAGTGGATGTGTAACTCCCATGTGATCTAGCTTGTTATACCTAATGTTAATGTAATTATATGATGTTGATTGGTTATAATCAGACCTCTTGAATGATTAATGTGATAATGAATTACACTCTTCTTGTGTTGAAACCATAATGTAGTACTATTTGAATATCATAGTGTCTTGCCATGTTAATATCTATGGACACATATGTGCTAATGATCTTTTGAGCCTTGTTTAAGGCATGGAATGATGATGATAACCTTACTGTGAATAATGTGATGGTCTGAATGACCTTTGGGAATGTTTGAAGCCATGATTGAGGTGAAATCCTCTTCATGTTCCAATAAGGATTAAAACCCTAGAACTTGTGATAAGATATTGGTATCTTGTTATAGTATGATGATAACTGTGGTCCATTAATTTGCAATGAATGATAACATGTGGTAATGTGATTAAGATTTATATCTTAGATGTTGTATATATTTTGAAGTTTTTATACATATACACTTGTTAGAAAAGAATTAGGGTTTGAATGTCCACTTGTATGATAAAGCATTAATGCATTCAATTGGCAGTAATTAATCAAGTGTAACCTTAATCATGTAGAGCCCTGTGCTATAGAGCCATCTTCAGTGTTAGAACTTACTGGATGGTGAAACGAGTATTCCCAAATGAAACGTGGAGTGCATACTATTGAGTATGTGGGGGTGGCAAGTTGAGGATATATCTTGTCATCCACAAATGCAGGTTATGGAGGATGGCTATGGTCATGCCTCTGATATTTGATGTGATTGACAAAAAATGTGGTTGTACCTCAGATTAGAGGGTTTCCTATACCTTGGTTTCTAGTATCGTATCTTGTACCAAGTACAGACTAGTTGTTATCAGTTGACTATATGTCACTATTGGAAGTTTGATTGGTATGCCACTGCAGTTTACTCATACTGACCGAGGGGAAGAGATCTTAGGATATCGACACTCCTAGATCTTATACAGAATTGAATACCACTTCGTCATGGTCAGTTGGACTTTGAGTGGTACGACTCAACCTTCCCATGGCATAATAAAAGATATAATACTAGCCGTGTAGTATAATTGTTACGGTTTAATATGTATCACATTGTTTACTTAACCCTTGTCTTGTCTTTACACTGCATAGTTCTTACATGATGCAGACTTACAAAAACTATGCAATTCTACTTGATGTTACAACTTATTTTCTTAACTGCTTAGTATGCTTAAATTGTTCAATCTGTTCATATTGCTTATTCAATACCCAAATTCTCAATGTATCTACTGTTAATTAATATGTTATAATCAATATATGTTGGAGAGAGTTATATCTCTCGCTGGCAGTGGGTCTCACCCATGGGTCACCACATTTTTTTAGGTGATTGTGGGCAACGAGGTCGAGGTCACGTTGTGGAAGAGAACCAATCTGGTGATCAATAGATTTAGAAGGTTGGTTAGTTGTAGATGTTAGTAGTATAGTCCTAGTGCCATCCCTATATTCTCAGGTCTAGGTATGGGATCTGTTTTCTAGATGATATACTCGTATGGACACGAGATTTTGGTAGTATGCCAATGTTTGTAAATATATGGCATGTACATGTGAAATATCTTTTGTATGCAGGATGTGACTGAGGCCTTTGGAACCATATGTAAATACTTGTTATAGTATATGAGAATGGAATGATGGACCTTTTGTAAATGTTCTATAGTTTATTTACATTGTTGGAATTGGTTTTAATTATCCCACATTTTTTACTATGTGATTAATTAGTAGTTGATCGTGTTTTGTGTTTTGAGTAATCTCGTTTAGCATGATGAGGTGTCACAGTTAAATTGGTATCAGAGCTATAGGTTTATTGAGTCTAATGATGAATCCAAATTCATCAAGATTTTCAGTTGCCATTTTGGGCCCAATTCGACTAAATACATTCGATTTCATATCCTTAAAACTTACAATGTGCAATTTTTCTTGGTTGATCATATTATCAAGTTATTAACTAGTTTTATATGGATTTCATGCAGATTATGCAAGTCATGATGAGGTTCAACCATTAACTGGAACTCATCTTCACTCAAGATCCTCTCAGCCTCGGTCTTGACCTAACGGTCTTAATTAAACAGTCTTGGTCCATTCGGTTTGCATCCATACGGCTTGCTCTTCTTTCTCCAAACGGTTTCACCTATACGATCCTCCATGCAAGCCCAAACGGTCCTCAAACCGTGAGAAGCAAACAATCTCCAAACCATTTGAGCGATCAACCCCCAAAACTAATCAGACAACAAGACTGTGAAAGTGTTATCAATCTCCAAAATAGATCAGACAAGACCGTGAAGATCCCATGATCATTTCATCAACCGAAACCATTTGACGACATACGGTCCACAAGACCGTGTGGCGGCAAAAGGTCTTCAAGACCGTTCAGCCAACAGATACCCGTAAGACCATTTGGGGCACAGACCGTTAGGTCCTCAAGACCGTTAGGCCACCTGAGGGCACAAGACTAATCAGAGGCAGCAAACTGTGAGTAACCGAGACCGTTTGGAAGTGAATATCGGTTGGAGTAGAGACCGTTTGGAAGCCAAGACCGTTTGGATGGAACGGGAGATCGTTTAGAGGCAGAAGACTATTGGGACACATCAGAGCAAATGATCATGAAGATCGTTAGGAACCGAAGACCGCAAATGCCACGAGACCGGTTGGGCACAAGACCGATTGCCCAAGACCGTTTGGGGGGATGTCGAAACTGTTAGAAACCAAGACCGATTGGAGGCATATTCCAAACCATTTGGATGAAAGAAGCAGACCGAGAAGACCCTCACGGTCTCAAGACCGTGTGGAAGTATCACGATCCCAAACCATGAGAAGACTAAATGGTTTCCAAAACCGTTCAAAACTCGACCGAAGCCTATAAATAGGACTAGTAGGGTCATCATTTGGGCATCGGACCCAGGACACCGACAGGCTGCCTGAATGCAGGTTCGATCCTGATCATCCATGCCATTGCCACTTCACCTGCTGCTCCTGCTGTGAGCATGGAGGTCAAGATGAGAAAGAAGGTGGAGAAGAAGATATGCCTGGTCTACCTTGATGGTTCTTCCTCCTCATCCATATCTTCTCTGACACAACGTAGAAGACCGCATCATCTTCACCGAGTTGCGACTACCTTCTGCATCATGCTCATGGCGGAACCTTCCCTCTCTCTTGTTCTTCTTGTTTCTCACATCATGAGCGAGTAGTTCCTTTTTTCCGGGGTGCGTGGACTAGCCTTGCTGCCCATGCAAGCATGTTCTCTTGTTAAACATTCCATGGCAATGTATATAACTTTTCATTTCGTTGTTAATCGTTAATGTCTGTGGACTGATTACCTGCTTGTTTTTATCTCATTCTTCCCTATTTTGCGAGAATTTCTATATGTAGGGTAGAATGTATATTAACGAGGTTGACTCCCAAACTAGAAATAGAATGGAATTCCTTGAGGTCGTAAGTGTATGATCCATTAGGGGACAAGCCATCTAGCCTATGGTGACGCTTCTGTGGCTTAAACATCCCTCAGGGAGGGCCACATCATCAGTTGGATATCTGTATCGTCATCGTTAATCGTTGATGTTTACTTGTAGATTAATCACCTACTTGCTTGTCGATTAGCACAGTTGACTCCCTGAATACAAATAGAAAGGGATTCCTTGAGGTCGTAAGTGTATGATTCGTGAGGGGATGAGCCATCTAGAGCACGGTGATGCTTCTGTGTGCCTAAACTTCCCTCAGGGAGGGCCACAACTTCAGTTGGAAATATATTTCTTCAGATTCATAAGTGCATGATTCGGATGGTGATGAGACATCTAATGCCTAAGGTGATGCTTACGTGAACCTAAACATTCCTCAGGGAGGGTTCATAACAGTTCTATATGGATAGTTATATCTTGCATGGATGTTTGATGTTTGGATGTGTTTGCATGTATAATGGTGGTGAAACCCGGTACCATCCCAGTGATTCCATATCATTAATCTAGATCAACTTTAATTCTGCTCTTTACTTTCCTACATTTAGTTTAATTAACCTCAATTCAACCAATCGTTTTAAATATTAGCCTTACTTGAACTAGACTAGACTAGCAATGATTCTTAAAAACATTGTCCCTTGAGATTTGATCCTTAACTATACTGCGATAAGACCCTTCCGCTTGCGGGTGGTATTATTGCACAAGGTTTTGGTAAAAGCTTAGGGATTTCAACCCTGAGTGAATTTGTTAGTGCGATATTAAACCACGTCAAATTTTGGCACCGTTGTCGGGGACAATGGAATCAGTTAGTCAAATCTAGTTCTTTTGAGGCTACTCTAGGATTTCGCTTTTTCTTTTGATACAATTGATCATTCACTTGAATTCGGTTCTACTTTGTCAATCTCACTTCTGAAAAATATTTCCATCCCAGGTACTAATAAAGACTAGTGCATGCACCGCTCAAACAGTCCCGGTCTCACTGCTAGCTTTGATCCTGAGATAGACATGACTTTTCGTCATTAGAACAGAGAGAACCAAGCAAGGATGGCTCAAGAGGAGGAAATAGCCCAAAGGGTTGCTCAAGCCCTTACTGCACAAAGAGATAGGCTTATGTAAGAAGCCAGAGCTATAGTTGAAATAGATATCTGAGAATCTCAAGCAGTAGCACAAGCAGTAGAATTTCAAAAAGACCTTAGGGAGTTCTCAATCCCTAAGGATGTTGACGTTCATCACCCAGTGCAATCTCCTCCCATCAACATTTCGAATTTTGAGATAAGGGCACATTGGATCACCTTGCTTCCAAACAGCCCATTCTATGGTAAACAAGGAGAAGATAGTCAAGAAAACCTTTTGAGGTTTATTGATCTATGTGCTATGACAAAGAAAAATGGAGTGTCCGACGATGCCACCCGACTCCGTCTTTTCAAGTATTATTGTAACGCCCGGGCCCACTGCCCAAGGCTCTAGTAGAGTTTCAGGAATGACGAATGGCCCCACAGACCACCACTAGCCTTAACTGCGCACTTTGTCCACACTGACGCGCAAGCTAGGATCAACTTCCAGACTGGTCACCCATCCTAGTACTACTCCAAGCTGAGCACGCTTAACTATGGAGTTCTTTAGAGATGGGCTCCCGGAAAAGGAGGTGCACCTTGGTGATATGGGTAGTCCAATCATTCCTTATAAGATCTTTTTATCTGAGGCCTCAAATCCTGGGATGTTACAATTATCTTGTTGATAGAGCTATAAGTTGGTACAATTCCTTGCAATGCAAACCCATCACCACTTGGGAATAATTTCAAAATGTTTTTTTGGAAAAATTCTTACCTCCCTCTCTCACCTATGAAATTAGGGGTCGAATAGAAATGTTCACCCAGGTCCCTAGAGAATCCCTTGTTGAAGCATGGGAAAGATATAAAGACCTTCTACGCAAGTGTCCACACCATGGCATTCCT
The DNA here is from genome assembly GCA_963693085.1 of Alisma plantago-aquatica. Taxonomy (NCBI): domain Eukaryota; kingdom Viridiplantae; phylum Streptophyta; class Magnoliopsida; order Alismatales; family Alismataceae; genus Alisma; species Alisma plantago-aquatica. The sequence goes on from OY856409.1 coordinate 1,589,225,737, forward strand.
AAGAATCAACTCATCGAGATCTTCTATAGGGGTGTGGATGACGACATCAAAAGATTCTTAGACACCTCGTATGGAGGAAACTTCATGTGTCAGAGTTATGACAGCGCATGGAAGGTTGTCACCCTTGGAGCTAAAAATCAAGATAATTGGGGTAGATCTGTAGGCAAAGGAGTGTTGAAGGTGGCTATGGCTGAAGCTACTCCTAAGTACAAGTCTATTTTCGAGACCCTCAAACTCTTAGTTGCCAAGCAAGACCATATCGAATCGTCTCTTGCTGACTATGAAAGAAGACACTCACTCCCACAACAATAAGAACATATCAAGTTAGCCTCATTATTCTGTGAAGCATGTAAAGGCACTGATCATTCTATGCTAGCTTGCAATGTTCTCTATGATGTTGTTTTGAGCAACATTTATGGCCAAGGAGATAATGGTCAAATGGAAAATCTTAATGCCGTCAACACCATCCCTGGACAAGAATACTACAATCCAAATCAGAATAGGAACCATCCTAGTTTTTAATATGGAAATCCTTCAGGAGCGGAAAACTCACGACAACTTGGTTCAAATAATCAGCAACGAGGCCTTCCAGGATTCTAGTATAATCAACAACAAAATTTCATAAATCAAGGAAATTTTAGAAGTAACTTTCAGAACAGGAACTACAACAATTATCAAAATAATTCTCAGTTACAAAATCCAAACCAAGTCCCTTATCAACAACAAGGATAGCAAACCAGTCCCATCTTTCCTGATGACAAGTTGTCAGCCATTGAGAAGATGTTACAGTCACAACAGACTATGATATCTAACCAGAAAGCTCATCAGAAGGCTATTGAATCTCAACTAGCTCAACTTACATCTAACATGAAGCCACCTGCTGGAGCTTTTACTGGCCAACCAGAGAACAATCCTAAGCACTCTGAGCAACTAAAGGCTGTCACCACCAGGTCTGGAAAAAATATTATTCCGATCCTCCTGTTAAGACACCTATGGTTATTACAGACGAGGATGACTCTGTGATTGTACAAGACTCTACCACACCTGAGTCTCAACCAAAAGAACCAACAACTGTTGATTAGACAGACAAGAAAAGTTCTAAAAAACTAATGATGCAGAACCAAAAACACCTGAGCCAGATGTGCCAATATACAAGCCTCATATACCTTTCCCAGCTCGTTTGAGGCAGACAAAACTTAACACTCATTTCAACAAGTTCAAAGAATCTATGAAGAAACTTTATGTTGATATACCCTTTCTAGATGCGCTGGCTGAAATACCAGCATGGACAAAGTACTTAAAGTCTCTCCTCACAAGGAAGTATATAACCGAAGAGTATGAGATGGTTAAGTTAGACACAACCACATCTGATATCATCCAGAGCAAGATGCCTAAGAAGTAGAAAGATCCACGATCTTTTGGGATTTCGTGTCATATCAGTGACTCTTCATGTAAGAAGGGATTGGCCGACCTTGGTTCTAGTATCTCCATCATGCCACTAAGCCTTTGCAAAAGGCTAGGGTTTGTTGAACTGCTCCCGACTGGAATGACCATACAGCTTGTAGATAACATTGTGACTCTCCCCTTAGGAATCATTGAGGATGCACCTGTCAAGGTAGGCAAAGATTCCTATATTCCATGTGACTTTGTCATTATGGATATAAAAGAAGATGCCAGATACCCTCTCATTTTTGGCTGTCCATTCCTTGCCACTGTAAGAGCTCTGATTGATGCTGAAGCAGGAACCTTGCTGTTCAGACTAGGTAAAGAAACTCTCGAGTTCAAGGTTTTTGAAAGTATGCGAAGACCAAGCATGAAACAAGAAGTCTACTTGATTGAGTACATAGAGAAGATGTCACTCCTCACACAAGAGGATTATGAATAAGAAGATCCTTTAGAAGTGGCTCTGACTAATCCAAATGTAGAAATTTCATTTGATGAACAAATGAAAAAAATTGTTCACCACCTCAACACTGCTGAAGGACTTCCTAAAGCCAAATTTGAGGAACTCATGGCTATGAATGTTACTGAAGAACCGAGCGAGAAACCAGAAGCCCTTGAAATGAAACCCCTACCCGAGGGATTGAAGTACGTGTTTCTGGATGATCTCAAGGTCTGCCCAGTCATTATAAATTCTGAACTAACAACCGAACAAGAAGATAAACTCCTGATGGAATTAAGGGAAAGAAGAAAAGCCATAGGCTACAAGATGAGTGATCTCACCGGAGTCAGTCAAGAATTGTGCATGCACAAAATCCCCATGATGGAAGATCACAAGCCAACTGTTGAACACCAAAGGAAGCTTAATCTGAATATGAAAGAAGTTGTCTACCTTGAAGTTATAAAGTTTCTCAAGACAGGAATTATCTATCCGATCTCTGGTTCACCATGGGTAAGTCTCGTGCATGTAGTCCCGAAGAAGGGTGGAACTATTGTGATATGAAATGAAGACAATGAACTCATCCCCACTCGAACAGTCATCATGTGGAGGATGTGCATTGATTACAGGAAGTTGAACAAAGCGACATGAAAAGATCATTTCCCGATGCCTTTTCTTGATCAAGTCCTAGAAAGGTTGGCCCACCAAGAGTATTTCTGTTATCTCGATGGTTACTCTAGATTCTATCAAATACCTATACATCCAGATGACCAAGAGAAAACAACTTTTACTTGCTCGTTTGGAACATATGCCTTTAGAAGGATGCCATTCAATCTCTACAATGTGGCTGCAACTTTCCAACATTGCATGGCGGCCATATTTGCTGGTCTCACTGAAACTATAATAGAAATTTTCATGGATGATTTTTCTGTATATGGAGATTCATACAACTCATGTTTGAAGAACCTCTCCCTTGTCCTTAAACGGTATGAAGAAGCACATCTTGTGTTGAACTGGGAGAAGTGTCACTTTATGGTAAAGGAAGGCATTGTCCTTGGTCATAGAGTTAGAAACTGAGGGATCGAAGTAGACAGAGTGAAAATCAAAGTGATTTCCAAACTTGCTATCCTGACAAATGTAAGAGAAGTTTGTGCTTTCCTTAGTCATGCAGGATTTTATAGACAGTTTATAAAGGATTTCTCCAAGATAACCAAGTTGATGATGAATTTGTTGCTAAAGGACGTTGATTTCCATTTTGACAAAGAATGTGACAAGAGTTTTAATAACCTAAAGCATGCCCTTACAACAACACCCATCATTAGAGCTCCCGATTGGGATCACCAATTTGAAATTATGTGTGATGCTAGTGATTATGTTGTGGGTTCTGTTTTAGGCCATGTATAGAGAAGAAACATTATGTGATCTACTATGCATCGAAAACCCTCGATGAAGCTCAGAGGAAATATGCAACTACTGAGAAAGAACTCCTTGCAATTGTGTATGCCTTTGACAAGTTTAGATCCTACCTTGTTGGTTCTAAAGTCATTGTCTACACATATCATGCCGCTATCTGTTACCTCCTAGCGAAGAAAGATGCTAAACCTAGGTTAATCAGATGGATCCTCCTCTTGCAAGAATTTGATCTGGAAATAAGAGATAAGAAAGGAACAGAGAATGTTGTGGCATACCATCTCAGTCGTATTCACACTTTGGAAACTAAGAAGATCCCTATTAACGATTCTCTCCCAGACGACCAACTAATGAAGGTTTTAGAAACCACCCCTTGGTACTCAGATTATGTGAACTATCTTACTGTTGGTGTCATCCACCCTGAATACACCAGAAATACATTGAAGAAATTCATGCATAATGTGAAGCAGTATCATTGGGATGAATCATACCTATTCAAGCTCTATGCTGATGGCCTCTACTGACGTTGTATCATTGAGGAGGAAGCCCAACTTATTTTAGAGCAATGTCACTCAGACCCAGTTGGAGGCCATATGAGTTCTAAGAAAACTGCTTTGAAGGTCTTGCAATGTGGTTTCTTTTGTCCGACCGTATCCAAAGACTCCTACAACTTTGTTCTATCATGTGACAAATGTCAGGGAATGGGTAACATTACAAAAAGTGATGAGATGCCACTTAAACTATGGTAAGAAGTTGAGATTTGTGATGTTTGGGGTGTGGACTACATGGGTCCATTCCCATCTTCACATGGATTTTCCTACATCCTAGTCACAGTAGATTACGTCTCAAAATGGGTAGAGGTCATACCAACTGTAACTAGTGATTCCAAACCAGTTATCAAAATGGGTAGAGGCCATTACAAAAAGATATTATTTTTCCCCATTTTGGAGTCCTACATACTGTGATATCTGACGGAGGTTCTCATTTTCTAGAAAGAGGCTTTGAAGTGTTGTTAAGAAAATATGGTGTGACACACAAGGTAGCCCCCCCCCTACCACCCACAAACAAGCGGGCAGGTAGAGATTTCTAACAGTCAACTCAAGGCTATCTTGGAAAATACAGTAAGCCACAACCAAAAAGATTGGTCTGTAAAAATCAATGACGCCTTGTGGGCCTACTGCACCGCTTTTAAGTCTCCTCTTGGAACTAGACCATTTCATTTAATCTATGGAAAGTCATGCCACCTACCAGTAGAACTCGAACACAAAGCATGGTGGGCGATCAAACAACTAAATTTTGACATGAGGAAAGTGGGCAAAGCCAGGATTCTGCAACTTCAAGAGCTGGAAGAACTCTGGATAACAACTTATAAGAATGCACGAATCTACAAAGAACGCCCCAAACTTTGGCACGATGGTCATCTGAAAAGAAAGGACATCCAAGTGGGAGACCAAGTTATACTATTCAACTCAAGACTTAGGTTATTCCTAGGGAGACTCCATTCTCCTTGGTCTGGACCTTACATTGTCAAGAGCATCTACCTGCATGGTGCTTTCATTTTATGGAGCAAACAATCAAGAGAATTTGTGGCTAACAACCAACACTTGAAGAGATATTTCACCTCAGCCAACATAGGCACCGAAACAATGATGGATCTTACCAATCCGACGTATCCACCAATAAGTTGAAGGACTCACGTCGAGCCATCGATGTAAAACAAAGGCGCTTGTCAGGAGGCAACCCGATCAATAATTTTGTTTTTTATTTTTAGTTTTGAAATAGAAAATTTCCTTAAGAAAATTTGCACTGAATAAAAATTTCATCGTGAGAAGCTATCTTATGTTTTGATTAGTCTTCATTTTTGAGATTTTCAGAAGGAGGACGCGTGCTGATTGGAACACAACCACATCTGGTGGTCCAACCAGCATGAATTTTCCCCTCCATCTCGGATTTAGAGTTTGCTCAGGATGAGAAAATTTCTAAGTTCGAGGTGGAGGGTGGGTGGTACGTACTTTACTTTCCACCTACACCCATCTTTTTCAAACTTAAGATTTCATCGTTGCATTTTTTTAATCAAAATTTCAAAAAATTTAAAGTTTTCAAAAAAATTGAACAGATATTGGATGAAGTTTTGACGTTTTTCATTTCTCTTTCTATGCATTTTGAATCATTACACCCTCCTTATTCGAAGCAAATCCTCAAGAGGACCACTTTTTGAAACTAACCTTTTGACTAAAATCATTGTGTGAAGCTTATGAATCCTAACATCATGATCCTTCTACAAAAATGGCAAGTGTTTGTTGAACTGATAGAGATCAAACATGTCGTGCTTCCTAACTGATAAGTGGAACAATAACATGGAATCTCCACCGGATCCTCATCAAGTCATTATTTGAGCAAAGTATGTATGATAAAGAGAACCACCTGATGCACTGAATTGTAAATCAAGTTGCATTCTGATCTGAACTCTATTCTGCACTTCTTCTATCATCTTCGTACCCCTCCGTCCATCAAAAAGACACAAAAATAGCCAAAATAGTTCCAAACCCTAAGTTCGAGGTGGCACACCACCTCCCTCTATATCTTCCTCTTCCATACCCCTCACTAATAAAAAGGGGTGTACTACCAAGAAAAGATGCCAATGTGCACACAAAAAGAAAACACAATCTCGATTCGAATAGAGGAAAGATTCACACAAAAAATGTAATCAATGAAATTGCAATCATAAAATAAAAATATCGAGTTGAATAGAGGAGAGATTTATTTCTTCCTTCTATACCACCATTCACTCCCTTTTCTACCTAAAGGCACACTGAATGCCCCCACTATCCTGAAATATACCAGTGTCAGATTAGGTGCACACTTGTTGTTCTGCGGGTATCTCTGGACTCTTACAAAACTCTTAGAAATGCTTGTTGTTGAAAAAAATGAGGAGGAAGTGAGGTTGGAAAACAAACTCAGGAACGAAGATATGGTAAGATGTGTTCAGTGATCTAAGGAAGTTGAGATGCTTAGTTATACTGAGCAGAAAGGAAACAATCACGATGTGAAGAGGAGGCAACCACACGAGTTGAAAATATTCATTTGGTGACTATTTTAGGTTTTGGTTACTCGAGGACGAGCAACGTTTAAGTTTGGGGTTCTGATGAATCCAAATTCATCACGATTTTCAATCACCATTTTGGGCCCAATTTGACTAAATACATTCGATTTCATCTCCTTAAAACTTACAATGTGCAATTTTGCTTGGTTGATCAGATTATCAAGTTATTAACTAGTTTTATATGGTTTTCATGCAGATTATGCAGGTCATGATGAGGTTCAACCATCAACTGGAACTCACCTTCACTCAAGATCCTCTCAACCTCAGTCTTAACCAAACGGTCATGGTCTATTCAGTTTGCATCCATACGACTTGCTCTTCTTTCTCCAAACAATTTCACCTATATGATCCTCCGTGCAAGCCAAACAGTCCTCAAATTGTGAGAAGCAAATGGTCTCCAAACCATTTGAGCAATCAACTCCAAAACCAATTAGACAGCAAGATTGTGAAAGCATTATCGATCTCCAAAATTGATCAGATAAGATCATGAAGATCCCAAGACCGTTTGATCATCCGAAATTGTTTGACAACATACGGTCCTCAAGACCGTGTGGCAACAAACGGTCTTCAAGACCGTTCAGCCAGCAGATACCTGCAAGACCGTTTGGGGTGCAGACCGTTAGGTCCTCAAGACTGAGGGCACAAGACTAATCAGAGGAAGCAAACTGTGAGCAACCGAGACCATTTGAAAGTGAAGACCGGTTGGAGTAGAGACCGTTTGGAAGTGAAGACCGGTTGGAGTATAGACCATTTGGAAGCCAAGACTGTTTGGATGGAACGCGAGATCATTTGAGGGTAGAAGACCATTTGGACGCATTAGAGAAAATGATCGTGAAGACCGCTAGGACCCAAAGACCGCAAATGCCACGAGACCGGCAGGGCGCAAGACCGATTGGCCAAGATCATTTGGGGGCATGTCGAAACCGTTAGAAACCAAGACCGATTGGAGGCATATTCCAAACTATTTGGATGAAAGCAGCAGACTGAGAAGACCCTCACGGTCTCAATACCGTGAGGAAGTATCACGATCCCAAATCATGAGAAGACTAAACGGTTTCCAAAACGGTTCAAGACTCGACCCAATCCTATAAATAGGACCAGTAGGGTCCTCATTTGGGCATCAGACCCATGACGCCGACAGGATGCCTGAACGTAGGTTCGATCCCGATCATCCACACCGTTTCCACTTCACCTATTGCTCCTACTGCGAGCAAGGAGGTCAAGACGAGAAAGAAGGTGGAGAAGAAGATCTGCCTAGTCTGCCTTGGTGGTTCTTCCTCCTCATCCATATCTACTCCAAAACGACATAGAAGACCACATCATCTTCACCGAGCTGTGACTACCTTCTGCATCGTGCTCATGGCAGAACCTTCCCTCTCTCTTGTTCTTCTTGTTTCTCACATCATGAGTGAGTAGTTCCTTTTCACTGGGGTGCGGGGACTAGCCCCGCTACCCATGCAAGCAGGTTCTCTTGTTAAATATTCCATGGCAATGTATATAACTTTTCATTTCATTGTTAATCATTAATGTTTGAGGACTGATTACCTACTTGCTTTTATCTTGTTCTTCCCTGTGTTGTGAGAATTTCTATATGTAGAGTAGAATGTTGATTAATGAGGTTGACTCCCAAACTAGAAATAGAATGGGATTCCTTGAGGTCCTAAGTGTATGATCCATGAGGGGATGAGCCATATAGCCTACGGTGACGCTTCTGTGGCCTAAACATCCCTCAGGGAGGGCCACAACTTCAGTTGGATATCTATATCGTCGTTGTTAATCGTCAATGTTTGGTTATATATTAATCACCTACTTGCTTGTCAATTAGCACGGTTGCCTCCCTGACTTAAAATAGAAAGGGATTCCTTGAGGTCGTAAGTGTATGATCCGTGAGGGGACGAGCCATCTTGCCCACTGTGATGCTTCTATGTGCCTAAACATCCCTCAGGGAGGGCCACAACTTTAGTTGGAAATCTGTATCTTTAGAACCGTAAGTGCATGATCCGGATGGCGACGAGACATCTAATGCCTAAGGTGATGCTTACGCGAACCTAAACATCCCTCAGGGAGGGTTCGTAGCAGTTCTATTTTGATAGTTATATCTTGCCTGGATGTTTTATGTTTGGATGTGTTTTCATGTGTAGTGGTGGTGAAACCTGGTACCATCCCAGCGATTCCATATCATTAATCTAGATCAACTTTAATTCTGCTCTTTACTTTCCTGTATTTAGTTTAATTAACCTCAATTCAACCAATCATTTTAAATATTAGCCTTACTTGAACTAGACTGGACTAGCAACAATTCCTAAAAATGTTTTCCCTTAGGATTCGATCCTTAACTATATTGTGATAAGACCCGTCCGCTTACGGGTGGTATTATTGCACAGGGTTTTGATAAAAGCTCAGGGATTTCAACCCTGAGTGAATTTGTTAGTGCGATAATAAACCATGTCATCTACAGGGACATAGGATTTAGGTTTGAGTCTGTTCTTATGTATCCAACATATGTGATCATAGTTTATGCTTATGCAGATATGTCTGGAGGATGTGACGAACACGTTGAGAGTAGCTATGTAGTACCAGGAGGAGGTGATGGGAGGCAGGCACACGATGAGAGAGTGCCAGAAGTAGGGATAGAACAGTCTGCAATGCCTCATCTAGACCCAACAATGATGGCTAATCCTGAGTTTTAGTCTATGTTTAGACAGATGATGGCCACAATTACAAATATCACTTACAGAGCGCCAGCACCTCAAGCTAGGGTAGCCGCCTCCAATGTGGAGTCCCAAGGTGTCGGGAAGACATTTGAACGTCTTAGACATGTTGGGGTAATTGAATATGCAGGTACTTATAATCCAGCAGACGCTGGCATGTGGTTGACTGAGCTGGAAAAGGCATTCAAAATCCTAAATATCACTGAAGAAGACAAAGTTAAGCATGCGACATACTTGTTGAAGAATAGTGTTGGCCATTGGTGGGCCATAGAATAGGAGAAAAGGCCAGGAGTTCTGATAGGATGGGAGGAGTTTCAGAGGGAATTTGTTAGCCGATATTTTCTAGAGACCTATCTAGATGAGAAGATATCTCAGTTTGAGAAGATTCATCAAGGGGCTATGACTATTAATGAGTATGAATCAAAGTTTATGGAACTTCTGAGGTTCTGCCTGCACATGGCGACAACAGACAAGGATAGGATCCAAAGATTTGAGAAGGGCCTAAGTACTGAGTTAACTACAATAACATCAGCCCTAGAAAATAGGGAGAGGTTTTCCACCTTTTTGGAATCTATAAGGAGGATTGAGAGGCCTTCCATAGAGAAGCATGAAGCTAATGCTAAGAAGCGACCTATGTAGTTTCAAGGGCAATCATCTGGAGGCTTTAAGAAGTTGAGGTTTTTTACACCACAATCGTAACCAAGGTCAACCTTAACTGAACCAAGATCACATGCACCATCACAATGGACCCTGAGTCAGGGTAGAGGTCACAGTTTTCCACTGATGGGATCCCACAGTACCTCATCGTTTTCAGTGACATGGTCATTTAGGCCATATCAGGACAATAGAACATGTTACAAGTGTAGGCAAGTGGGACATACAAAACCTTATTGCCCTATGAAAGATGAGGAGGTGACTCAACAGCCAAGGCAAAGTCAACAAGGTCCACAACAATGACAGTTTAGTAGTGGCAGTGGAAGAGGACGTGGTCAGGCATCCCAAGTAGGATCCTCTAGACAAGCAAGTAGAGGACGTGGATGATAGTAGGAAACAACTAGATTCTATGCCATAACCCAACCAGAAGAAGTGGTCAATCCACAAGTCATGATAGGTCAGATGGAGTTATTTCATTCTGATTTGTCTGCTTCTTTTTTCATATCTGTGTTAGTAGACCCAGGTGCAACACACTCTTTTATCACCAGAGAGGTGATAGATAGTTGTTATCTACCTGTTAATCTTAGATCTGATAGCCTACGACTAGAGACTCCTCTGGTTGATTCTGCTGAGTTGTGGGAAGTGTGCCCTTCTTGTGTTCATTACAACATTCAAGTGGATCTTTTGCCACTTGACATGTATGGTTTTGATGTAATCCTAGGAATGGATACATTGGAAAAATACAAGGTAGTCTTGGACTGTAGTACTAAGGTGGCGACGTTCCATGATGGAGATGTACCATGGATTTTCCAGGGTGATAGGAAGATTCTTCCTACATGTTGATAGCTATGATAGTTGAGAGGTTGATGAGACAAGGATGTGAGGATTTCCTAGCTCATGTTGTGGATACCAAGGCGGTAGGTCCTAGTATCCAAGAGGTACCAGTGGTGTGACAATTTGAGGAGACACTATCTTTATGGAGAAAAGTGTCAGATATTCACTTACCACAAGAATCTAAAATATATCTTCTCAAAACCAGAGTTGAATATGATGTAGAGGAGATGGATGGATCTGATTAAGGATTATGATTGCACAATAGACTACCATCCAGGGAAAGCTAATGTGGTAGTTGATGCATTGAGTAGAAACTCATATTCATCATCAATGATAGGTAATGCACAATTAAATTCCTTGATGTGCCATAAGAGAGATATTCTAGTGTCTATTTTCCAGATGAATGTACAACTAGAAGTCACCTTGTTGGCAGGATTGTTGGCACAATTACAAGTGAAAGAGTTACAACCCCAATTTTTAGGTTCTTTTAATTGGAAATGCAATTTACCCAATAAATGTATGATTATGTATTGTGTGATTTATGTGTCTTAAATGGATTCCTTTGATAAATATCCTTGTATGTTTGATTTCGTGGGCCGTGTTGGCTATTGGGCCCAATAACATTAAAAAAAGAAAAGGAATCAATTAGTAAAAGAATAACTAAGACAATGAGAAAAGAAAGATATGGAAGCATCTAGAAGGCTAAGAATTATCCTTCAAGGAGGGATTTCATATCTTTATGGTTTCTTAGGTTCCAAGGAGTCCAAGTTGCAAAGACAATAGGAGAAGAAAGAGATAAAACCGAATAAAGCATTATTAAGAAGGAAAGTTGAGATAATGATGAAAATATAAGAATTATGTGAAAATATGGATAATGGAATCATTATGAATGAGATTTCGACTTCACATGGTTTCTAATGGTAAAAGGAATCAAAATAATGAAAATAAAAGATTAAGAGATAGAAAATATGCTTAAAATATGCCTTATTAAGAGATAACTTGCACATGAAGAAAATTCCCTCATACTTGCGAGTTTGAGTCCCAAATTTGGTACACACGTGGATTAAGTTATTATGGACTTTCTCCTAAAATTTGGAATTAAAAAGATAAACTATTTGGGAGATATGATTTTTGTAATATTTCCTAAAGTGAAGAGGATTGTTTTAAATGTCACATTTTCAATGGGACTGTTTGTTTTGGGCACACACGATGTGGACCGTGGATCTGAAATCCAACGATGTCCAGATCATCTTCTACCCTGAGCCTAAAGGGGGAGGTTGTGAACAGTAACTATGCATTTCCTAAATCGGTTTCCTTCCTCTCAGTTTCCTATTGGCGGCTGGAGACTCTTCCGTTGGGTTTGGGAGAGCACGACGAACTTTTTTCGGCCCGAACTTCCCCTAAAGTCCCAGCCAATTGGGACTTCGCACGAAGCTGCTAGGACCTGGACTCCATGGGAGGGTGTTCTCTATGTCTATATAAGGGGGATGACCAACCTGATAATGGTGTTGCGCTGCTTGGAGCCTGTGCGACAGGTTTCTGAGAGAAGATGGAGGAAGGGAGGAACGTGGCCAAAGATCACCGCAATGTCAGCCGGTCCCATTGGTCCTTTAAGCTCGATGCGTGGGGACATGGTCTCTGTTCCTGGTGGTGGCGCCCCATGCACATGTGACAGTGGGCTTGTCTAGAAGCCAAATGCAACCGTCATGTCCTGGAGGGGAGGTAGATTCACTTTCCTTACATCTCGAGGTTGCTAGCATGGGAGGACAGTGGTTCACGACCTAGGATTGGGTGCCTTGTTTCCCTGGTGGAACAAGGGATGTCAGTGCAGTGGGTGGTCTCGTGAAGGAGACGGCGGGAGGGACATGCGGGTCTAGGCGACCGGGTATCCGGATCCAAGGCTGGATCCGCGAGCTGAGAAAGGAAGTAACCTCGGGTCCTTTTTGGAGCACGCCGCTGAGGTGGTGAGGCTCTATTTGTGGAAGCCAGTCGGTGTGGAAAAAGGAAAGGATGATGAAAAGCTGACGTGGCGGCCAGTGATTGATCCAAAAGGTAATTCCTTTGTAAATTTGTAATTAATTAGTCGTAACTCCGATTAGGACGATCTATATATGAATTTTGATTAGAAAATGCAAGGAACCCAATAAAAATAGTCTTAGAGCCTAAATCTGATCGTAATTCGAAAAGTGGTTCAAGTTGCCATCCTTCATGTGTTTGCGACTAAGATTAACCCTAATTTGATAAATAATGAATTGAGAGGATTATAATGGATGTTTTATGATAATATTAACATGTTGTTAATAAGTAAGACGTTTTGATGTCTAAAGAGATGATCCATATGCTTAATAGCTTAATTTAGGGTTTTATATGTTAATGTGCATTAATGGGCTTAGAAATCCTAATCTAAGTGTCAATGAGTTTTAATGAGATATAATTTGAGATCCTTTGTATAAAATTGATGTTAGGTTAATCTCAATCCTGGTAGATGATAAAAAGGCTCTAATGTGATTAAGTTGAATAATTAGGGTTTTGCCTCTAAATATTTTGTTTTTAGGGTTTTGTGATTATTATGGAGAAAAGTTGTAGATAAACCCTAATGATGCCCTAATTCAGATTAGAAACCCTAGAAAGTGAATCCAAGTCAATAAAGTAGATTCTTGATAAAGTGTGTAGTAAATAGAGTACATATGCTTTCCCAAACTATCATATTCTTGAAAGGAATTTATTCCAAAGAAAATAGTGGGAGAAAAGTAGATCTCAAAGAGGTTCAAGACCAAAAAATAAACATTGAACTTATAGAGGTACAGAAGGAACAAGCTCATGTCACACATGAACATCATAGATCTTGTAGGACACTCCTTGAGCCTGAAAAGTTTGGATATCTTGTGACTCAAGAAGGTGATGAGTTGGTCATAGATGATTAGCCAACAACCTACCAAGAAGCTATTGAGGGACCAAAATATGAGAAATTGCTTGAGGCCATGAGATCTGAGATGGACTCCGTGTACACCAACAAGGTATGCACCTTGGTGGATCCACCTATATGAGAAAACCCCGTAGCGTGCAAGTGGGTCTTCAAGAAGAAGACCGACATGGATGGTAATGTACAAACCTATAAAGGTAGATTGGTTGCAAAGTGTTTCAAATAGAAATATTTTCACTAGTTCCCATGGTTAAATCTACCAGGATCATGATTGCCATTGTAGCTTAGCTATAGAGGTCAATCTAAAGATTGAGACAAGCATCTCATAGCTGGAATCTTTCATTTGATAAGGAAATCAAAGAGTTTGACTTTAGTCAAAATGAAGATGAAACATGTGTTTACAAGAAGGCTAGTGGGATCATAATAAAATTCTCATATTGATGGAGAATGACATACCTTACCCTACAAATGGTAAATACCTGGCTGTGAAGTACCTTCTTTATGAAGGATTTAGATGAAGCATATTATATCTTAGGATTTAAGATCTATAGAGATAGATCTAGAAGGCTTCTTGGCCTAATCTAGAGTACATACATTGACAAGGTATTGAAGAGGTTCAACATGCATGACTCAAAGAGAGGAAATTTGCCCATGTCCTATGGAATTAGTCTCCCTTGAGCCAGTGTCCTAGTTATTGTGCAGAACGGGAAGGCATGAGAAGATTTCATATGCATCTACAGTTGGATCTATCATGTATGCAATGTCATGTACTCATCCCACTTTCTCATATGTTATGGACATGAGGAGCAAATATCATTCAGATCTCGGTGAAGGTCACTAGATTGTCGTAAAGAACATCTTTAAGTACTTGTGAAGAGATAAGGATTAGTTCCACATTTATGACATGAAGGAAGAGTTGGTTGTAAAGTGTTATACTAATGCAAGCTTCCAAACTGACAAAGATGATTATCGATCACAATCCAGATTTGTGTTTAAATAGAACTGTAAGCTAGAAAAGTTTTAAGAAGAGAAAGTTGTTGATTCTACAATAGAAGTTGAGTACCTTGTTGTTTTGAGCACAATAGAGGATACTGTATGGATAAAGAATCTCATTGATGAACTTGGGATGGTTCCAACCATTGATGACATAGCAGAAATATTGTGACATCAATGAATCTAATGGATAGGGTAAGGAACCCAGATAGCATATGACAACATTTCCATCTTAAACAGAGATCGTACAATGAGGATATGTGCAGATTTGCAAAGTATCAACTAATAATAAATGTTGCTAAATCACTAAACAAAACCACTTACACAGTAGAAACATGATGGTCATGTTAATATCACTTGAAATTAGATTTCTGGGTGATTGGCTCTAAGTGCAAGTGGAAGTCTGTCACTATGTTTTTCAAGAGAGTCAATCATAAGATGATTGTATTGGGTCATCATGTAATTGTTTTGAAAATAATAAAGGAAATTTCTTCTGTTATGTTTGTCTTAGTTGTGAGATAATGACACAAACATAATAGATGTCTAAAGAATGATGTTACTCGATGACGTATGTCTTTAGGTTATGGACCTGAACAATGAGATCTTATGTATGATAAGAGTACCCACATTCTTTATATGTCCCTATTCATATATTATTATGGAAGAAAAATAGAAAATAACAATACATAGGACTAGAATGTGTATTTACTTATGGCAGAGTTATATTAATCATGATATTGGATATCAAGTCAAACACATAGGTACTTGTTAAAGAAAAGTGTACCGGATAGACCCACCTTAAGAGTGATACATGGAAACCATGGAATGGTAGTCAAAATCAGCTCTCAAAGTGATAGTGGTGATTGTGATTCTTAGACCTAAAGTCACTACATTCATCACATGTCATTTGAAGAACTTTGACACCATCCAATGTGACCTTGAATAAGGTTTTTCATAAAGGTGGTGCTTGGGTACATCATGACACACAAGGATTGACTATGAGTGATGTATATCAGATTTGTCCCTCCTATTGGAGTTGATATCCTGACGACTTGATAAGAGAGATTGAGAAAAGTATGGCCATACTCATGTGAGCCAATATGTGATATGTGAGCTCACATGCATCTCAACAATATGCTCTAGTTCAAGAAATATTGATTGAATGCTAAGAGGATGTCAATTCCATGCCTCGTGTTCAATTTATATATCGGAGACAAAGGAACTATAGAATCACAACAACACTTATCATAGATGTAGGTTGAATTTGTTCTTCAACTTTCCTATTACTTGGTTAGCAATATGTGTTGCTAGATACCTCTCATTACTTGTGATGTCATAAGATGGCTATGGACATTCACTACTAACGTAACTTGGGACCTGTTAGATCACACACACAGAATGCACTGGAAAAAGGAGTTACTAATGGGTAAGATTTAAGTTGATTACTAAAATGTTTAAGTAATCAAACCAAATAATACAGGTTACTAGTCGACTGACTGGAAAGCCTAGTCGATCAACTGGAAGGTCTAGTCCACCGATTGGAATGTCTAATCAACTGACTAGATTGTATCTAATTCAAACTGACTAGATTGGTTGGGTCAAACAAAGAAACACATGACTAGTTTGATTAGGTCAAATGGTTAATGATATGTGTAATGACATACATTAATCATCAAATTAAAAGCCAGTGTTATTGCTCTGTTGACCAAGACAATCGATCGACTAGAATGTCCACTCAACTAATTGGTTTTGCAAGTCGACTGATTGGATAGTCTAGTTGACTGACCACACTAGTACAGAAATGACGTATAACATCACATTTACTGGTGTCGGTTAAAACTAAAACACTGACACTAATATACTATGATGTCAGTTTAAAATGACAACTGACACCTATATGTGAAGGCCGGCTGCTTTACAAAAGACACGGGTATCACTTTTTCTTTAACGTAGGCTGGTCAAAATAAAAACTGACGTCCAAAATCACCCGCGAAATACATTTTTTTAGGGAAACAATTGCCTCCAAACTTTTCAATTTGACGTCGGTTGGAGAAACACCAACGACTCATGTTCCGCACCAAGCCCTATGAAAGTGTTATCTCCCCATATGTCATCGGTGGTTTAAAAAATAACTAACGACTAAATATCCTTCGTGAGGAAAAATTCATTCCTTATTTAATGTTAGTTTTTAGACAAGAACTGACGAGGATGTGTGTTCGCGTGTTGTCCCGCAAAAAAATTATTCCCCCCAATTTGCCATATCGACGTCGGTGTTAGGGGAAAAACTGAAAAATATGATTGTAACTCAAGAACAATTTTTTTGTCTACATATGTGGATAGACGTCAATTATTATACGTTGAAACTGACGACAAACACCCCGTCCCGGTACAAATTTTTTTGTTTGAAGTTGTAGATAGGTGTCGATTATGAGTTTATATCGTCATCTATTGTTTTTAAACGTCAGATTTACCTAATAACTAACACTGATAATTAACTTAATAGCACTCGCGCGCAAGCCTGACTCTTCTCCTTCTCTATTTTATTCCTGATTCTCTGTTGCCGCTCAAGATAGGTCTCACGATTCTGTGTTACCGCTTGCCATTGTCACTGCTGTTGCTGTGGAGAGGAGCTCATCGCCACCGTTACCGAGAGGAGCTCACTGCCACCGTGGTGGAGAGGAACTGCCACTGAGGAGATCGCCACCACCGCTCCAGTTCATTCGCTTAGGAGCTTGTCACTGCCGCTTCAGTCGCATGTCTCCGCTCTAGTTCAGTCACTGCCACCACCACTCGCTTGCTCAGTCATCTCCGCCAACGACCACAACCACAACCTGCCATCCTGCCACCGCTCACCACCTGCTTCACTGTAGCTTCAATCATCTCTTCCGCCACTGCTTGCCACATGCTTCACCTCTAGCTGCGACCACCTCCACCTCTGGCAACCACCACCATAGCCTGCTCCACCAGTGCGGTGAGTTTTCTATAAGATTATTATTGATTAATTAGGGTTGATTAATATTGATTAATAAGGTTTAAATGAGGAATGAATGAACTTAGTTTAATATATAATTGTTCTCCAAAATTGTGTAGTTCATTATAATGATTAATTAGGGTTAATGATGAATGAATGAATTTAATTAATTGATATTTCTTTCTTTCTCTCTTGTTAATGATTGATTTAACTTAATTCAATATATAATTGTTCTTTGAAATTGTGTAGTTGATTATTAATGATTAATTTGGGTTAATGATGAATGAATGAACTTACCCAAATGGAAGAATGAATTGAATTAAATGATGTTAAACCTAGGATATGAACGATGATACTATGATTATAGGTATATGAATGACAACATATATACATGTATTTTGTTGGCCTAGAAACCCGTCTGAGATTTTCTCATTAGGAATAAATCTTGGATAGTACATGGTTTGGGACTGTTCTTGAATGCTTAATATCACTTAGGATGTAAGTGTATAATGCGTATGGTTTGGGAAGCTCTCACCTATCTCTAGGGTTTCCTTGGAAGCTACCGCTAGGGGGAGGGAGCGCCGCCTTGGTGCTTTCCTCCCCTGGCCATCGGCAATGGCATGACCTCAGTGATAGTAGGCAACAATGTTCGCTGGAAAAAGGGACTCAAGTGAGCAGCCCTCCCATCTCCACCGCTCGATATCCAGGATTTAAGAGAGATGAGAAGCGACACGTGGAGTCAAGATCGATGAGGGTTGGTAATTTGACGTTGTTTGACTCCATTATGTTCAAGCGAGATGGATGGAGAAGATCCTTCCCCACATATCTGGTGCTTGCAAGTTGTTGATCCAATTGATGCCAAAGAAGCATGAGTTATGCTCATTTCCTCACTGCATTTCTCCTTTGATCCCAATCTGGTACCTGTGGAGTTGGTGGTCCAGAAGTGGTTGGTTCTTCTCCCGACGACAGTGGTGATGGGTGAGCTTCCAGTTGGGCAGCGGGGCTTGCATCATGTTCATCCACTAGGAGGTCTCCTCCCATTCGCCAATCTCAGGTTCTGCTCTGGCTTGGGCGAACATGCTTGGATACCATGGCGGTAGTCGTTGCCATCGTAGAGTGGAAGGGGTCTGTATCCTTCTAGCCCTGGTGATGGTGCTTCCCTGCTTTCCAGTGCCTCTGGTTCATCCACAGAGGGTCTTTGACTCAGGGGTTCTAAATGCCCTCAAGGTGTTCGACGAGATGTTCTGTGCTAACAACAACCTCATAAGTGTTTGAATCCTGACGAGTTCTGCTGCTCCCTGGTGCCTAGTCAAGTTTTCCTCTGGCCGCCGGTGTTGCGTGAGTTCCTCTAATTCCCGTTGGCCCCTGGCCACTGGAAGGTTGAAGTGCCTTCAGTGCTGCGTCAAGATGCACCTTGTAGGCGTTCGACGCTTGGCTTCTGTGCAAATAGTAGCCGAATAGTGCTAGATTGTAGGCCCTGGATGATGCACTTCAGGGATCATTTGATGGTCTGAGAAGCACTTTGGGAAGGAAATAGGAGTGGTAGGCCTGTCTACTTCAGACAATGGACATGAGTTTACTTCCAGTCCACCCCTACGACCGTGATTCTGCTTCTATCTGCTTGTTGAGTTCACCAAGACTCTAATCAGTGTTGTTCAGTGATGTGATTCAACCTTCGTATTTCTTCCGACCACTAATTTCATATGATGTTCGTATTGCTATGTGTAAAGGAGTAATATGATGGTTGTATTGATCATTGTTCCAGTCTGATCAGTCTGTCGTTGGTGTCTTCTACGAGAAGATGGTATGATAGGATAGATACTGTGTTTCTATAGCTGTTTGAGATAGAAAAACTCCAAAACAGGAGTGCGGCCTTTCTTGGTGCATAGATAGAAGCTGGAGGTCCTTCGTCTACCTTCTGTGCCTATACAATTTGTGGGTGGTCATTATTGTTAGTGTAGCTCCTCAGCTGTGTAGGATGAAGGATAGTTAGTTTCTTGTTTGTGTATTATTCTGGGACGCTTCTTTCTGGTTTGTAGTTTATTCTTTTTAGAGTTGTTATGGTCATGACCGATTAGAATATGGTCTTTTTCTTTCTGTCTGTAATCCTATAAAGGGTTAGGGGGTGCGTCTTCATGTACCTAAAGTTTGGTATATTTTAATAGCAACAAAGTTTTTTTGCCGACAAAAAAAAGTGTATAATGTGTATTCGGTTTTCATGGTGTTTCGTCATCACTTCCTTGTTTGTTCTCTAAGTACATATGTCAGTGGGCATATGCCCATGTACATCGGTGTACTTGGAGAACTGCGGGGAAATGCTATCGAAATTTCTTGAAAACCGAATACACATTATACACTTACTAGTGAGATTAGGTGATCAAGAATGGGATAGGTGGGACACATTTATTATATATAGAACCCTAAACCCTAAACTGTTAACCATAAACCCTAATCTTTTAACCCTAAACCCTAATCTTTTAACCCTGAACCCTAATATATACTTATTTTCTATTTGATCATAGAATGGATAGATCATGGATGTCCATTCCAAATCACTGCACCCCAGAGTTTATTTTTGGTCTTAATCAGTTTATTAGATTTGCTGAGGAACATAGGAAACAACCTGGGGATAGGTTCTACTGTCCATGTAGGCATTGTGATAACAACGTGAAAATCAACACTAGTGAAGAAATCAAAAGTCATGTCATGTGCAACGGGATTGTACAAGGCTATATAGAATGGCATTGGCATGGAGAGATTTCAAACCTAAAATCAGTGGATGTCGATAGCAGTGCTTGTGTGGAAGAAGAAATTGCCTCCAATGATGTAGATGTGAACGAGCCAGATCCAGTAGACATCATTGATCCGATGCTGGATAGTTGTGGGGTAGAGCACACCGATCCACCTCCCATGTTTAGAAACATTGTGCATGATTTTGAGAGACCGTTGTACACAGGGTGTACTAAGTTTATGAAGCTTAGCACTATGTTGAGATTATATAAGATGAAAGCTAACAATAGATGGAGCGACAAAAGCTTCATGTCATTGTTGTCTTTGTTGAAAGAAATTCTTCTTGAAGGAAATGAGCTGCCAATATCAACATATGAGTTAAAGAAATTATTGTGCCCAATGGGAATGGAGGCCAAGAAGATACACGCATGCCCGAATGATTGTGTATTATTTCAAAAGGACTATGTGGATTTGAAAGATTGTCCAAAATGTGGTGCGTCAAGGTATAAAATGATGACTTTGGGGGAGTCCAAAATTGGTTCTCCTACCAAGGTGATGTGGTATCTACCTATAATATCACAGTTTCAACGCTTGTTTGCCAATATGATAGATGCAAAGAATTTGAGGTGGCATGCAGATGTTAAGAAAAATAATTATGTTGATCCTACGACATGTGTCTGATTCCCCACAGTGGAAGAAGATTGATTTATTGTACCCTAAATTTAGTGAAGAAGTCAGGAATCTAAGACTTGGGCTTTGTATAGATGGGATGAATCCGTACGGGACATTGAGCAACCAACACAGTATTTGGCCTATTGTGCTTGTTATATACAATCTTCCTTCCTGGTTGTGTATGAAAAATAAGTATGTTATGCTGTCGTTGTTGATATCGGCCCCTAAACAACTTGGAAATGATATCGACATTTATCTTGAACCTCAGATTGATGACTTAAAGAAACTTTGGGGTGAAGGTGTGATGACCTATGATGCTTCATGAAGAGAGACATTTTGTTTTCACGCTATGTTGTTTTACACTATTAATGACTTTCCAGCATATGGGAACTTGTCTGGATATAGTGTCAAAGGATCTAAAGCGTGTTCGATATGTGAAGAGAACACTGATTCAATACAACCAAAACACGACGGCAAGACTGTATATCTTGGTCATCAAAGGTTTCTTCCAAAATTCCATATGTATCATAGGTTGCGCAAAGTGTTCAATGGATGAAATGAGGAATAGAGTGCACCTAAAACTATACCAGGGGAGGTTGTTTATGAAAGAGTAAAAGACTTTGTCAATGAATTTGGTAAGAGATCACAATGTACTATGGCCACACAGAGTGACAAATCTTTATTAAAGAAGAAGTCAATATTTTGGGATCTTCCTTATTGGAGTTCTTTGGCAGTCAGGCATTGTATCGATGTCATGCACGTTGAGAAAAATGTCTATGATAGCATCATTAGTACTCTGTTGAATACCAGGTAAGACTAAAGATGGTATAAAATCCAAAATGGACCTATGTGAAATGGGAATAATGACAAAATTAACAGAAGTAGTTAGTAGCGATCGAAGAACATACTTGCCTCCTGCTTGTTACATGTTGTCTAGAAAGGAGAAGAAAGCTTTTTGTGATTGCTTGGTAAATGTTAAGGTGCCACAGGGTTACTCATGCAACATCTGTAGAGTGGTATCAATGAAAGATATGAAGTTGATAGGTCTTAAATCTCATGATTGTTACACTCTAATGCAACAAATATTTCCCGTGGCAATTTGATCTATACTACCGAAGCATGTAAGGTTTTCAATCACCAAACTTTGTTTCTTCTTCAACAGTCTGTGCAACAAAGTTATTGATCTTGAGACTCTCGATAAGTTGCAAAGAGAAGTGGTTGTTACCCTATGCCATGTCAAGATGTATTTTCCTCCTTCATTCTTTGATATCATGGTACATCTTGTTGTCCACTTGACTAGGGAAGTGAAAATGTTGGGACCAATTTTCTTGCATTGGATGCATCCTTTTGAACGATACATGAGCATTTTTAAAGGTGAGGTTCAAAACCATTATCGGCTTGAAGGGAGTATTATTGAGGGTTATGTGGCGAGAGAGGTTATGGATTTTTTCCATGACTTTTTGAGTGGTACTAATGCTCCCATTAATGACAAGAATAATGAGGAGTATTCTGGCATAGGAATTTTAGGATCACAGATGAAAGTAATCAGGCATGAGCTGTTGGAACAATCTCACTTGTATATTTTACACAACGTCAACGAAGTGAGTGTTTATATCAAGGAACATACCAATTTCATCAGGAAACAATATCCTCGAGCTAATTCAATGTGGCTTGCTAGAGAGCATAACAAGACATTTATTAAGTGGTTTAAAGATAAAGTCTTACATTAACTATCTCAAACACCAAATAATCTTGTTGAAAATATCAAATTCCTTGCCTTTAAACCAAAATTGAATGTTATGTCTTATGAAGGATTTGACATAAATGAGTTCTCATATTACACAAAGCGTCAAGATGATAAGAACGTTGTCTGAAATAGTGGGGTCCCCTTCAAGCGTCTTCATTGTTTTTTGCAAGTGCAAAGGATAAGAGTCCACGTGAAGCTAAAATGCCATATAACGGTGTCATTGAAGACATATGGAAGTTTGACTACGTAGATTTCAGAATTCCTTTCTTTAAATGTAATCGGGTTGATAAAACCAAAGGAGCTATACTGGATGAATCGGGTTTCACATTAGTGAACTTTGAAAAAAATTGGTGAGAAGGGTGAACCATTCATATTGGCATCACAGATGAAACAAGTATTTTATATCAATGATATTGCAAATGATAAATGGTCAGTTTTTCTTCATGGTAAAAGCCAGTTCATTGAAGATCCTATAGATGAAGAAGAGTACTACGATAAGTATGATGACTCGAGTCCATTCTCAGTTGGGTTGCCAAAACCACCAAATATTGAAGCTAACAATGACTTGTATGTGTGCGGAGATCACACCAAAGGAATGTTAATTGATAAAAGATTGTAGTATTAGAGGCATGCTTTTATTTTTTTATATTATTTATTTTTCTGAATGTGAACTTTACAATGTTTTATTATCGTCTAGTTATGTTAAATGTTAAATGTTTGATTTTTTAATGACACTTTCAGATGGATGAGCATGAGTATGATGACTGTGATGATGATTACCGTGAGGGTGAGGATGTCAATGCACCACCTCACAATGTAAGTTTTAAAATATATCCTATATTTCTATCTATATGTCCATTTATAAGTTATATCCTGTAAGTGTTTTTTTATCAATTTTTAGGTTGATGATGTACCCCCTGAAGAACTTAGGGAACTTGATGAGCAGTGAAAAAATTTGAAAAAGTGAGGGGCATCACTATGATGAACAAGTTACTACAACAAAGGGGCAATGGACCCAAACTGGCTGTGGGTTTTGATCATGCTGGAAATTTAGTTGGAGTGAATCACAACTCTTTTATTTCATATCTTGGGGTTCTTACTCGTACCCATTGTAGTCCTAATGTAGAATTTTGGCATAAAGTTCCTAAGGGGAAGAAAGGCTTAGTATGGAAGGAACTATGCATGGGTTATTATTATTTGCAATTCTATTTTGTAGATTACTAATTTTTAGGATACTAGTTAAATATATGAAATTTTGTAGAGTATATTTGAACTGGATGAAAGCCTACATCATAAATGCGTGATTTAGTGTTGTGGGAGGGTCCTAAGGAACTATAGGACAAATCTCACCCGAGATTACATACGAGATGTTGAGAAGAAGAATAAGTCATCCACTGAGCAATGGAACTACTTGGACCCCAATGAGTGGGAGGAGTTTGTTGCCAAAAGAAAATTTGATGAATTCAAGGTATTAAGTGCCACTCACAATTTAATTAATATACATTCTTATGTATTCACCTATTCAAGATTGACCTTTAGTGTTACTAACCAAATCAATGTTCTTACTAACAAGGCTATCAACAATGCTCAAAGAGCAAGGCGTGCACTGAATTTGCATGACCACACGATGGGTTCAAAAGGCTATGAAGGCATTCGCCAAAGACTACAGGCTGTTGTTGCTACTGAGTCTGCTACTACTCAGGAGACTGAGGATTCCTCTACTATTACTACCGCACCTCTGCCTTTCCATGTTGTGTGGATAACTGGGAGGAAAAACAAGAAAGGAGATATAACTAAGCCCGCAACTACTAAGGCGACTACAAAAATGGTAAAATTCAACTCTCAGAGCAATCGGTATTGATTATTATTATGTTTACTTACCAATTTCTTTTGATGGAGATTAGTGGGAGCTTCACAGACAGAGGAAGCAATGCAAGTTCATCCCTGAGGGCATAAGGGATGAATTAATAGTTTCTCTTGGTAACCCAGAGCATCCTGGACATGTTAGGGGTGCAGGTGCTGGTGTGGACATAAAAGCATTCTTTGGGCCATCACAACACAAACATGTCCCACAAGTGGGATTTTCAAAAGCTGAGGTAACCTATTCTTTTTTTAGAATGTTATTGCAAAAGAGAATTCAATAATAAAAAGCTAGCATTTCTTTTGTCCATGTATAGGTAGATGAGTTAATTGATAGGAGAGTTGAGGAAGCACTTGATAAGAGACTCCTTGAAGCAATGAGCAAGTGGCAGGCATCTCAGACTGCCACTCAGACAATATCTGTGGCGTGCCACTCTTCTCTTATTGTAGAGGTGGTTGGGAGTAATCATGTAGACCCACCACCTAGAACATACACTATAAGTATTTTTATGACATAGTAGCTAGTCTTTTCAAGATGATATGTTTATGTATATATGTATATAACATACTTTACATAAATTTGTAGGGGTTGAAGCCATGTCATCTAAAAAGCAAAGAATTTATCATTGCAAAGGTCGAGGCTTACCCACCCATTCCAAGGGACATGTTTCATGGAACTCCAGTACCATATGGTGTGGTTTGTGTGAACTTGAGACTTGTACTCCCCCATTGGAGGCACCATCCATTGCCATATTCCCACCCAGATTCTAAAATGCTTGGTGAAGCAGAAGGCAGAGTGATATTTTGGCCTAAAATGGATGTCGTCTATGTTGATATTGTATGATAAATTTATATTACATTAATTTGTTAGCGTGTATATACGAGTCAATTGATATGAAATTATATATACAGGTCAAAAGGAAGAAACCCGCTACAGCTCAGCCTCCACCTCCACCTCCTCCTGAAGTACCTAGTTGGCTTCCAAGGGACCTATATGACTCGTTAGGTCCTAATTGTAAGGGTATGGTAGTATGGATAGGTGAACATAACCCAAATTGTCCTATAAATATTTCTATTCTGGTGGATGCTGTAGGTGAATCATACGATACCCATCTATTTATATAAGATATTTTGGAGTTGTTTCGTTATGATTGGCTGAATACATCTATGATAGAGCTATGTATATGGTGAGATCTTGTTTATATGTCCATATTCCTTGTTTTATATATGGTGATCTGGTTTCTTATATATTAAATGCATACGTAATATATGTTTTTGCAGCCACTTACACACGATCTCTAAAGATTTTTCATTTCCCCATGTGGGATTTCTAATTACATCTTTGATCACTCGCATAGATAAAAAGCCTTCATCAGTTACCTCATACTACTTTGTCTCTTTTAAATATTTTGGTAAAAAAAGAAGATGGTGATAATAGCTCCATTCAATGTTGAGTATGCTTACTTTGCTTATAATTAGGAATTAAGAAAATTACATTTTATTGTGTATTTTGAGTTATTAATTTTTAACTTTCTTACCTCTAGTGTTAAGCATTGGGAGTTACTGGTTATTGTCCACAAGATGTGGGCTGTTTATTATCTAGATCCTTCGGGGAAGAAATTAGAGTCATTATATGGACACACAATGAAAAGACCATTATTCACGTGAGAAATCTTTCATATTTTATATTCGTTAACATCTATTATTACATTATTATTTAATAATGCAATTTAATGTGTTACATTAACATGTAGGGCTTTAAAATAGTTCAAAAAAGCTGGAGGAAACATGTCCAAGACAAAGAAACTGTAACTTTGGGAGAATGTGAAAGTAATTTCCTGACTCTAATGCATATATTATTTATGTGAACTATGCTTGTTTGTATTTGTTAACATTTTGTATGTTTCAATTATAGTGTGTTATACAAAACAACGACTAGGCATGTGCATTGTGACATCCCCGGATTTTGGCTTCTCCAAACCCTATTGGGAATGAGAGGTCATATTTCAAGAACATCATCCAATCATATCAGAGAGCGATGTGGAAGCATAATACGCATACATGAACATACAACCATAACATACTCAACATTCAACATGTACATTTATACAACATGAATTATTACACGATGATTTACAATTACATATTGAATGAAGATTTTGCAGTCTAAGAACATGTATGCTAAACTAGGATCTACACAATAGGTACAACCTGAACAACTTGCTCACATCCTGTACTTTTTCCTCCCATGCTATCTCTGAACCTAAAACATATGTGAAACAACGAATCAACACACAAGGTGTTGTGCACGTGGGCAGAAAGATACATATATTTATGACTTTCATAATTATTGAAAAAGATTTGCAGAAGGAAAGAAAATAATAGGAAACACTTGTTTATTAAGCAAAATACGCCAATTTAAGTCATTTTCCTAGATGAGTTGCATTATCAAGGTGGACTAGTACCAAAACATAAATATTGGGCCCATCCCCGTGTACCAAGTACTCTAGGGAAACTCCCCGTACACCGTGTGCTCTAGGGAGGTGTACTAGCCAACATTAATCCATTCCCTCATAAGGGGGATAATGAACACCTTAAATAACTACAAAACATCTACTTATCATTTATGTTTACAAGTGATAAAACACCGAGTACTATATAGTGCTACTACATCCAATATTTGCAAATAGAAGAGAGCATACATACATATCATGATTTCAAGAAAGAAAACCATAGCCATATACTTAAATAAAACCCACGTACCTGAGTTTAGAGATTCCTAATCACATCCTGATCATCTAGAACTTTGTCCATGACCTGATTAATAACAAAATCATGTACTATTATCAGATTCTCATCCTTTTAATCCTAGACATGATCATTTTAGGGTTTAGCTTAGTTCATGATGTTATTTCCATCATTACTCCTCTTGACTTATTAGAATATTTACTGATCTTATATTCCAGATTAAGATACATAACTTGATTATTTCATTGCATATAAATGTGTGCACATATTAACCTTAGGTTACATGTATTAATCATGTTATCTCATCATTTTAGGATAATTTAACATGTAACATTATTTATATGCATATCTATGATCTCAAGATTAAATGTGAGGTTTCGCATATTGATATGAATCTATACTAAAAATTTCAACATTTAATAACCATATATGCATTTTCTAGCTTTCATTTAGGGTTATTTGCCCTAAATATCTATTTGAATTATTTCATATAATTTCATGCATTAAAGATATAATCATATGCCTTAGGTGGATAATAAACATGGTTTAGGATTTAGTGACATGTTCCGATAATTTTAGAACATTGTTTGATATTTATTACTAATGAAACAAGTATAATACAAGTTTTATACTAATCACTAATATTTAATCATCAAAAGGCTGATATTATGCTTTCATGATGTTCTACTCATTTTTCTAAGAATTTTGGTACCTTATTTGTAATTTTCTGACAATCGAGCTGATTACTATGAATTATTACCTGTTTGGCCAATGAAATGGTGGCACGTGGCTCCAAACTAGTTCCTTTGTCCAGCCGGTTCTGGGGCCTAAACCCGGTTCAACCTTCCTTCTCTCTCGCATTCTCAAACGGGCGTACGAGTCCACGAGAATCGTTCTCACGGCCGCCGCCGCGAGAGCCATGCCTGGCGAGAAAGGTCCCCCATAAGGTCTCTCTTCTCCACACGACGCAGCGCAGCCGTAGGCCTCGTCTCTGGCTGGACTCTCTGCGCACCAGCTCGCCGCTGATGGAACCTGTTCCGCAAGGGCGCCACTGCACAGCTCATCTCCGACGAGTAAAAGAGCAGCGCCTCCTCCTCATGAAATCTGACTCTCTCTCTCTCTTTGTGTGTCTCCCTCATGCCCTGGAACCCGATGTGGGACTCCGTCCTTGGATGCAGAGTCACTACCGCTGCCATGGCCTGGCTCACGGAGTGAAAACTGGCGAGCTAGTAGCACCATCACCATCGGCATAGCAGAAAACCACCGGCACATGGATCCTCCTACGCGATCTGCTTCTGGTAGGCTTTATAGCTTGAGATCCATGTGGCTCTGTTGCATCTGCACCTGTTGTGGGAGAGGGAAGTCAGAGGCAGTCACTATGGATCAAGTCATGAACTCATGTCTTCTTCATCCATTATCACGCCTCCATCCTCTGGTTTTAGCATTGCTGCTAGTTCCGGCGATCAACAGCATCATCCCACACGACGTGGGTCTTATACAGATCCCCATTGGACTTGCTCTCATAGACCTGATGAACTAGGACTCCTAGCATACAGACACCCAGAGGTTCATCAGCATTCCGATCTACAAAACCTAATCGACTACTGTATCGGCAAGGAAGGGTGAGGGGTTGATGGGGGTCGGTCAACTTCTGAACTTTCATATCCTCGTCCTCTACCCGCAGTATTGTATAGATGCAAGGGTCGATCTCTCTCTCCCTCTGTGTTGGCCACGAGATAAGGGTTGTTGGGAAGATCCTTTAGTTTCGGGGAGGTAGGTTCAGAAAGGAAGGGTTCTTCATCTTAAGTCCAGTAAGGAGGATGTGTGCGTGGATAGTAATTTGTTTTCTCCCCATAAGATTTGCATCTAGGGGATGAAGTATCAACCACTACATACGTGCAGATGGCTAGGATTGGGGTGTGATAGGCGCCTTACAACTGAATGTGTTGCGTAACTCATATGTAGCATGCCATCTTTGACTTTGTTCAAGTGTTATTAGACTAATCCCATGATATTCATTGAATCAAAATATTGCATAACTCAAACAGTTATATCACCTAGTAGGAAGCTCCCATTTGGTTGGAATTTGAACTGTGTTCCTCACCACATGAAACCTCACATATCTATGTTTGAACCATAATTATGAGATTTGGGTCATCTAACTTAATTCTTTAAATAACCTCATAACCAGTTGTACAAACCATGTGTTCAATTCCATTAATCCTCGAATCCATATTAATGGGTTTTACTTCCATAATTTGACCACATAACACCTCAAAATAACCATTCAACATTTTGGCACAGGTACGTCCTCAAATATTGTATTATATATGAAACTCCAAAAAAAAATCAGGGTCATCACATTCACCCCGCCTTATATGGAATTTCGTCCTCGAAATTCAGTTACTATCATAATTAAGGTGATATAACTAACTTCAACTTCGTATAGGTCATCATTTCTGGATTCCAAAGTTCTCATACGTTTAGATGTATCCCAAGTTGACATCTTAGGTTCTCTAAAACCTAGGGTGTACCACCCCACCTTATATGGGTTGAAGCATAACATTTTTTTAATAGAATTGAAGCATCATATAAAGGCTTAGTCAGAACTTGACATTCTATTATTCTAGAATTTACATCCCTTATTACTTAATGATTAGGGATTTACTTACTCATATAGAGTAGGGAATGTATTAATAAGGGTTTCACTTTTCCTCTGTTGAAGCATGCAAGGTGATATCAAGGTTTCAATATCATTAGCTGCCAAAAATTATCATACTTAAAATCATTATTATTGTTTATGCTCAACATCATACTAGGATCGTATCATTAGAGGGAACTAATATTCATCTTTGTATATCATGGTTTCACCCTATTATGTAAGAGTTATTACCAAACTATGAGCTTAGAGTCAAAAGATTTGAAGTTAAGAACTATATGTTGTGATCATGTAACCAATGATCCAAAGATGTATTTATTTCTAACTCGTGATTTCAACTTATATCTTTCATGCATGACATAGAGGGAAGGAGGATATACTTGCCAATTTTATCACGATTTCAAACTTAGATATTTCATGTATGATATAGGAAGGGAATATAGATTAGGTCAAACTTATACAAGTGACTCCTCATGTATAAACCATCTATATAGCTCAAGTGAGGTTTCTAGCATCATATATTAAGAAAGAGAAGAAGAAGAAGAAGAAGAAGAAGAAGAAGGGACAACATGTGAGAGTATCTTATGCAAAATGCATTTTACTCCAAGAACTTGCATTTCATATATCACCTCACTTGCAGCTAATGATGAGCATCATCGACTTAAGTCACTCAAGCTAGGACCTAGCTCATTAAAAGGTTTGACTTTATCATATGGGTCATCTACCCATCCTTTTCTTTTACCCAATTCTCATATATAGATTTGAATCATGCATAAGGACACAACTCATCTACTCAGGAGTAACCCAGCTTAAGACACATCGTATCACATATATCTCATATTTTCATATATTGTAGGGTAGGTCCTATGACCCTCTCCTTGTGGATCTCACCCTCTCTGGAGTTCACCACATATCTTGTCCTAACATTGGGGGTCCTCCTTTGTAAAAGAGCTTGAGGCTCATGCATATTCAACCATATTTTAACTTAGCTCATCTTAAATAAGAAAAGAGGATGCACATTCATCATCGGGACTTAGCTTAGATTCTTCAAAATTGGATTCAGGTCATATACAACTTAAATCCTTATAAAGCAACTTATATCATTAGAGGTAGAACTTAAATAAGATCATCCATGCTTATATCAACTACCATTCTATCATCTACACTGTGTATCACATATATTGATATGGCTCTAGACATCTAATCTAGACTACTCTCTCTTCTAGACTGATGTCACTCCCTTTCACTTAGGTTGCATGAACACCCACTACTCTCCTATGTGATGGACACATTTTTATATTTACATATATCTAATAAAATATTATATAGTTTTTCTCCGAGAAAGAAGGCGTCAGAGAAAACTGTCGAGGTGCGATCCGATTGGGAAACAAAACCAAACCAGCAAACTCGAGTGTCCAACACACAGTAGATAGTCTGGTGACATGTAACCTAGTGAAATGGTGAGAACATGGTGTAGACTAGTGTAGCTACCCCATACATATGAGCTCTATATGGAAAGGGTTTCAGACACTTGTCTAAACCTAGTTCTCGAACATCTAGTTTCTAACCTAGAGGCTAAGTCAAACCTTATTCCTATATAACAACTTACTAAGTTTCTAAGGTTTCAAGTTAAAGGTGAAGTTTAGTTTTATGTATCATGGTGAGCAATTGTTAGGTGTAGCTATTGTTCATGCTCTGATACCAACTGTGATGTCCCCGGATTTTGGCTTCTCCAAACCCTATTGGGAATGAGAGGTCATAATCCGAGAACATCATCCAATCATATCAGAGAGCGATGCGGAAGCATAATACGCATACATGAACATACAACCATAACATACTCAACATTCAACATGTACATTTATACAACATGAATTATTACACAATGATTTACAATTACATATTGAATGAAGATTTTGCAGTCTAAGAACATGTATGCTAAACAAGGATCTACACAATAGGTACAACCTGAACAACTTGCTCACATCCTGTACGTTTTCCTCCCATGCTATCTCTGAACCTAAAACATACGTGAAACAACGAATCAACACACAAGGTGTTGTGCACGTGGGCAGTAAGATACATATATTTATGACTTTCATAATTATTGAAAAAGATTTGCAGAAGGAAAGAAAATAATAGGAAACACTTATTTATTAAGCGAAATACGCCAATTTAAGTCATTTTCCTAGATGAGTT
Organism: Alisma plantago-aquatica; assembly: GCA_963693085.1. Classification (NCBI taxonomy): domain Eukaryota; kingdom Viridiplantae; phylum Streptophyta; class Magnoliopsida; order Alismatales; family Alismataceae; genus Alisma; species Alisma plantago-aquatica. Next base: position 1,589,257,830 of record OY856409.1, read on the forward strand.
GCATTATCAAGGTGGACTAGTACCAAAACATAAATATTGGGCCCATCCCCGTGTACCAAGTACTCTAGGGAAACTCCCCGTACACCGTGTGCTCTAGGGAGGTGTACTAGCCAACATTAATCCATTCCCTCGTAAGGGGGATAATGAACACCTTAAATAACTACAAAACATCTACTTATCATTTATGTTTACAAGTGATAAAACACCGAGTACTATATAGTGCTACTACATCCAATATTTGCAAATAGAAGAGAGCATACATACATATCATGATTGCAAGCAAGAAAACCATAGCCATATACTTAAATAAAACCCACGTACCTGAGTTTAGAGATTCCTAATCACATCCTGATCATCTAGAACTTTGCCCATGACCTGATTAATAACAAAATCATGTACTATTATCAGATTCTCATCCTTTTAATCCTAGACATGATCATTTTAGGGTTTAGCTTAGTTCATGATGTTATTTCCATCATTACTCCTCTTGACTTATTAGAATATTTACTGATCTTATATTCCAGATTAAGATACATAACTTGATTATTTCATTGCATATAAATGTGTGCACATATTAACCTTAGGTTACATGTATTAATCATGTTATCTCATCATTTTAGGATAATTTAACATGTAACATTATTTATATGCATATCTATGATCTCAAGATTAAATGTGAGGTTCCGCATATTGATATGAATCTATACTAAAAATTTCAACATTTAATAACCATATATGCATTTTCTAGCTTTCATTTTGGGTTATTTGCCCTAAATATCTAATTGAATTATTTCATAAAACTTCATGCATTACAGTGATAATCATATGCCTTAGGTGGATAATAAACATGGTTTAGGATTTAGTGACATGTTCCGATAATTTTAGAACATTGTTTGATATTTATTACTAATGAAACAAGTGTAATACAATTTTTATACTAATCACTGATATTTAATCATCAAAAGGCCAATATTATGCTTTCATGATGTTCTACTCATTTTTCTAAGAATTTTGGTACCTTATTTGTAATTTTCTGACAATCGAACTGATTACTATGAATTATTGAAGATATGCATATTTACTGAAGTATTTACCTGTTTGGCCAATGAACTGGTGCCACGTGGCTCCAAACTAGTTCCTTTGTCCAACCGGTTCTGGGGCCTAAACCCGGTTCAACCTGCCTTCTCTCTCACGTTCTCAAATGGGCGTACGAGTCCACAAGAATCGTTCTCACGGCCGCCGCCGCGAGAGCCATCCCTGGCGAGAAAGGTCCCCCACAAGGTCTCTCTTCTCCGCACGACGCAGCGCAGCCGTAGGCCTCGTCTCTTCCTGGACTCTGTGTGCACCAGCTCACCACTGATGGAACCTGTTCCGCAAGGGCGCCGCTGCACAGCTCATATCTGACGAGCAAAAGAGCAGCGCCTCCTCCTCATGAAATCTGACTCTCTCTCTCTCTCTTTGTGTGTCTCCCTCATGCCCTGGAATCTGATGTGGGACTCCGTCCTTGGATGCAGAGTCGCTACCGCTGCCGTGGCCTGGCTCATGGAGTGAAAATTGGCGAGCTAGTAGCACCATCACCATCGGCATAGCAGAAAACCACCGGCACATGGATCCTCCTACGCGATCTGCCTCTGGTAGGCTTTATAGCTTGAGATCCAGGTGGCTCTGTTGCATCTGCACCTGTTGTGGGAGAGGGAAGTCAGAGGCAGTCACTATGAATCAAGTCGTGAACTCATGTCTTCTTCATCCATTATCACGCCTCCATCCTCTGGTTTCAGCATTGCTGCTAGTTCCGGCGATCAATAACATCATCCCACACGACGTGGGTCTTATATAGATCCCCATTGGACTTGTTCTCATAGACCTGATGAACTAGGACTCCTAGCTTACAGACACCCTGCGGTTCATCAGCATTCCGATCTACAAAACCTAATCGACTACCGTATCGGCAAGGAAGGGTGAGGGGTTGATGGGGGTCGGTCAACTTCTGAACTTTCATATCCTCGTCCTCTACCCGCAGTATTGTATAGATGTAAGGGTCGATTTCTCTCTCCCTCTGTGTTGGCCACGAGATATGGGTTGTTGGGAAGATCCTTTAGTTTTGGGGAGGTAGGTTCAGAAAGGAAGGGTTCTTCATCTTAAGTCCAGTAAGGAGGATGTGTGCGTGGATAGGAATTTGTTTTCTCCCCATAAGATTCGGATCTAGGGGATGAAGTATCAACCACTGCATACGTGCAGATGGCTAGGATTGGGGTGTGATAGGCGCCTTACAACTGAATGTGTTGTGTAACACATATGTAGCATGCCATCTTTGACTTTGTTCAAGTGTTATTAGACTAATCCCATGATATTCATTGAATCAAAATATTGCATAACTCAAACAGTTATATCACCTAGTAGGAAGCTCCCGTTTGGTTGGAATTTGAACTGTGTTCCTCATCACATGAAACCTCACATATCTATGTTTGAACCATAATTATGATATTTGGGTCATCTAACTTAATTCTTTAAATAACGTCATAACCAGTTGTACAAACCATGTGTTCAATTCCATTAATCCTCAAATCCATATTAATGGGTTTTACTTCCATAATTTGACCACATAACACCTCAAAATAACCATTCAACATTTTTTCACAGGTACGTCCTCAAATATTGTATTATATATGAAACTCCAAAAAAAAATCAGGGTCATCACATTCACCCCGCCTTATATGGAATTTCGTCCTCGAAATTCAGCTACTATCATAATTAAGGTGATATAACTAACTTCAACTTCGTATAGGTCATCATTTCTGGATTCCAAAGTTCTCATACTTTTAGATGTATCCCAAGTTGACATCTTAGGTTCTCTAAAACCTAGGGTGTACCACCCCACCTTATATGGGTTGAAGCATAACATTTTTTTAATAGAATTGAAGCATCATATAAAGGCTTAGTCAGAACTTGACATTCTATTATTCTAGAATTTACATCCCTTATTACTTAATGATTAGGGATTTACTTACTCATATAGAGTAGGGAATGTATTAATAAGGGTTTCACTTTTCCTCTGTTAAAGCATGCAAGGTGATATCAAGGTTTCAATATCATTATCTGCCAAAAATTATCATACTTAAAATCATTATTATTGTTTATGATCAACATCATACTAGGATCGTATCATTAGAGGGAACTAATATTCATCTTTGTATATCAGGGTTTCACCCTATTATGTAAGAGTTATTACCAAACTATGAGCTTAGAGTCAAAAGATTTGAAGTTAAGAACTATATGTTGTGATCATGTAACCAATGATCCAAAGATGTATTTATTTCTAACTCGTGATTTCAACTTATATCTTTCCTGCATGACATAGAGGGAAGGAGGATATACTAGCCAATTTTATCACGATTGTAAACTTAGATATTTCATGTATGATATAGGAAGGGAATATAGATTAGGTCAAACTTATACAAGTGACTCCTCATGTATAAACCATCTATATAGCTCAAGTGAGGTTTCTAGCATCATATATTAAGAAAGAGAAGAAGAAGAAGAAGAAGAAGAAGAAGAAGAAGGGACAACATGTGAGAGTATCTTATGCAAAATGCATTTTACTCCAAGAACTTGCATTTCATATATCACCTCACTTGCAGGTAATGATGAGCATCATCGACTTAAGTCACTCAAGCTAGGACCTAGCTCATTCAAAGGTTTGACTTTATCATATGGGTCATCTACCCATCCTTTTCTTTTACCCAATTCTCATATATAGATTTGAATCATGCATAAGGACAAAACTCATCTACTCAGGAGTAACCCTGCTTAAGACACATCATATCACATATATCTCATATTTTCATATATTGTAGGGTAGGTCCTATGACCCTCTCCTTGTGGATCTCACCCTCTCTGGAGTTCACCACATATCTTGTCCTAACACTGGGGGTCCTCCTTTGTAAAAGAGCTTGAGGCTCATGCATATTCAACCATATTTTAACTTAGCTCATCTTAAATAAGAAAAGAGGATGCACATTCATCATCAGGACTTAGATTAGATTCTTCAAAATTGGATTCAGGTCATATACAACTTAAATCCTTATAAAGCAACTTATATCATTAGAGGTAGAACTTAAATAAGATCATCCATGCTTATATCAACTACCATTCTATCATCTACACTATGTATCACATATATTGATACGGCTCTAGACATCTAATCTAGACTACTCTCTCTTCTAGACTGATGTCACTCCCTTTCACTTAGGTTGCATGAACACCCACTACTCTCCTGTGTGATGGACACATTTTTATATTTACATATATCTAATAAAATATTATATAGTTTTTATCCGAGAAAGAAGGCGTCAGAGAAAACTGTCGAGGTGTGATCCGATTGGGAAACAAAACCAAACCAGCAAACTCGAGTGTCCAACACACAGTAGATAGTCTGGTGACATGTAACCTAGTGAAATGGTGAGAACATGGTATAGACTAGTGTAGCTACCCCATACATATGAGCTCTATATGGAAAGGGTTTCAGACACTTGTCTAAACCTAGTTCTCGAACATCTAGGTTCTAACCTAGAGGCTAAGTCAAACCTTATTCCTATATAACAACTTACTAAGTTTCTAAGGTTTCAAGTTAAAGGTGAAGTTTAGTTTTATGTATCATGGTGAGCAATTGTTAGGTGTAGCTATTGTTCATGCTCTGATACCAACTGTGACGTCCCCGGATTTTGGCTTCTCCAAACCCTATTGGGAATGAGAGGTCATAATCCGAGAACATCGTCCAATCATATCAGAGAGCGATGCGGAAGCATAATACGCATACATGAACATACAACCATAACATACTCAACATTCAACGTGTACATTTATACAACATGAATTATTACACAATGATTTACAATTACATATTGAATGAAGATTTTGCAGTCTAAGAACATGTATGCTAAACTAGGATCTACAATATAGGTACAACCTGAACAACTTGCTCACATCCTGTACTTTTTCCTCCCATGCTATCTCTGAACCTAAAACATACGTGAAACAACGAATCAACACACAAGGTATTGTGCACGTGGGCAGTAAGATACATATATTTATGACTTTCATAATTATTGAAAAAGATTTGCAGAAGGAAAGAAAATAATAGGAAACACTTATTTATTAAGCGAAATACGCCAATTTAAGTCATTTTCCTAGATGAGTTGCATTATCAAGGTGGACTAGTACCAAAACATAAATATTGGGCCCATCCCCGTGTACCAAGTACTCTAGGGAAACTCCCCGTACACTGTGTGCTCTAGGGAGGTGTACTAGCCAACATTTATCCATTCCCTCATAAGGGGGATAATGAACACCTTAAATAACTACAAAACATCTACTTATCATTTATGTTTACAAGTGATAAAACACCGAGTACTATATAGTGCTACTACATCCAATATTTGCAAATAGAAGAGAGCATACATACATATCATGATTGCAAGCAAGAAAACCATAGCCATATACTTAAATAAAACCCACGTACCTGAGTTTAGAGATTCCTAATCACATCCTGATCATCTAGAACTTTGTCCATGACCTGATTAATAACAAAATCATGTACTATTATCAGATTCTCATCCTTTTAATCCTAGACATGATCATTTTAGGGTTTAGCTTAGTTCATGATGTTATTTCCATCATTACTCCTCTTAACTTATTAGAATATTTACTGATCTTATATTCCAGATTAAGATACATAACTTGATTATTTCATTGCATATAAATGTGTGCACATATTAACCTTAGGTTACATGTATTAATCATGTTATCTCATCATTTTAGGATAATTTAACATGTAACATTATTTATATGCATATCTATGATCTCAAGATTAAATGTGAGGTTTCGCATATTGATATGAATCTATACTAAAAATTTCAACATTTAATAACCATATATGCATTTTCTAGCTTTCATTTAGGGTTATTTGCCCTAAATATCTATTTGAATTATTTCATATAATTTCATGCATTAAAGTTATAATCATATACCTTAGGTGGATAATAAACATGGTTTAGGATTTAGTGACATGTTCCGATAATTTTGGAACATTGTTTGATATTTATTACTAATGAAACAAGTGTAATACAAGTTTTATACTAATCACTGATATTTAATCATCAAAAGGCCGATATTATGCTTTCATTATGTTCTACTCATTTTTCTAAGAATTTTGGTACCTTATTTGTAATTTTCTGACAATTGAGCTGATTACTATGAATTATTGAAGATATGCATATTTACTGAAGTATTTACCTGCTTGGCCAATGAAATGGTGCCACGTGGCTCCAAACTAGTTCCTTTGTCCAGTCGGTTCTGGGGCCTAAACCCGGTTCAACCTGCCTTCTCTCTCGCGTTCTCAAATGGGCGTACGAGTCCACGAGAATCGTTCTCACGGCCGCCGCCGCGAAAGCCATCCCTGGCGAGAAAGGTCCCCCACAAGGTCTCTCTTCTCCGCACGACGCAGCGTAGCCGTAGGCCTCGTCTCTGGCTGGACTCTGTGCACACCAACTCACCACTGATGGAACCTGTTCCGCAAGGGCGCCGCTGCATAGCTCATCTCCGATGAGCAAAAGAGCAGCGCCTCCTCCTCATGAAATATGACTCTCTCTCTCTCTTTGTGTGTCTCCCTCATGCCCTGGAACCCGATGCGAGACTCCGTCCTTGGATGCAGAGTCGCTACCTCTGCCGTGGCCTGGATCACGGAGTGAAAACTGGCGAGCTAGTAGCACCATCACCATCAGCATAGCAGAAAACCACCGGCACATGGATCCTCCTACGCGATCTGCCTCTGGTAGGCTTTATAGCTTGAGATCCAGGTGGCTCTGTTGCATCTGCACCTGTTGTGGGAGAGGGAAGTCAGAGGCAGTCACTATGAATCAAGTCGTGAACTCATGTCTTCTTCATCCATTATCACGCCTCCATCCTCTGGTTTCAGCATTGCTGCTAGTTCCGGCGATCAACAACATCATCCCACATGACGTGGGTCTTATACAGATCCCCATTGGACTTGCTCTCATAGACCTGATGAACTAGGACTCCTAGCATACAGACACCCTGAGGTTCATCAGCATTCCAATCTACAAAACCTAATCGACTACTGTATCGGCAAGGAAGGGTGAGGGGTTGATGGGGGTCGGACAACTTCTGAACTTTCATATCCTCGTCCTCTACCCGCAGTATTGTATAGATGCAAGGGTCGGTCTCTCTCTCCCTCTGTGTTGGCCACGAGATAAGGGTTGTTGGGAAGATCCTTTAGTTTCGGGGAGGTAGGTTCAGAAAGGAAGGGTTCTTCATCTTAAGTCCAGTAAGGAGGATGTGTGCGTGGATAGGAATTTGTTTTCTCCCCATAAGATTCTGATCTAGGGGATGAAGTATCAACCACTGCATACGTGCAGATGGCTAGGATTGGGGTGTGATAGGTGCCTTACAACTGAATGTGTTGTGTAACACATATGTAGCATGCCATCTTTGACTTTGTTCAAGTGTTATTAGACTAATCCCATGATATTCATTGAATCAAAATATTGCATAACTCAAACAGTTATATCACCTAGTAGGAAGCTCCCGTTTGGTTGGAATTTGAACTGTGTTCCTCATCACATGAAACCTCACATATCTATGTTTGAACCATAATTATGAGATTTGGGTCATCTAACTTAATTCTTTAAATAACGTCATAACCAGTTGTACAAACCATGTGTTCAATTCCATTAATCCTCGAATCCATATTAATGGGTTTTACTTCCATAATTTGACCACATAACACCTCAAAATAACCATTCAACATTTTTTCACAGGTACGTCCTCAAATATTGTATTATATATGAAACTCCAAAAAAAAAATCAGGGTCATCACATTCACCCCGCCTTATATGGAATTTCGTCCTCGAAATTCAGATACTATCATAATTAAGGTGATATAACTAACTTCAACTTCGTATAGGTCATCATTTCTGGATTCCAAAGTTCTCATACTTTTAGATGTATCCCAAGTTGACATCTTAGGTTCTCTAAAACCTAGGGTGTACCACCCCACCTTATATGGGTTGAAGCATAACATTTTTTTAATAGAATTGAAGCATCATATAAAGGCTTAGTTAGAACTTGATATTCTATTATTCTAGAATTTACATCCCTTATTACTTAATGATTAGGGATTTACTTACTCATATAGAGTAGGGAATGTATTAATAAGGGTTTCACTTTTCCTCTGTTAAATCATGCAAGGTGATATCAAGGTTTCAATATCATTAGCTGCCAAAAATTATCATACTTAAAATCATTATTATTGTTTATGCTCAACATCATACTAGGATCGTATCATTAGAGGGAACTAATATTCATCTTTGTATATCGAGGTTTCACCCTATTATGTAAGAGTTATTACCAAACTATGAGCTTAGAGTCAAAAGATTTGAAGTTAAGAACTATATGTTGTGATCATGTAACCAATGATCCAAAGATGTATTTATTTCTAACTCGTGATTTCAACTTATATCTTTCCTGCATGACATAGAGGGAAGGAGGATATACTAGCCAATTTTATCACGATTTCAAACTTAGATATTTCATGTATGATATAGGAAGGGAATATAGATTAGGTCAAACTTATACAAGTGACTCCTCATGTATAAACCATCTATATAGCTCAAGTGAGGTTTCTAGCATCATATATTAAGAAAGAGAAGAAGAAGAAGAAGAAGAAGAAGAAGGGACAACATGTGAGAGTATCTTATGCAAAATGCATTTTACTCCAAGAACTTGCATTTCATATATCACCTCACTTGCAGCTAATGATGAGCATCATCGACTTAAGTCACTCAAGCTAGGACCTATCTCATTCAAAGGTTTGACTTTATCATATGGGTCATCTACCCATCCTTTTCTTTTACCCAATTCTCATATATAGATTTGAATCATGCATAAGGACACAACTCATCTACTTAGGAGTAACCCAGCTTAAGACACATCATATCACATATATCTCATATTTTCATATATTGTAGGGTAGGTACTATGACCCTCTCCTTGTGGATCTCACCCTCTCTGGAGTTAACCACGTATCTTGCCCTAACACTGGGGGTCCTCCTTTGTAACAGAGCTTGAGGCTCATGCATATTCAACCATATTTTAACTTAGCTCATCTTAAATAAGAAAAGAGGATGCACATTCATCATCAGGACTTAGCTTAGTTTCTTCAAAATTGGATTCAGGTCATATACAACTTAAATCCTTATAAAGCAACTTATATCATTAGAGGTAGAACTTAAATAAGATCATTCATGCTTATATCAACTACCATTCTATCATCTACACTGTGTATCACATATATTGATACAGCTCTAGACATCTAATCTAGACTACTCTCTCTTCTAGACTGATGTCACTCCCTTTCACTTAGGTTGCATGAACACCCACTACTCTCCTGTGTGATGGACACATTTTTATATTTACATATATCTAATAAAATATTATATAGTTTTTCTCCGAGAAAGAAGGCGTCAGAGAAAACTGTCGAGGTGCGATCCGATTGGGAAACAAAACCAAACCAGCAAACTTGAGTGTCCAACACACAGTAGATAGTCTGGTGACATGTAACCTAGTGAAATGGTGAGAACATGATGTAGACTAGTGTAGCTACCCCATACATATGAGCTCTATATGGAAAGGGTTTCAGACACTTGTCTAAACCTAGTTCTCGAACATCTAGGTTCTAACCTAGAGGCTAAGTCAAACCTTATTCCTATATAACAACTTACTAAGTTTCTAAGGTTTCAAGTTAAAGGTGAAGTTTAGTTTTATGTATCATGGTGAGCAATTGTTAGGTGTAGCTATTGTTCATGCTCTGATACCAACTGTGACGTCCCCGGATTTTGGCTTCTCCAAACCCTATTGGGAATGAGAGATCATAATCCGAGAACATCATCCAATCATATCAGAGAGCGATGCGGAAGCATAATACGCATACATGAACATACAACCATAACATACTCAACATTCAACATGTACATTTATACAACATGAATTATTACACAATGATTTACAATTACATATTGAATGAAGATTTTGCAGTCTAAGAACATGTATGCTAAACTAGGATCTACACAATAGGTACAACCTGAACAACTTGCTCACATCCTGTACTTTTTCCTCCCATGCTATCTCTGAACCTAAAACATACGTGAAACAACGAATCAACACACAAGGTGTTGTGCACGTGGGCAGTAAGATACATATATTTATGACTTTCATAATTATTGAAAAAGATTTGCAGAAGGAAAGAAAATAATAGGAAACACTAATTTATTAAGCGAAATACGCCAATTTAAGTCATTTTCCTAGATGAGTTGCATTATCAAGGTGGACTAGTACCAAAACATAAATATTGGGCCCATCCCCGTGTACCAAGTACTCGAGGGAAACTCCCCGTACACCGTGTACTCTAGGGAGGTGTACTAGCCAACATTAATCCATTCCCTCATAAGGGGGATAATGAACACCTTAAATAACTACAAAACATCTACTTATCATTTATGTTTACAAGTGATAAAACACCGAGTACTATATAGTGCTACTACATCCAATATTTGCAAATAGAAGAGAGCATACATAAATATCATGATTGCAAGCAAGAAAACCATAGCCATATACTTAAATAAAACCCACGTACCTGAGTTTAGAGATTCCTAATCACATCCTGATCATCTAGAACTTTGTCCATGACCTGATTAATAACAAAATCATGTACTATTATCAGATTCTCATCCTTTTAATCCTAGACATGATCATTTTAGGGTTTAGCTTAGTTCTTGATGTTCTTTCCATCATTACTCCTCTTGACTTATTAGAATATTTACTGATCTTATATTCCAGATTAAGATACATAACTTGATTATTTCATTGCATATAAATGTGTGCACATATTAACCTTAGGTTACATGTATTAATCATGTTATCTCATCATTTTAGGATAATTTAACATGTAACATTATTTATATGCATATCTATGATCTCAAGATTAAATGTGAGGTTTCGCATATTGATATGAATCAATACTAAAAATTTCAACATTTAATAACCATATATGCATTTTCTAGCTTTCATTTAGGGTTATTTGCCCTAAATATCTATTTGAATTATTTCATATAATTTCATGCATTAAAGTTATAATCATATACCTTAGGTGGATAATAAACATGGTTTAGGATTTAGTGACATGTTCCGATAATTTTGGAACATTGTTTGATATTTATTACTAATGAAACAAGTGTAATACAAGTTTTATACTAATTACTGATATTTAATCATCAAAAGGCCGATATTATGCTTTCATTATGTTCTACTCATTTTTCTAAGAATATTGGTACCTTATTTGTAATTTTCTGACAATTGAGCTGATTACTATGAATTATTGAAGATATGCATATTTACTGAAGTATTTACCTGTTTGGCCAATGAAATGGTGCCACGTGGCTCCAAACTAGTTCCTTTGTCCAGTCGGTTCTGGGGCCTAAACCCGGTTCAACCTACCTTCTCTCTCGCGTTCTCAAATGGGCGTACGAGTCCACGAGAATCGTTCTCACGGCCGCCGCCGCGAAAGCCATCCCTGGCGAGAAAGGTCCCCCACAAGGTCTCTCTTCTCCGCACGACGCAGCGTAGCCGTAGGCCTCGTCTCTGGCTGGACTCTGTGCGCACCAGCTCACCACTAATGGAACCTGTTCCGCAAGGGCGCCGCTGCATAGCTCATCTCCGATGAGCAAAAGAGCAGCGCCTCCTCCTCATGAAATCTGACTCTCTCTCTCTCTCTTTGTGTGTCTCCCTCATGCCCTGGAACCCGATGCGAGACTCCGTCCTTGGATGCAGAGTCGCTACCACTGCCGTGCCCTGCATCACGGAGTGAAAACTGGCGAGCTAGTAGCACCATCACCATCAGCATAGCAGAAAACCACCGGCACATGGATCCTCCTACGCGATCTGCCTCTGGTAGGCTTTATAGCTTGAGATCCAGGTGGCTCTGTTGCATCTGCACCTGTTGTGGGAGAGGGAAGTCAGAGGCAGTCACTATGAATCAAGTCGTGAACTCATGTCTTCTTCATCCATTATCACGCCTCCATCCTCTGGTTTCAGCATTGTTGCTAGTTCCGGCGATCAACAACATCATCCCACATGATGTGGGTCTTATTCAGATCCCCATTGGACTTGCTCTCATAGACCTGATGAACTAGGACTCCTAGCATATAGACACCCTGAGGTTCATCAGCATTCCAATCTACAAAACCTAATCGACTACTGTATCGGCAAGGAAGGGTGAGGGGTTGATGGGGGTCGGACAACTTCTGAACTTTCATATCCTCGTCCTCTACCCGCAGTATTGTATAGATGCAAGGGTCGGTCTCTCTCTCCCTCTGTGTTGGCCACGAGATAAGGGTTGTTGGGAAGATCCTTTAGTTTTGGGGAGGTAGGTTCAGAAAGGAAGGGTTCTTCACCTTAAGTCCAGTAAGGAGGATGTGTGCGTGGATAGGAATTTGTTTTCTCCCCATAAGATTCTGATCTAGGGGATGAAGTATCAACCACTGCATACGTGCAGATGGCTAGGATTGGGGTGTGATAGGCGCCTTACAACTGAATGTGTTGCGTAACACATATGTAGCATGCCATCTTTGACTTTGTTCAAGTGTTATTAGACTAATCCCATGATATTCATTGAATCAAAATATTGCATAACTCAAACAGTTATATCACCTAGTAGGAAGCTCCCGTTTGGTTGGAATTTGAACTGTGTTCCTCATCACATGAAACCTCACATATCTATGTTTGAACCATAATTATGAGATTTGGGTCATCTAACTTAATTCTTTAAATAACGTCATAACCAGTTGTACAAACCATGTGTTCAATTCCATTAATCCTCGAATCCATATTAATGGGTTTTACTTCCATAATTTGACCACATAACACCTCAAAATAACCATTCAACATTTTTTCACAGGTACATCCTCAAATATTGTATTATATATGAAACTCCAAAAAAAAAATCAGGGTCATCACATTCACCCCGCCTTATATGGAATTTCGTCCTCGAAATTCAGCTACTATCATAATTAAGGTGATATAACTAACTTCAACTTCGTATAGGTCATCATTTCTGGATTCCAAAGTTCTCATACTTTTAGATGTATCCCAAGTTGACATCTTAGGTTCTCTAAAACCTAGGGTGTACCACCCCACCTTATATAGGTTGAAGCATAACATTTTTTTAATAGAATTGAAGCATCATATAAAGGCTTAGTTAGAACTTGACATTCTATTATTCTAGAATTTACATCCCTTATTACTTAATGATTAGGGATTTACTTACTCATATAGAGTAGGGAATGTATTAATAAGGGTTTCACTTTTCCTCTGTTAAAGCATGCAAGGTGATATCAAGGTTTCAATATCATTAGCTGCCAAAAATTATCATACTTAAAATCATTATTATTGTTTATGCTCAACATCATACTAGGATCGTATCATTAGAGGGAACTAATATTCATCTTTGTATATCAGGGTTTCACCCTATTATGTAAGAGTTATTACCAAAATATGAGCATAGAGTCAAAAGATTTGAAGTTGAGAACTATATGTTGTGATCATGTAACCAATGATCCAAAGATGTATTTATTTCTAACTCGTGATTTCAACTTATATCTTTCCTGCATGACATAGAGGGAAGGAGGATATACTAGCCAATTTTATCACGATTTCAAACTTAGATATTTCATGTATGATATAGGAAGGGAATATAGATTAGGTCAAACTTATACAAGTCACTCCTCATGTATAAACCATCTATATAGCTCAAGTGAGGTTTCTAGCATCATATATTAAGAAAGAGAAGAAGAAGAAGAAGAAAGGACAACATGTGAGAGTATCTTATGCAAAATGCATTTTACTCCAAGAACTTGCATTTCATATATCACCTCACTTGCAGCTAATGATGAGCATCATCGACTTAAGTCACTCAAGCTAGGACCTATCTCATTCAAAGGTTTGACTTTATCATATGGGTCATCTACCCATCCTTTTCTTTTACCCAATTCTCATATATAGATTTGAATCATGCATAAGGACACAACTCATCTACTCAGGAGTAACCCAGCTTAAGACACATCATATCACATATATCTCATATTTTCATATATTGTAGGGTAGGTCCTATGACCCTCTCCTTGTGGATCTCACCCTCTCTGGAGTTCACCACGTATCTTGCCCTAACACTGGGGGTCCTCCTTTGTAAAAGAGCTTGAGGCTCATGCATATTCAACCATATTTTAACTTAGCTCATCTTAAATAAGAAAAGAGGATGCACATTCATCATCAGGACTTAGCTTAGATTCTTCAAAATTGGATTCAGGTCATATACAACTTAAATCCTTATAAAGCAACTTATATCATTAGAGGTAGAACTTAAATAAGATCATTCATGCTTATATCAACTACCATTCTATCATCTACACTGTGTATCACATATATTGATACGGCTCTAGACATCTAATCTAGACTACTCTCTCTTCTAGACTGATGTCACTCCCTTTCACTTAGGTTGCATGAACACCCACTACTCTCCTGTGTGATGGACACATTTTTATATTTACATATATCTAATAAAATATTATATAGTTTTTCTCCGAGAAAGAAGGCGTCAGAGAAAACTGTCGAGGTGTGATCCGATTGGGAAACAAAACCAAACCAGCAAACTTGAGTGTCCAACACACAGTAGATAGTCTGGTGACATGTAACCTAGTGAAATGGTGAGAACATGATGTAGACTAGTGTAGCTACCCCATACATATGAGCTCTATATGGAAAGGGTTTCAGACACTTGTCTAAACCTAGTTCTCGAACATCTAGGTTCTAACCTAGAGGCTAAGTCAAACCTTATTCCTATATAACAACTTACTAAGTTTATAAGGTTTCAAGTTAAAGGTGAAGTTTAGTTTTATGTATCATGGTGAGCAATTGTTAGGTGTAGCTATTGTTCATGCTCTGATACCAACTGTGTCTTCCCCAGATTTTGGCTTCTCCAAACCCTATTGGGAATGAGAGGTCATAATCCGAGAACATCATCCAATCATATCAGAGAGCGATGCGGAAGCATAATACGCATACATGAACATACAACCATAACATACTCAACATTCAACATGTACATTTATACAACATGAATTATTACACAATGATTTACAATTACATATTGAATGAAGATTTTGCAGTCTAAGAACATGTATGCTAAACTAGGATCTACACAATAGGTACAACCTGAACAACTTGCTCACATCCTGTACTTTTTCCTCCCATGCTATCTCTGAACCTAAAACATACGTGAAACAACGAATCAACACACAAGGTGTTGTGCGCGTGGGCAGTAAGTTACATATATTTATGACTTTCATAATTATTGAAAAAGATTTGCAGAAGGAAAGAAAATAATAGGAAACACTTATTTATTAAGCGAAATACGCCAATTTAAGTCATTTTCCTAGATGAGTTGCATTATCAAGGTGGACTAGTACCAAAACATAAATATTGGGCCCATCCCCGTGTACCAAGTACTCTAGGGAAATTCCCCGTACACCGTGTACTCTAGGGAGGTGTACTAGCCAACATTAATCCATTCCCTCATAAGGGGGATAATGAACACCTTAAATAACTACAAAACATCTACTTATCATTTATGTTTACAAGTGATAAAACACCGAGTACTATATAGTGCTACTACATCCAATATTTGCAAATAGAAGAGAGCATACATACATATCATGATTGCAAGCAAGAAAACCATAGCCATATACTTAAATAAAACCCACGTACCTGAGTTTAGAGATTCCTAATCACATCTTGATCATCTAGAACTTTGTCCATGACCTGATTAATAACAAAATCATGTACTATTATCAGATTCTCATCCTTTTAATCCTAGACATGATCATTTTAGGGTTTAGCTTAGTTCATGATGTTATTTCCATCATTACTCCTCTTGACTTATTAGAATATTTACTGATCTTATATTCCAGATTAAGATACATAACTTGATTATTTCATTGCATATAAATGTGTGCACATATTAACCTTAGGTTACATGTATTAATCATGTTATCTCATCATTTTAGGATAATTTAACATGTAACATTATTTATATGCATATCTATGATCTCAAGATTAAATGTGAGGTTTCACATATTGATATGAATCTATACTAAAAATTTCAACATTTAATAACCATATATGCATTTTCTAGCTTTCATTTAGGGTTATTTGCCCTAAATATCTATTTGAATTATTTCATATAATTTCATGCATTAAAGTTATAATCATATACCTTAGGTGGATAATAAACATGGTTTAGGATTTAGTGACATGTTCCGATAATTTTGGAACATTGTTTGATATTTATTACTAATGAAACAAGTGTAATACAAGTTTTATACTAAAAACTGATATTTAATCATCAAAAGGCCGATATTATGCTTTCATTATGTTCTACTCATTTTTCTAAGAATTTTGGTACCTTATTTGTAATTTTCTGACAATTGAGCTGATTACTATGAATTATTGAAGATATGCATATTTACTGAAGTATTTACCTGTTTGGCCAATGAAATGGTGCCACGTGGCTCCAAACTAGTTCCTTTGTCCAGCCGGTTCTGGGGCCTAAACCCGGTTCAACCTGCCTTCTCTCTCGCATTCTCAAATGGGCGTACGAGTCCACGAGAATCGTTCTCACGGCCGCCGCCGCGAAAGCCATCCCTGGCGAGAAAGGTCCCCCACAAGGTCTCTCTTCTCCGCACGACGCAGCGTAGCCGTAGGCCTCGTCTCTGGCAGGACTCTGTGCACACCAGCTCACCACTGATGGAACCAGTTCCGCAAGGGCGCCGCTGCACAGCTCATCTCCAATGAGCAAAAGAGCAGCGCCTCCTCCTCATGAAATCTAACTCTCTCTCTCTCTCTTTGTGTGTCTCCCTCATGCCCTGGAACCCGATGCGAGACTCCGTCCTTGGATGCAGAGTCGCTACCGCTGTCGTGGCCTGGATCACGGAGTGAAAACTGGCGAGCTAGTAGCACCATCACCATCAGCATAGCAGAAAACCACCGGCACATGGATCCTCCTACGCGATCTGCCTCTGGTAGGCTTAAATGTGTGCACATATTAACCTTAGGTTACATGTATTAATCATGTTATCTCATCATTTTAGGATAATTTAACATGTAACATTATTTATATGCATATCTATGATCTCAAGATGAAATGTGAGGTTTCGCATATTGATATGAATCTATACTAAAAATTTCAATATTTAATAACCATATATGCATTTTCTAGCTTTCATTTAGGGTTATTTGCCCTGAATATCTATTTGAATTATTACATATAATTTCATGCATTATAGTTATAATCATATGCCTTAGGTGGATAATAAACATGGTTTAGGATTTAGTGACATGTTCCGATAGTTTTAGAACATTGTTTGATATTTATTACTAATGAAACAAGTGTAATACAAGTTTTATACTAATCACTGATATTTAATCATCAAAAGGTCGATATTATGCTTTCATGATGTTCTACTCATTTTTCTAAGAATTTTGGTACCTTATTTGTAATTTTCTGACAATCAAGCTGATTACTATGAATTATTGAAGATATGCATATTTACTGAAGTATTTACCTGTTTGGCCAATGAAATGGTGCCACGTGGCTCCAAACTAGTTCCTTTGTCCAGCCGGTTCTGGGGCCTAAACCCAGTTCAACCTGCCTTCTCTCTCACGTTCTCAAACGGGCGTACGAGTCCACGAGAATCATTCTCACGGCCGTCGCCGCGAGAGCCATCCCTGGCGAGAAAGGTCACCCACAAGGTCTCTCTTCTCCGCATGACGCAGCGCAGCCGTAGGCCTCGTCTCTGGCTGGACTCTGCGTGCACCAGCTCGCCGCTGATGGAACCTATTCCGCAAGGGCGCCGCTGCACAGCTCATCTCCGATGAGCAAAAGAGCAGCGCCTCCTCCTCATGAAATCCGACTCTCTCTCTCTTTGTGTGTCTCCCTCATGCCCTGGAACCCGATGCGGGACTCCGTCCTTGGATGCAGAGTCGCTACTGCTGCCGTGGCCTGGCTCACAGAGTGAAAACTGGCGAGCTAGTAGCACCATCACCATCGCCATAGTAGAAAACCACCGACACATGGATCCTCCTACGTGATCTGCCTCTGGTAGGCTTTATAGCTTGAGATCCAGGTGGCTCTGTTGCATCTGCACCTGTTGTGGGAGAGGGAAGTCAAAGGCAGTCACTATGAATCAAGTCATGAACTCATGTATTCTTCATCCATTATCACGCCTCCATCCTCTGGTTTCAGCATTGCTGCTAGTTCCGGCGATCAACAACATCATCCCACACGACGTGGGTCTTATACAGATCCCCATTGGACTTGCTCTCATAGACCTGATGAACTAGGACTCCTACCATACAGACACCCTGAGGTTCATCAGCATTCTGATCTACAAAATCTAATCGACTACTGTATCGGCAAGGAAGGGTGAGGGGTTGATGGGGGTCGGTCAACTTCTGAACTTTCATATCCTCGTCCTCTACCCGCAGTATTGTATAGATGCAAGGGTCGATCTCTCTCTCCCTCTGTGTTGGCCACGAGATAAGGGTTGTTGGGAAGATCCTTTAGTTTCGGGGAGGTAGGTTCAGAAAGGAAGGGTTCTTCATCTTAAGTCCAGTAAGGAGGATGTGTGCGTGGATAGGAATTTGTTTTCTCCCCATAAGATTCGGATCTAGGGGATGAAGTAGCAACCACTGCATACGTGCAGATGGCTAGGATTGGGGTGTGATAGGCGCCTTACAACTGAATGTGTTGTGTAACACATATGTAGCATGCCATCTTTGAATTTTTTCAAGTGTTATTAGACTAATCCCATGATATTCATTGAATCAAAATATTGCATAACTCAAACAGTTATATCACCTAGTAGGAAGCTCCCGTTTGGTTGGAATTTGAACTGTGTTCCTCATCACATGAAACCTCACATATCTATGTTTGAACCATAATTATGAGATTTGGGTCATCTAACTTAATTCTTTAAATAACCTCATAACCAGTTGTACAAACCATGTGTTCAATTCCATTAATCCTCAAATCCATATTAATGGGTTTTACTTCCATAATTTGACCACATAACACCTCAAAATAACCATTCAACATTTTGTCACAGGTACGTCCTCAAATATTGTATTATATATGAAACTCCAAAAAAAAATCAGGGTCATCGCATGCATACTACGTGATGCGATATATGGACCTAATTATCAAACATGCTGCAATGAAAATCGATACCATATAATAGGTATCATATATAGTCTCATTAGATAATATCAAATACATCAATCTTATTATATATTATTAATTATATATATATGTCATTCTCTTTGCAGGTGTTTAAAACTGACTTCACTACATGTGAAAAGTTATTAGATGTACATACTCCCTATATGATGGAAGGATTAGATGATGCAAGAGAACAATGGGAAAAAGCCTTACAAGTAGTGGAAATTTTTTTATTATCATTGGAATAGTGATGACGATGATGACGATGATGATAATGATGATGATAAAGAATGATATTTATAAACTTTTTTGTCATAATTATTTCTGTATTTGATGGCATGTTAAACTTTAAAAGACACACTTATATATATATGTCTGAATGATTTTTTTTAATTTTCTTATTATACATATGTGTGAATGTGAAGATGAATACATGAATGTTTCTACTTGTGTATGAATGTAAAAAGAGATGAATGAATGGAACTAAAAGTTGATACATGTGTGTGAATATGAAATGGAGGAAATGAAATGGAACTACAGGTTTCTACATGTGTGTGATGAATCATATAATGTGTTCACATGATCCATATATAAATGTTGTCCATCCTTATTAATTTTGCATGTATGTGGCGTATTGTTGGCTGAAATCAAATGGATGTTGTAAACCAATAGTTTAGAACTGAACTGTAAGTTTTGCATCCTACTGACCAGCCGGACAGCAGGCCTGTAAGATGATAAGAAAAAAAAATCAAAACATAGTCGTTGGTTAACAAAAGAATCTGACATCAAAAACTTAACTCATCGGTGATTACTAGTTAACTAACGTCTTTATCCCTAATGGTGTCAGTTACTGTTTGGTTAACTTACAAACCGTCAATAATTTTAGGTCAACAGAGTCAGTTTTTTGTTGCTAACCGACACCTATGGTCTAACCTGGGGCCAATTTTTTTGTTCGGGATGGGATGCGGCATCAGTTCTGACTTGATAACTAACACCTATGGTCCCCCTGCTAGCATGTTTTTTTGGGTTGCAATCAGGGGATGGCTTTGTGTCATCAGTTATGAAACTGACATTGAAGACGTCTACATTTAGTGTCACCCACTTGGGTGTCACTTGGAAACTGACTTCTAAAGTCATATTAACCGACGCTAAAAGTGATATCTATACTAGTGCTAACTGTGTGCAGCCATTGTCTAGTCATGAAAAGTGATCTTTCATATCCCTTGTGTTTTGAAAATCCTAGCTCATCCACTCCCACATATGTATGGGTGGCTAAGGCTCTCAAGATAACATTTATCTTCTCAAAGTTATGGTAATGTGAGAGCTTGAGCAGTCTCACCCAAGAGAGGGAGAGACAACAAGAGAGAAGAAAGTCAATGATAACACATTGACAAATGGAAGGGATGTTCCTTTCCTCCATCTCAAGAAGCACAACATGGAGTTCCCGGTGGTCCACGTGGACTATGTAGAGGCGTGGAAGCTTTTGTTGCAATGCTAGGAGGAAGACATCAGTCTTCATTTTTGGGTGCTACTCCAAGAGGACACCATCAACTACCATCTGTGTGCTGCTTGAGAAGGAAGCACATCATCATGTAAGGATGGTCGTTGGACTTGCTTCAGGACAAGGTATATCTTGCACCCTCTTTCTAGATATATTGTTGTTGGTGCAATCTGCTTGTTAGGGGAAAATGGACAAAAAAATTTGTTTCCTCTTCCATGTATGTCTCCATATATCCCAACATTCATATCAACCTAATATCTATATATTGTATTCCTTCATTTCCATTTAATTTATTGTCTACTAGTAAATTAACCCCTAGTCTTTGTGACTCCATTACTTTTGACCTGATCAATGTTCTAGAAAGACCTTTGGATGAAGATGGTGATTGGTTACGGGTATGAGGAAGCTGGTCTCTACTATATAGAAAGGGCTCTGGAGGCTTGCATGCATGTGTATCCTCTTCACATCCATAGTAGCCTTGGTCACTTATCTCTCAAAAAAATTTGCATTGTACTTCCTCGATTTTCCCTCTTAAGTAAACTTGATTGTGAATATTGTCAACTAGGAAATTGATGTAATTTTCCATTTTTATAAGTTATGCATGCAAACTTTGTCTTTCATATTGTTTACTTATATGTTTTGGGACCCATTAGGGTTTCCTTCAAACTTGAATTTTGATATTTTGTTACTTTCTGTAATGGATTCTCTAGAAATATATTTTTGTATCTCATGAGAGATGATTCTAAAATTTACTAGTGTGCAAATTTTTTCTCTTAAATTGAAACACAATTCTCTCAAAGTGTTAGCACTTTTTGAACCAATAATGCAAAAGAGTGCTTTAGTCATGCACTCTCCTCATTTCTTTCCAAAATAGGAATCATTCATCAGTCTTCTAGTCCTCATTCTCCTCAACAAAATGTGATATCAGAATGGAAAAAAGGCATATTATAGATGAAAAACCACTAGAGGGGGGTGAATAGGGTTTTTATGAATATTTTATGATAATCTAACTCAAACAACCACAATTGGAATAATAAGAAGGAGACAAGGTGTTTAGAGTGGTTCCAACCTTAGCAAATACTAAGGCAGTCAATCCACTACACGGTTGCTTACCCAACTGGGATTTTGAAAGTATTAAATTTTATTACCTCTCAAGGATTTTACATAACATTACAATACTTTCTACACCCTTTGGACAACCTTCACCTTGAAGTAGTTGAACCAACCTTGAAGCAGCTTTCTTGAAGTAACTTCAAGCTCCCCCTTGAAGTAGCCTTCCTCTTAAAGTAGCTTCCCGTTGCAACAACCTTCTAGAAGTAGTCCAAAGATCTCCTTCTTCACCAAGAAGATCAAACCCTCTCCAATCCACAGCCTCCAACACTAGGAGTAGCAAGGAGAGTACAAAGAATAAGAAAGAACAAGAAAGGAAATTACAATTACCACTTTGAAGCACAAGGCTTGATTTGCCTATATCAAGCGTATTGATCTCCTAATCAATGGGTATTGAAGTGTAGGTTTAGTGGATAGGAGATGCTAGCCTATAGGACACGAATTTGGAGCAAGGGAAATGAGTAGCCAATGCTAGTGTTGCTCAATTTCTCAAAACAGATTGCCAATTGCAAGTATGTAAGCTCAAATATTGCACAAGTGTATATTGGAGTGTCCTAAGGCTTGTCCTATTTATAGGAATGACCTACAAGTGCTTAAGGACGTTCTAGACACTTTCTAGGGGGTTCTAAGTGCTTAACTAGCCGTTAGGTACACATTAGTTGCTTTAGCAACGATTAGTTAATTAACTTTGAAAATTGCAGATAGAACACTTCTCGGTCAAAGAATTGTCGATCGAGAGTCCTTCTCGGTCGAAGTTTTGTCGACTGAGGGACTGTCTAGAGCAAGTGTATATAACGTTCTGATCCAAGTCCCAACTACCTTGTATGTTGTGTCTAACGGCTACCTGGGTCTTTCTTAGTCGAAGAGTTTTTCGACCGAGAGTGTCTCGGTCGAGAATTTTGTCGACCGAGATTAACCCTATTTCAATGTTTTAAACTAAGTACTTAGTGTGTGTATGAGTGTGCAGTTGTGACACTATTTTAAGGGATGACCTATCTAAGTGTTGTGATTGTCTAGGGAAGATCTAACGCTTGATTTACATGATATCTAAGTACTTGTACATTATATACTTGTACAAGTGTTTACATTTGATTACAATCATGAAATTAAGGAAAATTTAGCATATAGATCTTCCAAGTACTTGTCATCCACTTTATTCCTGCAACACTCAAGTAGCACGTTAGATCCACAAGAATGAAATGTTTGTCATCATCAAAATAAAGGGATCATAATAATGTCCAATTTAGCCAACAATCTCCCCCTTTTTGAAGATGACAAACATTTCCTAAATATAAAATAAGGAAATATAAATCATGTGAGTTTCATACCTGAAGTTTACCTTTTTGTAGCCATTTCTGTTTTGCAAGTGGGTGCTGACCGAGATATTATGAAACTCATTTTATTTTATGTTTTTGATTTTATATTATTTCTCCCCCTTTGTCATTTCAAAAAGATATCCAAGATAATCATTGAGTATGACTTTTTATTTCTCCCCCTTAATTTTATGCTATGCTCCCCCTTAAAGAGATATTCAATTTAAAATCAAGGGATTAATGCACACCAATTAATAGTAAATTTAGCCATAATTTATTTCTCAATCATTCAAAAAAAATTGGACCCTTTTTGATTCATTGCATATATTACTCCCCTTTATTTTTATGCTCTACTATAATATTCTCATATAACATGTATATGTCCAAATGAAGCCATAGAAAAACATTTTTATTAATAATAGCTTAGTGCTCATACAATTTATAAGATGACCCATAAAGCATGACATACTTGCTTATAAAAAGATATCCATTACAATCATTACAAAGATAGCCATTCCATTACAACCATTACAAAGATATCTCATAATCTCATTGAAAAGACCGAAGGATTACATCAATGTCTGGATCTTTTCCAAGAAAGGGCTCAGCTCCATAATATTTGACCAGTGTCTGCCACTCCAAGGCACCTATCTTGGTTAAGGCATAAGCCTCCAAGAAGGTGGGAACACGATCAAAGCGAAAGTGGGCAGCAATGTCTTGAAGTTGAATTGGGGAGAACTGAGTATGTGTGAGATCAGGAGACGGTGGAGGTGGAATTTGATAGTAGTTGTAGGAAGGATTGTATGGATTTATCATGCCAGGATTTAGGGAATAAGGATATTCATCAGGTTGGTTGGGAGAGAGGGCTTGCATCCTTTGGTTTAAATAAGTCATGGCATAGTGATTGTAATCTAATTGCCTACTCAGGTGATATTGGGATCCATCTATGTATTCCAAGGTGTTTGTAATAGGATCATGGGGTAGGTTAGTGAGAGGGGGTGGTGGAGGTATGTCTTGGGTGGATGTATCCCCTTCATTCCTAGACCTTTTGTGGCCAAAGTCGATTCCCATCTTCTCCACCATATTTTTACTTATCTTTTGGGGTTTTCTATCCCATGTGTAACCTAGGTCCTCAATATTTTTCTTAAGAAAATGTTGAGTGATTTGGCACACAAAGTCGGAATAAGGTGGATTGCCAGAAAACTCAAGAATATTCTTAAGGATGATACAAATGAAATTTATGGGAATACTTTTTAGAATGGCATAGATAAGGTACATATGAAAAGTGGGTACTTCAGATTTGTTTGCTCTAGGATGGATATTGGTGGAAACAATGAGATTTATGATCCTAGCTTCAGGTTTTAAGTTTATGGCATAATAGGTACCCCTATCTTCATGACAAGTGGTATTGGATAGAAAGATGTCTCTTTTGATGTCACTAAGGCTAGTGGTAGTGTCATCTTGGGAGAGTTTATTTAATGGATTTCCTGTGGTGAGATCAATAAAATCTTTATAGTCTTCTATGTCTATGTTAAGCATATTAAGAATGCCCTCCTCAGTAAAATGGAATCCATACCCATTAACCATAGAAGAGAAGGAATCATGTTCAGGATGTGGGGTTAAGTTGGCATAGAATTCATTAACTACTTTTGAGGAGTAGGAATGGAAGGAGGTATTCAGAAAATCAGTCAAATGTTGCACCTAAAAGAGTTCCACCAGATCAATAATGTTGTGGAAGTCCATGATGTCGACTGGCCGTCGTGGAAGAGGAGTTCTTTAGGATAGCCTGAGGTAGCGATCACCTGCAGTTGCGTCGTTGAATGGAATGTCGTTGATGATCGACAGTGCTGGAGAGACCGTCCTTCCTTTCCTAGCTGCAACTTGCTTCTTTCCACGCGTTGATGAGGAAGCCATCTTGTTGCTTTGAAGTGGAGAAGTAGCAAGGCAAGACTTGGATGTAGAGAATCCAAAAAGTTGCACAAGAATGCACTAGAGAGGAGCTAGGGAAGTGAGAATGTGAAGTTGTGAAGAAATGGGTCATTTTGGGTGCTATTTATAGCAAAACAGAACCTATTTCGGTCGACAATTTGTCGACTGACGACTGCAACGTTCGTTTCTGCAGACGCTCCTCTCGGTCATCCAACGGTCGATCAAAAACTAGCCATTACGATATTTTTTATTCATTTATTTAATTTTAATCAGAATATTGCTTTTTAATTCACCCAAATGGAGTTTCACAAGGTCGGCCTCGATCGAGCATTTTATCGACCAATGTTGGATTTTGTCGACCGAAAATATATCTGAGTTCGACTGTACAGTATTGACTTGGTGAGTATCGGTCGAGAAGGATAGTCAACCGAGATGTTTTCGGTCGACAAATTCGTCGATCGAGTTTGTCTCGGTCGAAATTTTTTTGCTGACCGACGAAGTTGCTGTGAATAAAACTTTGAGCTAGTTTTTAATGCAAGTGAGAGACTAGATTTGTAGAGCATATATATATCTTCTAGGGGAGTAATAATGTAATCATTTTCAAGAATATTTGAACAATTCTAAGATCATAACTAGTTTTTAAGATTTGATTTTGACCTTTATCAAAAGCACATTTTGAGTCAAGATCCTAAGATTAAGTACAATAAAATGATGTACAAATAAGCATTTTGTCAAGCTTATTTTAGGTCGACCTGGACTACGACCATAGCGCCCCTTGATCAAGCTTGATTTCAACCAAGAGGCAATTTCTGCAGATTTCCAATTTGAGCACTCATATGTGAAGTATAATGTCTGTAGGTAACTTGATTAAATAAATATCAATTTGAAGCACTTTGAGTTATACCTATTATGAAGAAGTTTTATCAATTAAAAACGTAATATAGGCATCACAATGAAGTCTTTGTCCTTGATTTTCCTAGACTATATTCATTTTGAATGATGTCTCCTAATCTTTGCTATAGATACATAAATATCAATTCCCATTTCTTCTTGTACCCTCATTTTCATATTAATCATAGGATTCTTTAGAGACATATATCCTTGAAAGCAAGATTTATTCTTAAAGTCAAGATTTTGCTTTTGATTTCTTAGAACAAACAAATAGATAAAACATTAATATTTTTGTTCTAAGAGACACTGTTTGGCTTGTCATAACATCATCATTCATTTATTTTAAGCCATTCACACAATAATCATTATCTATTTTGTCAAGATGCATATATGCCATAGAGTTTTACTATTTTGCAAATTGGCACTTTCAATGATAGCATCATCTATATTTGTAATATGTTGAATCACAATGATCATCCATTTATGGTTTGTATATATATGGATCAAAGATTATTTCAGACAAACCAATGAAACATAATGATCATGACACAATGATTATGATGGAACAGTAGAAGCATATCCACAATACAATGATCAAGATAGAAGCATGTAATTTCATGAAATACAATGATTATGACCATTTAAATTTTAATACACATGGTTCCTATATAGATAGATCAAGAAGTACTTAGGATAAACCATGTGGATTATGATAAAATAGTAATTTCCATGGTTCATAATTTTCATTTTTAAGCTAAACCATTGTAAATGAACATGCTTAATAAACTTTTTCCAATTAATGAAGAAAGTATGTTCAATATTAGTCTTCATATAATATTTTTGCAATATGTTTTAAGGATTTCATATACGTGATGTTATACCTTCATTCGACAACTCATGATGCAAACGATCAATATTTCTTTGATTAAAAGATGGTCTCCAAGATTCATTCTTGATTTTCATATTAAATCAATAATTAACAACAAATTGATAGCAAACTAGATTAATTAACACAGGTTCAGCAGAACTTGGTTCGGTCGAACTATTTGTTGACCGATTTTATCTTGGTCGACATTTTTCTCGACCGAGAATGCTGTTGTTTGTATAGGTTTTGTCAGATTTATTGCAAACTTGAAAACAGTAACCTGCTCGGTCGACTAATTCTCGACTGACAGTGTTCTCGGTCGAACAATGTCTCGACTGAGATTGTTTCTGTACTGTTTTTTAGTAATTTGTTTTATAAATAAAACATAGATCACTTTTAATTCAATTATGTGATTTAAAAATTAGTTTAGTTGAGATATATAAATATCAAAGTAATATGTAGATCAAATCTCAACTAATCATATTCAAATCTTTAGGTTTTGAGAACTCAAATTAAGACAAATTTCTAAAGATGGGTCTCTGCAGATTTATATAAAATGTGTATTTTCAAGTTAGAGATTTGAATCAATTTGTTATCTTATTATTTTAAGTTGAGATAGACTTGGAGATATAGAACTTAGAGTTTTTGGTCATATCTCAACTTAATTATATTCATTTAGTTTGGGGGTTTTGGAACCCATACTAACTCAACATCCTTTTTCTTGTACGGACATGAGAAGGAATAATGTCCAAGATGTAAACAATAATGACAACATATAGAATCAACCTCATATCTCTTTCTATGATTTTGTTCTAGGTTGTTCTTGGGTACATATGTATATTTGCCTATAGATACATTCATGGATTGACTCTTTGGCACTTGTTTCTTTTTCCAACTAGGTTTTTGATAAGATTTTCCTTTAGGCTTATAACCTAGTCCTCTCCTTCCAACTTGACGATAAGAATCATTTAAGATTTTATCTAGGATATCATTGTTACTCAAACTGCTCACTTCTTATTGCAACTTAACAATCTCATCCATTCTCTTCTTGATATCTAACTTTGCTTGATCTAGATTAGATAATAAGGAATCTCTTTCTTTCACAATAATATCATAATCTAGATGTGTACACAAAATAGGTTGTTTTTGAATATCATTTACTTGAGTTTGCAAGTTTAACTTTTCTAGGGAAAGAAGATTTCAATTTGATTCTACAGATTTTAGCTTAATATCATGATATTCAATAGCCTTTTTGAGATCTTCATTTTCAGACGTGAGAGCAAGAAGTTTAGCATGTAACTCATCATTTGCCTTATTAGATTTCTTTAATTTCTTTTTGCACTCAATATACTTATTATGTGTCTCTTCAAGACTAGAAATTAACTCTTCTTTAGGTAAATAAAAAAGACTTACCTCTTCTTCTTCTTCACTTATTGTAGCAATTAGGCATTCTTTATGTACTTCTTCCTTCTTTGACCTCCATGGACAGCTAGGTGTAGTGTGCCTTGTTCCTAAGAACCAATTGCAACTTGTTGAAGATTGGTCCATACTTTTCCTTTGCTTGCAGTTGTAGACACCACCGCCCTTCATTCTTCAAGACTCGATTAGAGCTCCTTGAAGCCTGCTCTGATACCAATTGAAAAACCACTAGAGGGGGGTGAATAGGGTTTTTATGAATATTTTATGATAATCTAACTCAAACAACCACAATTGGAATAATAAGAAGGAGACAAGGTGTTTAGAGTGGTTCCAACCTTAGAAAATACTAAGGCACTCAATCCACTACCCGGTTACTTACCCAACCGGGATTTTACAAGTATTAAATTTGATTACCTCTCAAGGATTTTACATAAAATTACAATACTTTCTACACCCTTTGGACAACCTTCACCTTGAAGTAGTTGCACCAACCTTGAAGCAGCCTTCTTGAAGTAACCTCAAGCTCCCCCTTGAAGTAGCCTTCCTCTTGAAGTAGCTTCCCATTGCAACAGCCTTCTAGAAGTAGTCCAAAGATCTCCTTCTTCACTAATAAGATCAAACCCTCTCCAACCCACAACCTCCAACCCTAGGAGTAGCAAGGAGAGTACAAAGAATAAGAAAGAACAAGAAAGGAAATGGAAATTACAATTACCACTTTGAAGCACAAGGCTTGATTTGCCTATATCAAGCGTATTGATCTCCTAACCAATGAGTATTGAAGTGTAGGTTTAGTGGATAGGAGATGCTAGCCTATAGGACACAAATTTGGAGCAAGGGAAATGAGTATCCAATGTTAGTGTTGCTCAATTGCTCAAAACAGATTGCCAATTGCAAGTATGTAAGCTCAAGTATTCCACAAGTGTATATTTGAGTGTCCTAAGGCTTGTCATATTTATAGGAATGACCTACAAGTGCTTAAGGACGTTCTAGACAATTTCTAGGGGGTTCTAAGTGCTTAACTAGCCGTTAGGTACACATTAGTTGCTTTAGCAACATCTAGTTAATTAACTCTGAAAATTGCAGACAGAACACTTCTCGGTCGAAGAATTGTCGACCGAGGGACTGTCTGGAGCAAGTGTGTATAACGTTCTGATCCAACTCTCAACTACCTTGTTTGTTGTGTCTAACAGCTACCTAGGTATTTCTCGGTCAAAGAGTTTGTCGACCGAGAGTGTCTCAGTCGAGAATTTTGTCAACCGAGATTAACCCTATGTCAATGTTTTAAACTAAGTACTTAGTGTGTGTATGAGTGTGTAGTTGTGACACTATTTTAAGGGATGACCTATCTAAGTGTTGTGATTGGCTAGGGAAGATCTAACGCTTGATTTACATGATATCTAAGTACTTGTACATTATATACTTGTACAAGTGTTTACATTTGATTACAATCATGAAATTAAGGCAAATTTAGCATATAGATCTTCCAAGTACTTGTCATCCACTTTATTCCTGCAACACTCAAGTAGCATGTTAGATCCACAAGAATGAAATGTTTGTCATCATAAAAATAAAGGGATTATAATAATGTCCAATTTAGCCAATAATAGAAATAGCAAGAACTCTTCTTCACCATATAAATGTTTTGTGACATTTTTGGGAGATGTTGTCCTCATGACTACCTACCTCATTAATTGTATGCCTTCATTAGTTTTACATAAGTAAACCTTGTTTTAGATTTTATATCTTAACTTCCTACTATATAGTATTCCTCCTAAAATCTTTGGATGTGTTAGTTTATTCATGAATCAAGTAATAGTTGTGACAATCTCAGTCCTCATGCAGTGAAGTGTGTGCTCCTAGGATATTCCAAAACTCAAAAGGGGTATTGTTATTATAATCCTATCACACATGATGTGAAGTTTTTCAAAGACACCCCTTACTTTGGAAAATCTATATAACCTCTCAGACTTCTTTAGAAGACATTGCATCATTATCAGTTTCCATTGATCCTACACTAAATCCATTGCCTAATTCCAGTGACCCATCCATAGGTCCATGTATCAACCATGAAAGTTCTCTAGATAACTCTTAACAATTTCAAGATGAAGATTTCATCTCTCAATCCTCCTCCAATCACTGCTTCCACTAGAGGTTCTATAGATCCCAATGATCTACCTATTGCCCTAATAAAAGAGAAATGTTCTTACATTACCATCCTATATCTATTTTTTGTCTTATGATTGTTTATATCCTTCATATGTTGCATTAATCAAACCTATCTACTATCCCAATACCTCATAGTATCTCTATTGCGGAGGATGAGATGGTGGATTTGTCTAAAAATGGAACATGGAGTCTATTGATCACTCCTCTAGATAAGGAAGTAGTTGGTTGCATATGGGTGTACTTATATAAATTTGGTCCATTGGACTATTAACTGTATAAAAGAAAGACTCACTGCAAAAGACTACACCCAATTTTTTTGGGGAGGATTGTCTATAGAAATTTTTTCCATAGCCAAGATGACATATATTTGTGTGTTCATCTCTTTAGTTGCTTACTTATCTTAGCCATTGCATTATCTAGATATCAAGAATGTCATCCTTCATGATGACTTATTTGGAGAAATATATATGAAGAAACCACCTAGTTTTGTTTCTCAAGAGGAGTCCCATCTTGTTTTTCGGCATCATAAATCCTTGTATGGGCTCTACAACGATCTCCACGAGCATGGTTTGGAAAGTTTAGTCAATCTATTGAAGCCTTTGGTCTATAATGGTCTAGTCTCAAACATTATTTCTATCAGCATGAATCCTCTAGTTATATCCGTCTAATCATTTATGTGGATGACATTGTTGTTATAGGTGATGATCACTGAGTAATTCCATGCCTAAAACAATTTTTTCAAGGCAAA
This sequence comes from Alisma plantago-aquatica, assembly GCA_963693085.1. Classification (NCBI taxonomy): domain Eukaryota; kingdom Viridiplantae; phylum Streptophyta; class Magnoliopsida; order Alismatales; family Alismataceae; genus Alisma; species Alisma plantago-aquatica. The sequence continues at coordinate 1,589,289,174 of OY856409.1, forward strand.
ATTTAGACCGAAGAACATGTCCTCTCAAATAGTTCATTAATATTTTGTCAGCAGGGTCCAAAGACACAATTATCATCTTTTAGGACAAGTACATGCTAGATCTCCTTGAAGAAATGGATTTGATGGCATCAAAACGTATGGAATCACCTATGGATACTAAAATTAAATTGTAAAAAGATCAGGGGAAGTCTCTTGTTGATATTGGATAGTATAGATGACTGGTTGGGAAACTAAATAATATCATAGTTATTTGGCTAGACATATCATTTTATATAAATGTGGTTAGTAAATTCGTGAAGAAACCACATACTAGTCACTATGGTGTTGTTATTCACATCCTCCATTATCTCACTCATCGGAGTTTTCTATCAAAAGATATGATTTTAATAAGAAAACTTCCTTTTTCTAGTTTATTTGCTAATTTTAGAAAAACACAGATCGTCCGATTAATGGACCGTTGGTCCACTTAGGATCCAATGTTCACAGATGTGCACGCCCATTGTGATTAAAAGGATCAAAATACAACTTTACCCTTACCTCTTCACTGTGCGCACAAGGGCAAGGATGTCTTTTAGCCCTTTATCTTCTTCTTCTTCTTCCTCGCGACTCCTGTTCGCGATCCAGTGTTGCCCGGCGGTCAACTCTAAAGTTGACCTCACGATCCTGGCTTCCCCAGCAACTGGTGATGCTTCCTCCATCTACGCCATGAGCCACCGAACTCAACGGTGGTATCATCTCTGCTAGAGCCTGCCGGAGTCATTGGGACAGAGGAGCTTTTCTCCGGCGATGTAGCTTGTACCAGGAGGGGTGAAGACCATCGTTCAAAGTGAATTCGTTCACAGGGTTGTGATCGTGAGGGGCAGCAGGCTCCCTCGGAGACGGTTTGCATCCCTGTTGGGGTTCAACAACCCTCCTTTATAGGAGGAAGTTCATGGAACTGACCTGCCTCTGCGGCAATTGGGCGAATTTTCCAGAAGCAACGAAACCCTAAGAAATATAGGATTAACCAACTCGGACCAGCCTCCCGAAATCATTGGAGTTGTTTCCAAAACACGATATGGATCAGAGAGGAATAGATGTGCTGTAGAATAAATCAGGATTGCTCCCTGACTTGCCTGTTTAGGCGCAAGGAGCACGATGGCCGTGGTCCCTAGGATCCAAGATCCATGACTCAGATTATTTCGATTACGACTGTTAAATCGTGACATTTAATGAAATCCTATTACTTTAGGGATATTTCCAAAATTCATAACTCCCAAACCGAGTGTCCAATTAATCCCAAATTTTGAGGGAAACTTAGTAATGATTTAGTCCACCTCTCTGCCAAAAAATCTCATTATCTAAAGGAAAATGTGCCTTTTATTTAGGTGCAAGATATTGCACAAAAATGTATAATTCTCACCTATTTTCTCTTTCTTATTTCCTTATTTCCCATTAATTCTATTCCTTGTAATCCAAGAAAGCAAGTGGGGTTCGAATTATGACTCATCATGGACAAACCCTCACTTCTCTTTTCATTTCCTACATTGTCTTCTTTATTTCAAATATTCTTTATTAAAATATCTCCTTTTTGAGGATTTCTCTTTTATTTTCCTCACTGGAATTTCTTTTAACATTAGAAACCTCATGGATACAAAAATCCATCAAAGATAACTCAATTGTACTTCTTTTTACATATTTTCCACATTTTATTATTATTTTCAATTTCTTTCTTAACAAGGAAGTACTTAATTGATCTTTTCTTTTCTTATTGCTCTCTATATGCAACTTTAGACTCCTTGGAACCCAAGGAACCCAAAAGGCACGAAATTCACTCTTGGATTACATTCCTTTGCCTTCTAGAGGTTTCTACCTCATCTCTATTTTCTCAACAACTCAATTACTCATTAATTAATTGAATTTCCTTGTTATTGGGCCCAATAGCCAATAAAGCCCACAAATCAACCAACAAGGCTATTTCAAACAACATCCATTTATTCTCAACAAATTATATCATTATTTGTCCAAATATCTTTAATATGAGAAATTACATTTCTCACCAAAGGAACCCAAAATTTGGGGTTGTAACATTTTCTCTTTTGCAGATGGTCCTAAACCACCGCAGAAGACAGACTATGATAAGGAAATGGACCTCTCTTGGGGCTACCAAATCAAGAAACTTCGTCCTTGCTCTCTTTTCGGCGGTTGATGGCCCAGCCGTCTTGGGATTCTGGCGTTTCTGTCCGACGGTTGTTGCTTCAACTGCGGTCGTAGTGTCGATTCTTCTGCTGTGTTTATCAACTCGACCGGGAGTTTGCTTTGTATGATCCATACCTGTTATCAAGTTCAATGATCATTTAGATGTTAGGTAGGAACAGCTGATATCACGATAAAACTTGTCTCGTTGTAAAGTCTGGGTATCGTCCATCAAAAGAAAATCCAAGGCAATACAAGACTGGACGATATGGAGAAAAAGATGCGCATTAAAACATGTTGCCCGACACGGGTGTATCAAGCGATATGGTCGCATGAAACAACTGCCTGATAGGTCCTCTTGACGGAAAAATGTGTTGCCCGATATGGCGTATTGGGCAAGTGTGAACGGAAGATGTGTCGTGCTTCATACGTGTCGGGCGATAAGAAAAATCAACTAAATTCGTCAACCCGATACGTTGCGCGCGATACGAAACCCTTGTCAGGAAAACAGGCTGTCGGGATATACCTTTACTCTTTGAAGCTCTCGCCCGACACGAGAGCAAAAGATGGCTTGCCGACATGTGAGCAAGGGGGATTACTGCATGATACAGGTAACTGGAAGAGTAAGTGCAGTAGCCCGACACGATAAACCCTCTGTACTATATATAGCAATCTCAGCTGGGGGTAAAATGGGCAGTTCCGGGGTGCGCGTCGGCCGTTGAGACAAGCTATTCCCGAGACGAGCGGTCCCATCCATCTAATCAAGGGAAATTACTCATCATGCATGATACGGGTGCAAGCCGCCCAGGGATGCCATCCGTCATGGCCTTTGCGATGCCAGAAATACCATCGCCCGATATGAGCGGTTCTGCGCGCCAGTTGAGTTGTTGTCCGATACGGTTAATAAAAGGAGATACATGTCCGCTACGCGGCCTGAAAACTAAAACAAGGTGAAGAAAAAGCGATTGATGGGTAAAACATCATTGTCTTAGGGTTAAGTCCTCGACCTCAGATAGTATTACTCCTCAATGCTTCATAAAATAGAGCGGTGGCCCATAAAACAGAAGAGTCGACACGTGTGGCGCATGTAATGACTCGGGCCTTATTACAGTCCATAATGTTTGTTTTACAAGGAAGAAAATTGCATCCTATTCTAGGAAAGAAAGAAAGCTCGGGCTGCCTCCCGAGGAGCGCTGAAGTTTGCGTCGCCAGCTCGACCGATTTAGGTTCTTTACTTTCAACCTTCCACAGTATGCATGTCTTTCAAGTTGATCTCTGCCCTCCTAACAAAAGCTTCATCTTCATAGTACCTCTTCACTCTGTGCCCGTTTACTTGAAAGACCTTGGTCGGATCATCTTTGTCGTAAAGCTCCATCATTCCTGATGGGTATATCTTCGATACAGTGAACGGTCTCGACCATCTTATTTGTAACTTTCCAGGAAAAAGACGAATGGAGGATTTAAATAATAAAACTTTATCCCCTTCACTCACATCCTTTCTCCTTAGGTGGGCATCATGCCACACCTTCGCCCATTGTTTGTAGATTTTTGCATTCTCATAGTGTGCATCATTAACTCTTTAAGCTCTTGTAGCTGCAAATATCTCTTTTCTCCCGCTTTCTCTAGATCCATGTTTAAGAATTTAATTGCCCAAAGGGCCTTGTGTTCCAGTTCCAGAGGTAGATGACAAGATTTTCCGTAGATCAACTTGTAGGGGGTGGTTCCAATGGGCGTTTTGTAGGCAGTCATGTAGGCCCAAAGTGCGTCGTCAAGCTTCATTGACCAGTCCTTCCTCGTCCGGCTGACAGTCTTTTCCAGGATCTGCTTAATTTGTCTATTTGAAACCTCTACCTGCCCGGAAGTCTGTGGGTGGTAGGGTGTAGCGATCTTGTGCTTGACTCCATACTTTCATAGGAGTGCTTCGAACTGTCTCTCTCCGAAATGCGACCCACCGTCGCTTATTACAGTGTGTGGTACACCGAACTGAGGAAAAATCGTTTTCTCAAACAGTTTGATTACTGACTTGGCGTCGCACGTTTGGGTAGCCACAGCTTCTACCCATTTCGATACATAATCTACTACCACTAGAATGTATTGATACCCCCTTGATGGGGGAAACGGTCCCATGTAATCAATCCCCCATACATCGAAGATCTCTACTTCAATCCAATTTGCCATCGGCATTTCGTTCCTTCACCCTATATTGCCCGTCGACTGGCACTCTTTACAGACTTTTACAAACTATGCAGCATCTTTGAATAATGAGGGCCAGCAAAACCTGATTGTAGCACTTTTACAACAGTCCTTTCGCTGCCCAGATGTCCCCCATAAGGGGAGGTGTGGCACTCCTTCAGAATGTTCGGGGTTTCTTCTTCAGGAATGCATCTCCTGTACAAGTTGGCAGCACATCTTCTGAAAAGGAGAATATCATCCCAATAGTAATTTTTCACATCTGCGAACAGCTTCTTTTTCTGGTTATAGGTGATGTCGGGGGGCAGTTCTCCACAGGCAAGATAGTTGCAGATATCTGCGAACCAGGGTAAGTCCCCTTCCCTGGCTCCCATTGACATTAAAGCTTCATCGGCATAGTTGTCATTGATGGGTGGTTCCCCCTGTCCTTCGGCTATGATCCTTGATAAGTGGTCGGCGAACACATTTTCTGCACCCTTCTTATCGATAATCTCATGGTCGAACTCTTGTAACAATAAGGCCCACCTCAACAGTCTGGGCTTAGTATCTTTCTTTTGCATTAGGTATCTTATGGCCCCGTGATCTGTGTATACTTTGACCTTTTCTCCAATGAGGTACAACTTGAACTTATCAAAGGCGAAGACGATTGTGAGTATCTCTTTTTCGGTAGTTGTATAATTTACCTGAGCTTCATCCAACGTGCGACTAGCGTATCATGTGCTTTTTATCTTTTTTCTGCCCCAGGACCGCTCCCACTGCATAGTCGCTGGCGTCACACATAAGATCGAACGGTAAATCCCAATCTGGAGCTTGGAGGATGGGTGGTGAGACAAGAGCATTCTTCAAAGCCTGAAAAGCATTTAGACAGTCATCAGAGAAAACAAATTCAACATCTTTTACCAGCAGATTGGACAAAGGTTTTGAAATCCTTGAGAAGTCCTTTATGAATCTTCGGTAATAGCCGGCGTGTCCGAGGAAGCTCCTCACTCCCGTTACGGACTTCGGTGGAGGAAGCTTAGATATGACTTCAACTTTGCTAGTGTCCACCTCGATGCCACGCCTTGAGATCTTATGTCCCAGAACGATGTCTTCTCGTGCCATAAAATGGCACTTTTCCCAGTTTAAAACCAGATTGTTCTCCTCACATCTTTGCAGAACCAAAGATAGGTTTTTCAAGCAGGTATTGAAGTCCTTTCCATAGACTGAAAAATCATCCATGAAAACTTCCACGATGTCTTCCAGAAAATCCAAAAACATTGATAGCATGCATCGTTGAAACGTAGCGGGAGCGTTGCAGAGTCTGAAGGGCATCCTTCTTAAGGCATAGGTGTCGTAGAGGCAGGTAAAGGTTGTCTTCTCTTGATCGTCGGGAAGGATGGGGACCTGATAAAATCCTGAAAAACCATCCAAGAAACAGAAAAAGTCATGATGCGCTAATCTTTCAAGAACTTGATCAATAAAAGGTAGCGGAAAATGATCCTTTTTTGTAGCTTGGTTTAGCTTCCTATAATCAATGCACATTCTCCATCCTGTGGCGGTCCTAACCGCCACCTCATCGCCCTTATCTCCTTTTACCACTGTCATACCGCCCTTATTGGGTACTACGTGGATCGGGCTTACCCAGTTACTATCGCTGATTGGGTAAATGATCCCCACATCCCTCAACTTGATTACCTATTTCTTGACGACTTCCTTCAGCATCTGATTCAGCTTCCTCTGGGGTTGAGCCAGAGGCTTGGCAGATTCTTCCAGATTGATGCGATGCATACATAAAGCGGGGCTAAGGCCTTTGATGTCTTCCACTGAGTATCCTACAGCCCGTCGGTGGAGTCTTAACTCTCCAAGAAGTCTGTCCAGCTGGTTCTTTGAAAGGTTGGCGTTGACGATGATAGGGTTTCTTTCTTCTTGATCTAAGAATTCGTATTTCAGCCCTTCGGGTAATGGTTTCAATTCAGGCTTGGCTCTGGATGTCTTTTCTTGTGGCTCTCCCTCAAGAGAGGCATACTTGACAGATTCCACCACCTCATCCTCGTCGCTCAAATCTTCATCAGACAGGTTAAGAAGGCTGAGACACTCTGCAACTTCTGGATTTTCGAAGTCAGAATCCTGACAGCTTATCGACCTTGCAAGGGGGTCTACTATCCAGATGTCCTCTTCTATCTCCTCGCAGAACTTGTCGTAGCTGTCTGCAAAGCAAGCAGACTCTGACAAGGAAGGTCCTCTCATTGCATCCTTCACCTTGAAGTCCAGGTGGTCGTTTCTGACCCTCAGTGTGATTATCCCCTCAGAATCATCGATCAACGCCCTTCCTGTAGCCAGGAAAGGACGTCCAAAGATGATTGGGCAGCGGGGGTCCTCCACGGTGTCAATGATGACTATATCACATGGAATGAAGAAATTACCTACCCTGATCGGCACATCTTCAACAACGCCGACAGGTCTTTTGAAGGTATGATCCGCTAGTTCAATCATCATATTGGTTCTAACCATATCAGTTAAACCCAATCTTTGCGCGAAGCTCAGGGGCATGAGGTTGATGCTAGCCCCTAAGTCGGCAAGACCTTTCCACTCGACGTTATCCCCGATGGCAAACGGGATTGTGAAAGCCCCAGGATCTCTCTTTTTGTTGGGAAGATCAGGTTTTACGAAAGCAGAGGAAACATCTGCTAGATGCACAGTTTCAATCCTTCCTCCTCTTCTCTTCTTAGTGATTAGATATTTGAGAAACTTGGCATAGGTTGACATCTCTTCCAAGGCGTCCAGAAAGGGAACTTCAAGATAAAGTTTCTTGATCGATTCCATGAATTTTTCATGACGCTTCTTCAGGTTTGCCTTCACCCATTTGTATGGAAAAGGTAGCCTGGGAGCATAAGGGTTTCTCCCACCAGGTAGCTCCTCGAAGGATCTCTGATCAGGCTCTCTGGCATCAGCTTGTCGATTTTCATCTTCTGCGGGATTTGCACCCACAGTCCTTACTTCAGGTTCTGGCATGGCCTCCTCATTACGCTCCACCGTCCTCCCGGATCTTAGTACTGCCAT